>JAKEPQ010001016.1:30382500-30982500 GCA_024500445.1 Entomyzon cyanotis | reverse complement strand
GCCAGCAGTGCCCTGGCAGCCAGCAGGGCCAGCCGTGGCCACAGCATCGCCAGCCAGGCAAGGGAAGGGATTGTCGTGCTCTGCTTTGCACTGGGGCAGCATCACCTTGAATATTGTGTGCAGCTTTGGGCACTGCAGTATGAGAAAGAAACCAAACTATTAGCGAGTGTCCAGAGGAGGGCTGTAGAGATGGGGAAGGGCCTTGAGGGGAAGCTGTGTGAGGAGCAGCTGTGTTCACTTGGTCTGTTCAGCCTGGAGAAGAGGACACTGAGGGGAGACCTCATTGTGGTCTACAGCTTGCTGATGAGAGGAAGCACAGAGCCAGGCACTGATCTCTTCTTTCTGGTTACCAGTGACAGGACCCCAAGGGAATGGCATGAAACTGTGTCAGGGAAGGTTTAGGTTGCATGTTAGGGAAAGGTTCTTCACCCAAAGGCTCGTTGGGCACTGGTACAGGCTGCCCAGGGAAGCAGTCATAGCACCAGGCCTGTCTGAGTTCAAGAAGTGTTTGTTAGGCAGATGGTGTAATTCTTGAGGATGGTTCTGTGCAGGGCCAGAAGTTGAACTTTGATAATCCTTGTGGGTCCCTTCCAACTTATTATAGTCTATGAAATTTTAATACTGCTGCATTCTAGTACTGTTGTACACCATATTGTTTGCTTCCATAGTTGATTAAAAAAAACAAACAAAACACAAAAACCCACCAAAAATAAAGAAAAAAACAAACAGAACCCCCCCCCCCCCAAAACTTCAGTCATACCTTCTGTCTTCTAATGGAGTTTCACAAAACTTGAGTCAGTGAGTCTCCAGCCACAAGTCAAAATAAAAGTGTTTGTACAAACAGCCTTATTGTAGGCACAGCAAAGTTTGAGAAGTAATTGGTAGCTAAAAAGTAAAAGCAAAACAAATACGGAGTCCCTCAGAAATTAATTCTT
This sequence comes from Entomyzon cyanotis, assembly GCA_024500445.1. NCBI lineage: Eukaryota > Metazoa > Chordata > Aves > Passeriformes > Meliphagidae > Entomyzon > Entomyzon cyanotis. The sequence goes on along the minus strand of JAKEPQ010001016.1, from coordinate 30,981,565 downwards.
AGAGGCAAGTCTAAGCTTTATCTGCTCAGATATGACGTGATTAAAGTAGAGTGTTGTTTAAGATGATAAAATGTGTTGTTAATATGTCAGTGTTTATACACTGATATAACTTTATTCAAACTAGATATGTGAGCTAGAAAGGTGTGCATGTTGGTGAGACAGGTGGCCATAATTCAGGTGTAAAAGTTCAGCTTTTTCATATGAAGTACTTAACTTGCTTACAAATGACAATATTTTCCACTCTGATTCAATCCGGAGGTCTGGAATGCTTGAAAGTCAGGAATGATCAAAGCATGAAATTTTGCGTTCAGAAATAGTTGTCTCTGAAATGATTTACTGGTCCAAGTTGTATTAAAACACTCTTGCTTTGGGGGGTTTTTGAGTGTTTTTTTTTTTAAAGTCTCTATACTAAGGCTGAAGTATGAAAGACAAGATTAAAAAAAAACCACTTATTTTTAGATGTACATGGAGAAAGAGGCAGATTTTCATAACTACATATAAAAATGTGAGAGACTAGAACTCTTTCCTTAGATCAGAATATAGCTATGCCCTGTTACACAGTTATGGTTCTAATGGTACTGCTCATGCTGCTGTATTTTTCTTTTCCACATCTATCTCAAAGTGCCAGGGAAACCTTTCTCCTTCATTGGTTTTTTTTGTTTGGTTGTTTTTCTTGGAATGTACTGGGGCATTTGGAAGGTCAGGTAAACATCAAGGTAATTGTTTTCCTTGTAAGATATGTTTTCTTCTCTAGGATCATGAGATACTGAAGGGTGAAAAGAAAGAAGCAAAGGTGTTACTGCTGAGTAATAGAACACCTCAGCAGTCACTCTTCAGGACATTTTTCCTTCTAAAGTAACTGCATTGAAACTGATATTTAACCAACCATTATTAATAGCAAGGTGCAGCAAGTGCTGAGTAGTACCAGTGGGTCTAGGACTTCAGTTCTGAAGTACTTGTTCTGTGCGAGAAACTGTGCAGGCATCGACATCAGGAAAGGCAATTCCAAGTTAATATCACAAGTTCTGATGCTCTAATCTTTATAGTACTGTATCACTAAAGTTACGTAAAAGGCCTCTATGTGACACCTAGTCAAAATGTTTGGAATGTTTCATAGCTGGCAGTTTTCATTAATAACTTGTTTTATTAAATGAAGTCGAGATTTGGGGATTTCTTTCCAAAATGTGGTTAAATATGGTGCTCTCTGTGCTGCATGCAGCTGCTTCTGTGATTTCTGTGATTTACCTGCTGCTTTCCAGTGATGTCTTTACTATTTGCATGTTTCTGTAGAAGACTGTGATCTTATTAATAAGGCAGTTACATATTTTTCTATGTGTGTTTATAGTACTGTGCACACAGACTTGTATAGCAATACAGCTGTGATTTTTCAGAATACATACTTGCCACCTATAATGGCAGGAGCAAGAGAAGGATTTGGCAGATAGTGCTTTTTAGGTGGAGTTTGGATTTTTTGGTGGGGTTTTTTGTTAGTTTTGTTCTGTTTTTTGTTTTGGATTTTTTTTTTTGAGAACCATATAATTTATTTAGGATAAAAAATACATTCAGCCTTGAGCTCATCTGTAATGGTGTTTTTGGCACCAGTTTAAATTATTCAAGGAATATTTTTCCTATGGATTTAAACAGATGAAGTATATGATAATTTAGTCATCTGGAATCTTGTTAAAATGGTTAAAATTGTGTAGTATTGATAGTACTGCTAAACAGAGGTCTGAATTGTTTGTATTTCATGCCTCTTCTGTCTGTCAGTGGCAACTATGCCTCATATAGTTGCCTCTAATATATTAGATTCAACACCTGTGTGGCATCCAGTTCTGTTTCAATTGCAGCCTTGTTTTGGATCCAAATTGCTCTCTTCTTCAGTGACAGTGAGATTGTTCAGAACTGTACAAGATTGTCTCCACTGTAGCTCTACCATGTAATGCTGAAAACGATGCACAAACAGGATTTATCTTTCACATACATAGAACCCACAAATTAAATTGTGTGTTAAATATATTTGCATTTGTCAAGATGAGAATCCTGCATTTTAAAAAATCTCCTGATATGTTCTCTCTGACAGAAATCTTGTGTTTCAGTGCCTGACTAATCTCTGCCTTGCTGATGCTATTGAATGAGCTTTGTATGGGAAAGCTCCACTAATCCTTGTACTTACTGTTTGAATGTTTGCTACAGGAAGCGAGCAGCTGCAAAGCATCTAATAGAGCGCTACTACCACCAGTTAACTGAGGGCTGTGGAAATGAAGCCTGCACGAATGAATTTTGTGCTTCCTGTCCAACTTTTCTTCGTATGGATAACAATGCAGCAGCCATTAAGGCCCTCGAGCTTTATAAGATTAATGCAAAACTCTGTGATCCTCATCCCTCCAAGAAAGGAACGAGCTCAGCTTACCTAGAAAACAATTCCAAAGGTGCCCATAACAATTCCTGCACTGACAGAAAAATGAACAAGAAGGAAATGCAAGGCCCAAGAGATGACTTTAAAGGTAAGATGTTTACAATTTTTGTAAAATAAAACGCATTTCATATGCACAAGTACAAGCCAACAGAATTCACTCTGGTGGTGTTCTGGTGACTTCTTTAGTAAAATACAATATTAGACAATCAAGTATTTTACTATGGATTCAGAAAAAGTGATGGATTAATGCTGAATACTGATTCCAAATCTGGATCTTGACTTACACCTCTCTTAAAATCGACATGCATTTGTTGTTTCAGAAGAATAATGATTTTTGCAAACATGAAAAGGCTTTTATAAGTGCTGTTGTATGACTGTTCTAGTTTTGCTAGTTTTGTAACTTCAACAGTTAATGAATTATGAAAGTTATATTTTAACTAATTCCAGATTCTGTGTTAAGAAACTTAACAGATGAAAAAAATGGTACAGTGGATGATAGGCAATACATTCACTAAGCTAAAAATTGTTTGAGCACAGTTATTTTTAAGCCAGTGTAAAATGAAATGCTGTTCTATATATGTTTTCTAACTTCTGTTTAGCTTTTCAAACTCTCTCTAAAAGTAAATATGTACTAATAGAATAATGTTAGTTGTTGCCAAAACCCATGATGCAAACAAGTCGAAAAGCCCAGCCAGCTGTAATTAACCTTTGAGCAGACCTTTTTTAAGTACTGTGGCAATAAGTGGTATAAACACACAAGTCCAGATTCGTTCATTTTAGGTAAAAAAAGATGAAATTGTTTACAGCAAAGATTTTAAAAACTATGCAGAATAGGCAATAAAGCATAGTGCTGTGTTATAAGTGACCCAAGATGTTCCAGTCAATAGCAGCATCACTTTGTTCTTTATCTGCTGCAAGGATAAATTTGTCCCCAAATTATTTATGATCTGAATAAGCAGAGAGGCAAACACTAGGAAGGGAAAATGGGAGAGAATGTAGCATCAGGTGAGCAAGAGGCACATTAAGTCTGTTTTCTGATTTGTCTCTTGATTTTTTTGTATTTTTAATGGAGCTTTTCAGATACAGAAGTTTCCTTATTCTAACCATCCCCTCTCCCTAGGAATGGTACCTAAGAGTGCTCTCAACCTACCTCCAGATTCAGTCAGTTGGCTACAGCAGCGACTCAGACTTCCTCTGTTGGAGCACCACAAGTATTGACCTTGCTTTGTAGCTGTGTAGGCAGAGAGCTTTAATGCATTCTTAAAGCCCATCTGAGGCTTAGTTACCTTTGGAACTGGATGATGTCTAAAAAATCTAGCACTCTGGAGTTTTTTTAAGGTCTGTCTCTTCAACAGTTACTGGGAAAACTGCAGATAAGTTTAGCAAAGCCAAGGAAAAAGATGTATAGTTTGCTTTTATGCTTGACATAGGATTAGAAGTTCTAAATAAATTGAAAGACATATCCTTCAGAAATAATTACTTAAATTACTTTTCTGGAGTGCTAAGCCCTAAGACTGTTATCTTTGGGGAATAAAGCTCTGTGGAGGCCATTGTCAGCATCTCACTAATATCTTAGATGGCAGTCCAGAAAAAAGGAAATAGAGAAATCACAAATGTATAAAAAACATAGGTTACAGTTGTAGTCAGAGAGAGAGAAAACACCATTCAAAAAACAGTATTATCATTGCCTGGGAAGCTATTTTCTATTTTGCTCACCAGAATATTAAATTGGAAACAGAGATCAGTTGATAAGTGGCAAGCACACACTGATAACAAAGCTTCCATAAGAGATAAAGAAAATATAATTAATAAATTTGCTAATTAATGTTTTTAGTGTGTATAATAATAATGTAATGAGTGCATTGTTGGCGATACATAGATCACATACAGTCTTTCTCACAGTCAAGAATCACTGTTAAAACTTGATGTTATGTACAGATTTGTCATGCGGTATTACTGAGAAGAAGGTCTGAGGGGGGAGTTGCTTCACTGGATTGCTTATTTGAAATAGAAGGGGTGAGAGGAAAAGCCATGTAAAAGCTCACTGATTCAGACACAAGTTAGCTAAAATTGGTTTGTGTTACAAGGAAGCTTCACTTAGGTTTGTTTTCCTCCAGCTGTTCTCAGTGCTGTAAAGTAAAAATGGGGCAGATCCTTATGGCAGCTCAGTTACAGGATGGTCACAGGACATGACTTAAAGCTGCTATGAAACTGCTGATGGTACTATTAAATATTTTAACTGGAAATAGCACATGGTTAGTTCCCGAAATACTAAAACCTTTCAAAGAGTCAATGAGGAATTTCTGCTTTAAGTATGGAAGTGTGAAATTTGTTATATTGTTCAATTGTCACCTTGTGCTGATAATTTTTATGCTATGAATAATGTCTGTGGTCCAGAGTCAATCAACTTGAGACTGTGGTCCTCATTTTGAGGAACCGTATCATGGAACTTCTTCATATTTCTCTTAACAGAAGAAAATTAAAACCTCTTTTAAGACAAGTTTTGCTTCTTGAGCATGCACTGCAGCAGATAAAAATAGATGTTGCACTAAGCTTGAATCCTTTAAAAATGTTTTCAATAGAGCTGTTTTTTTAACAGGACAGATTTGAGTTTTGTCAGTGTCTTCAGATTGGGAAGTCAGTCTTAAGTAGCATGATATAAGCTTAACCTAGCATGGTTGGTGAATACAGTTCTGAGATGTTTTCTAGATCTCTAGAGAGGCTATTAAACAGATTCTGTTTTAGCTCTAAATTATGTGGCAGTTCAGAAGAATTTGCTTAAACTAGAATATCTTTTCAGGGTCTAATCATGTGGTAATCCTACTGTAAATCATCACCTGATGTGAAAGTATCTGTGGGTTCTGTTTGAGCAGTAACACAGAAAGCTATAAATAATGTTTTCTTTCTTTTTTCTAAAGAGAAAAGAAGATTTCAAATAACAAATGGACCCTTCAAATGACTTATTTTGTATCAGGAGTTTGGGGAGAGGGAGAACAGACAGGTGTTTGAAGCAGATGATGTCTGTAAACCAGCTTGTTCATCTGAATAGTATGTTGATGAGTATACTCAAGTTGCTTATTTTAGTGAGGCCTAATGTACAAAGAAATAATCCACATGCCCCACTTTATGTGTAATTTAGAAGGCAGCATAAATTTCAGAGCATATATTGATGCTTTTGGGAGAATTTTCAGTCATCAATTTAGTACAAAAACAGTTGCAGAAAACTTCAAAAAGGGAAATAGGTAATCTTATATTCCCATTAATGTACAACAAACCAAGTGATTGAGTCTTTTCTTCAAGGTCTGGTTTTAAGGGAGAAAGAATGCGTGAAGTCCATAGACATGTGCTGTGTTTGAAAAAAGAGGTTGAGACAGTCCAGTTTGTTTAGTTTAATGACTTACACATGAACTGTGCAGATTTCCCAGACAATTGTATTGTCGCAGCCTTATTCATTGTATTCTAAAGTTTAAACCTCTTACTGATTGCTCTTGTTTAGGCAATACAGTACTGTTAAATACCAAATGTAGCTGATTGGCTGCAAAAGTTTCACCATTTTGCACATTCTCTGATTGACATCCATGAATAAAATATTTTACGAAGATAGTGAATGAAATAATAATTTTTCATGCTAATGAAATGATAAAGTATCTGTTTTGAATTTATTCAGCACTGACACTGTTTTTGTGGTTTTAATGATGATACGACACACAGATTCCTTGGGTAGGGCAAACCAGAAGTACGTTATCTTTTTAATTTTTATCTTACTAAAATTAATAACTTTTTCTTTTTATAGATGTGACTTTTCTGACAGAAGACAAGATATATGAAATTCTCGAACTATGTCGGGAAAAAGAGGATTATTCCCCCTTAATCCGGGTGATTGGGAGAGTGTTTTCTAGTGCTGAAGCACTGGTACAGAGTTTCCGAAAAACCAAGCAGCACACCAAGGAGGAGCTCAAGTCTCTTCAAGGAAAGGATGAAGACAAAGATGAAGATGAAAAGGAAAAAGCTGCCTGTTCGGCTGCTGCTATGGAAGAGGATTCTGGTGCATCATCATCTTCATCATCAAGAATAGGTGATAACACACAGGGAGATAATAACCTCCAAAAACTAGGCCCGGATGAAGTGTCTGTAGATATTGAAGCAGTCAGACGGGTCTATGATAGGTTACTTTCTAATGAAAAAATAGAAACTGCCTTTTTAAATGCACTTGTGTACTTGTCACCTAATGTGGAATGTGACTTGACTTACCATAATGTGTACTCTCGGGATCCTAACTATCTGAATTTGTTTATTATTGTTATGGAGAATGGCAATCTTCATAGCCCAGAGTATCTGGAAATGGCTCTACCGTTGTTTTGCAAAGCAATGAGCAAACTACCCCTTGCTGCTCAAGCAAAACTGGTCAGATTGTGGTCTAAGTATAGAGCAGACCAAATTCGGAGAATGATGGAAACATTTCAGCAGCTTATTACTTACAAAGTCATAAGCAACGAGTTCAATAGTCGTAACCTAGTGAATGATGATGATGCTGTTGTTGCTGCTTCAAAGTGCTTGAAAATGGTTTACTATGCAAATGTAGTAGGAGGGGATGTGGATACAGATCATAACGAAGAGGAAGATGAAGAACCCATCCCAGAATCAAGTGAACTAACTCTTCAAGAGCTGTTGGGTGAGGAAAGAAGAAATAAAAAAGGTCCTCGAGTGGACCCACTGGAAACTGAACTTGGTGTTAAAACTATAGATTGCAGAAAACCACTTATCCCGTTTGAAGAATTTATTAATGAACCACTGAATGATGTTCTAGAAATGGACAAAGACTACACTTTCTTCAAAGTAGAAACAGAGAATAAATTCTCATTTATGACCTGTCCTTTCATATTGAATGCTGTCACCAAGAACCTGGGATTGTATTATGACAATAGGATCCGGATGTACAGTGAAAGACGCATAACTGTGCTCTACAGCTTAGTTCAAGGGCAGCAGCTCAACCCCTATTTGCGACTTAAAGTGAGACGTGATCACATCATAGATGATGCACTTGTGCGGGTAAGTCACACCAGCGTGGAGCTTGGGTTTGTTGGTTCTGACTAGCACAAACTGCACTGGTGTGGAGTAACTGAAAAAGATTCTGAGTGCATATGTACTAGATTTCCTCTGGAAGAATATCAAATAGCTTTATGGTTTGAATTCTAAGCATGATGCTGAAGAGTTGTATGTTCAGCAGAACTGCTTCTGCTCAGAGTGGTTGCAGACTTAGATGTTTGAAATGTCAAATAGCTCTTATTCCCCATTATCAGATCTTAATGGTGAGAGTTACCAACTTCTGTTTCTTTGTCCTCTGCACTCTCCTGGATTGTCTTCTGATGGTAGGGATTTTCAGATGGAAGTTGGAATTAAAACCTGTTAGTTGTGTACTCTTCTTGTGACTTCTAAATTTCTAGAAATAAAGCATTGTTGCAATTTGGTGCAAATACTGATGTGAGTGAAAAAGGACAAGACAGACCTGTTAATACCTGAGAAGTGTGAGAGCAGCCTTAAATTAAAACTTTAAGCCATTTCTTGATGCATTTTTGGAAGAGGGGAATCATACAGGATACAAACTATTTTACAGTAAATAGGTCCATATATGACCTAAATATGTTCTTTAATTTTAGGACCCTTCCTTTATTTTTTTGCTTAAAGATGGTATTTTTCGAAAGCTCATTTTCCTGTGTTCTGTTATTAAAGCACAGGCTTGCAAATTTTGAAATTTAACCATGGCTTTAAAACATATCACTGAATAGCCAGACAGTTATTTAGGGAGGTTTTGGGGAAATTACCTGGATTTGCCTCTCAACCCAGCTGTTACTTGTAGTTAAATTTGATGACTTCAACTGCTGAAGGTCAAATGTGAGAGCCCTAAATGAGCTCCCACCTTGATTTTTCTGCATGCCCAGGAATTTCCAGCTGTGTTTGCTGCTTCATGGGAATTGCTGATATTATGACTTCTTGGGGAAAACATTTGGCTTTGGTACTAAAAGAAAAAACAAAACTGCAATGCAGAAATGGCTTCTGTCTGTAACCACACATTTATATTAGGTAAATAAAAACAAAAATACTATGTACCAGTGTTTTTGATTTAAGAATACTCTTTGTAGTTTCACTACCTATCAGACTTAATGTTGTGTCCAGTTACATTTTGTCATATTAATGTAATGGAGTTTATTTCCCTGAATGTTCAGCTTTGGGTCCATAAATACTGGAATAAAAGGAGGCACAGTAGTATCTCTTTAGGAGAGGATGAGCTAGAAGAGCGTAAGAGCTAGTTTTAGGATGTTCTTTTCAATGTCAATTCCAGCAGAATGAAAGCAAGCCTTCCTCCTCATGCTGATAATAGGAAGAAAAATCCAGAAATACGAGAAAAGGCATTCTTTCACATACTGCTTGTTGTGGAAGTTGTAATCTTTGAGGACGAAAAAATATGTTCAGTATAGCTTAGAAAGCTTGTGGGCAACATCAAGTTGCAGTGGGGCCACAGCAGTCACTGCTGTGCACACTCTTGGCTTGTAGGAAATTTAGGAAGTTTAAATCAGATTAAGCTCAAACATACTAATCTAAATTGTGATGCACTTGCAGCAGCCCTTGCACAGCCTAGCAGCCTGAGTTACATGCCTGGGCAGTTGCCATGGATCCTCCTATGGCTGTTAATTTAAGCTGTCAGAACATGCTAAATTATGGTGACCTGACTGCTGGAGCCCCGAGGAAAGTAAGAATTTTAAACTGTTTATTCTGGGACAGAAAATAAAGGGAAAAGATAGGATTGTTCTGAATTCAGGTAGACTGAACTAAACTATAGTGGTAGCCAACAAGACCAAGTGGAGCCCAGGAATTTCTCAGAAGTGGAAAATAGATTATATTCAGTAAAATGGAGATGAACACAGCCTTGCCATCCAAGGTGGAGGAAAGGAGTATGTGCTGTTTCAAACAGATGTTACAAGGTAGCTGTTGTGGGATGATGTGGAATTAGGGAAAATTGTATTGATAAATGTATGAAATGGATACAGAATACACCTTTTAACTGTTGATATGTTTTAACTGATGATACAAAGTATCAGTGCTCAAGGAATATATTTTAAATATTCTCCAAGGAAGTGTTAGTGAATGGAACAATATAATGTCACTATTGACCATAGTGTGCCAATGTCTTGTTAATTTATTTCTTCTCATTTTAATATCAGCAAGTGTGCAATAGAAATATATTTGGAGAGCTCAGAGTCTCTTCAAAGAAATTGTAAGGTTCCCTTAGGGGTAAAAAGAGATGATGGAGAGGACATAAAAGCTGGATGGAAAAGTTGAGTGAGAAATAGTGGTTTTCTCAACTGATAGCACCTAGTTTTATTATAAGGAAGCAGGCTTAATGGAAGCAAAATGACATGTATTTTTTTTCCACACTGTGTACTTTAAAATTGTGGATGTCTTTGCCCAGGACTTGAAACTTTTAATGAAAGAAAGATCCATCAAAAGCTAATGGACATTACAGGCATTTTGATGTGAGCCACACACAAACCTTGGGAAGTCCCTGAGCTGCAAGTGTGCTGATAGCTGAGAAGCTGTTCCAGGGGAGATACTGTTCCACACTGTCGTCTTCCAGTTTCTTCAGCAAGTGCCTGATCTGTTCAAGAATTGCATGCTGTTGTTACTGATACTCTCTGTAACTGGTTTAGAAGTGATTTTAGTAATTTCCACAATTACTTCCTAATTGGTCTGAAAGAGGTCTGGAGGAAGCTCTTCAGTTTTATGTCCTAATCCTTAAAGCAGTTTGCTCTGTCTCTGATGGGAATCTGAGATGAAAACCGTGAGCTTCACAATCTGAGTGAAAGCTGCATTGGATGAGTTTGCATTGGGGATGGCTGCAGTTTGGGGTGTACAGGATTGAACTTAGGAAAGGTCTCACTGAAAACTACCGGAAAGATCTTTCCAAGATAATAATCCTCAATACTGAAAGCATGGTTTTAGATCTGTTCAGTACCAAAATGTTTCTAAATATGCTTAAATTGCAGGTAATTAATTATGAGTACCAGCATATTTACCTTTGAATTTCGTATTTTTTTAACTTCAGGGGTTTGAATATTTACAGACATGTTTGAATTGTAAGTACTATTTTTGTCACTAGATCTGTGTCTTTACAGAACAGTCAGTGAAGACTTTTTTGAGTATATATGGAATGACTGATAGCTTCCTGATAAATGCATTTTTAAAAATATTGACTAAAATGAGGTTGAGATGGTGTACTCATATTTTCCTTATTGATGTTGAATATTTTTCAAACAAATATATTGATCAGCCTTTGCAATTTCTTGCAAACTCACAAAGTACTGGCCTTCTCCTGCTAATTAGTTGAGCTAATTAAATCATTATCAAGCTGTTTTTCTGCTATCAATACTTAATATTTTAGCTTTTATAATTCAGTATGTATATCTTCTCACTTTTTGGATTTCATTAAAGCAGATAAGGTAAGTGATTTTTTTTTTTACTATTATTGCAGTAGGACTTTTTTCCTTTTTGTAAGAATTTGAAGCAATATTGTTTAAATATCTTTAAAGCAATATCTTGTTTAATGTTGCTTATTAAGAGAGTCTTAGTTTCCTGAAACACATACATGTGAGGAAAAATTTTATTTACAAATTCATTATTCAATTTCTTTGCATGTATGAAACTTGCCTCAGAAACTTTTTTTGCCTTTTTTATTGGAAATGATTTAATGAAACATCTTTCTTTGTATTATATGCTTATTGTATACTTATCTGTATGCATGTTAGTCTGAAAAGTCACCTGGAGACAAGGGTGTAATGTTGGAATTTTTAACACTTTGGTCCCCATTTTTTTTAAGGAACCCTTATATTTGGGAGTTGGTAGCTCAGTTTGCAGTTCCTGAAGACAGTTAACATGCTTTTTTCTGTCCAGCAGGTTTAATAGGTTAGCTGTATTGCTGAGTCATGTTGTGTGACTGTGGTAGTAATGAAAGGAGATACATCCTTAAATCCCCTCTTCTGCCTTTTCATTCCCCAAGAGATAATTTCTTTCATCCCCTTCTTCTGAGTTTACTCTTCCCCCACCCCCATGGCCCAGGTTATATGTGGCTTTCTTCTCAGGTAACAGTAATTTAAAGGGTGCGAGTTGTGACACACAACTTCTGCAAGTGAAAACGTGGCAGGTTCCTTCAGCAGAATCTGGCCTGTACTTGCTTTCAAATTAGAAACTCAATTGACAAATGTCACATGGACTGTAGACAGCTAGTGGGCAGCAATGCTTTCCTGCTTGTAAATGACTCTGCTGAGTGTATTGATGAGAAAACTCTTATGTGACACTTGAACCCAGTAAGCAGATTCTCTCATATTAGCAGCAAAGTACTTCAGGAGCTTTGATGTTCTTTTAGACCAAGTTGAAGTTGGTGTGTCCAGGTGAAAATGTCAGCACTGGTGTGCCTTCTTGGTTGGATGCAGAGTATGTGACTGTTCATGTGTGCAAGCTCTGAATGAACTGTACATGAACTGTGAAGCACAGCTGGCAAAAGCGCTGCTTTGACACTTGAACTATTACTTTCCATGCCGTTTTTTAGAAAAATGTGTTGACTGACTTACATCATGATGTGTCACCGGTACTTTTAAGCTTTAATTAGCTGTGTTCTACCATTTTTGCTATCTGGTGTGAAAAGTACTGCTGCCTCTGCATTAAAGAGACCTTTTATGTTACATGGCTAGAACTTGAGGTGGTTTGTGATCATTTTTGACTGAATAGAAATTAGTTCCATTGATATCAGTTTTAAGCAGGTAGCCAAACTCTGATGTTACATTAAGCTTTTAAATATTGTAATATTTCTGTCATCCAGTGAACATTCCTGTCTTTCAGGAAAGCAGTGTTATTCTGTAAAAAAAGTAAAATCACCTAGTCTGTTAGCTTGTAGTACAGTGCTGTGTTTCAGCAAACAAAATACAGACATTCTTTATGACACCATCTCTCAGCTTTCAGCTTTTCAATTCATACATACTGCCACTGCTTTAGACGTACTACACACCTGCTTTTTAGGAAGTCCCTGGAAAACATAATCATTACTTCCATGACTTAGCCAGTCAAACCATCATGACAGAAAACATAACTTCTAAAACTTTGGTAATTCAGACAGCTGGATTGTGTTTATCAAGCAGCATCGTGTGTTGACAAGATTGAGGTAGCTGTGATTTTTAAAAACAAACAAAGAAAGGCCCCAAAAAAACCCAAGAACCAAACAACTGTAACTGAAATTTGTACTTCCCTGCTATAGAAACACTGCTGCAGTTCTGCTAAAATCCAGTGCCTCTTTACTGTCATGTCTGATGGTGTTTCCCATTGTGCTCAGTTTTTGTGAAGCATCAGTGTTGACACAGATATTCAAGGAGCAACTAAACCCACAACTTCAGTTGAGCAGCTTAGCAGCATTTTCCTGCTTATAGAATCTAGTTCAAGGAGCATCAGGCTTTGCTCAAAATACTGGCTTTTGGGTAATCCTTTATCTGACTCCCTTGCAGACATCCAGTGCACTGTTCTAATCTGCCTAGCCAGCATTGCTCAACTAAGATTGTTTCCTTCCTCTTTTTTCAGTGCTGTTTTTCTCAGCCAAAAATTAATTTTGAAATTTCTTTAATTGCTCTGTATGTATAAATATGAGCACTTTCCTTAGTGCATTTCTATGACACAAGAGAGTCTTCACACTATTACAAAGGTTGCTGTCCCAAAAGAAATGCGGAGGCAACACTTGCTTTCTCAGAACTTACCAAAATTCATAAAACATGCAGTATAGTAAATCACTGGTGGTAAAGACTGCAAAGCCAACAAAGTCATGACTGGGGAGAAAAAGCCCACATCTTTATTGCTGTTGGTTGCAAGTGGAAGGGATCCCAGTAGGAGAATTTCTGTCTGTCCAGCTTGAACATTTAACCTGTATTTATGGTTTTAAAATAAATGCTAGTTCTCTGTTTTTAAAAAGTTGCAAGTTGTACTTGGCTTAAGCTCCATTGTTGTCCTAGGAAAAGAATTTTTTACACAAATGTCTTAAGTAGTATATAACTAGTCTATATTTCAATCAACTGACTACAGGATATTCTGAAAACCTAATCTCACTTGGTCTCATTACTGGGGTCCTCATGGTTTGCCTTCATGTTTCTTTAACTGATATTTATGTGCTATGAAGTTACACTCCCTCTCCTTCTGAGTCTAGTTTTCAATACCAGGTAGTGCAATTTTTTCTCTACATGCTCTTTTTGCATGGAGTCCTTCAAAGTCTTCAAACCCATTAGATAACCACTCTGTCACCCATCCTCCTGTGCTGTGCTGTGCTGTGCTGTTTGGATCATGGCTGGCTGACTTGGCAGTTAGCAGGAGAAAATGTGCCTTCCTGGTGGTGTAATTTTGTGAGTCAGTGGTGTCATTACTGCTGCCTTTATGTTCTCCGCTCTGTTCCTGTTTTACTTCATAAATTCTGGGCTGTAAAGAGTGTTGACATGTGTGGATAAGGTAGGGTAGTACAATAAAAAGTAAGGTTTAGCATGTTAAGGACACCTGCTGAGTACTGGTGAGTACAATTTGCAGTAGCCCAAATCAGGGGCAAATCTCACCAGTAATATGGTTTTGGTAGAAGAGTGTGCAGGTTCATCTGTGCCTTAATTTACTGCTGTTGAGTTTTCTTTGCCATGTAGGTATGTTTAGTGTAACTGTGATGCATGAGTTTAACCAGTGTGTTCATGCTTTTAAGCAGCATATTTCTTACCAGCTGCAAAATATTCCTGCTTAACTTTCAATTTACTGAAAGGATACATTTTTATTTTAAGAAGGTGAAGGACCTGGCACTGTGCACTCGCAGCCCAGAAATCCAACTGTTCCCTGGGCTGCATCAAAAGCAGGATGGCCAGCAGGACCAGGGAGGTGACTGTCCCCTTTTACTCCACTCTTGTGAGACTCCACCTGGACTGCTGCATCCAGCTCTGGGTCCCCAGCATAACAGGGATATGTGGACCTGTTGGGTTGAGTGCAGAGGAGGGACGCAAAAATTATCAGAGGGCTGGAGCACCTCTTCCATGAAGGCAGGCTGGGAGAGTTGGGATTGTTCAGATGGCAAAGAGAAGGCTTCAGGGAGACCTTATAGCACTTTCCAGCACCTAAAGAGGACTGTGAGAACTGGAGAGGAAATTTTTACAAGGGCATGCAGTGATGGTACAAGGGGAAATTACCTGAAACAATAAGAGAATAGGTTTAGATTAGCTATTCAGAAGAAATTCTTTACTGTGAAGGTGGTGAGGCACAGGAACAGGTTGCTCAGGAAAGCTGTGAATGTCCCATCCCTGGAAATGTTTCAGGCCGTGCTAGATGGGGCTTTGAGCAAGCTGGTTTGCTGGAATGTGTCCCAGCCCATGGCAAAAGGGTTGGAACTAGATGATCTTTCCAGGTCCCTTCCAACTCAAACTATTTTGTGATTCTGTGACCTGTAATGACCTTTGCATAGACTTGAAACCCCTTCTTGTAAAATGTCGTACTTTCTATTTGGCCGTAACTGAATTTTCACTTTCATAGCAGCAGTGCGGTAGATCTGTTTAAAAGCAGTGAAGAAATAAGAGCAAGAGATTTTTGATACTTCCTCATTAGGATCAATGTGAGGGGGTTGATTTGACTGTAATATTAGTGTATTTTTTACTTTTAGGGTTTTTTCCCCAGCTCTTTATTTGAGAGCTGCAACATCTCACCACAGGCTTGTTTTCTGTCTCCCACTCTGAGAACATCTCTGCGTAATCCCTTCACAAAGCTGTTTATTGTCAAACATGTGGATCATATTGCAGACTCTTTTCATTGTCAGATGAATTTAATTACCCCAAGTAACACATCTTGTTTTCTTCCTATTTCTATGAATTGTGTGCAACACAATGATAACTTTTAAAATAAGTGCTTAAAAGAATAGAAATAGAAAAAGCTAACAGCCTGTGAGCTTTAATGGGCTAACAGATCAGTTCCATGGTAAGTTTCTTGCTGTGTTAATCCCCAGATTCTAAAACATGTTTAGAGTGATTTAGCATTACTATTGATTTCTCTTATTTTTCTGTTGTGATTTGTGCTTGCTTGCTTCTTAATTTTGGAGGGTACTTTTGGTTTCATTGTTTGATACTAAACTCTTCTAGTAAACAGATTTGCTAATGAAGTATTTCTGTCTCCTCACTCAATAGCTAGAGATGATTGCCATGGAAAATCCTGCAGACTTGAAGAAGCAATTGTATGTTGAATTTGAAGGAGAGCAAGGGGTAGATGAAGGAGGTGTTTCCAAAGAATTTTTTCAACTGGTTGTGGAAGAAATCTTCAATCCAGATATTGGTATGTGTTCTGATAATTCACTAATGTAACAGATTTTTTTTCTCACTAAAGGTTGGCCTGGATTATATTCCGAACTGGATTGTTCTGTGTTTATGCATTGCCTCTCTATATCTACTGCTGCTTCTCTCTGAAGCTCTCCAGATTCACTGATGATCAGGAGAGTATTTGACACACATTGAGGCTCACCATGTCATCAACAGTCATCCTCCTAAAGGTGGAATGATGGAAGAAGTAACTGTATTGTTAGTGAGAACTGTCATTGCTTGTTTGGATACTAGTACAGGGTTTCTTTGCAGGGTTCCTTTGTTTGTTCTCTCACCTTTCTCCTCACTTTGCTTTGTGATTAGTGTCTAGAATTAGTAATCAAACCAAAGAGGAAGAGTTTTCTGCAATAAAGCAAGAGTAGGACTATGGTGAGGTTTTGAGTTATTTCTTCCCCTTCCTCCAGCTTAATAAATCTGATTGTCTCAGTTCTACAGATCCAAAGTGTGACAGTAATGTCAAATTTGATTATAGTTAAAAGAACCAAGAGTAATTTGATATATTAGAGCCAAAATTTTACATTTGTGTTTCAGTATGCCCTCTGCGTCAATCGTTTATGCAAAGACATGCTTCTTTTAATATGCAGCTTGTCTGCTGCTCTGAAAAAAATGAAAATCCTATAAAATTTTAAGAATACTTCATGTTAGAATAGGAATGAGACCTGCAAGGTTCCTATATAATTTCATATTTAATGTGAAATAAAATGTTGCATTGTACTTCCTGTAATGGCTTCCATTAAAGAAGGCTAACAGCTCATGGCTGTTAATTGGGTTTCACTGGACTGCTTTAAAAAAAAGTTGCTGTTCTTGGTTTTGTAGCTTAGAAAATTGATGAAAATAAAGAGAAATCTATTTTGACCAAGTTAGAGAGGAGGTATCAGTGTCAAGTACCTAGAATCAGTAACAAAAATCTGAACCTTGGCACTTGCCCTTTGCCACAAGCCAGTTCTCATAACAAGTGGTACAGAACTATAAACAAGTCTTACTCACTCTGAAAAATGCTGGTAACTTGAAGAGATTTGGAATCTGAATTAGCTTACTTTGAAGTATGACAAAATAAAGAAATCTTTGTACTTTGACTGATGAAATTGTATTCTCAATGCAAAATAAATACATTTTCAACTTGCATTTATCTAAACAGAAGTTGTGTAGATGTACTGAAATACTCTTTCTAGTAATGGTAAAGTCTGCTCAAGCTAAGATCCAAGCACTGTATATACTCCCTGTGTTTAAAGATAGGTAATAGATTAGATGTGCATGCATGTTTTAAGTTTTACTTCAGTATTAAAAAAGTATGCACATCTTTTGCATTCATAGTAACTTTGGGATGGGGGAAGCTTTTTACTGGCTTTTGGCATAAATGTGTAAAAGCAGAAAATATAGCTAGCATTCATGTGTGTGTGTGTATATATATGTGTGTATATATATATGTGTATATATATATATACATATATGCATTATGCATTACAGTATAGAAGATTATGTATGCACCAGATATACCAAGTGTGACTTTTGTTGATTTATAAATGCTTTCTTTACCTGAGAAAAATGAAGGACATCCTTTAAATGAAATTTAAAATGTCTGTCCTCTAATAGGTGTATTTGGAGAGCTGTAAATTGTTATTATAGTTTCTTTGACTTTTTGAGCATTTTCATATTAAACTACCTTAAAGTTTTACTCAAAAGAGGCAATAACTCAGAAAAAATACTGGATTTATGACCAACAGTCACCATGGTAAAGGGGAAGAAGTGATAACTTTATGTAATGTCTTTAGCAACAATATGCAATTGTTTTCCCCTTCTTGAAGATTCCAGTTACGTCTGGTGTTTCACTATGATTTTAGTGTACTGTAGTCTTAATTTTGGTAAGGGTGTAAAATACTGTGTTTCATCGTAAAGTGTTTCCAGATGTAGATCTGGGTAAACTGTTGGTCCTTCATTATTAGACATTTGCTGGAGTTGTTTATTTTGACAGTTTAACTTTTCCATCATATTACGGAAAGTGCAAGTCATTGCTTTTATGTACCAGTATCCAGAAGTTACTTCAGTTGGTTCAGAAGATGGAATACAGGATTCTGTATAATGTTTCTCCTATAGATACCCGAGTTGCTCATCCATTTCTGATGTACAGTTGTCTTACCTGATGAGTCTGTCTGTTATTTGTGTGCTCCCATAATGGCTGACCCAGCCCTAGTCACTTACTGAGATATGTAATCTATTCTGGGGAACAGCCAGAGTCTCTGAATGAGCTTGCAGTTCATTTCCTTACCTAGAATGAGAAAACAGTCTTTATCTCTTGACTGAAGATGATGGTTTTGGTCTTTATAGTAATTTTGTGGCTCTCTTTATGTGGCTTTGTAATCAGTTTGTGCATCTGCATAGGTTGTAAACAAGCATATATTTTAAGGGCTGACAAGATAAATAAATCCTTGTGGCAAATGTAGTTTATATTCTTGACCACATGGATCTGACTTCTGGTGTGCTGGGAATAAGGAGCCTGGGGCGCTTTTTCTTAGGCTCTGCCTGAAAGTCATGAGACTTAGCTGTACAAGCAACAGGTGACTGGGACTATATTTGTCCAGGGTGGTCTCTCTCTCAACTTAAGTCTATGGGGGTTTTCATTTATCTTGCTTCAGTATCTAGTCAGGTAAGCAATGGATTTTATTGTGGGTTTCCATTTAAATAATTTATAGTCTGTACACAAGCTCCGGTTTCATAAACAAGTGTTACCTTGTGTCTTGCTACAGCCAAAAGGGTAAGGGATTCAGCCTGTCTGTGGTCTGCACGTTTTCTCCCTTCTGCTTATGGCATGTGCCAATTCAGCTGTTTGTTGAAGTCTTCAGTGCTCAGCTTGTGAGCTGGGCAAGAAACTGGTCACTTGAAATAGTGAACTGAATGAGAGAAGCAAAACCACTCCCTTTAGACAGTGACAAGCTGTTAAAATTGCACCCCTTCTGTGAAGCTATGGCCCATTTGCCCCTCAAGTTAAGCTGTGTGTAATAGCTGCAGTAACAATGGTCCTTGAAACAAGCAAACAAATCTGTTGGGCATCTAACTCTGCAATCATGTGTGATGGTCAATCCCTGCTCCATCATTATACCTTCTAATTCAGTAGTAGGGCTGCATCTAGTCCTGTTCCTTTGCTGCAACTGGCCTTTGAGGAAAGGCTGTCACTTTTTTTGCTATTAAGAGTCCTTCAGGGTTGTTTCATCCTACATGTTTTTGACTGTGTTCTTTTCTTCCACTGCTGTATTTATCAAAGTCACAATCACTGTTGACAGTGTGCTGCTGGTTCCTCAGTAGTGGAGGGGATGAAAGTTGTGTATGTGCAACTTCAGCGAGTGTTGCAGGATGTTGTATCACAGTTCTCTTGCACACTTTTAGTGGTGATGTGAGTAACAGTGTTTTGAGTAGCTCCAGTTACCCTAAGGTAAGTAGTTTCTCTTTGCCATTCAATTCAGTATAATGTTAAATATGTTTTCAAGGCTAGTGCAAATGGGTTTATACTGGTATGTTTTATGTGCTACTTTTATTGAATGGTAGCCATAATTATTCAACTTTTTTTTTTCAACAGGGATGTTCACATATGATGAGTCTACAAAACTGTTTTGGTTTAATCCGTCCTCTTTTGAAACTGAGGGTCAGTTTACCCTGATTGGCATAGTACTGGGACTGGCTATTTACAACAACTGTATACTGGATGTACATTTTCCCATGGTTGTCTACAGGAAGCTAATGGGCAAAAAAGGAACTTTCCGTGATCTGGCAGACTCTCATCCTGTAAGTTCATTGTATTCTTAGAGCTTAGTAGTGCATTTTCCATGCAATAATTTAATCTGTATTTAAATTAAACATAAGATCACTGTCAAAAGTGAAAGTGAAATAACCAGTCACTTGTGTGAAGAGTCTGGATCTGTTAAAATAAATTCATAAGCAATAAAACCTCTTTCTAGATTTGGTTTGCAGGAGGCAGAATTGTAGAGTCAATGAATGGGGCTCAGTATCAATAAAGCATTTTATTTTTTTACTGCATAAATTGCTAAATATTACTAAGCATTAATCATAAATAAGTCTCTTCCCAAAAAGACTTCTAAAATTAAGCTGTTTATAGCTATTTGTAGGAGTAAATTTCTGCCAAAAAAAAGTGAAAGTAACAATAGACATGCAAAGGTGTGATGTTCTTACTGGTTTTTGTCTAAAGCAAAAGACAGATGAGGCAGTTCCTGAATATCCCAGTGATCAGTGTCTGTGTCTTCCCACACCCATTCCCAGCCAGTGGCTTTACACAAGCACTGAGCTGTACATGTGCTTTAGTAGATAGAGCACACAAGTGTTTGTGCAGGATGTCTTGGCCCTGCTCCATCTGCAAAGATCACCAGTGGCTTCCCCTCATGTTGCTGGTAGGAGTTGTTAGCAGACTTCATTCTGTTTCAAACACTGGGACACTTCCCTTTTATAAGCAGTTATGCAAAATCTTCATCTGCTAAAAAAAGCTGAGTAAAATAATACTGTCTAAAAAGAGCTGGCCTTTCATTTTTGAAAATGAGGCATGTGTAATCAAAAAATATGTTATCTGGTCTGCTTTTGATGGCTACATACAACAGCATGCCAGGTTCAACCAGTTTCTCTGTGTAATGATGTTGAGAAACAGTGCCCTGAGTTTCCTCTGACTTTTATTACATACTCAAAACTTTTTGTGACAAAAAAGAGTGGATATATTTCTATGGAACAAGGCAGTCAGACATTCTCATATGACTTAAACAATTCAGAACTTCTCAAACCCAAAATGAAATTCACAGTAGTCAAGCTTCCCAATACTTAATGTAATGCTGTAGAGCATGGAAAATAGGGTGTTCACCAGCCCTCACCCCAAGTAGTTCCAAGTCCAGTGATTCTCAGTGCACGGTCCTTTTTAAAGGTCCTGTGGAAGAATCAAAAAGACACAGATAGTGAGAGGTTGAAGCTTACATGTAAACTTTCATATTTCAGTTAAAACCTTGAAGGGAAATTTGTTTCTTCTACTTCACTATGAAAATACAATTGCACATAGTTGTTGCTTTTACCTTCGCGTTGCATTCTTTAGCCCCTACACCTCTGTCTCAGCCAAATAACTGTTCCTTTTCTGCATAGTCTTTGGTTTCCAAGAGAGTCTTGGGCTTTTCCTAAGGCATAGCAGGGAGGAAGGCTGGTTGCTTCTTTGAATAGAGCAAACTCTTACAGGTAATTTCAGATTCCAGTTGGTAAATTCTGACTTAAGTTGTGATTTTTTTTTTTTTTTTTTAATTTTTTTAATTTTTTTTTGTTCATAAATGTCTTCTTACATTAAAACTGCCCCATCTGCATTGCTTCAGGATTACTTCCTAGTTGGTTTGGGTTTTAAACAAGACATAGAAGATAAAAGCCTGCTGTCTGAATTTTACCTGCTATAAAATAGAGGGGTTTCTTTGATTTTTAACTCATTAATGTTCCCCATACCAGTGTAACATAATCTGTGTGCCTAAAGTAAAGACAGATTCAAAAGACTTAAAAGAAGAAGAGGTCATTAAAGGCTCTTAAACTGCAGGTTTAACCAATTGCATTTAGGAAAATTGGTGGGTACTAAAACGCTCTTTTAAGGGAATTACCAGTGATTGCCATGTTTCTTTTTTATGTTGATATGTTCTATTGTTTCTCTCTACAAATACTGAGCTTAATAAACTATTGTTTGGACTGCTATGGGAGATTTTTTAGATGACTTGAATATAGAATGTCACAACCCTTTTTCAAGGCAGGTGGTTTCATGTGTTCTTGTATTACTCAGTGAAATCTATCGAAACTTCTTTTTGACAGAACATGTATATCTTATTCTGTTAGGTTCTCTACCAGAGTTTGAGAGACTTACTAGAATATGAAGGAAGTGTGGAAGATGATATGATGATAACATTTCAAATATCTCACACGGATCTCTTTGGCAATCCAATGATGCATGATTTAAAGGAAAACGGTGATAAAATTCCAATTACGAATGAAAACAGAAAGGTACACTCAGCTTTTTTAATGGAATCTGTAGTTCTTGGATATACTGTAGAATTATGTAGAACCCTATAAAGGTCTGGTCTCACTTAAAGTTTTTAAGTTTAAAAGGGTTTTAAAATTGCCATAACAGTGGTTATGAACAGAAAAGGGTTCTTTTAAGAAAGCTTCAATACATTGATACATAGCTTCTGGGTGGGATGTTTGACCAGTCTGAGCAGCATTTGAGACTTGTTCTTTTGTGTTGCTGGAAAGAAGCTGAGCCCAGATAATCTGTGTAGAATTTCAGAATTATATGTATTTTGGGAACTTGTATTTTTGGGAGGTACTTAAGTGGCATGTGTTGAAGCACTAAGGGTTTTTTTGGTTTATTTCCTTGCAGGAATTTGTCAATCTGTATGCTGACTATATACTCAATAAATCAGTAGAAAAGCAGTTCAAGGCCTTTCGGAGAGGATTCCACATGGTGACCAATGAATCTCCTTTGAAATATTTATTTAGACCAGAGGAAATTGAATTACTTATTTGTGGAAGTAGGGTAAGAATTCTGAATGTACACTAGAGAGTGGAGCTTTTTTTTGATCTAAAGTGTATAATCAGTGGTCATCTTTAAAAATATCATCTTCTTACAGAATTTAGATTTTCAAGCATTAGAAGAAACTACAGAATATGATGGTGGCTATACAAGAGACTCTCTTATTATTAGGTAATTTTTTCTAATTTTGTAAAGATAAAAAGCATTTTATCTGCTTGTTTCTTCATAATAAATTTAATATTGTAAGATTTAGTATTTTTGTAGTACTGGATATGCAAATATCTTATGTGTAATTTGACTTTTCTCAACTATCATCATTAGAAAAAAGGAGATGGTATAAGCATTGTTGAATCAGTATAATTCCTGAGGAAATAGGAATAATAGAATATCTGCAGAACACTTATCAGCCAAATTAACATTTAAAGACAGTTAAACTGCAGTGTTTGGTAGTATTTCTGATTGCTATTTCTAACCTCAATGATTGGTAAATACATTCTGAGAGTTTTGGTTTATGAATGCATCCTTTAAACTTGATGTTGAGACTGATTAGAATTACTACACCTTCAAAGCTCAATTACTTTTGAAAGTCTCATTTGTACTAAAGAAAGTTAACAATTTACTTACTTTTTGATTTCTTCCTTGATAGGGAATTCTGGGAAATAGTCCATTCATTTACGGATGAACAGAAAAGACTATTCTTACAGTTTACAACAGGTACAGACAGAGCCCCTGTGGGAGGACTTGGAAAGTTAAAGATGATCATAGCTAAAAATGGCCCAGATACAGAGAGGTAAAAAAATATAAGTCTACATTTTGCTTGGTGTTTTGTAATTGGAAGTGAATTCTGTGCTTTTGAGTTCTTGACCTGGTTACACCTGAAAGTTGAATCTCTAAAAAAAGTGTATTTTCTTCAAATTCATTATTTTTTTACTTGTAAAATAGAGATGTATTTCTTTTGAATGTTCTGAGATCTGAATTCTTTCCTTGTTTGTTTTTCTTTTGTCCCACAGGTTACCTACATCTCACACATGCTTTAATGTACTTTTGCTTCCGGAGTACTCAAGCAAAGAAAAGCTTAAAGAAAGATTATTGAAGGCCATCACATATGCCAAAGGATTTGGCATGCTGTAATAAGTATAACAAAAGGGATTAAAAAATGATGGTGATGATGTCCCTGTCCAAAAAGGCCATAAGATAGTGAGCTACAGTAGTCACCTGTGTTTGTGCCTCCCTTCTTTACTGGGGACATTGGGCTGGAACAGCAGATTTCAGCTGCTTATATGAACAAAATCTTTATTTTTTCTTTTAGCGTGAAAGTGTTACATATTCTTTCACTTGTATGTACAGAGAGGTTTTCCTGAATATTTATTTTAAGGGTTAAATCACTTTTGCTTGTGTTTATTACTGCTTGAAGTTGAGCCTTTTTGAGTATTTACAAGAAAACAAACTGTACTCTCCCAAGGAAAATATTGCCATCATTTGTAGACCATGTAACCTTCAAGTATGTGCTATATTTTTGTCCCTGTATCTAATCAAATCAAGAACTGTACTTTTTGAAGAGTTTGCTTTTGAAACTTGAAGTCTTGAAAAACAGTGTGATGCAATTACTGCTGTTCTAGCCCCCAAAGAGTTTCTGTGCAAAATCTTAAGAATCAATAAAGATGGAAGGGAGAACTTGGAATGTTAAATTGCAGCCTTGAGAACTTTACTTTAGTCACAGCACAACAATTAAAATTCATTTCACTATATGTTGTCTTCACATGTCTTGTAATAAACTGTGTTTTTAATTAGGAAACATTTCTTAGCATATGAAAGGGTAGAAATTTTAGTTACTTTTTTAAAAAGAAGTTTACTGGGGAAAGTGCATTTTCAACTGAACAGCTTTAGAGTAGGGAGTGAAGTGTCTGGAAAAAAAGATAGGAAGTTTTTGCTATATTATAAACAAAGCATGTGGAAGTGCACTTAAAATGAAGTTTTATTCTTAATTGCCTATTATGTTGACATTTTAAATAGACAATCCAAAGTCTTCCCTACATGTTATGTCATCATCATTTATTTAATGAATGATTTTTCCTACCTATCAAGGCACATGATCAGTGTTGCACCATAACTAAAGGGATGGCTACTGTATTTTAATCTCATCTAACAACAAGCAAAATTGAACAATATTAAACGTGAGGCCTACTTCATGTTGTACACTTCCAACCATTAAATAAACTGTTAGAAAGTAAGTACTAAGGTTATGTTCATCTACTACATAAAGTATTCAGTAGGTTTTTAATTTAACTCTACAAATCATATCAGAAATAAATCCTTTACCTTTCGTAGTCTGTGTTTAATGTTAATTTCTCCTGTTGCAATATACGATGAAGGGATTATGCATTTGTAAGTGCAGATATAACTGGCATATCTCTTTTCCAATACAAGCTGCAGCGGGTGTGCAGAGCTGAGCTTGTGCCTTGACAATTGCTATAACTGGCTACTACCGATCAAAACCGTGACTGTGTGGAATTGGCATTAAAAGGCTTAGTTTTGAAATCATTGGAAAAAGAAAAGATGTCTTTCAGGACTATTTTAATAAATTCTTTCTAGTAATAGAACAGACAACTGTTATGTAACTATGATGCTGAATAAAACAATGACCTTTTTTCACCATGGTTCAGTGAAAAAGAAAACAAGTTACTTTCTTACTTTGATAAATTAGATATTAAATTGTTTGATTAGAAATTGTTGTAGTACTGCATAATTTGAGGGTTGCAGGTACGGAAAACTCTCCAGAAGTGAACTGTAGTGGTGTGGGATCCAGCGATGTTCCCCTCTCAAATTGAAGCCAATGCCAGACGGCCTGGACACATGGGAATGAAACTTTCTGGGGAGGGAGAGGTGCAGTCTTCTCGCCTTTGATCTCAGAGGTGGCCCTTAGAGCCTGCCCTCTTTTATGTCCACCGTGTTGTATGTCCCTGAACAGGAAAACACAAGATACCCTACCTCTCAGTGTAGGGTGGTTGACAACAGTGCTTGCTGAGCCCTTCAAGTTTGGAGCAACTTTTACTGTAGGTAGTGAGAACCAGACTTGCCGAGTGCCTTGATGTACTTTGCTACAAGTGTGAACACATCATGATACTGCTGTGTGGTATGTACTGTGTCCACAATCTAATGCTGTTAAGCTGTATTCCTAGAACTCTTTTTATCCTGATGTAGCTGTGGTTTGTGGTTACACCCAGCTGACAGGTGTATGTGATTCATGTTGGGGTTTTTTATATAGATCTAAAAACTGTGCTGACAGCATAACGGATAGCAATACAGAGTTCTGTGGCTGAACTGTTGACATTGTAAATATCTTTCTGTTTTCCTTTAGCATTAAGATTAAAATAATACATAATTGCATTGGCCTTCAAAAGCATAAGTTGTTTTTCAAGGAGTCATTTTCAGGTAAGATATAAGTACTTCATATTTGGCTGATTTCTCATGTAAATATATACTGCCTCCCCCCAAATACCACTGTATTGAAACCTTATCTCCTTAGTGCTGGTGTAAATGAACTAGTTGTTCAGCAGCACCAGTTGATAAGGTTTAAAGTAAATAAACCTTGAAGTCTTGTAGCTGCAGGCTGCATTCTTGTCCTATAGAAGTTCTAGCCAGCCTTCTGTTGTGTGAAAGGGAAAATGCCATTTTAAGTTGGTTTTGGTTTTTTTTCTGGGCTCCAGGCACACCTGGAATGTCTTTGACAGTGTCTAGCAAAGTTCAGGTCTACAAAACTTACCTTGGAGACTTAAGTGTACTTACATGTCATGGAAATACCTCTCTTGAGTGAGACAGAAGATTCCTCTTCTAAGGCAGTAGTCTGATGCCCGTGTGGTGGTGCTGTCTCCACAACATGTCTTCAATATGTTGACAAGAAAATATTTTGGGCATCTTAGCACTGCCTCATTTAACAAGTGAAAAATACCTCTTCAAGTATCTCCTGCACCCTAATAGACTGCCAGGATGTTTCCAACCTTGGTGCAAAGGGGCCATTAGGCTTCCATTTGTGTTTTGTGCAATCACATGCTTCAAAAAATGATAGTGCAAGAAAATAAGTAGTGCACTTAAAAGAATCATCTTAATATGGCACTTTTTCAGATTTAATTAGGAGTGAAGAAATGGTTTTGTTTAGCTCTGGAGGTATGTTAGCATATGATTCTGAGTAAACAGAGCATCACCTTGTAAAAGATTAAAGCTTTTGCATCTTTCTAAGAAGATTGCAGGATCAGCTGTCAGGAGTGAGTAGAGTTCAGTTAACTGAAGAATAGCGTTTTGTGAACTTCTGAGTGGGCTTATCTTCCATTTGGCAGGCAGCAGCCTGAGACAGGATGGTGGCAGCCAAGGGGACCCCCTGCAACCCTGCATTCTGAGCAAACCTGATGCTGGAATGGGCTGGAAATGGGCCCAGGGCTCCAAACACCTCTGTGTACAGTGGTCAGTCTGTGCCTCTCATCCGACAGTGGCTTCACTGCTGAAGCAGGAGCTTCCTACTACGTGTGGCACCATACAGGTGTGATGGACCTGGTGGGCTTAGCCTCCAGGCAGCTGCAGTGTGGTCTGCCCAGGGCTGCATGGGCTTCTGCTCTGTGGAACAGGGAATTGGACAAAAGTTTCCATGCTGCTGATGTTTTGGAAGAGGACAACCCACACATCATCAGGTTTAAGGTGTTTCCCTCCCACTGTTGCAGCCAGTTACCTCCAGTTAGATTTTTAATCTCACAATAGGATTAAAAATTTCCTGGTTGTCTCAAGAGTTTTTTATGATAAATACGAACCAGTTGGGTGGAATGTTTGAGCTGTGCCTTATATATTATGCAGAAAAACTCCAGCATTTCAGCATGCATGATGGAGCAGGAATTTCTTCCAAGTTTAGTTATTCAAAGTCGAGCCATTCCTAACAAGAGCTGAGTTTATTACACTTAGTCTGAGTCACAAGGGTTTGTGATAAGTTACCTACAGTTCTTGTTCACACTTGAAAGTTTGATTAAAGTTGTAAAATTCATAAGAGCATGAGGGACTTAATAAAATTAATTTTAAGAAATTCAGTTGTATACTGTATCATGGAAGGGACACTGCATTGGAAATAAGAGTTGATACTGGCATTAGTCTTTATACAGGTCACTTCTTATCCAGATGAATTCATTTGGAAAACCCATGAATTTTTCATTATATTTTTCTCTAGTGCTCTATCTGAAGGTGTCTTCAGCTGTTGATTTTTATTGTTCTTAATTAACAAAATTTAAAGGTGTATGAGGAGGTGGTTTTAATTGCAGATACATGAGTGTAGTGTTGTTCTGTTCTGCAGTATTTGTAGGATACATCAAGAGAGCTATCCTGATAAATAACTGAAGTTTTCCAAATGTGCTTGTGTTTATGCATGTCTTGCTCAATATATATCCTTCATTGGGATTTCTGTGTAGTGAAATGTTTAACAGACACATACATTGGAGATGCAAGTGAAGGGTGGGAATCATTATTCTATTTTAGGGCAATAAGATTGCATTAGGAACTTGTACGTTATTTTGCTGAGTAGGTTTGTGCATAGTTTTGCGACTTTAAAATTGAGACCAGAGCTGACTCTGAAGCCAGACAGCAATTTCTGGAGTTAAGCTTCTGCCCTTGGAAGGACAGGGCAGCACAGCTCAACTGCAAACAACTGCATGGGCAGGGATCCTGCTGCTCCTGTGGCCTTGGCTCACAGTTTGGACTGACCAATGTCGAGAAAAACTGCAGCAGCCTGAAGATTTGTGACTCAACTGTTACATGCAAAGCTGACATGAAGCCTTTCTTCTTAATGTCACCAAAGGCTCTGGTGTCTCTGCTGTGCTACTGGGGTCATATACAGAGAAAATCCCTTAATTCTATCTTCCCACTGCATCCGTCGCTTCCAGATCTGTATAGGACAGCAGTGTGAGTACCAATGCTCAGGAGTTACTGCTTGTAAAATGGAAACTAGTTGAACTTTCCTGTTGCAGGTTTTGAGCTGCCATGCATCATGTGCTGCTACCTTTGATTTAGTATTTCCCTTTGCAAGCACTCTTATGTTTGAGAAGCAAGGGGTAAAGATCAGGTGAGTCAATATGTTACAACTGAAGGGGTTTTGTTGCCTGATTTTAATAAAAATGGGGAAACTGGGCACAAGAATGTTTTCTAGATGAAAGGGTGTTTTAAAAAAAAAAATCTCCCTTGTGTCATGCACAGTGATTTATATTTTTTTGGGTCATCTATGCATGAAGAATGCTATGGATTTTGTAGCGAGCCCCCTGAAAGCAAATGACATTTCGGCCTCGCCAATACAGATACTTTCAAAGTGCAACACAGACTTCTTCGTGAGCATCTGGTAAGTGTTGCACTGGGTTTTTACACCTTGAATCTCTCAGGGGAGGATCCCATTCCCAAACTAAAATCCCCAAGAGGATATCCTTTCTGAAAAAGTTTCCGTCTGACTGACTTGGTGTAGAGCTGGAGCCACCAGGCTCTTCTTTCTGCCTCAGCTTTAATGGCCAGCAGCCAGCCTAGGTGAGAGCATTGCTCTTGTGCCCGGAGTTGTTCTAGACAACATCCTCAGGTGTTTCAGAAGCAATCCTGCTCCAGACCTGCAGCATTTTGGTCAAGTGGTTTTATCCAAGACAGTTCTCTTGCTAGCTTTGATTTTGGAGGAGACAGAATTTCTTGGTGTTTAAGCCCTAGGAAAGGTTTCCTGGGTTTGGGACTCTCCTTCTGGGACCACCCCCATCTTCTGTTGCCACCTTCAGACGATCGGTTTAGTTCCATCTTTTGTGCTCTTGTCTTCTCCTGCAGGACAAGGGCTGGCCTGGAGCCAGTGCTCTTGGACTACACATCCAGATTTAGCGCAGCAGTGGCACTGAGGGCAGCTGGAGGTAATGATTTATTTGCCTGCTGCCCCCAAGCTTCACTTCTGCAGGGCAGTGGGTGGCAACAATGGGTTTTCAGCAGTTTCTTCCTCGCATCTGCAAGGTGGGGAACCTCCAGCAGCCATACTCTGCTTTTTTCACCTGTCCTCTGGGAATCTTGAACCTGGTGGATGATTGCAGCTTCTGGGGTCTCCTAGTGGCTGATAGCAGCATCAGTTGGTCTCATCACCTCCTGAGTTTGCTCTGAAATTCTCCCTTCCCTTCACCCAATTGAGAGTGAAGGTGTGTAAAACTAAAGCTCATATGGAGTAGGCAGCTCTGCTGTGCTGCACAACAGGTCTGCCCACAGACTGGCAATGGCTGGGATGGGGGAAGATGCCCTGCTGGAGTCATCCCTGTCATCCATCAATCTGTCTTGGGCCTCTTCTGGTCACGAAACTTTTAAGTGTAAATCAGTTTTAAAAACTGTGCAGGGGCTCTCCTGTCAGCTTTCTCTCTCTGGCTCCAGATGGCAGCATCCCATCTGTACCAGCTTCCCTTCCCCAGTGGCAGGAAGCTGAGCTGCTTGAGGTGTCTCCCTTGCCCAGCACATCTGACACCCCTTGCTCCTGGCTGCAGTTTTGAACTGCTACCAGCTGCCCCAACGTGCTGCACGGCTCTTTTCTTCTTCCTCTTCTTCGTCACTGCACTCATCCTTCTTTGGCTGCCAGTGCTCGTGGTTGGTGCAGTTGGGTTATGGCAGTGAAACTGTCAGCCTCGGAGCCCTGAACTGAAAGTGTTTCTGCTTGGGGCAGCTTCACTGTCAATTTGCCTTGAGCCATGAGCCTTCCCTGTGCTGTCAGTGCTCGGGTTGAACCATGCACGGAGAAGCCTGACTGTGGCTGACAGGACAAATGAGCTGTGGTGGCAACTGATGTGTTCGGAAAGGCAATGAGGTGCTTTGCTAGAAAAGCTCCGCAGCTTTGTGCTGCTAGATAAGCTTTTTTCCTAACCGTGACACAAGTGGGGTCAGAGGCAGCTGTTACTGCAAGGAGATGAGGCACTGGGTTTTCAGTGGTCAGAACTATTAAAAATTTCACCTGTGGATCATTTCCTTCAAAAAGAGTGCCTAAAGTTGCTGCTGTAAGAGAGGCTTTCTTGTGCCAAGCATTGGAACTGTGAACCAGCAGCCTGAGAACTTGCTTTAAACAGCCTAAATCTACAAGTAATCTGAAAACAGTGGGAATACTATTGCAAGAAGTTGGATGAATTATCTGCACTATTCTGCAAGTAAAATGTTTGTACTTTGGTGAGGAACTGGCAATTGGTTCTCCTTGAAAGTGTAGTCCTTTACAGCACAGTTCTTTAGCCCTGGAGACAGGCTATGCAGAAAAAAAAAAAATCCTTTTGTGCTTCTTTGTCTTCTCTGGAAAGGCTAGTGCCTGTGGGCTCTTGCCATGCTACTCACCTGGAGGGGCTGCTCGGGTGTGACTGATGTGGGGTGGGTCCCCTCCCAGGGCAATGGGGGGGGGGGGATGTAACTGTTGGCAATAAGAACAGATTGGTTTGGGGTTTTTTTCTTGTCAGGAAACTAAAGAAATTACATACTAAAGCAGACAAATTGAGATATTCATAGCTATTCATCAAGCTGCCCATCATGCTGGAATACATTTCTGATTTTGCATATTAGTGTTCTTCAGTAGCCCTCTTACAGATAGGTTGGTGCCACAAATACTAAGGAAAGAAAAATGGAATAGCAGCCATTAGTAAATGCCTTCCATGTTTCTGCATATCTGGTTTTAGTAATCTACCTCTGATTTACCTGTACAAATAAGACAGGTCTCTGTTAGAGCTGGATAGTGTGCTACTCAGCCTCTTGGGAAGATAGCCCATGGAAGCTGAGCCACTGCAACCTGCAGTCTCCTTGTGGGAGCCCAGAACTTCTGATGAAGGAAATCTGTGAGAACTACTGCTGCTGCTTCTAGAGTAAAGCTAATGTTTGTGTTCATCCTTAAATAATTGCTTGAAGAGTGCAAGTCTTTCTCCTCCCTCCTTTCCTAGGGCGTGGAATGGGCAAGATTGCGAACACAGAACAGCAGAATTGTATTTTCCACAGCAAAGCTGTGAGGGCTGTTGGCAGCAGCAAGCCTCAGCCCTTATGAGCTGGAAATTATTGCAAAATCTGAATTTCAGAAACAAAAAGCCTGACCATTTTCAGCCCCAGAGCTTGTTCCTCAGGGCTTGTGTGTTTTGCCCCCCTCTAGCCAAGGTAGAGTGGGAGGGTGCGAGGCTTTCCCTTCCTCCCTATAAGGACTTCCCAGGCAGCCTTCTCCTCATGCTCTGGACTGTGAATGGGGCTGGGGAGGAGAGGGGAGTCCCAGATTGATGGCTTCCCTCAGGAAAGCTGCCACAACTGAAATCTTGCGCTTTAACTGCTTGTACACTTGCCAGATCCATTTAGTGCATAATTCATTTTGCTCTTAGGGATATACGGCAGGTTTTTGCAAATGCTGAATTATGTGAACAAGTGTTTGATTCTTTCTGTTTGTTCCAGGTTGGAAACATCATTAGAAGAGCTGGGGGACCTTGAAACCAATTGCAAATGCTGTCATCTTGCAAGTCTTGAGGGTGAAGAGCAGCTCTCCTTTGGTCTGCCTGTGTTATCTCACTGGACAGCATGGCCTAGGTTTGGCCTGCCAACGTCTCATCCTTTGTGCCAGCAGTGATACAGACACAAGTGTGTCTTCCAAAGCCAACAGCACACGGACCAGCTCAGAGAAAGCACTAACGCTTTTGTGGGGGAAAGGACAATGATCAGTTTGTTTTTTAATGTAGAGCACTCTTATTGAACATTAGTTAATATTTGGCAGGAATGAAACTGTAAAGCTGATGCCTTGGAGAAAAGAGTTAAAGCACAATTGCACCTTCCCTGGGCTGTTTCTGTAGAAAGAGCTGCACTGTCAAGCAAACCCCTACCCTCAGCTGTACAAATACATGAGCTGTTTTGCTGTCACTGCTGCTTCTGAAGTCCAGTTCATTGCATTTTCCGGGGCAGTTTTCCACTGTAAAAACTGTAAAGTAAAATAATAGTAGGGGATGACAGTAAAAGGATGGGGTGCTACTACTGAGAACACTTCGGAGTAGAGCAAGGCTGGAATCATTTGCTATCAAGTCCATGGCTTGAGGCTGTTTCCCTGGAAAAGCTCACTCCAAGCACCTTTCCTCTCCTTTTGCACATGCAGCAGATGTTCAAACATCTCAGACTTTGCCCATCTGCTGTCTCACTCAGTGCAGGCAGTTTGGAGCATCAGTACCAGCCCATGGCCTCCCACTTAGGTCCGCATGAAGTGAGTGCTGTGGCCATTAAATTCTAGATTTGGGGTCTCTGTTCAAATGCTCTGTAAGCACTGCCCTGTTCCTTGCTTTCTCTTGTGGCAGGGTTGAAGGACCAGCCCAGCCCAGCCTGTGCCAGGCTATTTTTGGTAGGTGATGTGTGCAAGTAGCAGAAAGCTGCACACACTTATATCTGCTAGACAAGCCACTGTCCCTGCTGCGCCACCCTGCCTGGAGCTAGGAAGGGAAGGACAGGAGACAGGTGGCACCAGCATGAAGAGCCTGGCAGGCTCTGCACCCCAAGAGACCTGGCCTCCCTTGGGCAGTGGGATAATGGTCGGGCTCTTGTGCCTGTGTGCTATCTGCAAACGCAGGGATGGTGTCAAAACTGGCCCAGGAACCAAAGCTGTGTGCCAGTGGCCCTACAGTGAGGGGAGAGCACCATTCCCACTTGGTTTTCTGTCACTTCAGATCTCTGTTCCAGCTAACAATTTTCCAGTGCGTGTAATGTTGACACGATCAAAGTCTGCCACGAAACACTAAAATCTAGAGGGATATGGGTAAGAGAAAACACAGAGTTGCTTGAACATTACTCAAAATATTTTAATGTACATGCTGTAGCCACATTAAAGAAGAGGAAAAAACATCTTACAGAGATGAAAGACGTCAAAGGATGTGATTTCATCATGCCAGAAGCCGTATGTTTCAAAGTGACTGAAGCCAATAGCATCAAAATGCTCTTTTTCTGGCAAATGAAAACCAGATCAAGAGGCACAGAAAAAGAAGAGCAAACGTGTATTTAGCTGATCGATTAGGCTGTTCTGATCCATCAGGTAAAGAAGCAGTCCTGTGTTTGTTGGGTTTTCAAACAGGTACAAATTTGGTATAAAGAGTACTTTAAACAGTTTTACTCATATATCCTTGGTGGGCTGTAACAGCTGTGCTGGGCTGGGCAGATAGTCAGGAATTTACAGAGAATGGTGACTGATGGAGAACATGTCGATATGCATGAAAACCCTACCAGATACGATGGGTTTGAGTCACACAGCTGTGAATGTCAGCCAAGGTGAGCGCAGTCCCCACCTCTGGCACAAGGTGAAAGCTGCAAGTTGAGCAGCCTGAGATGGCACAGTCTGTGCTCACAGTGCTACCCTGCAATGAGCCCAGCTCCACCTCAGCCCTGCCTGCCTCTGGGTGGGACCGAGGGCACTGCACCCCTTCCAAAACCAGCCTTGCAGACCTTCCCCATTTCTCTTGAGCCCTTAAAGAAAACAAGGACAAGATTCAGCTGACAGACCAATACTCCTGAGTGCCACTGGCCACATACAAACCTTGGCTACTTTCCAAACCACACATTACAATCAGTGGATATTTCGATAATAGAGTTAAGCCCAGTCTACAGAAGATAGGGAAGTGTAATTGGCTCCCAGGCTAACAATAACAGGAGTTTAGATGTGGGCCATGTGTGGACATTACTACCCAGTGGTCCCTTTGCCAGTGTTGCTGGCAAAGCCTCGTTCCTTAATCACTGACAGGTTTGTCTCCCTCACCAGGCTCAGAAGTGTCAATAGAAGTGCTTGCCTGGAGCCAAGGGCTTACTCTGAGCAGTTGTACTCAGTTTAGCAAAAGTGTCTCTTCTCATTCCACTACCACCCAGTTAAACAGCCCTCTTCTCAGTGGGTTTCTCACCAATTTTCCAACAGGCCTTCAATCCCAGAAGCTGAATAAGTCAGGGCTGAGGACAACTAAAAGTCAGAGTACTGCCCATAGTAATACCTAATGCCACTGAAGGATCCCAAGCCATACATGCTGAATAGCCTCTGCTACTCCATACTTTTCAAAAGCCAGTGAGATACGGGAGGATGAAAGTAACAAGGGAAAGTTGCATGACAGAAAAATACTGTACAGCAAAAGATGAAAACCAGTATCTTCTGCATTCTCCCTAGCTAATGGAAACATGGTAACATAACAACTACTTTGGAGAAAAGATGGCAATAAACTGCAAAGGGAGATGGAGCAGACATAATTAAAAGAAATAAAACCAAAGAAAACATAGGCCTAAGTGACTGGAATGACTTTGCAACATAGGGCTTGTTCTCCCTGCCTTGCAGAAACCGTGTTGTGGGAGCAAGCTGGCTGGCAGGCAGGGACAGCCTGCCCTGCCAGCCCATGGGGCTCCTCAGTAGCATCCCTTGGGGACTGCCCACTTGATGGCAGGGAGTTCACTCAGCACCCGACAGATGCGAGCTGCACACACCAGCGCCTTCTTTTCTCTTCCCAGTTTGGTGAAGCCGTATTGCCCCAGATGCCTTCCACCAGTGAGCTTTAGGGGACTCCTTTCCAAGTCAGGGTTTTACCAGGGGGGATGGAACCGGGCTAAGAAAATCAAAATGGAGGTTCTCCCACTCTTTCCCCTGGTGAAGCAGTTGCAGAGCAGCAAAGACTGTCACAGACCCTGCCAGAAGGGACATGAATGAGCACTGCTACTCTGTCAGCATGGTCTTTTGTGCATAGCCCAGCTCATTAGAGAATCAGACTAAAGCTTCCAGATGCATGGCTATTTCATACACGTGCAGGGTGCACTGCAATGGCCAGGGAGCTGATACTGGTTAGCTGTCGTCCAACTGTTTGCACAGACTGTGAAAGAACAAATATTTTGAGAAACCCAGATGTCTGTCTATGCATTTAATCAGCTACTAAGGTAGCATGGTAGAGCAGGGTACCCTATAAATATTTTTTAAACTATTAAAAAGAAAAATTTAATCCCTTCTACTTCAAATACAATGCCTTCTGCATGATGCACAGGAAGAGACATTGTGTCAAGACCTACAGGTACCAAACACAACAGACATTCTGAGTGTGACTTGTAAGAAACCCACTCTCAGTACAAAAAAGTACCCAAGTGCCAGACCAAATCTCCCCCCAAGAAGAAGCTGACAGTGTTCAATTTACAATAAAATACTGCTTTGGTTAAAAATGCTAAAAACCATTCTCTTGAGTTCATATAAAAATAATAATGTCTATGTATGCACACACATATTTACATACATTTATGGCTTTCAGTGCTTCAACTTTCTCGAATAAATGAGGAAAATGTAAATACTCCATTACTGCTTTTTCTCCTCCTCAGGTTTTTCAGCCTCTGCTTCTGCAATTGATAACGTGCCACTACCATATTTTTTCACTCGTGTTTCTACTCTGGAAAGTCTCTGTTTCACCTTTTGTTGAGATGCGGTGAATTCTGCCAAGAGCCTCGCAAACCTAGTCTGCAGCGTATCCAGAGCTACTTCAAGTTTTCCTATTTTTTCTTCCAAGTCTTTTGGGTCGGCTCCTGCTTTTGCTGCCTCCTCATCTATTAAATTGTCCTTCATCAGAATTTGACGTCCTTTCTCTTCCAGAGCCTTTTTGGCTTCTGGATATTCTGTGAGGGCTTCCATTAAATCATCCTTAGACAAGCAGAACAAATCAGAATAACCAATACTCCTAATGTTGGCTGTCCTCCTGTTGCCAGACTTGCTACCTTTGATGTTTAGGATGCTGATTTCACCAAAGTAGCTGCCATCACTTAGAACTACAAATTGGGTTACACCATCATCTGCCACCACAGCCAATTTTCCCTCTTTAATAATGTACATTTCTCTTCCAATATCTCCTTTTTTGCAAATGTAGTCACCAGGACTGAAGACCGTAGGTTTCAGTTTCAGCACCAGCTCAATGAGAAGTCCAGCTTCACAATCCTGGAATATACGCACTTTCCTCAGCGTGTCCAAATGGACATTGATGGCAATTTCAGCTTTCAACTTGTCAGGCAGATTTTTGAGAACTTCCTTTTCATCCACTGTTTTCTTGTTGGTCCAGAGGTAATCAAACCATTTAATAACCCTGGCTTCCAAATCCTTAGTCACTTTTCGGAATTGCATGTACTGTTTAATGGAATCCACTTTGGCCTGGAACTCCGCCCTGGAAGCATTCATGTTGGAAATCATGGAGCCAACGTTACCAACAATGGTGGCAAAGATGAGCACACCCACCAGGAAGTCGATGACCACAAAGAGATACTCCTCATCTTTCACGGGGGCGGTGTTTCTCCGATGGTTGTCAGCGTGAGCGTCGACCAGTACAGACTGTAAATGTACTTCCTGGAGAGGCGCGCGTGCTCCGGAATGGACACGTTGGGATACACCCAGGTGTCAGTTCCAAACCCAATCATCTTCGATATCGCAAAGTATATACACGCGTTCCAGTGGATGATGATAAGAATGTATAGCACAAGATTGCCAATACGGAACATGTTGGGATAATTTGTCCTGGTCTCGGTACGGTCAAAAAACTCAAAGAGCCGAGCGATCCTCAGCAAGCGGTTAAATCGGAGCTCGGGGTAGTTCAAACCGAACTTGAAATATGCCAGGTCCGTTGGCACAAGAGACAGCACGTCCAGTTTGAACTGCAAAGTTTTGGTATAATGTTCTCGTAATTTCTTCTCATCCTTAACTAGCAAGCCTTGTTCAAGGAAGCCTTCAGAGAATAAAAAGACAGATTTTACTTGTTAGAATAAAAATACTGTCAACAGTAGAGAGTGACTTACATTTCAGACCTGAGAATGTTAAAATTTGTACTGTTTTGCCTACAGACATTGATACACTATGAGGTAATTTAATTGCGTATTTAAATATTTCAGTCAAGTTTCAAAGCTGATATATAATGATTAAGAACAATGACTCTATTATGACCACAGTGCTTCCCAAGGTTTTCCACTCTATTCTGGGACAGTTGTATCTTTTTCTTCTAAGTATCTTTGCAAAAGAAAAGAGGAAGATTCAAGTGTCTAATCTTTCATGAATCATTGGCATGAGTCATAACTCACTTAACTTGCTTAACTAAGTTAAGCAAGTGTTAAGCAATGGTGTATAAAATTGGAGTGGAATATTTTTAAATAAATACCAAGAATACGTAGGTATAATGGATTGTTGGAAACTTTTTTCAAACAATATAGATATCCTTGAGATAAAGAAATGCAGTTACCCCCTTCCCTGAGTCATATCTTTCCTCTTGTGTCCAATGTTAAAACTGACAGGATGTTCCTTGGTTGACGCTTTTTGTGTTTCTAGTGAGAGAGCTACTAAGTGGCATTTCACACATCAATATTTCTTCATTCAAAAGACTTTGAAAAGTATTACATTTAAAAATGTTGAGTAGATATAAACTGCAGTAAAGATGTACTGCTGACAGTATAGCCACAGTACTTTTGTACCTCTGAGAGCATTCTGCAAGGAACAGCCTATGCATTGCAAAATACTTGCTGCAATTCAAGTGAAGATATCCAACTGTCAGCCCATTGGGTCATTCAGGAAAAAAGGTTCACTGAGAAAAAACCAAAACATTCCCTGTATATCTGGGATTATCGCGTTTTACTAATCCTTTAGCATTTAAGAAGCAATCTATAGCTTTCTCAGGGAAGCACCTGCTGAGGAACCAAGCTGCATTTCTTTGTGTCCTACACAGCACAGCTGTATTGCTGGAATGTGTGGTGTATCTGTAGATGCCTCATCTATTTGTGTGTATCTGACTTTGGATCTGATGGTGACTAAAAGTGGAAGTAGCTCCTGTACCATGCATGTGTTGCCTCCCAGAAAACTGCTGAAAAAGCTGATCAAATATGCCCTTTAGTTATACAGCTAAAGAGAAAAGCTGGCCAGACTATAATTTATGATTCAGAATTACGAAAAATAACTTTGAAAACACCTTCTTCCTGAAGGAAGATAGCATCTCTCTGCTCTTTTTGTTCCTTTATGGAACTAAAGTCTTATAGTAAATTCTTTTGGAAGCATCAGAACACAGGGTATGCTAAACATTACCAGCTGCTGAGACATGAATCTTTTCTGTTTCACAGTGCAGAGTCACCAGACAGGTAAAATACAGTCCAACTGGTCCTGCAGCTAGACAGAAATGCACCATGGAGAACCTGGCAGTGGGGCTACCTAGATCTCAGTTCAAAGGCAGACCCTGCCCTCAGACAGCAGGAAGTCACACTCTTCCCCAAAAGCTTCCAGGACCTCTGTCCCCAGGGCAGATGGACCTTGCAGACTCACAGGAAAAGGCAGCAGGCAAAGGCAGAGCCACAGGGACTGTTAAGAGAGTTGACAAAGATTTTGCAACCTAAAAGAAGCAACTTCTTTCTTGGAGTGCCTGGAACAGCAGCACACACCTGCATTGAAGCATTTGCGAGACAGCTGCAGAAATTCTGCAGTTGCAATCCAGGCCTGCAAATTCAAATTCTAGCCAGGCTATGACAGCCATTATCAGGATAGCCCATGGGAATTTATGACTTGCATTGCCTGGATATGCCTAATCTCTAGTCTGTTCTTTCCCATTACAGCAACAGATATAACAGCAGAAGGTAAATTTAGTTGGCACAGTTGACATTTTAACTACACAAAGAAGATGCAGACCCCCCCATCCTGCCCCAAATACAGCAGTCTTGTGATTTAGGCTGGTACCTGAAACTGACCTTCCTGTTGAATGAGGTACTTGCTAAGAATTTAAGAGTTTAAGAATTTGGCTTGCCATGAGTTGTGTGCTTCCCACATGACAGCATTTTTAGCCCATCTTGTAATTATGTTTAAAACTTGTCACAGGCCATAATTAACATCAAGCTGTCAGCACAACTTTAAATAAAAAAATAGATAAAAATGGATAATGTGTTAAAATGAAAGTTTTAAAATTACTCTCATTTTTTATATGATCAGTGTTGTTTTAAACCCTTTCAAGGGACATTTTGAGGCTGTGTCTGTACCAGTGACCAGCGTAAGACAAGAAATGTATTTTGACCCTGAGACCAGCTACCATGACAGCTGCTGTTCACATGTAAGTTCTTCCAGACCCCCTCAAAAACAACACCATGAACAATACCGAACCTCTGCTGTCCTCCTAGCTGTGCCCAGACACTGGGTGCTCGCTAGCATGGACCAAAGTGCAAGCACCAAAGTGCATCAAGGACTATTCCAGCAACTTAGTGATATGGATCACTGTATGTCATTGCTTAGGCCTATATCATGACCTTGTTCAATTTAAAACAGATACCACTTCAAGGTTAGAATCTCAGCCTGCCCGGATCACAGAAACAGGGACAAGAAGCTGAAGAGAACCACTTCACACATGACATGGCACAGCCCTCACAGATCCTCTGGCTTCACACTCCTCCAGGAAGGCAGGACCTCAGCAGAGGTTCCTGGGTTAACCCTATCCCATCACCAGGCAGTGGGAAACCCATCCAGAACCTTGCAGAGGCTGAAGAAAGCACAGCTGGTGGCAGAGGGGCTGCATGGCCTGTTCTAGGCATAGGACCACAGACTGCAGGCTGAGATGGGTGCCAGGTCTTGCACTTGACCAACTCAATCTGATCTGGATGCTGCACAGCTTGGTTAATAAAACAGCACTTGTGGGTGCAGTTGGTTTCTTGCCCTAGGTGCCCTACTGTCCTTCCCCACACAGCCTGTTACACTGGCTATTCACTCAGTGTCTGCCATGCCTATTGCTGACAGAACCGAATTTACACGCAAGTGAAGAGCAAGTGCTAGCATGTCCAGCCTTAAAAAAATCCCAACTGATCAGACATTTCATTTTCCCAAAGCCTCCACTGTTGGGTGCTGACAGGATATTACAGTAGTCAGACCCCACAGGGGCATTTTTGTTTCCATCCTTTAAATAAATGCAGTATTTGAAAATACTGTAAAATCCTAGAAAGACTCACCTGTTCTGAATCTGACAAATGTGTCAATAACATAGATAATATCAGAGATATAATCCAAGAACAGCCACATTTTAACATGGTCCATTTGTAGCTCATCAAAGCAGGCTCTAAAGAAAGAAAGATTAAAAAAAAAATTGGGCCAAATGCATAAGCAGAGTACTTGCATTATGTGTCCTAGCAGCATGTTAGTGTATATTTCTGGAACAGAAATATTACAGGCAGCATATCTCCATACCCAGACATCTGCACTCCAGAGCTATGTCCAGACACCAGGATCTTTCAGAATTCAAAGGCATTCTGGACAGGAATAAAACCCAAATACATATATGCCACACAAGTGCATTTATGAAGGATTACATATATCCCTACAATTAAAAATGCATCCAAATTCATGGGATACACATCTCCAAAAAGATAATTCCCAAATAAAAGATTTGTTTCTTAGTGGCAAGTCATCCTCATCTCTCCCTACCACCTTACACAGTGTAAGGGAACCATTTCCACAACCCTCCATCGCTTTGACTCAAACTGATTTCCACATTCTATCATGGATAAGAAACACTTGAGTTAAATCTTCCTGCCCTTCGAGCGTCCAGAAGATGCATTACATGAATTTAAGAGGCCCCACCGCTGCCCACACCCCTCCCTTCTGTTCTCTCCCGGGTGAAGGGAAGCCCTCATCCCCGGCAGTGCTTAGGGAGCCTGCTGCAGCGGCCGGGACACAGCTCAGCCGCCAGCCGGCAGGTGGCACACAAAGGCCACACCAGCGCTCATCGGGACGCTCACTGCAAGTTACATCCACCTGCTTTTAGACAAAATGAAAAAAAAAGAAAAAGAAACACTGGCAATCTATTCCCAGTGGTATGCATATCCTATATCCCTAAGGGTACATGAACTGTAAATCTTCTCGGGAAGTCACCCAAAAGATACCGCAGGGAGATAAGGGAGTGATTTACATAGGAAACATAATGACTAAAATGTAAAATCATTATTAACTTCAATCCATACCTGCACACTAGCATACACCAGTTATAGAACACTGGTGCTGCAATGACGGTCAGCCAGTTGTAGTAGAGATTGCTGGAAGGATCAATCACAAAGACCTCCTTTTTTGGCCTGGAAAGTAAAACATGCAGATTTACACTGGAAATGTAAGCAAGCAACCTGCTGGATCTCCCTCTTCTTGAGGCTGCTCATCTCGTCATGAACTTACAGCTGCCTGAGAAGAGAAAGTATCCATGCAGGCAGCCCAGATGAGATAGCAGGGATCCCATCTGAGAAACTCTATTTCTTTGTTTGACCCAACTTTGGAAAAAGTAAATAGAAGTGGAAAGAAAAACACAGATATTCACATCTCCCAGGCTGAAAACCACAGCCTTCTGTATTAAGCCCCCCACTGAAAAAAAAAGCTAATTTTTTAAAAAAAGTTAAATGTTTCTTATTATCACTCTGGTTAGAAGATTACTTTTCATTGCTAGAGATAGACCCTCACTTTGCAGGCTAATTTTTGGGTTTTAGCACATTCAATGATGGAAATGACTGTATAAGCAAGCATTTGAACAAGTAAAACACAGGTATTCAAATACATGTCTGTACAAGTAAGAATCTCTGTGTGCATATGCACATACAGTGTGTGACCAGAGCTGAAATGTCTTAGTATGTAAAGGCAAATTTCCCACATTCACAGTCCTGGCACACCGGCCTCACAACAAGGAAGTGGTTCTAAAGGAAGCATACAGGCCTGCAGTTTAAAGATTAAAAGAACAGCATGGCTGTTCTTTTAACAGAATGGCACAGAGTATGCTCAGAAGTGCCCACCTCCAGCATGAGAAAGGTTGATACGGAATAGAGAGCAATTAGGCATGTAATCAGAGTAATATATATTAATGGATCTGAGGTCCACAGCTGCAAAATTATTTCAACAAGTAAAAGTGTGATCTGTGGACTGTAAAATAGTGTTCAGAACATGTGACCAGGCAATGCTTGAATATGTGTTTGTGGGACTTTTCCTAATCTCCAAGAATGCAAATATATTAAAATACAATGATAATTTATTTCATATTTGTGTGTATTTCTGGCATTACCATTGCTATCAGCTGAATGTCCAGGTGATGTGAGTAAAGGAAGCAGCTTTATTCTGAAAAGTATTTACTTTACCATCTTCACTACTGGTTTAAACCATCTCTTCTAGAAAACTGGTCAGCACCTCAAAACTGATGACCATGAAATATGGACTTATGTCAGACTACACTACCTTGTAGACACTAAAACATTAGCTTTCTTTGACAAAATGTTTTAAAACACTTTTGGCTACTGCAAAGCTCAGGCTTTCACTACATAGGAATAAAAGCCAAAAAAGAGTGCTTAGAACAATGGCTTTCTAATGGGGAAAAAAACCAAAACAACTGTGATTAATAAAGTTCTTGAGATCAGTCAGATTCCATCTGGAATGCCCCCATGCCTATATAGCAGGTGCCACCATATAAATATATATAAACTTACATACTCCTTAACTGTGAACTCCACTGAAATGTGTTCTCTTTTTATCTGCCATCATTGTTACTTTTAATCACTAAATTTTACTATATTTGGGTCAGCTTTAGGGGAACAAAGCAAGAACAGGATCCATTTCTGTCAAAAGCATTCAAATTATCTAATTTTGTTGCAGAAATACACCATCCCCTAACCAACAGAAGCAAATTTTAGTGATCACTAGCAATGAACTGCACCATATAAAGTAATTAAATACACTAGCTAGTGAAATAACTAAACTTACTAGCAAACCTTTAGTTTTCTACATGTAAGTTATTTCTACATGGTAAGATAAACCAGACTTTTGGTTCATCTGCCCTGAATCGTTATGGAAATTCTGGAACAATGAAATGTCTGTGCAGCTCTGCAAAGTAGGTTGCTGTCCTAAAGTGTTCTCACAATAAAAAAGTATCTTCAACTCAAAGTGACCAGAGGTAACTCAATTCCCTTTTGCTGATATAGGAAGTTGTTTCTGAAGGATCTAAACATAGGTCTTCAAGATGCAACAACTTTGCCGAGCAGTTGAAGTCTTTCCAAAGAGGAAAATGCACTAAAGATTTAACAGGATAAGAATCTGCAATCTACAGCACAATAATTGAGATAGTGTTACAAGGAAAAGCTGTACCATGTTTTGTAGTGTAGGAAACGTGTTACAAGCACACATTCATTCTTTATACTTACTCTTCCTTTTTTTTATCATCTTTTTTGTCATCTTTCTTTTCATCTTTCTTTTCCTCTTTCTTTTCATCTTTCTTTTCCTCTTTCTTTTCCTCTTTTTTCTCCTCTTTAACCTCTTTCTTTTCTTCCTTTTTGCTGTACAACATAATGCAAGGCTTAACAATATTACCAATACTGAAGCACTTAAGGGAGAGGGTGGAGGTACAGGAAACTAGACTAGGCTCCAGGCAGAGCAGGACAGGGATCCAACTGGAAAAAAGGGTTTACAGGCTGAGACCTCTCACCCTGACAGCACCACACTATCGTATCAGGTAACCAGCTGGCTGATTCTCTGCATTAGTCACCCACCCTTTCTTGACCTTTTCAGACATCAGTGTACCAGGCTGATTTTCAGTAAATGCTTTCAGTTTGATTGACTCTTCAGAACCCAGGCACTTAAAAAGAAACCTATCAAATGATGACAGAATGTGAAATGGCTTAACAAACTGTCAACATTCTCTGCAGAGCCAGAACCTCGCTGTGACTGTCTGAAGCTTTAATGGTAATTATACAAAATTAGGCTGAATCTCCTCACATGGTTCTTTAAAATCAGCAAAATTTTAATTAATTTATTGCCTCTGGAACTGACTTGCCCCATTCTTAGGTTTGTCTGAACAGAAGAGTCTTGAAATATGTTAACTTATGCAGATAGGCCCACAAATACTTTTCAAACCTGCAGAAAGTTTATGTCTTTCTCAAGATTTTGTCAATACTTGAAGCTAGATTTGCTACATGCCTTGGTCAAGAATCATGTGATGTGATGTGAAGAATGGTGTTCATTTAAACAAGCAG
Organism: Entomyzon cyanotis; assembly: GCA_024500445.1. NCBI lineage: Eukaryota > Metazoa > Chordata > Aves > Passeriformes > Meliphagidae > Entomyzon > Entomyzon cyanotis. The sequence continues at coordinate 30,937,185 of JAKEPQ010001016.1, read as the reverse complement.
AAAATCCATCATCTGAAATCTCCATTTTTTTTAATTTGAAATTTGTCTAGTCCTTGAGGCAGAAAGTGTCCCCCTTAGACAGACAAGCCTAAGAGTGTTCCCCACACTACAGTGTATGTGGGTAATGCATATATAAACAAAACACCCTACACATAATGTCTGGCTTGGACAAAAGCCATGGATTCCTGCTCCCACAGGGGTTTGTGTTCTCCTCTCAACTGCCAAGACTGGGTCTGTGTCGTCTCCCTTTGCACTGGTGTCAAGAAAGGATAAATGAGTTCATTGGCAGCAACATCCCACAGCAAGGACAGAATATGTAACAACAGATGAAAAGTGCTGCTTACAGGACTTGTGCTTCCCATGCACATTTGCTCATACTGCTCAGGCCAGAAAGGTCTGTGCTGGGAATGACAGTCACATCTAGAAATGTGCTTGTTACAGGGCAAAAGAAGCACTCCAAAGGAGACGACAGCCACCAATTTTAAGATAGTAGCAGCTCTCACCCATCAGAAATGAGCACCTGTTCCATTTCTTACCCTTAGACATTTCCACAGTGATGCACGACCACAGTGTAATTTGGAAAAGCCAAGACTCATTTGCCAAAAAATGCTGAGATCCTACACTCTGCCACATCCAGGGAAATTCAAGCTGACCAACACCAATGAAACCTTCAAAATTATATACTGCAAAGGAGCATAACTGGAGGAGAAAAGAACCTTTGGCATGACTGATCTTCTACTTATACATGCATCTCAAATCAAAAAAAGTTTTTCATTTACCAAGGCTGATTCCTACACAGCAATGGGAACTGCTTCTCAGAAATTTACTTCTCTGTCTCTTACTGTCCTGGACTTTATGGTTTCATTTTCCAATCTGCCCCCAAAACTCCCTCCTGTTTAAAAAACATGTCAGGACTTCACTGCAGATTACTATGCATGGTGTCTGATCTAAAGGCAAATGCACAGTTGCTGTTGTTAGCATTGAAGTAGCTCCTCAATACTTCAAATGCCTGACAATCTTACCAGAAAGGAAGAGTTACAAGTAAACAGAATTTTCAAAGGGTAGGGCCACTGTACATTTGTGGATCTTGTTATGCAGTGAAAAGTAGGCTGAGACTGAGAATCCATCAATAAGTCTCAGTGGTGGTGAACTTTGAAACGGAACATTTTGACAATTTCAACTCCCTCCTATGTTTATGTTTTATTTTTTAAAAAGTGAAAAAAATGTTCTTTCACACAGCGTCTAATGCCTATACTTATTTTCATATTTTAGGAGATTTGAGATCTCCTACAAATTCATCTGTCAACTGCAGGAATCTTTCATATGGGAGTTTATGCTGCCTTTGTTCATCTTTCTATTGTGGTAACTCCCAACTTACCATACTTCCACCTACTTGTAGTCTGGCAATGGAAGTCACTCAGAGGAAAAGGTTGGCCATAATCATAGACTTGAAAGCATCATGTACAGTTCTCCAAGACCTGGCACACTTAGGCCTTTAACATAATGAAAAGTCCACGTTTCTTTTTCTTTACCAGTGACATTGAGTAAGCTGGAATCCAGTAACTAATAAAACAGTTTGTGTCTGTTCTCTTTGACCTCCTCACTGCAGCATCTGTGCTGTGTTTCCAAGCTGTGTGCAGCTTAGAAAACTACTTCATCAGCCCTATGAAAACACTGTCATAGTCTTTGAATGAGTCAAAGATTTGCATTTCTCATCTGTCAAGTACTTTGCAAATCAAGTATGTTTCAGACTGTTGGGCAGGTAGACAGACAGGTCTTCTCTTCATTTAAAAATAATGAAACACTGAAAGGATGAAAGTTTTGCCCAAGGTACGAGTCACTGTCAGAAACAGAGTGAGGCAGAAGTTCTTCCATCCTAATCAGTTCTTTGGGCTCTGTCTAGCAGGCTTGGCTCCAAGCTTGTAGCACTTCTTTTCCACCAGTCTAAATAAAAATCTGCACATTTCAGTCACTGTTCACTGCACTCAGATTTTCCGTTTTAGTAAAAGTTATGCAAACCAAACCAAAAAGTTACTTTAGGAGCAGAAAGATCTCTTGTTCAGCTGTGTGCACAAAGGTTTCGCAGCATATTTTAAAATGTACAGTTTAAACTTGCCCATGATAGAAATATTTGGAGGAAAAAAACCCAAGAGTTTTCTGAAAGTATTTCCAACACAACCAGAAGCTGTATTGATAATATTTAATTTTTTTGTTTTCATCTGTAAAGCAATGAAAAAAATTACTTTTATTTTGCATGAGAACAGATCTGCTGCTGGATAATAAAAAGCAGATATATCTTCAGATAGCTGAGGTCTAAGACAAACAACAAACATTTGGTGTTGGGTGATTTTAAATTACAGGAGCTCTTCACCTGGTTCAATAAATTTATCTTTGGTGTAACACTGTGAAATAGCTTGTCAATTATGTAAAATAGATTCAAAAGGACAGCTTTTTCCTCTGAAAGAAGTCAGAGCATCTGTTGCAGTACCAGCCTTGTTGTGGTGCCTGTCACTCTCTAAAACAACAGTATCTGCTGACCTGTAACACACACTTTTTAAAAAGATGCACATATAAATGGGTTTTGGTACCCTCATCAGTATCCACTTCTCATTCAACAACCTGAAATCTTTGAGGCACTTGATTTGCTAAAGGGGACCAGTGTGTTAAAAGAGGAAAACCACTATTAGAAAATTAATACATTAATCTCATCTGAAAACTGAAAAATTAATGTATCAGTTGGTAGTGCAGTAAAATCAGCCAGCTGAACTGTAGAAGGTAGGGAGTAAATGCTCAGTCAAATTCACTCCTGGAGAGGAAGGGGTAACGTCAGACAAAAAGAAGTTCATGGGGAGCACAAAGGATGCTTCTCATACTAAGAAAACTAGACCTTTCTCTATAATAAAACTATATTCTTAGGAAAGGCTTAGGAAGAACTAAGGAGTCTATACTACAAATATTACTAGGCTGGATAGGGAAAAAGAGAAGGTGCTGGTAGTAGAAAGGTCTTTGGAAGTTAACAGTACTTACTCTTCATTGGTGTTGTTGCTAAAGTTGACATTGAACCTGGCCAAGGGCCAGTGACTGCAAGCAAGTTAAATAAAACACATTAAAGAGTGCAAAGGCTGTTGGTATTTCACGCACATGTTTACCGACATGACAGACTGACTCACGAGCTTCTCACATATGCACTGATAAGATTAGGAAGGTCAATTTTGACTGCTCTGATAAGCCCCTTTGCATAACTGCTTCAAGGCACCAGTTCCTTTTCGCCATGTGCTTAGCATACACATTTGTGATCACATCTCATGTCTGAAGCTTGTTCTTAGGCGTATTAGTGCATGGCAAGATGCACCTCACTATTTTTAGCCCTGTACTCATTGGGCTACTATTTTAAGTTTTCTTCAATCCCATCAAGTCTTCTTCACAGATGCAGTGTCAAGGCTTGTGGATAAGTAATGAGCATACCTACTACTGCTGCAGAATTAAGCCTTCATGATATAATAGCTGGGAGTTACTATCAACCAGCAACAGCATAAAACTGAGAAGGCAAGGATAGGTGCTCTCAAATTCACTTCAAATAGCCTTATACTATGTTTGTTGGCCCAGGATCAATACTGTCCTCTCTAATTATTTCACATCTGCAGTTACTACTGATCCAGACACCTGAGAAATCAGGCAACAGTCTGGCTAATTCAATAAAATGTGCTCTTGAGCTGAAATTCTAAGGAGTAGATCAAGTGAAGATAAGAAGGCTGTGCTGGACCACAACAAATGAGAGTAACCTGTATAGTGCACAGATATTCAAAGGTTTTTGCTTTAATCTGAATTACTAGCTGAGATTTTTTGAAACAAACTACTTTGTTATGTACCAATCTTTAATTACGAAAAAAAATATGGGAGTCTCTGCTTCAAAGCATAATGCCAAACAGAAAGTCAGCTTTTATCTTGGGACTCCATTTTCTCATTTTAGCTGGAGTTAAATTTAAAACTCTGTATCATACATTTATAAAACAATATTAAATCATCAAGTCAAAGAACTGTAAACACATGAAGTTTTCTCTTTTGTTTTATTGGAAAAAAATTAAGATTGAACCTGCCTTCCATACCAAAGACTGTGTATGTGCTAATAAGTGAAGTCAGCATCCAGAGAATTTTGTCATTTCTGCATCAGAAACTTTCTGTAATGTAATCAGATGGACTTCCCAGTAGGTATAACAAAGCAATGACACATTTTGCACAACTGCTTCTTTGGAGCCCCCTAACACTTGCAGGTAATGCACATTAAGATCCTGAAAAGCTAAATCTAGAAGCATCCTAGATTCTTGAAATAGAAATTGCATTCTCCTCAGTAGAGAGGATTTTAACAAAATCAAGTTGCATATGATAAAATTCCAGTTCTCAGAAATCATCCTGCCTGATGCAGCATGATCAAAGTCCTTTACTTCAAGATCTTGATCACAGCGAATTTGAGGGGGAAAGAGAAAGTCTGCTGAAAGGGCAATACTTTAGTTACGTCAAGATTCCTGGGCAGCATTAGATACTCTGTTCATCTTCCATGCTAAGCTACTTACCCTCTTCTTAAAATACAACTTACATCCTAATTACCAAGAAAACACCATAACCTCAGTCATCTTCACTTAATGTATAGACACATCTTCTTACCCATTCACTCCCCCGGGCCGCTCTCGGGAACTCAGGAAGGAGCGGATGTTGCTTTGCCTGGTGGACACCTCTACAAGCTCTGGCCCTCTGATACGTTCCAGGAAAGAATCAGTTCTTTGGTCTTCATGGTGCGAGTGTCTTGTGGCCCATGACCTTACAGATAAGACAAATCGGGACAGCCTGCATGGAACACACATACAAAATCAACTGAACCAGACAGGAACATGAGATGGCTTAGAACAACCCCGCAGAGACCAACCCAGGAGGATTTTTCTCCACATCTCCACATCATGAAATTAAACTTGACAGAGTAACTGTGTGAGCCCAGTCATTAGTCACAATTTTGTAGATCACCTTCTACAATGGTTCAGGAAAATACCCCACACATCAGTTCCTACTCTTCTGTATCAGCACTGCAGGAGAAGCAGAATATTCTTGCTGAGTGGGGGCTTTTACATCTCCAAGTGAGATATTCAGTGAATGCAGTTGTCTTAGATCCTTGAGATTTTCCACTGAAGAGTTGTTTTATGTTACTGTAATATTTAAATTGCTACACATGCATGTTTACATCATAAACTTCCTTGTATATTCAGAGCATACATAAATGTACCTACACGCATGTCATTCAGACTATCCTGAAAAAGGATAAAGGCAACTATAAACAAAGATTAAAAAGGAAGTTCTCAGTATGAATTTATATTTTCATGTTCTTTATGTTTACACAAAACACACACCTATAATCTTTTTCATCTAAACTGAACTACTTGCAGACTGTAATATGCATCTGATGGTTTCGTTATCGGACAACCAAACAGGGAAATACAAGTTTATTCTCCACTATCCAAAAGGCTGAAGTGTAAACAATACTCTTTAAATGACCCTAGCTTTATAATAATATTTTCCCTTGCTCTTTGAAATACACTATGCTTAAACTGACTGTGGTCTGTATTGTGTGTAATGATGGCATCTGAAGGCAGAGCCCTGCAATCTCAGATGCAAAGCAGACACAGTAACATTCTGGAGCTCCACTTCAGGTTTAAGTTCCAGTAATACAAACAATTTAAGACAATGGTTGGCTTCAATGTTACTGACTAAGGCTCCAAATCCATTATAAGTGTAATTGGATTCTAAAAACGGAGAGAAATTCTTGCACTCAAAACACAAGATCCCCTGTCTCCTCCCTTGCCAGAACCCTCTACCAAAAGGAAACAATCACTATGTTTTATTTGATAGGAAACAAATACTGCATCAGCTATCAGCCAGAACCAAACACTTACCCATTTATTTCACAGTCTAGCCTCACTTCATGCATTTCCCCAGCATTCAATATATCTTCAGACACAGTTATGTAAAAATTAATATTTGAAAAATTTGTTTGGGCTTACTCAGCCTCTCTCAGATTCTAAGATTTTTATTAGCAATAAGTAAGTGATGAATCAAAGTCAAATGCAACTTCTGTCACTTCTTACAGACTTTCTTCAGCTGGACTCCATCCATTTTCTTTGGAAAGCGATTGCTCTTCTTTCTTCGCCTCCAAATTGTGACCAATCTCTTTCAGCAAACTGAACTTAATACTGGAAACTGTATTAGTTAGTATGTTACCTTGCCATGGCTCCCCTGCCCGTGAATGAGCTGGCCTGGGATTCAGGTGCATGTCCTCCCTCCACAGAAATGACTCCCTGCAGTTCTGAAGATGCATCCTCACACAGTGAATGAGTTCTGCAAAAACAATTTTTTTTTTGTTAAAAAGAATTCCATTTAGCCTTCACCAGACTTCCCCCAATTTGGTTCTCTCCATCACTGCGTCAGGAAACATTCCAGCAAATTGTCCTCACCCTAGTAAATGGCATACATTTGATAACCATATTGCTAAGCCTATGTTCCTATTCTTCTGGAGCCTTCTAATAAGAATCGAAATCAGTGGAGGCTCCTCCATATATTTCAGCAAGCTCAGAAGCTAAAGACTACTTATTAATGCTAAAAAAAATAGCATTTGAGAAAAACAGATGAAATTTTAGCCTAGTTTTTTAGTTCTGGAGTTTTGAAATTGACTTTGCTGGAACCCGGACTTTATGAGGGTTCAGTCTAGATTTTTCTTATAGTACTCCTAGGTTTTCCTCTGGTTTTTGGGTCTGTAGTATTCACTTTCACGTGACTTTGTCATGTCCATTAAGGATCACTTTTTCCCCCTTCGTAATGCAAAGAAGAACTCTCACATAAGTCTGTTAAACTGTATTTTCAGGAAAACACTGACTAAAATTATATTTGCAGTATCCTCATAAGTACGCGCAACAGCATTTTGAATGCCGACAAGAGGATAATTAGCAGCTCAATTTTATGTGCACTCACAGCTGAGAAACAAACAAACAGAGAATTAAAACTTTATTATTTCTACACAAAGAACAATGCTAAAACAGACCCTGACAGTCCCAGGACTCTTAACTTGTTAACATTTTTCTACTTCTCTTCCAATAAAAAAAAGCAATAGATACCACGTAGTATTGAAAACCTTTTATAACCTAGTTTATGTTGCCAGTGCTGAGAATATTGTGGTTGCCAAAGTTAACATTCTTCTAAGGAACAATGAACAAACTCATGGAACAGACATTCATTACAGATTACCAGATACACAGAGCTCACATTCAGCTCAAGAACTCTCTTGAGCTGAATGCTGAGAGAATAGCAGAGCTTGCCCACATTTTTTACTATTTCCCGGAGAAATCTCCTACAGACCTGCTGGAGAAAAGATACTGGACTAGTTGATGTTTTAGACTGCACTACCATGGCTGGTGTACTTTCATTCCTGTTTACAGAATAATATACATTTTGAGTGATCTTAGCAATAAATACTAATATTAATGGCAGGGCCTAACAAGTATCTAAGTTCCCATTATAGCCAATGGCCATCTCAGGGCTTGATGCAGCACTTCAGAATAGGAGTCTGGTACCATTTGGAACACCTCAGAATATTTTATTGGACCTCTCCAGAGCACACAGGTTTCTCCTCACATCCACTAGCTCCAGCTAAACACTTCAAGTACTCTATGGTATCTCAAATAGCATTAGATGCCTATTTTAGGCAACTAAATACCTCTCATAATCAAGAGAGCCAAAGGAGCCTGAAGAGTTACTGATTTTCAGGGTAAGCTGAGGAGTTCCCTGGGTGCTGCTGAATATCAGTACTGACATCTCCACTCAGGACAGCAGGAATGTAGGCACCTGCTCACATAAAGACACTGAAATCCAGATATCTATAGGGCACAGCTGAATCCTACTTCCAGCGTTTAGATATCCAACCTGTGTCTATAAGCTAATGTGCTGCCTCTCCTATTTGAGCTGTTTCTATTACAGAGGCTGGGTTTTAAAAATTAAGATTCACTTGTTATTTTTTTGGGGTTTTGATTTTTGTTTCAACAAAATGAACCAACTTTATAACACACTACAGAGTAAGAATATGGGCACATGAATCACTCCAGCATAAATACGCACAGCATTTTAAAGATCAATAGCAGCTTTCTGTTAACTGTTGCAGTGAATATTTTTTCTTGGTAACACCTCATTTCACAGCAGAAAAGTGCTTAAGCACATCCTTAGCATTAAGTATAAATTTAACACCCACTGACTTTAATAAGAACTAAGTAATGTGTTTAATTGCTTTGTTGAACTACAGCTAATAGGAGCTGGAAGAAGGTAAATGCAAAGAAGAAATGTTGTTACTCTGGAAAATCTGGTGCTTTTCTCCCAGAGGCTATAGTTGCATATTTTGATAAAAGATGAAGAAGAGCTAAAATTCTGGATGGTTTCTATCTTTTGGTACAGACATATTCTAAACCAAATCTGAATTTTTTTAAAAATGTAACAAAAATTTTTAGTGGTATTACAAAGATACTGTATCTACTTACTAGCAATCATTTCAACAATCCAAAAATCTTACATATTAGATCTCTTTTACAAAGCAAAAGATCTTTTTACTCATCTATGTATCTTTTTACCCATCTATGAACTCCTGCAATTAATGCTGATAATATCAAACTTTCTTTTAAATAAATGCTCTTCAAGACCATCATCATGATGATAAAGTACAATACATATTTCAGACCCTCTGCTGTCAAAGTCATTGCCTCTGAAGTTGCAGATGACTGCAGGGATTTAATTCTACATTTAAACCTATATAACCCCACTCTCACATCCCTGCCAGTAATTCCATTCTGTGAGCTGCCAATCCCTGATATCTGCCACAAATAGGACATTTTAAAAAAGGAAAGGAAGAGGCTCATTTCAATCTGTGTTTTCACTTTTTCTAAGACATCCCTGTTAATGGAGAGAAAGGGACAGGGCTCTTGTAAGTCTTCCTAAGGAGACCGTGTAACTACATCAAGCCTTACTGTGCAGAGCAAAGGCTGCTCCATTTTCACTGCTGCATGTGACAGAAGGTATCATGTAAGCAAAGTAAGAAGAAAAAGATTACCAATTTAAACAGAGCATCCATAGTAGTTGCTAGGGACATGCAATCCAAAAATCACCATAATGCAGGGAGCCCTTTCAGCCCATCAGGATTCTGAGTTCTCTAGTCTGGGTAGGCATTTGAACAGCAAGAGACAGTCTGACAAGGGCCACAAAGAGGAGATGGTTTACCATAACAAGACAAAAGCAGAAAATGTTTTCCAGCTTTTACAGATGCTATGGACCATCAGACCTCTTTCTGCAGGCCCAGCAGGCTTGCCCAGCCTAGAGAAATGACTGGTACTGTGCAAAAGGAAAGTGCAAGTTTGCTGCTGTTGAGCCGCTAGCAGAGAAAAAACCCGGGTTCTCAGGCAAGAAAAGAGAAAAGCGCCTTTATTATTTTGATTTCCATATATATAGAGTTTTCAGAGGTCACCCAGATTGATCAGCCAGAAACCTCCCCCTAGGCCTAATTGGCCAGGCCTGAACTGCCCAAATCTCGAGACGCTGTTTGCAAAACATCCAAACTTTATCTTTGTTTATGAAACGTAGCAAAAATGTTCTCACGAGAAAGACCTGTGCTAGCCACACAAGTTCACTGGCACAGTTCAAACAGCCACCTTAAAACTATCAAAACTAGAGAAAGGTAAATATAAAGGAACTACTACATCTTTTCCCCTGTACAGTAGGAGACTCTGAAAATCCAGTACAAAAACTCTGATATTTTTTTTACATTGCAATGTTCCCTATCACAGGAACTAGGCAATTTGCAGAGGCTACTTTAAAAAAAAACAAAAAAAACCCCCAAAAAATTTCCCAAGGCTCTTCACTGCATGGTGCTGGAAGGATCTTTTTTTTCCACCAAATCCCACATTCTCTGTTGGAAGTACAGACCTTGCTATCTGTGTGGTGACTTTAATGAGTTAGTGTAATTTCCACCAATGTGAAAATGGGCTTTACTCCTGAGGTAATACAGCTCCTGGTTCCATAACTGCAAGCCATGACAAGTTCTGTACTTTGGATATATGTTATTAAGTCAGTTAAGTGCACTGGTCAACAATATCATGACACAACATTCCCATAATTCTATCTCCCATTCCCAGAGATAAAGGAGTCCCACAAATTATGCAGCAATCTGTCCTCTTGACTGTGATGAAAGGAAAATGTTACCTGATGTAGCCATTTTCAATCCTTTCAATATCTTCATCAATAGTTCTGACAGCCAGACTGTGCATACCAGGGTAGGAGTGCTGGGTGTTGATTTTTGCCATTTTGCTTTACATATCAACATCTAAATGACAACTGAAAAGGGGAAAAAATTATGCTCAGTACTTAAAAAGAACGCTTTATTAAAATACTGGAACAGCAAAAAGCAATTTCAACCATTTAAAGAACAATCAGTGATATTTACACACACTTATGTGTTTCTGGACTTAGTTGCAGTAGACGGAAGAAAAAAGTCTTAGTAAAAGTGAAACAAAGATTCATCATGATCAAAGAAAAGGGGTTACATGATACCATTTTTTTTTTAGTCTCTGGGCTTTGGATACCTACACTGCCATACCTATTATCCATAGTGAAATTGCATTTAAAATCTCCTTAAAAGAAGGTTAGCGTTAGAAAGCCAACCAAAAAAAGCCAGGTAATACAGGTGTTAGGACAACCCATTCCACTTTACATTAATTCCTTTGTGCTAATTTTATCTATTTTATGATTAAGCTTTTTATTCCAAAAATGCATATTAACCAAGCACATAATTTATGACATCCCTCAGCTTAATATAGGTCATGCTATAATTCTATATTATTAAAACTCTGCACTAAACACATACAAGGTGTTTTATTATACTGCTTCAAAACAATCTTGTTAAGATATTTAGCAGCTCATCTCCTACAAGTTTTAGGAAATTTATCTGAATTTCTTTCCAGATTTGACCTTCAATGCCTTTCCAAATTCATATCACATCACTTGCAAAACAAGTTTTAAGATGCAATACAAGTGTCTTACAAATGACGGACTGAAAGACTTCCAGTGAAAGCTTTGAATTTTTAAAAAAGAAAAATTTAAGTTTTGAAACTCCATTCAGGAACCGGTTTTGTTTGCAATATGACTAGAATGAAATTCTCTGAGGATCAGTCAACTTCCTCAGACTAGCTGGTGTCCATTTTTCACCTTTAATCCTGTGTCTCATTGACCACATAAGATTCACCTTTAACAGCAAATGAAATACAGATCTTTGAGAAACTAAATTTGTGACCTGAGTTATACCTGAAGCAAAGCTCACTGTCCATGATTAGAACATAATGCATCCACTTCCTTAAAAACCAGATACCTGATTTATCCTCCACTCAATTCCCAGACAACTAAAGAAAATAACACACAACTTTTAAAGTTATTTAATATAATTTAAATTTTTTTTAATCCAGAAATAATGAAATTCCTCTAGAAACAGCCCTTGGGCATGGCTTAATACCCCAAATTTTGGTTAGTGTTTCCCACTACTAATTTTGTCTCAGTGTAAATCAGTTAATGTCTAACTGTGCCTCACCTTAAACTGAGCCTTGTTCGTGGTGATTAACTGAAGTTTTACTGGGGAGAAATGGGAATTTTTATAACACATTGATATAAAAAAATTGAGTTCTTTCAATGCACTATCAGATTGGAATGTTCACTCGGAAGAGCTAAGTTCTAAAGTGCAGATAATTTATGCAAAAAGTATAACACAGAGTTTTAAAAGCCTGGTGGTGGGAAGAATTATTCACAAGATAAGTAACAAAGCATTAACTTTTCTTCCCATAGATGTAATTTCAGCACAAATTTAGTACTGAGTTAAATTCTTGACTAATTCTGACACTTAACAGTAACACTTATCAGTTCTGGTGATTCACAATCAGATTGATGTCCACCTACTTTAAAACACTTCTTAAAAACAAGGGTCACTTGGATTATAATCTCTAACAAAGTAAATAACTCTGTTAAAACAGTAAAACTGTGAAAACAATAAAAGCATGAGCAAATAAAACCCTTCTGAAGTCTTGGGATGATGTAGATCATTTGCCACCAACAGGTACTCTCTCACTGAGAAGACACATTGCTTCTGAAACTGGAGATTACTGAACAGTGCCTTTCTATGTTTCAGATGCTGTAGGTGTGGCATATGGATTTCCAGACCTGACATTTGTGCATGAGTTCCCAAAAGTTTGGTTAAAAAACGTTAAGTACAGTACTTCTTTAAACTTAAAACTGAAATAGATTAAACCGGATATTACTAGTCTGGAATTAAACACTTTTAACACATATTGGAATTAGATATTCCATATCTTCTGAAAGGCTTGAGTATGCCAGTGGAGCACTGAATACAGGAAACAGTTGTGCACCTTATTTAGCCTTCCAAAAGCTGTGCCACTGAAGAAAAAAATCAAGTCATAGGATATGAAGCCAAACACCATTTTGGACTAAAAACGCGAAGACAGAAAGCAAGAACAGGATTAAATAATCACCCTCACCACTGCAGAAGTTTACTAACAGTATTCCTCAGGGCTCCGTAGGAAAACTTGTCATTAATGATGCTGATGAAAAGAAGGAGTGGTGATACAGGATGGCAAAAAGTTCTACAGGCAAGAGAAAACAAAGGGAGTGCAGGGAACCTCAGGGTGGCCCACATCAACAATTTTTCAATCACTCAATTGTTTTTTACAGTAATTTCTCAATCTGATGACAAGTGATGTGCAACAGAAACAAATGGAAATCCATGAATACAGGTGAAAAGCAGGTAAACTACTGCCCTACATGCTTCCAAATGGACCATATACTCTCAGAAATGGAACCTGAAAGGGTAGATTTGGATTAAATACTGGGAAGAAATTCCTCACTATGATGGCATTGAAACACTGGACCATGTTGCCCATGGATGCTGTGGATGCCACATCCCTGGCAGTGTTCAAGGCCAGGTTGGATGGGGCTTTGAGCAACCTGGTCTACTGGATGGGGAGTTAGATTTACATGGATCTTATGGTCCCTTCCAACCCAAACCATTTTATGAACTTACGACAGCTCAGTGAAACACCCTGCTCGCTGCAAGGCAGGCTTGCTGACACAACAACTGACAACGTATACATGGAACTCATTAATGACACAAAAACCACTAAAACTACTTCATGGAACAACAGTGTAGACTTGTCTGAAACACTGTAAGCCCTTCTCTTAAATGGAAAGACAAAGCAGAACAATAGCATGGCCAGAATGATTAAGGACATAGAAAAGGGAGAGAAAGAAATATGGGGCTTGTTCACCCTAGAAAGGTGAAGAGTAAAAAGTTTTAACATAAAAGTATGTAGGTAGAATTTCAGCTCATTTCAGATCCCTTACAATAATTTCAGCAGTAAAATCCATACAGTGTGATCTGAACTCTTTTTCTGCATTATACTGGAGGAAAAGGGGGGAATTTTACAGAAATACAACTCTACTATTAAGTAATAAAATACAATAATATATTTTTGGAAGGAGGTAGGGAGAGTGGATGAGGGTGTGTTATGTGTGCCCAGCTGTGGTACAGAGAGACCTGAACGCAGGACTGATAGAAGTAAACAACGCAGTAATTTGGCTACAGTGCAGGTGCTGAGACCTCCTGAAGCAACACGGTTTGGCACTGCATAAAGCCCATAAAACTCTGACAAATTACTGGCTATCTGATAAAGGTGAAATATTTGTTCCTTCTAGGCCTCTAAGAATCCTAATGATAAATGGGTTTAATAGTCTAGGGAGGAGATCAGCATTTCAACACTGGATCCAGAATCTGGCAAGCAACCAGCTAGGGAGGAGCTTAACAGGAGTCAGCCAGCAGGAAAGCCCTGAAGAGTCATGAGGCTCTGCAAAAGGCAAACACCTTTTGCAGGGCCACAGAGAGACAGCTCCAACCATCTGGGACCTGCAGTCCTAACACTGCCACTAAACACTGGTACTTACAAGGCAGTTTTAAGAAATGAGTAGAGCTCAGCTTCATATTGAAAACCACAATCCTTATGGTAGAGTGGTGGGTTGGCCTTGGCTGGCTGCCAGATGCCCACCCAGCTGCTCTCTCACTCCCCTCCTCAGCAGCCCAGCGGGAGAAAGTAAGGGGAGAAACCTCATGGGTCAAGAAAAAAACAGGAAGAAAAAGTACATTGGAAGACCAATTGTCATCACAGACAAAATGGGCTCAAATTGGGAAAACTCAATTTATTGCAAATTAAAATAGAGTTGGATGGTGAGAAACAAAGACAAAAACACCTCTACCACTCATTTTCCCCCAGATTAAACTTCACCCATTAATTCCCAACTCCTCCACCTCCTTCACCATACCCAGCAGAACAGGGGGTGGGGAACGGGAGGCTGTAGTCAGTCCATAGTGCTTCCTCCCTGACACTCCTTCCTCCTCACACTGTGCTCTGATCCAGTGTGGGTCCTTACTGCAGACTGCAGTCCTTCACAAACTGCTCCATGAGTCTACTCCATGGGCTGCAGTCCTGCAGGATAAACCTCCTCCAGTCTGGGTCCTTCATGGGCCACAGCTCTTGTCAGGAGAACCTTTTCCTGCATAGGCTCCTCTTCACTGGCTGCAATCTGCTTCAGGAAATACCTGGCTCCACCACAGGGTCCTCCACAGTGGATGTCTCCTCCATCATGGTCCCCTCCAAGGGTTGCAGGGGAATCTCTGCTCCAGTGCCCAGAACAACACTTCTGCTCCTTCTCTGAGCTTTGTTTCTGCAGAGATGGCTTTCACCCTTTTTTTCCCCCTCAGTCCCCATGCAATGCCTTTCTGGCATCTTAGTTTTTCTTAGATGCTTTTTCCCTACAGTGCCACCATCTTGGCCGCAGGGGATGAGCTGGAGCAGGCTGGAGCCGTCTGTGTCCAGCACAGGCAGCCCTGGCTGCTGCTCACAAAGGGTTCTGCAGCCCCTGCCAGCCCCTGGGCACTGCACCCACCCCACACTGGTATCTGCCTTTTATAAAAAAGGATCTCCTGCCTGGGAACCACACTCTCTGCTCTGAATATTTAAAGCTAGTAATTACACTAAGGGTAAAACTTGATTACCTAAAGGCTGACAAGTGTGGTAAATCCATGTTAGGCACTTAGAACAGGTATTTAGCTCACAAGTGATTTAACAAGAGAAACAGACAGACACACAGACACATAGCTCTCTAAGCCTCAATATAGTCACCCAGCAAGATAAAACTTGAATCCCTCCTAGCCATTGAAATATCAACATCTTTACCAATGCCTTAAGCAAGATTTTAACACGTTTTCTCACCTAGTATTTTCTTCCTTGCTACCAAATGTACTTACCTGAAAGAGATGAATAATAATACCACACTCAAGAATATTGCATTTCAGTGCCTAAATCACTGAGACTGAAACTACAGCTAAATAAGACAGATGTGTTATGCTACTAAAAATGTAACAAATTATATACATTAGTGATAGCACTCCCTACTCGAAATGCAAATGTACATGCTCTTTTATCCTCTTTCTTTTGGATTCAATGGCAACTGAGGTTTTGTGTCAAGCTATTTTAAATGCACTGCCTGGTATAAAAGAAGTATTTTTATCAAGACAACCAGTTGTTTGACAACAAATATGAGTTCAAGTAACATATGAAAATTTTGGATTCACGTAAGTATTTCCTAATTTTTAAAGTCAGCTTGTACTTATCTCTTTAGAAGTACATCATTAAAGACCTAGAACTAGAGCTATGAAGGCTGCAGTATCTAAATTTTAGGAGATCTGCCATCCAGTGGATTTCCTAAGGCAGGCATGCAGAAATGCAGGTAAAGAGGAATAAGGCATAAAGAGGAAGCTACATATGCAAAATGACTGAAGCAAAAATGGGAGACTGAGAACAACTAAGCTTCCAAATCCAGGTCAAAAGAGTGGCACCCAATTCACAGCCATAACTCCACTCTCTCTCATGTTTATTCACCCATTTGCAGCAAATTCGATTGTGCTGAGCAGCTGCACCTCAAAAATGAGAAATCTTTCAGGTCTGCTTCAAATTAAGCAAGCCAAAACCCGTTTTTGTCCTTTTTCCAGAGCCTGCTACCAGTAGATTATGGGATACACTCACACATAACTTTCTCATGGGTTTTCAGTGCCCTGAGAACACATATGGCAGCAGAAATGTCTGTTTTCAGCACCCACTGCTATCTGGACATAGTCAAGGCCTCTGAGTAGCTTTGTGGCCTGGGTTTCAGATAATTTTGCACCTTCTCAGCAGGAAAAAAAAACACAAACCAACACACAGACACACACTTTAATATTACAAATTGTAACAAATGCAGGAAGTTGATAGCTATCAACAAAGCTATCAAAGTGAGCTGTGCAGCCTGTCAAACATCTGTGAAAGAACTTTGAGTTACTGTAGTCCCTCTCAAGAGCATGGAGAGTTCATGTTTGGCCTACTCTGGCAGTTCCCTTTTGGGGCAAACTATGTCAATTCACACTAACTTAATTCAAAATTGTTAACCAACCAAGAATTAATACATCTGATACAAAGTAAATGTAGTTGTTTATCAAGTAATAATGACAGTTCAACTATTTACACCACCACTTAGTATTCTTAAAGCTTATTTATTTAGAGTAAAAGGACTACAGAAAGAAAATATTGCAGAATTTAAAAAATAGCTCTTCAAGGTGAAATATGTATCACCATCACAAAAAAATGACTTTACATGCAATTTTATAATGTGTTTGTGTAGTTGGTAAAATACCATTGTTCTTGCAGGTTTCAGCATTTTATTTATTGCTATGGAAGCAGTGATAAGCTGCATAGGATCACTTACATCGTTTTAGTTAAGACACGTTCCAAATCCTCACACAGCCTCTCAGGTTCAACCCTGATAAGTCTTTGGGATTTATTCTGGGATTTGACCTCCACCTACATGATCCTTGTTATATCACTTGGTAATAGTTGTAGTTCAGCTGTGCATTATGTATCTTGTGTATGTTACGTGTGACAGGCTGCAGCCCCAAAGATCCAGCCAGTACTGGCAACAAATGCACATCAAAGTCTGGACACTGGAACTTTTAGCAACTACGTGATTTGAAGACAAGGTGCCACTTTTTTTTTCAATGATTTGGAGGTTTGTAAATTAACCCGCAGATGGGACTCTGGCACATTCTTATTGAAATCAGCTTTTTGAAAGCTATTAGCTCAAGCCCAGGGAGTTGAAAAAATAATCAGCAGCACCTCCTTACCCTCATGAATTCATTACATTTTAATTCAACAATTCTTAAATTCTAGGACCTCTTTTAAAAGCACACTTTTCAAAATTTATTACTCTCTGCTACATCATATTGCATTTTCTATAGTCCAGAGCACTGACATCTCCTGAGAATGCACCTAATTTATACGCACAGCCTAGTAGCCTCAATACCAAAGATGTCAAATACTCTACCTTTCACAGGTACTTTAGATGTGCATGCACTTCACAAAACACTGCATTATTCACATATGTATAATTTATAGTTTTAGAATCAAATGCGCATGATTAACTGTGATCTACTTGATGGCTGAGTCTCTGGCACCTTGTAGTACCAAAATAATAATTTAAATAAATTGAATTATTTGGACTGAGTTTCCCTTCTGTAACTACGAACTACCAGCAATACTGTTCAATTTTCTAAGATTCACTAAAGTTTTCTACAGATCATTTTTTGAGGACGAATTATTTTTTAGATTGGAAACTTTTCAGGAGAAACTAGCTGTGGATATTGAATTTAACATTGTAAATTAAAACACAGTAAATTAATTTACAATTACAGTAAATTAAAAATTACAGCTGACCAGTCAATTTAGCCACATCATGTTTTTTCTGTTGCCAGTAAGGGTTAACATCATGCTGGTATCCATGTTTCTGTCCAGCAAATAAGCTCTGTGCAAGGCTTCTGTATCCACTGTCTGAAATTCACCAGTTCTGCTACTCTCTCTTGTCAGTGCATTCATATATCAAGGCAACTCTTAAAAGTGAACATAGCAAGGGAATGAACAGAGCTAAAACACAGCAGGTTTACACTCCTGAATGTGTGTCTATAAAATAAATACGTATGTTTGCATGTGTGCATGTGCATACAGGTGAATGTTACCCATTTAAAGTCACTCCCTGCCCACTTTATGTAAACCATCGGGGCCATCCCATCTGGCTGGGAAGGGAAGCACGAGAGGTAAATTGTGTCACGTTTCACAGGCAGTAACAAGGCATCCTACCGAAGAGGATTTAAGAGATGCTAATGAAAAGAGATGGCAACACTGGAGAAGGCTGCAGGACAACGTGCTGAACCGAGATGACTGAGCTTGAGTGCAAATTGGATGACAAAGGCTGGGATACACAGAAGGCAAAGCTGAGAGATGCTGATATGGAAGGATGATGTATAATTTTTTTAAAGCTGATGTGTTCTTCCCTCAAGTCATTCACTACTTGTTTACTATGATTACCCTTGCTGATTCAACCTCCTGACAGTCCCGTTATCATCTGCAACATGTATTTTTCTAATCAGATGGTTTTGGCATGCATCGTAAAAGAAAACAACATGAAAAATACAACAGGAAAATACCAGAGGGAAAAAAAATAAGACTGTGCTGACTGAAGACAAAGTTATGCTATTTCAAAGCCTGTAACATCTGAAACTACACTTTACTCAGTTGTAATAATGAAAAATACAGATTTTAAATACAACAACACTCTAACTATTTGCTTCATATGCAACAACTACGAATCTGGAAAACAAAATATAGTTAAAACAGATAGATCAACAGATAGCAACATTTACATGTAACATTATTTTTTCAGAGAGCTAAAATAATGTTCAGGTCATTTTTCCTTGTCTTCTTTTTACTTTTTCCTCTTGGCAAATGAGGTGGCCTCGCAATAGAGAAAGACACAGATTATAGTTATTGTTGTATCTTGCACATTCTTAAGCAGACTATGGCCTGGATTACAATTACAGGAGTTTTGGAAAAAATTACATATTGCTAGAACCAAGCTGTATTTATTGGAAGCACCAAGAACCACTGGGAAATTACGCCCTTTCACTGCTGCTACTATATGCTAGCTTTCTTTTATATAGAATTTGATAGCCTCATGCTTACACTACAGGCACCAGACAGCAGAGAAGTTAAGAGACACATGGATCAAGCTGGTAAAATTATGCCTCAGTCAACAGGAGCAAAGTCCCCTCAGCCCCACTTCTGTACAGATTTGTACCCTGAATCTAATTTAATTATAAGTACACAGATCTCTGCATCAATTAATCAAATTAACACTTTTCTTTAAAGTAAACAGATAAACAAAGCTTGCAAGTTACGTTTCCATTTCAGGCTTTCGAGCTAAGGTTTGGAATCGAACTCTGATGCAGGACACGATGCTCTCTCACGGGAATGACAGAAGCAGAGCCTTTACTGCCTCCTCCTTCAGACTCACCTGCCCACGCTTTCCTCCGCAGCATCCGAACTCTGCCGCTCTGTCCGTCCGTCCGTCCGTCCGTCCGCCTGCCCGCTGCGGGCCCGGGGCGTTCTGAGCGCGGCTGCGGGCAGCGCTGCCCTTGCCCGGCCCGGTCGCGCTCCGGCAGCGCCGGGAGCCCCGGCAGCGCAGCCCGCCCGGCCCGGCGGGGGCGGCGGGGCAGGGCAGGGCCCGCCGAGCCGAGCCGAGCCGAGCCGAGCCGCCCCTCCGCGCGGCGCCGGCGGATTACGGCCGGAGCCCGAGCGCCTAAGCCCGGCTCACCGGGAAAAGCCGCTCGAAGGGCTTTGCGATCCTGTTAAGTTCTCGGAGAGGATCAAGACGTCAAAGCGGCTCGGCGGCGCCCCGGCACATTTCGTGCCACGCTGAGGAAAGTTGGGATCCCGCGGCGGGCAGGGCCGGGCCGGCCCGGGGCCGCTGGCGGAGAGAGAGCCCGCAGCCCCGGGCGGCGACGCGAGAAGCGGCGGGACCGTGAGGGGCGGCTGCGGGCAGCCTCACGGGCCGGTGCCTGCGTGGCGGAGCCGGGACCGGGCGGGCGCTCATCCCGCGGCCCCGGAGCCCCCGGGCCAGGCCGGGTCCGGCCGCCTCACGCCGCGCATCCGCCACCCGCGGTCCGTGCCGCCGGCAGAGCCCGGGCGGAGCGGGGATGCTCGGCGGCGCTGCCGGCCGCGCTCGGGAGGAGAGCCCGGGGCCGGCAGGGACAGCCGGCTCCCCGCCGCCCTCCCCTCCCACACAGAGCCCGCGGCGCCTTCGCCTGCCACCGGCGGAGGGCCGGAGGGAGCGGGGATGGTCAGAAAGGCGGGCGGGGATGTGCCGCTGCCAGCTGAAGCGCGTCCGCCTCGGCAGCCGTCGGGGAGTGGATTTCCCGGGCCTCTGCCCGCCGTCCTTGCGCGTCCTGCCCGCCGGGAGTCGTGAGGGGATGGCACCCCGCAGCCGCTCCCAGCACTCTGCTGGGGCCGACAGCTCTCGGTCATGACAGGCGCTTCTCCTTGCTGTACCGATGAATAGGTTTCTTCTTCAGCGCTCTGGCCTGAGCTCCCTGAGCTCCTTGAGCGTGCTGACCCTCGTTTTCCTGTGCTGAAGCTCCCTCAGGGCTTCCACACTCCCCCGAACTCCACCAGTTCAGTTCTGATTCTGCTTTTCACAGGGTTCAGAAGAGCTGGAAACAAAGAGTGTGTATGATTCATAAAATGATTCTTCAGCTGTAAAATGTCAGCCGAAGCCGTGTCATTCCTAACTGAAAGGCTGCTGCACTTTGCTGCATGTCAATTGAGCTAGATTGGACACAACGGGACATTAGAAATGCATGCAAAGTGCTTGGGTTATTTTACATAAGATGAACCACATCACACAACAAGGACTGAGGAGAGGAAAAGACCATGGCTAAAACTCTTAAAACCCCATCAGAAATTCGAGGTGTCTGTCTCCTGTAGCTATCACATCAGTCTTCACAGTAACAGGGTTTCTGAGGATCAGAATAGAAAACCTAGGAAGGCAGAAATCATTTGAAGAGCACCCATTTTCGCTTCCTGCTGAACTGACCCCTCGGGGGTACGTCAGGCAGCATTTTGGAAGTACTGTTACCACAGCTAACCAACCAGGTGTGCACCAAGTGCCAGGTTGCTGTTGTCCCCCCAAAGGCTCAAGCACTGGTTGTACGTTCCAGGTGATAAATGCATATACATGCTCTTTGCAGGTCCTGGCTTCCAACCTAGACAAGATCTGGTTGTACACCTTGCCCTCATGTTCTGGTTGTCACGTGAAGGAAGTCTGTGAAGGGAATGCAGGAAAAAGCTGTGGAGACTTCCAAAAGGTCCCAGATCTGGACAGTAAGGGCATCAGGCTGAATCAACAAAAATGAATGTTCACATTCAGAATGCATCACTTTTCAAAGTCTGTCATCACATTCAGTGGTACTGGTACAAGAAATTTTGGAGAAAAGACTGTGTTAAAGTTGTAATACATCTTCACAGTACCTCAAAACCAGTTGCCTAGGCATTGAAGATGACAGGAAAAAAAAAAGAAATACCTTTCTCATTTTCCTTTTTCTGAATTGTTAGGTATAAATTAAAAGATGCTTATTCAGGAAACAAATATTGCTTCTTTCTAACATTTTCATAATTTCCATGAACTTTTCTTTCCAAGTTTAGTTCTTGCTTCGCTTGTGCAATCATTAAGCCAGTCCCCTGAGAGCCATCAACAAGTAGGTTCAACCTGCTGACAGCTGCAAAGTATCATCCATCAAAATTGTTATGTCCATCAAGGCACTAGTGATGATTTATCTCAGTGGATTAAAGTTATTGGTCTCAGACAGACACCTCTTTAAAACACAACCATGAATTACCATGTCTAATTTCAACAATGTATTTTTCAGTTTTATATGCAAATTAAAGATTTATTTTGTTCCACTCTGTCTGCAATCAAGTAAGACATCCATGATAGTTTTTGACTGGAAATTATAATTAATAAGAAAAGGAAAATCTGGAGTTCCTGCGCATCAAACTAGAAAAGAGAAGGGGGAGAAGAAAAAGAAAGAAAAAGCATCTCCTAATATTACAGTCTTTCACACCGTGGTCCTCAGCTAACTGGTTATTAAACACAGTCTCCTGTGCCATAGCTTGTTTTCTCAGTTTATTCTTTTCCAGCTTATTTTCAGCTTGTCAATGAAACTCCTCATTTGGACTGTCAGTCCACTATCCAAATGCTTCCTGTTTTTTCCGTTTTTCATGTCATGAACTTCTCATATTTACTCTCAAGGCTCTGTTCATCTGAGCCCATCTACTTTTCTCTCATGTTTTCTTGTTTTGTTTTTGTACCAAGTTTTCCATTTTCTAGATTTTTAGTCTGGTTTATCATCACTTTAATAAAATTGGAACACAGCTGCCTACTTTCTGACTTCCATACTTCATTTTGAAGTCCAGGAAAATGCTAACATTTAAGTAATAACCAGTCAGCGCCTTTTCTGTCTGGAAATGACTTTTATTATACACAAGGCCTCTGCAGCTGTTGGGGGTTGTCCCAGGCTGGACGTCAGGTGCCCACATGAGTGGCACAGGGAACGGGGGCTATGATCAGTTTATCACATGTTGCCTCTGCCACTCCTTCCATCTTCCATCTACCCCTGCTCCAGTGTGGGGTGTCTCCCATGGGAGACAGTTGTCCACAAACTTATCTAATGTGAGTCCCTCCCACAGGCTGCAGTTGTTCATTAATCACTTTCTGGAAGATAGCACTGCAGTGTCCTTCTGCATCCAGCAGCAGGAGAGCATTTTGAGGAATGTGTGATCTGTGAGGCAAAAAGTAGATCTGAGAAGAAGATAAGGCCAGCTTGACTGACCTGTTCTGTAAATCTGCCCTGCTCTCTGCTGGTGTGGGCTCAGAGCATTGACCTGGAGTTTGGTTTTACTGATTTCACTGAGCAGAGTCAGACCTTGAGCTGGAAGCAGGCATTGTGTCAGAGATGTCGTTCCACATCTTGAGGCCAATTGCTGTCATTGGGCATTTGAGCGTAAACCCCAGTTGTTCAGTCAGCTGAGGCAGCAGCCTCACAGAGCAAAATACAGAGAGCCAGGCCCTGCAGGGAAGATGGTCAATAGCCAAAGGGGAAGTTCTACACATAATCAACTTTTGTTGTCAAAAATAAGTGCTTAGTGTCATTGCTAGAAGTCTCCTTCTAAATCTCTTAGGTGATTAATGATAACATATGTGGTCATTAAGCGTATGTTTCAGCCTAGAGAAGAGGAAATAGAGTGGAGACCTCATTTCAGTTTATAACTTTCTCGCAAGGGAAAGTAGAGGAAGAGTAGAGATCTCTTCTCACTGGTGACCAGAGACAGGACCCAAGGGAATGGCCTGAAATTGTGTCAGGGAAGGTTTAGGTTGGATATTAAGAAAAGATTCTTCACCCAGAGGGTTGTTGGAACAGTCTCCCCAGGGAAAAGGTCACAGCACCAAGCCTGCCAGAGTTCAGGAAGCATTTGGACAATAACCTCAGGCACATGGAGCGATTCTTGGGGCTCTTCTGTGCAGGGCCAGGAGCTAGACTTCAGTAATCCTTGTGGGTCCCTTCCAGCTCAGGGTATTCTATGATTCCATATAATGATGTTATCCAAGGAGTGAAAAAGCATCCTTTCACTGCAATGGACTGCAAGTTCTCAGTTGCTTGAAACTGATATAGGTCCCAGGGAGTCAATGGAACTGATTTTATTTACAGTACCCATGGCTTTGGCTACACAGCTCTTTTTTGGGGGGCACTGACATTATTCTGCTACTTCTCTCAAGACTGCTGTACCCTGCCGTAAGGCACTGCCAGGATGCATGACAAAGGAGTAAGGCTTAATAAATAAATAAATAAATAGAGGAATGTGTTATAAAATCTCATTTTCTTCAAATTGAGAAATCATAATTTCCTCTTTGCATTGTAGCTCTGCCCCATTTCTTCTGATTGTTCCACTTCAGAGGAATTAAATGAACAAAGATCTGTGAAATAATTGGACTGAATTGCCGACCTGAGAAAAGCTCATTTGGTTTCCTTCCCAAGAGAAATACTGATTAGATCTGCCTTAGAAAGCTATTCGCATTAGAACAGTGTGAGTTGTGATTTGGAGAAGATCTGTGGAACTGGAGCTCCACTAAGCAAAACTGTGAAGTTAACATGTATAAATGCAAGACAAAAAGTTTCAAAAGATAATAAACAGAAACAAAGAACAGAAACATCCAAATGAGGCATGTGAAATTCACATCACAGGTATTTTCACAGTTCTGGAACAGCCTGACCCTGTGAGGAACTGACTACTGTAGAAAACTGAACATGGCCAAGCTTTTTTCATAAACTAGCCCCAGTAGAGCCAGGGATGTCCTGAAAAATAAAAGCAAAAGGGCAAACATACCTGTTTAGTGTTCTACCCTGTAATCTCCATATTGTCCTAATTGAATGAGCTCTATTTATTTTACCTTACTCTGCATGGCTGGGGTGAGATACAGTAAAGGGAAAAGGTAGGACTCTGCTATTCTTTTTCAACCAAAATTAATGAGCTTTTACCTGGCATGAGTAAAAACAAATGCTGAATGCAAAGCAGCTGCTGTTTCCCTTTGAAATCAATGAAAAGCATCCCACATATTTTGGTGTAACAGGACTGGGTCATACAGGATTTTTACATACACGAAAGCCTTAACATCCGCCTAAAGCCAGTCATTTTTCCAAGCAAAATGACAGTGCAAGTCGTTACAGGCTGAACTGCCCAAAGAATGAATGGTAACCCTCTAACAATTTTTGGTGCTTCTGCCTCAGCAAATGGAGGCATTTGCATAGGAGCAGACCAAGGCATGGGCAGGTGAGGAGCCTTCCCATTTGTTGCCCCAGTGAGCTCTCACTCAGCTGTATCACGCAGCATTTCACAGCTGCCCCTGCCCTGTTCTCTGTCAGAAGAGAGCCCCGAGGGATGGGGAGCACAGGGTCACCCATCAGCAGGGACACTCTCCTGGCCTAGAAGAGGTGGGGAACTTCCTGCTGACTGCAAGCCTAGCTGTGAGTTCACTTCCCATCTTGTGTGAATCAAACTGCCTGAAGACACAGGCTCCGTGAGCCATGCAGAAGCACTCACAATCAGGAGCTGTGGAATTCTCCTGTGAATTTCCATGCTGCTCTGTTTAAACAAACACAATTGCAAATGCAGCTTTGTTAATGTTTCCCAGGTGGCCCGCTTCAGATAATAAGTATACACAAGAGCACTTATTTTGTTATGCTGGTTCTCAGGACAATCCTATTTCTTAGTGAAAATAAAACTATCCTGCTGTCTCTGGGGGAATTTCAGCAAAATGCTAGTCAGGCCTGAGGCACTGATAGGGAGACAGCCAAGCTCCTCCAAACAGAATAAATTGACATTTCCAGTCACATAATGGCAGTCCATTAGCAGCAAACACAGGAAGGAGAGACACTTATGTGAAATATAAATTAGGGCTTAAAAGCCTTCTGCACTGTGCTGTATGATGGGAGTCACTGCCATTGCTGGGCCTCACTAATGAGTCTGAGGGAGCCCAGCTGACGGTCTGCAGCCAAATGTTGGTAATCACAGATTAAAGACATCTCTTTCATGAACTCAGAAATATTTTTCCTTGCATCTAACAAGAGCCTGCACAGACTCTGTGATGGACTGTCCTGAGGTACAGGACACAAATGATGAGCACTAGGTCTCTAACTGCTGTCTGTAAGCACTGTGTCGAGTTGTAAACTTAGAACTAAAGAAATCAGAGAACTAAAGAGAGTGTATAGAAGGGCTGCTAGGAGCTAACAGCTCCAAGTGTCCATGTTCTGACCCTCATTTCAACAGGAGTTTGAGTAGTCAAATGCCTCTTAGCAGATAGCAGTGACTTACCTCAACAACTGAGTAAAGAGGGAAGAAAAAATCCTATCCACTTCATTTTAGGGATTGGAACTAGATGATCTGTAAGGTCCCTTTCAACCCAAGCCATTCTATGATTTTATTATTTGCCTTGGAGTTATTTTAGCCAACACCCTTTATTTCCATTTACTCTACACAAGGCTCAGGGTGTAAGATATGTCTCACTAATACTCATGTTGCAATAGTCATAAAAAGCAGGCATTTGAAAATGTGACAGAAAGCTCAATATTTCAGTAGAGCGCTGAGTTCTACTGAATCTTCATTTATCTGGCACTGTTAAATGTCTTTCTAGGGCTTTCTGTGGACCAGAGATTAAAGCAGGGTTGGAGCAGTCCAACGTGTTTCCCCAGCTCTCACAATTTAGATAAGACAAAGGCAAAATGCTGAAATAAGAAACACTTTTAAAGAACAAATATCTCTGGCTGGGACAGGTGGGAACTGTTGTTTTATGATATGGAAACAAGCAGAGACAACAAAGGCAAAGACTCAGGAAATCTTTGCCAATGGGAACGCTCTGTATACAGGCTTTGCTTAAACAAACAAGCTGTCTGAGAGCTGGGGTCGGTGACTAATGTGCTCCTTTGCTGATGTACCTGAACTGAGCATGTTACTGGCTGTCACTTGGTGGGAGAGACAGGTTCTTGTTAGGTGACTCTTTTGTCTCTCTTTAGGGGAGATACCTTCTTTTGTAGTGTGAGCCCAAGGCTACCTAACTCCTTTTAGCTTACACACACACATGGCTAAGGCATGATAACTTACCATGGGCTGGCACAGCCCATGAGAGCTTACCAGAATGCATATATTCCTCAAGATAGTGAAATCATCCTGCTTTCAAGCCAGCTTGCCCTAGTTCCATAACAACAGGAGTTTTATTTCAGCAAACTAATAACATACTTAAAAATCCTACACAATGGTCAAGGACCTTCCATAGCAGTAACTTCCTGCAAAACCTAAGTTTCAAAGTTGATGCTGCATGAGGAATGAGGACTTACAAGGAGCAGCTGAGAGAGCTGGGGTTGTTTAGCCTGGAGAAGAGGAGGCTCGGCGGGCACCTTATTGGTGTCTACAGCCACTTGAAATGAGGTGCAGCCAGGTGGGGGTCAGCCTCTTCTCCCAGGCAACCAGTGACAGAACCAGACAAAACAGCCTCCAGTTGTGCCTCTTTCCCTGAGTAGGCCTGTGGAATTGCCTTGGGGGTGTTACAGCTATTTTGGTGGGGCTCAAGGCAGGGGTGTCAATATGTCTTTGCCAATATCTCTATAGCACCCATGAGCACTATTCTGTTTCTTGTCAACTTAATGTCATGTTCAGAGGGACATCAAGGCACTGTAATGCAGCACTCTGGATTAGCAGCCTGCAAAGAGATTGCAACTAATCTTCTGATGTCACTTGAAAGTCAAATGAGAAATGGCAGCAGCACAGCTGCCATTGGGAAAAGGTGTTTCTCAGAATGGTGCCTTCTTTTCAGCACAGAGGAAACTTAAGGGAAACTCTGAGTGCTTTTCCTGAGGTCTAGAGACAGGCTCAGACAGTTTTTGGGAAAAGCTTCAGAGGTTAGCAGTAAAACAGAAGAACTCATGAAATTAACACTGCTAAAATACTGAGTGGCTGATAAGACTTAAAAATGTTTGCACCTTCCCATGCACAAAACAAGAAATAGTGGGTGATTTGATGCTGGTAATGGTTAGAGGGGAAGAAATATTTTGACAGAATATATTCATTAAGATTAGGTCCCCATATATTGCCTTCCTTATAAAGAATAGCCCTGAAGGACCCCAGCAAGTTTCATGACCCTAGCAAGCAGCACTCCTAAAGCCCTTTTCTTGCCAAGGGAGGTGGGGATTGTTAGAAAGCACAATGTGCTAGGTGGTTTTGTGCAGAAATAAGGAGATTAAAACTGAGCTGCAGACACTTGTGTCATGCTACTGAGAGACTGGGAAGGAGAGCTCTGCAGTTTCTTCTGCCCCTTCCGTTGCCACGTAGCTGTCTTTTCTAGTGAAGAACTAAGTGTCCTTTTGACTTTAGCACCCTTCTTTGAGTGACAAATAATATTTAATTCTAGGGCTACTTCATTTACTTTGTCCTTATCCTCAATGCATGGACTGATCAGTATAGAAACAGCTGGTGAATGGCATGTGGCTGTAATTCAGAGGTAGACAAAGCAGATGTGTGGTTTGCATGGCAATTCTTTAAACACAGAGAAGAAGAGGACTATCTTCTCCAAAATCAAAACCTTGACGTGAGCAGTCATCATTCACAAAGAAATGCCATTCAACTTTCATAACTATGTCAAAAATACAGCATAAAAAATAAGAAAAATGAACTTCAGAAACTTCTGGTTGCTAAAGTAAAGCCCCAGCATTCAACAACCTCAAACTGTGATCAGGCTGTTCTTGGCACTGCAGGAATCACAGTTATTTTCAAAAATAAATCATAGAGATGAAAACTATTGAAAAGGGACATTATAGCATGTTGCTTTTTTTGAAAGATATACAGGGTAGGTTAGGTGACTAAGTCACTGCTGTACTTATTTCAAAGAATAACAAAATTAAAATTAAGACAATAGTCTAGAAATTGCTGTACCACACAGAAGTTGGTAGTCACTTTAATTGTGGCTGTTTTGTTTACGGATAATATGCAGGAGTGAACAGTAGAGGGTGTTAGCTTAAAGGAAAACTTGAGTTTGCTCTGTGGAATATGTCTTGTTTAATACAATTTACAGCAAAAAAACCATCAGGTGCTAGGAAGTACAGCTGTGTCTCAGTGTAAATGGCACCAGGGAACCTGTCCATCACCTCACCTCAAGAGCAAAGTAAAGGAAAAAAAAATTGCAAACAAGCCCCTCTTAAACTCTCAGAATTTTAGAATTATTTAGGTTGCAAAAGACCTTTCAGATCTTTGAGTCCAACTATTAACCTGGCACCACTAAACCATGTCCCCAAGTATCCCAACTATATGTCTTTTAAATATCTCCAGGGATGGCAACTCCACCACTACCTGGGCAACCTTCAGGTTCAGTGTTTCACAATCCTATTGGTGAAGATGTTTTTCCTAATATCTAATACGAACCTTTGCTGGCACAGTTTGAGGCCATTTCCTCTCATCCTGTCATTTGTTACTTGGCAGAAGAGACTGCCCCCTATTTTTATGTCATTCATGACTAATTAGTAGACTTGAATGATTTTTGAATGTAGCTTGCAGATTGGATAATTATTCTTTTGATGACTTTCTGGGTAGCAGCTCAGAAAATATTTTCAATTAGATATTTTTTATGGCATGCCTTGGTATCACTAAATTTGCCTTTGTTTTCTGCAGTTCCCTAATGTCAAAACAATTTCTTCCACTCTTCACATAATTAGGCAGATATAAATGGAAATGGATATAAATGGACAAACCTAAGCCTCTCCTGCAGTACTCACCAGAGGGAATGACTTTACTGACAGGGTTCAAGTGCTATTTTAGGTGCTGTGGATTATCTCCCCCAGCATCTAGTAGCCAGAGAAAATGAGACTTTAATAAGTTTTCTGTCATATATACCAGCCTGAACCAGATGTCTTGGAGACCCTTAGACATCTCAGATAGCACTGGATTGATGTTTAGGCAGCTGGACTTCATGCTGTTTGTTTCAATTCGGTGGGTCTGAAGAGAATACTTTGTGGCTAAAGTATTCATGAGCATCACATCTAAAATCCCAAATCATGTAATTTTTCTCCCTCTCCATTCACTTAGATGCTAAATCTCTTACCCTGGACACACGTCGAGTGCTCGCATTTAGATTTCAACTCTCAGATGAAAATTGTCAAGCATGTACCACAAACTTGGCTACCTTCATTTTTGTATATTTCAGTGTACCTTTTAGTTCATAAAACCCACGAACATCACAAATGAGACACATTTTAAAAGTTTTGTAGGGTTGTAAGTACCAGGTGAGTATTATGGGAATGAACTGAAGTCATGTACCTTGGTGTCCAGAGTTCCTGCAACAACTAACCCTCACAGTTATCTATGGCCACTGCTGGGAAGATGAAAAGGGCAGTGCCACTGAGCTCAGCATTACACAGCTTGTAACAACTCCAAAGCCTTCGTAGAAGTGTTCAAAATTTAATTCAAGAAAAAAGAAAGCCAAACAGCAGTAGATGTGCATATAGGTTCAATGTGTAATAAAAGTTTCTTTATTATTACCTACCTTGCCAGAACCACTGCATAAATATTGTGAGATGTGTCTTTGCTGGTTTCTGTGCAGGAGTGGCCTTGACCTCTTAGCTTCTCCCTGACTTCTGTGAATTTAAGAAGTGTTTGCCAAAGCACCTGTAAATCACATACTCAAAAGGTCACATTTACATAGGAACAAAAGTTTTAGTGGGAGACACAGTTGCTGGTGGGAGGTGAGGAATATTGTGTTCAGAGCTTTGGTGTGCTGTGAACTTTGAGGCTTTTGCAGCCCAATTGTACAGGTAATGGTTGAAACTGGTCAGACTGGTCATTTGAATGCATTGATCTCTTTAAACAATACGAAGTGGGTAAGCTTTGGAGAAAGAGCAGTAAGGGAGAAAAAAGGATCACAGGCTACTAGTCAGCTGCCAGTTTGTTACTAGGAAAGTTCCTCTTGGTGGGTCAGACACCCTGCACAAAATGTCACATTTATGAGAGAAAGGATTCCCAAAATTCCCACCAACTATGGAAAATGATGGAGCTTCACTGTTTTGTTCCAATTAAAAGCATATCCCCTTAAGGTTTCCAGTGTAACCCATTTCTCTGTGGAGTTAAAACCTGCAATATCCTGCTGCTCTTACAGCAGAATTAAGCTAAAAATTCCATGGTAAGAAAATGAGAAAGAAGAGGCAAAGAATTAATTTTTATCCTGGAAGATACAAAGCAAGTCTGTGTAGCTTTTGTGCTTGGGCTGAAAACACACAGTGACAGAGTGTAGCTGCTCTCTGACCACGAGGGCTGGCAGAAATGAAGGGATCAGCAAGTACAGCATTGCTCATCTCAGCCAGAGCTAATGTGGCTAAATGCATTTAGCCATACATTTAATTAATGGAACAAACAGGCCAACACTCAGCTGCCAGCACTGCAGGCATACTCACAATGTAATTGTCTGGAAACATGTGTTTAAATTCATGTGCAAAAGATATTTAAGCACTCAATATCAAGCTGTGAGGCTGAAGTGCTGCCTCTTGTTTGTCAAGGAAGGCTTGGAGTTTCCTTCATCTATAATGCAGCTGCATAAAAGAAAGAGTGATGGTAAACCCTGGTAGGAATATTCTTGTGGAAGACTTTTTCTCTGGTGCTATACCTCTTATAATTTATCCACAGGCAAATTCCCCCATGTCACCTGTTATGATGTAAATTTAAAAAATGGTAAGTACCAAAATATGCCTCTGTTCAGGAAGAAAAGGACCAAGGTAAAGACTAAGAGGTATAATGCACATGCTGTGGTGTCTAGTCTGCCACCATCCTATGGCTATCTATTAAATCTAAGGACATCTTGTCTTTATGGACAGCTCAGTTTCAGTACGCATGACTTCCTGTAACAGCAATCCCTACAAAAACTTGCTTAGTCCCTGTATTTTATATGCCTGTATTTATATTTTTTAACCATTTGCACACCTAGCAAGGGCAAAGCTCTTTCATATCAAGGTGACTTTCATGTTAGATCAATGAAAACAGCAGAACAGAATAAAAAGGCAGCATCTGTGGGTGGTAAATGAATGCAGTATGCGTGAAAAGACTTTCTGAACAAAGCCACGCTCTGCAGTCAGTCAGAGAAGGTTGAAAACATGAAGTATTGCTGAAAGAAAACAAAAAAAATATTCTGCTATATTCACCATCTGCATTCACTGCACTGCCTGAATTCACTCCCCACACAAATTTCTTGGTAAAAGATTTGGGTTTCCATTTCAGCCATGAAAAATGAGTAGATTCCCAGTATGTTGTATCAGAAGGAGCATGGGGAGATGGTGATTCTGTGAATTTCTGGCATGTAAGGAGACCATCTCCCCCCAGGAACACCTCTCATGTTCCCAGCCAGCAGGGAGCCCAGTGCTCCAGGGACTGAAGAGCCAGACCCTGCAGCAGCTGCACCAGCACAGCGCCCACAGGGCAGGAGAGGCAGTGGCACTGCGGCACCACACACTGCACCAGCTGCGCCTTCAGGGAGGGACTAACAGGACACTCCAAGGAGGGCATCGTGTCAGTGATCTAATCTGAGCAGAATGTTGGGCTTGAAAAGTCATCAACCCCAAATATTTATTACTTACTGCTGTCCCAGATTTTGTTTTCAAGCATAAGCACCGAGGCTTTACTTTAACTCTGAGCCTACGAGCAATTGTGTAGCTCCAGCACTGTAGGGTGGATCTTAAACCAGTGCAGGCTGCTTCTTGTCTGGACTGAACAATGCAGCATCAGTGCTGCCATAGCCACTGTCAGGTGGCTTCTGGTTGACTCAGGGGACTGGCAGAGCTGTTTGCAAACTAAAATTTGCATACATACAACATGAGACAAAGATGAGGTGTACATGGATCTCCATTCTCCTCATCATTGTCTGACATAGTAAAAACTCAAGCTTAACAGTCACAAATCTGAGCTCACCATCAATGAATGTAGGTAGCTGTGACTACATGTCAAAGCTTGTGTCACAAATTTCCCAACATCCTCTCCTCACAAGCCTCAAGCAGCTAAAGATCAAGTGGAAAACAGGCAGAGAGGCAGCTGCTTGGATTGCTGCAGTGCTCAGCTCTGAGTTACCTGTGAGGGACACTGGGAATGCCAATGGAGATGGACAATTACCTCTTCTAAACCTGCTAAGGACTGAGACATGGGGCAACATTCAAAGGAAGGGGTAAAACTGCCAGTGCTGAGACCCCAACCTTAATAGATTTTGGAGTGGAAGAATTGGGCAAAAAGAGCTGGTGTTCAGTTTAGGCCACAGATGTGTTTGTATTTGTTTGCTTCTTTTCCTTACAGCCCTGTAATTAGAAGACCAAGCTTACAACATGTTGAAATCATCCCTCTCACAGTTTTGCCCTTCAGCATGTTTGCTGTTAAATTGGAACCTGGGCACTACTGAGCCAGGTTCTGGTGTGTCTCTGCAGAAGCAACAAGGCTGCATCATCTCATGGCTTGGGCAGGGACAGCACTTGCTTAATGCTGTTGGCCTGGATCCAGGGCCACTGTGGGGAGGACTGGGATCACTAACTGCTTGGTTTTCAAGATCATTCAACATAAATCTGCATCCTTTCTGCCAAGCACCCCTGTGCTCCCAGGAGAAGCACCTCCCAGGTGGAGGAAAACCTCAGCTTTGATGCCAACACTCATTTTATCAACAGGAGAGGAGTACAGCTGGCCCCAGCACACCCAGAGCACTCAGAGACGTGGGGATGTGTGATTAAGAGGAGCTATGTGCTCTCTCACAACATTGTATTTCTGCAGCAGCCAAGCCTGGGCAAGCAAGGAAACAGCTGTGCAGGAAATGGTCCATTGCATACCTGTGCAGGTTGAGTCAAAGCTTGTTATACAAACTTCCATGAAGCTTCCCTTTTTCTTGGAAGATAGGACCTTGATCTGACTGCATGGTTTCACAACTGAGTAGGAGGTTACTGATGACTTTCTGAAGGAATTCAGGCTCAAACACTTTTCCGCTTCCTGCCATTTTAACAGCTGGTACCAAGTGCACAGCTAACAGGTGTTCTCTCCCTATGCCTTTCCTGCAATGCTGAATGCCAGGGCTCAGTCCCAACCCCTGGGTCCAAGGCTTGATGCAGAATGACAAATACATATGCAGGTCAATATTCTTTTCTGTTTGTTTGTTTGTTTGCTTGTTTGTGGGCTTTTGTTTAGTTGTTGTTGCTGTGTAGGCTATGTTTCTTCAGCAAACAGGAAAAGAGCCATCTTAGTAGTTGGAAAAGAATCAGAAAGAAGTAGTCTGAGCATAGTCTTGGCAACCCAAATCCCACCACTGCCAACTTGGTATGAGGCAGTGTGATGAAGCAGCAACCTGGATTTTTGATGATCTGGTTGTGCTGCTTTGACAGAATCTGAAATGAGGCCTTCCTGGTCAAGCTCAGCTATCCAAATGGAAAATTCATCTTGTTGGCAGACCATCATACTACTTCTCTCTTTAAAACGGATGGAGGACAGACACAAGCATATGAAAACATAACCTCCCATACATCTGCACCAGAGTGTGGAACTCAGGACACAGCTCACTTTGTGCAAATGGACAAACAGAAACATTTGAATTAAAAGAATAAATCATCCTAACAATTCCCAAGCTTACTGCAAAGCTATGCAACAAAACATTTAACCAAACTCAGGCAGAAAGAAGTCTTGTGGCCACAGTAGGGAAAATTAATAAATGTTATCCCATGAGAGGTGCTTCCTGAGGTCAGATTGCACATCCAGAAAAGAACAGTGCAATGGATCCTTAATAACAAATTAAAAGGAAACTCATCTATCACCATTCATATTTCTATATTAAATCAGTTTTTAAACATTTTAAACAGTGCTTGATGACCACCCTTTGTGCAGAAGAAGAATTAGACATTCAGACTACCTGTGCTGCCAGTTAGATCCTGTGCTTGGTTAACATCCCCGTTTGTATTTCTCAGAAATTTGTATTGCATCCAGTAGAATACTCAGGTAAGTTTCTTCAGCCATTTTTTGAAAAAGGATCCCAGTCTTTGTCGCTGTGGGATGGCACATAATCCATCTGCACATACCTAACAGTATCTACATACAAAATTGGCCCACACTCCATTTTCTTCATGTCATTGGAATTGCACCTACTCAGCCTCCAATACACAGTAATCACAAGAGACACTGGTGAGATGATCATGTCAAGGCTAGATTAATTTGATTGAGACACATCTTCCTCAAAAAATGTGAGCAGGTAGATTCCAAAGTCTGTGTGACTGAAAGTCATTCTTGGGAATAAAACAAATATCTGCACTTTTCAGTTTGGTATCTTCTCTACCATTAGGTATGGGGCTTTTCCATCCATTGGTAGTGCCATTTCCTTCAGAAAACAAAAGGTTATTATCCACAGTGACATATTTCTTTCCAGACGCACTGTCCTAAAATTTCATTAATTCTGTGGTTAGTGATGTTTCTTACAATCTTTCCACTGTGAAGAAAGGATCCTCAGTGACTGCCTGTAACCAGGTCCATTCTCCAAGAGAAAACTCTAGGACATGACTAAGGAAAGAACAGAAGGTAATATGAGCCATCCAAACTGCAACTTCCAGGATAGACCATTTCAGTTTCTCCTGGGTTTGAGTTTTCCCTGAATCAGGCCAGGCAAAAATTTTAACACTGTCTCACATCCCCACTGAACTATCCTAACTTCATGGTCATTTTGGCTGCCCAAACTATACACCACTGTATTGGATTTTCCTGGCCAAGTGTACACCTGAACTAGCTACCTAGAGCCTAGAGTAGGCAATTGAAAGATGCTTAAAGGAAGCACTCAAGAGATATGTAAATATATCCTCAAAGACTTTGTTTCCCTCCATTGACTATAGAAATAATTTTTTTTAATATACTGTCTCCTAAGTGATGGCATGAGGCTATTCTCATTTTTGTCTCTATTACTCTTTGTTTAATCATGCAGCAATATTTAATATTTGCTAATTCGCTCAGTTATGTGGAATGTAATAATAATGTAATACTAATCTAAGAATATTCTTCATCTGATAAAGGTATTTAAAAGAAAATAATCAAAATATAGAGGGGGTAAAAAAGGAAAAGACAAGACCTGAGATACTATTGTGACAACAAAGCAGAGCAATATCCTAGTACTCAGACCCAGTTATAATTATTTCATGCATCTGGAACACAACAAAGATCTGTGATCAAACTGGCGATCATAAAAGCTGGAATTCACCCAATATAAATGTATCACTGGGTCACAATGTATAATTTTGTATTCTTTAATTTTCCACCTGTTTCTGTTTGGTTAAATGTCTCTTGTCTACACCACTTTACTTCAAATGTAAAGATAAAAACAAACATCTGCCTGGAAATTGCAGAGTCAAGGTCGAGAATTTCTTTAATGTCCATTCACCTGTCTTCTCACATTGACACTATTCAACAGCACAGCTGACCCTCTGATGCTGTTTCTCTTTCATACCTCCAAAGTAAGTCTGCAAAATCATAAATAATTTAGTATTCATTCATAAGTTTATTTTTGATTCAAGAACTAAGATTTCAGAGTTACAAATGCTAAAAATCTTTCCTATCTGCAGCTTCATCCATTCCTCCCAAGTTCCTTCACCATGCACCCTCCCTGCAGCCTCCTTTGCTCTGTGCAGTGGTGCTGAGGGTGTCTTGCCGATCCTCACTGCTCCATGCTGACTCTGGTAACCCTGGGGATGTTGCTTTTACCAGGCTCTGGAGAATTTCCTACAGCTGGACTGTGCAAGCATCAGGGAGTCTTCAATGGGCTGGAAGTTGAAGCTCTCGACAGCTGCCGAGTTTGACACCTTGATGAACACCAGGATGGTGAAGTGGAGAGAGAAGATGCTAGGAGAGAATAGGTACTCTTTAGTGACAGAGCACACTGATCCACCATGAGCTTGGATATCACAGTTCAAAAACCCTCTGAAATTTATCATGAAATAAATAACTTCATGACTGTGTTATAACAGAGCAGTCGTTCTGCATAAAGGCATTTTGCTCTCACCCTGACAAGTTCAAACCAGTCTGCTTTTTGGTATTTTTAAGTATTCTCATTTTCTAAGTCTGTAGCTCGTAGCTGTTGTATTCACAGGCCAACCTTTGTTCTTACTCTTCCTCAGGAATCATCTTTTAGGAACTGCTGGGGACAGGAGACAGGCTACATGGACCTTTGTCTGACTTATGCTTATCTTCTCTGCTTTTCTATTTGCATCACTGAAAAATCACTTTTTACAGTCATACCAAATGAGACAACCAGCTACTAGGCACCCTCCTGGCACAAAATTATGACAGTCATAATGAATGGCAAAAGACAAGAAGCTGGAGGAAAAATGAAAGAGAATAAAATAGGAAGAAACTAAGTAAACAAAAGCATATACTCTATTTTGCTTCAAACTTTGGTTTTCAATGATTGGATAAGAGCCATTTGTGCAGTAGAAGGCAAAACTGTGGGAGGAATCAGAAGAATAAAGAAGGATAAGTATATGATGTACAGGTTGGGGAAGCAACAGCACAGATTGAATACACAGAGAGTATGAGATTTGAGTATGATTAGTTTTAGGAGTGATGGCCATCTACAGCTACCACTGAAACTCTGAAACTACGGTTTAAAAATCAAAAGTATGCCCTTGAAAATTGCCTCATAAATGTGCCCATCAGCACTTACACAAAAGGAACATTCTGATTCTTCTTCAGCACCGAAGAGACAGAAATCTGGAGTTCACCTGTGTAAGGATCGGGAAATTTCTTGGCTGTGTCCTGCCTGTCTGCAGTACAAAAACATTGCCAGACTAAAATATAGAAAGGTATTGTGGCCATACTGCTTCCCTGAGTAAAGATGCACTGTTAAATGAGTGTTGCCCATCACACACAATTCACATGGTGTTTATATTGCTTAGCCACTGCACAGGCTCCCTATGTTTCTTCCTAAGATGCTGAAAGAACCCACTCTGGTCTTGCTCCCAGAATCTGGACTGAACTGTCCTCTGTCTCGGCTCTCAGATACTCCCAAACATGCCTCCTAAACCAATGGAACTGCACTCTTTTCCCTTGCCTGTCTCCATATTTCATTCTTTATGTGGAAAGAGACAGAGAGTTTAGTACACTTTCCTCTTTCCGTGAGTGGACAACACTGAGAGAAGACAGAATGTTTCTGGCCAAGCTGTAACATGTATCAAGAGCCAAACAAAGACTAAATCTGGCAGCTGTTGGGGAGCCCTTAACCACACACAGCTGCAGTAAGGAACAGATGCAGGCATAGCTGAATTGACATTAACTGCTCATTAAACAAGGCATGACCAACAGATGGGAACACTGCTTTATTATCATAGCCTTCTCCAAATGCTGAATGGACTAGATGGAAAATGAGACTGGAAAACGAGTGGGTGCTAAAAATGTGTAATCCTAATGTGGGATATCCAGCCAATCTACAAGAATGCCAGATACCACAGCTGCTTCACACTTGAACCTGATTCAGAGGAACTACGTTTGCCATAGAAAAGGATAGAAAATATTCATTTTCAAAGGTCTCCCAACTACCACATATTGCCAGTTACAGTAATTTTCAGCATAATTGCTTCAAGTCACATCTCATTATAAATGAAAAAGGAGATTTTGGCTCTGATAGCTATTATTTGCTAATGCATCAGGCAATGCAGTGTGTTACTGAGTATTAGACCTGCATGTACGATACACATACAGCCCAAATTTTTTTCTGATCTTTTTTCTAGATACGCATTTTAGAAAATTGACAAGAAAATCACATGGAATTAACATTGATTTTAGGCATTACAGAACAGAGAGAAAACTAGAAAGACAGAAGAATTTTTCCACAGAAAGAAATATATTCTTTTAATGCATCTATAAAAACAATTATTGCAATAACCAAGGATAAAGTTAAGTATCAACAGTCTTGCTACATCAAATAGTATTATTTGAGTTACCAAGACAAAGAATCATTAGCCAACAGTCAGCAGGAATTTCTCAGGTCTTCATTTGCTCTCTTACAAACACACAGAGCTAACTAACACAGTAAGAGTGGAAAGGATACAGACCAAAATAATAATGTTTCAAATATAGTAATCCTGGAAGAAATAAGACAGAATTCATTTCAACATAATAATGAAGCTAATATATATTAAATAACTAACACAATTACTTAGAGTCTTTATTCACTTCTGTTCATGTTGTTTCCCTAAGTGGGACAAACAGGAATGGGCTATTCATTCCTCTTAACAGTTAGAAATAGTTTAGCTCAGCACAAACCAAACCACAAATATTCCAAAATGCTCCCTTGATTCATATAGGGCCCACAGCTCTGTGGAAATATAAAGCTTTATGAAAATACAAGGCTTTGTTGACCACCTACATAAGAGCTATGTAGTCGAATCCATTTTATCTTGGACAGCACAAATGCCCATGTCTATATCTGGCAATGATCATTCAATTCAGGAGAACTTATTTCCTCATATAACAGATGAATATACACATGAAGTCAGCAGAAACATAGGCAGAAGTGTTGATTAACACAGTGAATAGTTACAAAACATAGCCCAGTCAGATCACTATATATATATGTATACGCATACGCATACGCATACGTATATGTATATGTATATGTATATGTATATGTATATGTATATGTATATGTATCTGGATATAAGAAGTGACAAAACAAACTGACAAACCTTTGGAAAGGAAATGCAAAAAATACTGATGACATTAAATGCTTTTAATGCATTAGACACATACACACATAGAGAAAACATGAAAATATGAAAAAATTCCTTTACTTCAGTCAAACAGATCAGGACTATTGAGCTTTTTCAAAAGTTAACAGATATCCAAATTATATAAAGAAAAGAATATGCGGGAGGGATATACATCTTTCAGATAAACTCAGTTTAACAGACTGCTTTTAGAAATCTAAAAAACCACAAGCATAACCTAGGTCCTGTAAAAGATATTTAGCTATGAAAGTTGTTATTATTACAGCTACTCAAAACATTTCTCTGAGATGCTGAATCTATTTTTTAAAAATCTGCCTTTGTTATAAACCATCCAGAAATAATGAAGAAATGAAAGCAACTACTAGGAAAACCTGGAAAGGATCACTCGGATGAACATTGGTGTGTTCAGCATATGAAAGGCAATAATTGAGACTTTAGAGTGATACAGGAGTCTGAAAAAAGGGTGTTTTACCTCGCTTGTGCAGTTTAGGCTCCTGACTTGAATATCCAGCCTTACTTCAGCATTACAAAAACTCCATGAAGGGCAAGTCCACTGTTAGATACCTGCTATTTTTAATATGTGGTCCACAGAGACTAACTGAATAATTCATTAGAATGGCAAGGCTTTCTAACTCCTCATCCATGTTATTTAACACCTACCCACATCAATGTAATCAAATATGACAACTTCTAAGGAAAAGTGTTAACCTGTACAGGTGAATCTCACAGAACTGGTGCTCAACACATACTGAACAGCCAAGCAGTAAGTGTAAACTAATGGTTCATACTAGACAGAAAGCTGGGCAGAAGGAAAAAACAATGCCAGGCAAATTTGTTTTCTTTCTTGTCTTCATCTTTGAAATGAAATCCAGCATTAACACAGTTCAAGTAGATGTGCATGTCAGGGGTCAGGTAACATGTTTGATATAACTTCCAAATTATATACACAGAGGGCTGTGAAACATTAGCATGATATGAAAATGGGGCAACTATCTACACCCAAAGAGGATAAAGACACAGCCAAGTACAGAGAGTGGACAAAGAGGTATCTAATGAAACCACATGAGGTTGGCCTTATAGTGTTGTTTAACATCTTTGTCAGCTCTCTTTCTCCTTTCTGATAAAACACAGAAGGATATGTAAACAAAAATAAATTTTAGGGGAAAAAACCCCATATTCCATACTTATGGTGTCACGAGAAGAGGACAAGGTGCCTTCTTTAGCATGTTCATCCTGCATACAACATTGAAGCCTTCTTAGAGTACCATGAGATTATTTGCTAAGTCTAAGCAGGATTAAAATGCATAGATAACCACTGCTCTCATGTAATCTTTCCTCCAAGCTGCACAGAATCAGTTACAGGACTTGCTGATCACTTTAGCATTATTTCACATTTATTCAGCATCTGCATCTCAAAATGTCCAAGAGGAAGGCATCTGGAATAACTGAGCATTTCCAGTAAAGTAGCCCCATCTTTGGAAACCATGGTCTCTCGCTGGACAAGCTCAACACCTCTTTCTCATATAATTCTGACCAGGCCACTCTTAAAATGCCTGTTATATAATGGGCACCATATTACCCTCTATAAGCAATGGAAATGGAATTTGCAGACAATCTTTAAAGAATGAGTGAAAACACAGAAGAAACATTCAGTGGAGCCAAATCAAGTTGATTAACAATATGACTGAGTGAATTTATAACCTACTGCTTCTAGAAGTAAATAAATAATGAGGCTGTTGAGAACAGCCATGGTGCAAGGAGGTACACCTAGCAAGTATGGATAAAACTCCTGTTATCTTTCCACTGACAGTAGGATCTTGAAAATGAAGAACTGACTGGCATGTAATGGCAGACCTACACTAGCCCAGTCTCTGCTGCAGAGTAACAGGGAGTACAGGTACTACTGTCAGCTTTAACTGAGCTAGCTCACACAGCAAAAGCAATTTAACCTCTGAAGCGTTGAGCTACAGGTGCCATAATTTAATACCTGCAATACTGACATAACTTTAATCTAACAAAGAACAAACAGTAGAGGGACTGGAATATATCCTCTGCTTACAAGAACGTACTAAGGCGTGTTGTTACTGCATCCTCACTGCAACTGTTAGGGAAATTAAGGTAGCATATTCTGGAACATGCTTTATTCATTCCTTGTCTTTACTGTGAAAACACATGCTGAGAAAATGTCAAGAACAGCTTCTAAAGGAGGTGAAAGAATTTCATCATACAGGACATGGGAAAGCTAACTTGGCTAACACTCAGAAATGCAGAAACCTAGTCCTTGTGTGGGGAGTAACTAAAGGCCCATAAGAACTGCTTCATTCCTAATACTTGTACTTTTCCAGAGCTACTTCTTTACCTCTAAATTCTTCCTTAGAGCTAGACAGTGAATTTTTTCCTCTCTGTTTTTCATCACTTCTGGAGACAAACAAAAGATCATCAAAGTCTGACATCTCCCTGGGATGCCTTTTATCTACTGCTGTCCTCTTCTTTTTCTTTCTTCCCCTCTTTTCTTTCACAGTATTTTTCTTGGATTCTTCTTCTCCTCCATCTTCTACAGGTGAGCAAGGGCAGGGCTTTGTGGTCTCACCATCTGGGCTAGAAAACCAGAAAAGGAAATTCACCAAGCTAAAAGCACACATATTATAA
Organism: Entomyzon cyanotis; assembly: GCA_024500445.1. Taxonomy (NCBI): domain Eukaryota; kingdom Metazoa; phylum Chordata; class Aves; order Passeriformes; family Meliphagidae; genus Entomyzon; species Entomyzon cyanotis. The sequence continues at coordinate 30,895,133 of JAKEPQ010001016.1, read as the reverse complement.
ATCCTCTTTTACAAGACATGGATTTCACCTTTTTCCACATCTCACAGTACTGACAAGAGAAGGACTTACCACACTCTTGACCATTTGACAGGGCTATAAGTGTCCTACAATTCAGTTTCCCTTTTACTTATTGAATAAGTGAAGGATAGCCTAAAACAGGGCTCTGGCCCTTAATCTCATCTGCCTCTTATGACTCCAGAATGGATGTGGGCATTAAAAATCTTTTGCTAGGTGGGTCCAGATCACACAGCATTTTACTTTGCATATGGAACTTGTTAGCTACATTTGCAGAGTGCTTGTTCTGTCATAATTATTTCTTTCCACAGCGACAGCAGGAAAATACCCCAAAAAGATGCTAATGTCTGATACTAAAATTATGAGAGCTATATTAGTACCTCTAAAGATTAGTGAATTAAGTATAGCCCCTAATTCACACCACAAAAATGTTAAAAGGCAATTCCAAAGAACTCAGAGATGGAGTTAGCCAAGCTATTGTAATACATCTGTGTGCACTGTGGACTTCCTGTCAACATGGGAACCTGGGATATGCCTTTTAATATTTTTTCTCTTACTACTCCAGGATTTAGCAAAAAGGGTTTGTCTCTTATTGAGATTCTAATATCATGTTGCATTCAAACTTATTGATTCCTTTCTGATTAAATTATGCTTTTATATTGTTCCTATCAACAATGTCAGCACTTTCTTATTAGATCTGTGCACACCCATGAGCACTATGCTGCAGTGTACCCCTGTAAGTATGACATAGGAGGTAGGGATTTCTTTTAGAAATATAATAAATAACAAGTTTCATTGCAAAGCACACTTCCATGCCTTCTTAAAAGGTAGGGGTTCTAATGGAAACTCCATTTAGTGTATTCATTTCAGTTAATTATCCAAAGAATTTCTCTGTTTGCCAGTGCATAACTCAATTTTTTCCTCATTTGAACATAAAAATGGCAAGTCAGCTTGCTCATAAATTCTCTTTGGAGAGTGAATATTTTGTATTAAGCCACTCATTCATGGAACAAAGCATGTAGAATGGACACTATTCTTACTGCTTATGCTTATGCATTTAGTCACATCTTTTCTTAATATGGTACCTCATTTAGAATACAATCCAACTCAGTGGAAGGGAAAAACTTCTGCTGATTTTGCTGGAACTCAGATCAGTTATACACCTGCCTCTTTTCAACTGGTTGTACGTATTAAGAAGGAAACCATGGTCTTCAGGTTTTCCTTTTGGTGGGAAGAGGCTGACATCATATCAATGACGTGGCCTGGGGAAAAGGTACTGATGTATTTCCAGATCTGGAATTCTGCTCAGTAAAGAGAAGGCATTCAATTGTGGGATGTGGCTGCAAGCTCGTGGAAGTTGGAGTTTCAAACTGTACTGGGATCACTACTAGAAAATATCTGGAAATCACAGAACTTGAATCTTAATTGCTTTTCATTCCATCATTCTCAGCAAATTCATAGATCAGCTCACAACTGGTACCCTCACTCATAATTTTTAGATGTAGTCTTTATTGGTGATAATCATATTCGAACATTTCAGTGAAAATTAAGAACATCTGTGGGAGACCAAGCACTGGAGCACGTTGCCCAGAGAGAGTGTGTAGTCTCCTTACTGAAGATATCGAACCATTTAGATGCAATTCTGTGCAATGTCCTCTAGGATGACCCTGCTTGAGCAGGGAGCTTGGACCAGATCACCCACTGAGGACCCTTCCAATCTGACCCATCCTGTGATTCTGTGATCTAAAATTGCTTTTAATGGTGGAATTTATTTCTCTCTACAACTACCTGAAAGGAGTGTGTAGGCAGCTGGGGGTCAATCTCTTCTCCCAGGTAACCAGTGACAGGACAAGAGAACATAGCCTCAAGATGCACCATGAGAGGTTCAAGCTGGACATTAGGAAGAAGTTCTTCACAGAAAGAGTGATTGGGCATTGGAACGGACTGCCCAGGGAGATGGCGGAGTCACCATCCCTGGAGGTGTTTAAGACTGGATGTGGCACTCAGTGCCATGGGCTGTTGACGTGGTGGTGTTGGGTCACAGGTTGAACTCGATGATCTCAAAGATCTTTTCCAACCTAGTTAATTCTGTGATTCTGTGATTTGTCCTGTTCTGCAACCTCTTGGAAATAAATTACCCATGATAGAGATTATACAGTTCTTTGGCATCAATGCTCATACTACATGGAAGAGGAAATCCTTCATCCAGTGGGATGTCAAGGCAGATGGAAGATTCAAAACAAAATTATGTTTTTGCACACAAAATATGAAATTTTGCGACTCCCCTTGGGAAGGACCTATGGATGATGAAGGTTTACATGGTTTCCAAAAATAACTACACAAATTCATGGAAGAAAATTCCATCAAGGCTGTTTAATACAGAGACTCCAATTCTGCTTCAGAGAATTTTAAAATCCCAAATTATTGTAGGTTGGGAATGTATTGTTCTACATGTATTGTTCTAGATGATTGTTCTGATCTTATTGTCCTTCCTCAGGTTTGTTGTTGCTAACTGTCTGAAGTTGTTGGTGCTCTGAAGGGTGTCACAATTCAATGCTGTTTCAACTGGATTAAACTAGAGCTTAATGCAAGATGAAAACGTAATCCATAGTCACTTGGAACCAGTGCATTTTTAATGCACACTTCATATCCTGCTGCATATTAACTCTGCAGAACCTAAGTAGGAGCTCATAGTCATCTTACACACTCTCCATCATTCCCCAGATTTAAGCCCAGAAGATGAACCAGTATCTTAAAACATATTTCCAATTTAATGTGTAGCTTTACATAAGTATCTTAAAAGGAAAACAAGGTCTACAACAAATAGAAACTCCATCTCACCTTTCAGCAATCCTCTTAACAACTTCCTGGGACTAAGCTTCAAACCATCACATTTTACCAATGTCTCCAGAGTGAAAATCGGGCAATAAATTCTTATACAAACTTAGTTGCATGTGTAGAGTAAGCCAGTTCACAACAACTGTAGTCAGAGTAGTATGGGAACCTGACAGCATAACTGAACTCAAAATGCAACATTTAGGATTCACATGAAAAAATTTTGGTTTTTTTAGGTTCAAACATACTCACATCTCACAATCCACCTTCTGCACCATTCTTATGTACTGACACGAATAGATGTACTTGGTTTGGCTGATTTTAATGAGCTCGCTTCTTACACAATGTTCCTGCAATAACACAATCAACATTCATCTAATTTAAACCTAAATCTCAAAAGCAATGAAGATACACATGTATAAAAAGTCAACTGTTTAAATGTAACTGTAATCAGCCTCTAATAAGGGTAACTAAAATAAAAGTTTCAAGTACGAAGTAAATTTTCTTTAATACATGCTATGAAAAATGCAGTAGAATTATCAAAATGGCTTACAAACAAAAGCCAAACCAAGCAAACATAAGGAAATTAATTTCAGACTATACTGACTGTGTTAAAACTCTCTGTGTTTCTTATTTTAGAAGCATGGAACTTGTGACAGCCACCAAATGTATTATAGAGGAAAGAACAGAGTATGATTTAAGAATAAATTATGCTACAGAACTTCTTGGTTCAGGTCTATTACATGAGCTCTTCATTGCACTCAGAAATCTGATTTACTCTGGTTAGCTGGAGACTCAGCTTGGGACAGTGAGCTCATTAGCCTGTAAAATTTTATCTGTCTCTTCAAAAACAGAATAATGGTAAAATTGCCAGACAGGTATCATCTCCTAGGTTCACTTACTTGCCTGTTGTTGAACATCAGTACTGTGTAGAGTTTGTCACCTGTTTGCACCCTCTCTGGTGTTGCTATGACAATTGCAGGTACATAACATTCATTTCTTGCCTGTATTCCAGTTCTGGCAAATACATAGTCTCCAACCTGCACATCAGGAAAGCATCAATGCAAGAACCATGTAACTTGTGAGATTTACAAGACATAAAAGGTAACTACTAAGATATTTTTACTTGAATCATCACTCTGTCATGTTCTCATGCTTTAATATGCACCTTTGAAAGAAAAGAGTAACTTGGTCCTTGCATGCACTGATCTCGCAGTTTCCACTCAGTCGGGGAGAGAACACAAAATAAAAATAAAGGACAGAGCTCTACTAAATATACCTGGGATCACCAAGCAAGAGGAACTGAATGAGGAAACTCTTACAAACTGTGCATTCCCTTGGACTCTATGCAAAGTATAAGGCTTTCAATAAGCTTTTAAACCAACCTTGGGAATTTTAGATAATTCAGTATGTAACTGATTTATCCGAAATTGTTTTAAAAATTAACACAGAAGTTACATTTTTATATCAAATTCTGCAGATTTCTAGAGCTGGATATTCCCCTTACAGAATTATCAGGAACTACTGTATCAAGATTTGCCTTTATCTCAAACTGAAAAAGAGGCATCTCTAGTTTTATACATAACAATGCCATTACAAACATGTTCCTTTTATTTAAACAGATGGATCCATGCTGTATCCTTTATGCAACCATTACCTTTCTTGTGTGTAAAATAAGAATCACCAAACAAACCCAACTGTGATTACAGATAGTCAGCTGACAAAATTTTAAAGAAAACCACAGATGGAACAGGGATTACATATATTCTTATTACTGTTATTTGTGTTAGTATATGGTTATTTGCTGGATTTAAAACATGCTGTGAAAACCAAATGGTTAAAACCTGCTGTACATCAGAGTAAGTATAAAAGTTTCTCTTACATTTATAATCTATGTGCTAGGAAACAATAATTCTACTAACAAATAGCTCACCTATCTTCTATGGCTGGGGAAATATTAATGTTTTATAAAGAAAACAATATAAATTAATTTAGTATACATAATTTTAATAAACAAAGGAATAGGATTAAAATGAAAACAATCTTCAAACAAATGAAAAACCGCATGTTGAAATAGCATGATATCACTATAATTAAAAATTCTTCTTTAAAATAATTATATGTATTTAAAATATTTTTTAAAGTCTATCATTTTTTCTAGGTCTGAGCAAATAAACAAAATATAAAATGCATATTTGCAATCATAAAAAAATACAATTTTTCACCTGCAGATGTGGGCATGGCATAGCACCTCCCACAGGTATAGTGAATTTGACAGGCACATCACAGCTCTCCCCATTGCTGAAGTCAACAAGCACACAGGTAGAATTGATCTTTTTTATCACAGTGCCTGAAAAACAATAGAATAAAATATTCAATTTATTTTTCTTTCAACGCTTGTGAATTACTTTTTTAAAAATTCCTATAGGCTGTCACACATCACTGAGGTCAAACATCTATACTATACATTCTTCGTTTTCATTTAGCTACAGTAAGCTGTGCTAGGACAATAGAGACACTTGTACCTTAAATACCCCTGCCTTACTAACCATTCTTAATAATGCTATAAAAATAAAATGAAGTCTTCTTCAAGCACAGGCCTGAAATTTGTAAGCTGATCAGGTGGATCTCAGTTAACGTAATAAAACTACTACCACGGTAAAAAATACGGAATTGAAAAAAAAACCCAACCAAACAAGTAAAGGTAACACCAAAATAAACACACATACACACAGAGAATATTTTTCTTAAGAAACAACAGAACTCAGTTTTACCTACTAATCATTCTGCCTTAAAACTCAACAAAAAAGCAGCAGGATTTAGTGATTTTTTTGAACACATGCAAAAGCTTGGCTTACAATTTCCTTACATACTTTTCATAGACAAAAAACACATTGCTCTCCAAGTTTACAAGATGTATGTCTTCTTATAAATGCAGATATATGTGCACATAGAATATATAGATTCATTTTTCATTAATATGCACATGCAATATTAAATCTCATTAAGAAAGATGTCGCTAATTATGACCACAACTTATGTTTTATCAGTATTAAGGAACATTATATAACACCGAAAATGTGGACAAAAATATATACCTGGATAATAAAATCCTGTGGCATCTGATCTTGCAATTACCTTTTGGCTTTTGTGAGACACATATACTTGCCATTTTTTTCTTGTTTTAGACTTCAGCTTCACAGTTTCTTCTTCAAGTCTCTGTAATGTGATACAATTATTTCTTCTACAACAGCTAATTTAGTCAGCCTTAATCTATTCTTTGGAATTAATTGAAAATTGAGGCAATGTAAAGCTATGACATCTGTAGAGGATTCCAAGTAAACTGGAAATACTTTAAACTTTCAGAATAGTTCTAAGTACAATAAGTACACATGGATAAGTTCATGTAAGAATTTTCCCTATAAAATCCTGTTCTATATGATCATAACACTACGTATATTTTCATGTGTTCAGGCAGATATTTAACTTGATGAATTATTGCTCTGGCTACCATTTTTCTACAAAAAAATTTACAAAGGTGCACAATTCATATTCAAGGATGAGGTAAGGAAAAATCAACTGTATTTTCACAATAAGAAAATTTGCTCTACACATTAATTTTGTCCAGATAGCAGAGTTTTCACAATAATCTGATTTGCAATAAAAGTATCTCATTGTATGGAACAAATCATTAAAAAAGAAAATATTTAATCAAAAAATTTTCAAAGAAATCTTCAAGTATCTGGGGGAAAAAAGTTTAGTTCCAAACTATAAATTCAAAATTTAATTGACATTTTCAACAATTTTAAAACATTCCAGTTTAGCAAAATATTATACCACATCTTCCAGAGCTGCCACTGTGCATTATTCTGCCCCACTTGTTTGGGTCCTTCATACCCTAATTATTTTTTCCATACTGCCCGCAGTAATGTTCCTAAATATAAACTACAAGCTTGTGCAAAACTCACTTACAAAAATAATTTTCACCATTAAATCAAAGTTGTGAAATTTATTTCCACCATTAAATAAGTCAGTTTCACCATTAACTTTTAAAATATTTATTCACCTATCTCGTGAACAATTTGCAGGCATCCATCTCTTGCAGCCCTTCTGAATCATAAAGATATGCAACTAAAAATCTCAAACTTTTCTGCAGATCTACACACTGTTCTGAAAAACTAGCATAACTCACAGACTCCTAATAATACCCCTGCTTGCTAGGATGTGTATGACTTGCTTCTTTGTCTGATGACATTCTTTTTCCTAAAAAGACATATTTGATTTGATACTTGATTTTCCCTAATAGTCAATAATGATGGAACACATATTAATAACCGACTAAATTGTTTGTTCTCAGTTTCATTATAATTATCACAACATCTTTTTTTCAAACTCCCCCTCAAAAATCACAAACAACCCCAGAAAAAAAGTCCAAAAAATAAGCAACACACACACACACAAAAGAAGAGGCAACGAGATATTTAAAATCGGAGATATATGGGATTTTTCAAGCTTATTCTTTACTCCCACAGAATATTAATTATATCAACAGTTTGGATTTTCAAACTCAGACCAAACCAGAAGCTCTTTACAGTGCTTAATTGACTGCTTGAAGCACACTCAACAAAGGCTGATTTGAGAGCAGACCTACAGTTCCACAGACACAAAAAGGTATTTGGGTAAAGCATTTACTTAATTCCTCAGGCTCCAAAAGGACAGCTGCTGCTGAATATTTATTATCAACTAATTTGTAATGCTTGACTGCTAACTTGGGCAACTTCCAGCACTCCACATTAATCCAAATACTAAAGACAACACAAGCATCCACAATGAGGATTCTGAGTCCTGCAGAATTCAGGTGGCTCAGAAACACTGTCTAAATTCAAATCTATCTCTCTTTTCTCTCACACAGATTTAGGTGTTCGGCATGACTGACCCAGACACTGTCAGAGTGTCCATTTCTGGCATCCAGTAGTTTTATTACAAAAGAGCTCCATCTGATTCTCAGGGATTTTCAGAGTTTTTAGCTCTGCTTCTGTTGCAGGCAACGCATTAAACCACAATGGGTGAAGGAGACTTTGTTTATTTCTTCCAATAACTGCTACATTTTTTAATTCCCTTTCAAAAAGAATAGGTTTTGCACTTTCCTGCTATAAGTGAGAATAGACATGAAAACTACCCACAGATCTCCATGTATCTTGGCCAGAACTTTGGCTTTTCATTATCCTGACACCTTCAGAACCAAGCAACCACTACTCTTCCCTGGCTGTCAGTGGGAAGAAGCCCATTCTGTGTAGACCCAGCCCATTTTTATGAAAGAGCTTATCTTTTTGTACCTACTGTCTGTCTGTTCAGCAGGCTACTTTACTGGTGACAATGGAAAATTAGACCAAACTTCTCTAGGTAGTGATAACTTTTTAGTTGTTGTGCTTTTTGGGGTGCTTGTTTTTCCTTTGTCTCCCTAGAGACACAAGAACAAAGGCAGGAGATCCCAAACTGTTTAGGAAATATGAATGCAAAAAAGTTATCAACAGATAGAGATTAGTGATCCTTAAACAGTGAGGAAGAATTAGGAGTATAAGAAAAGGACACCAGGAAATGAAAAGGATATCCAGAATTTCCATTCTTGCAAAGAATCAAGCCTCAGCGATAAATCTTGCATTAGGAATAATTAAATTAATTGTAAATTAAATACATTTTTCAGAAAGAAGAAACTCAGTGAGCCACTAGAGGTCCCTTTCTACCCAAATAAACATGCTTTACAAACCACATTATGCTTATTAACGATTTCAAGTTATTTTTAATCATATGATGAACAGTCAGCAGGACCACAAACAAACGTGAGCATTGCACATTGCAGTTCATCCTTACAGAAACACAGTGTTTTAAAAGTATATTCTTAATGAGAGTTAACTCTTTGCAACAAATGCAGCTTTCTTTCTCTGCAGAATCCACTACTTGCAGAAATCCACTACTATACAGAAACAGAAATATTTACTATGCGAGGAAATGTTCTCCATTGCATCCAAAGGCCAGATTACAATACTGGGAAAAGGAATACTTTACATTAAAATGTTACAGCCATTAACAGGAAGCACCAAACTGTCCTGGAATCTATCACTCTTGGAGAATAGTAATGCCATGACACCAGCAGACTGAGGTTTTCTAATGACTGGGCAGTGGACTTGATCAATTCCTTTCACTTGGTTATACCATCTTGTAAATGGTTTCATAATTCAATGAGGAAAAGAAACCACTAAGAAATGGTGGATGATTGCTATGCCTGACAAGTTCAAAACAGGTAAAATATTTTAAGTGAAAACAGCTAGTTATTACAAAAAAAAAAAAATTCTTCATTTTTCTTAGATGAAAAGCCAGCCTAAAGAGGAAGACTTCTGTTAACTTGTGCTTTAGTCAGGACAGCAAAAAGAACTGAGCACACCGAGTACAATACAGTCTACAATTAGCCCTCCAACTAGGCAGTCATCCATGTTTACTGCTCTAAAATTTGCCTGAAAATAACTAAATGTTTCCTCACTTCCTAAAGCATTTACCTCTTGCCACACAAGAGGTATTGAGTCATCTCATAGCCCTGTGCTGGTGGATGTCTCCTTCATCCTACTCCAATTCAGCACTGGCATAGCCCACCTTTCACAGATATGTGCAAATGGAGCAGCCTGAACACAACTCCCAGAGAAGATCAGAGTATGAACCATTAATTCAGTTGTAGGCTTAACCAGAAAGCTCTCACAGCAACATCATCCAAAAAGGATTATTAATTCTCTCAAGAAATTGTGTAGGTAATTCAGAACACACAAATGCTAAAAACTAAAGTGTTTTATTTAAAATTGAGTAAAAAAAAATCAGGAAATTTAAAAGTCTGCTTTGTTGAGGAGAGCCTCAGGATAATTGTGATTTTTCTACCATGTCACAATGACAAGTTTCATTCAGTGCCATATCAGCTATTTCCTTGCTGTAATGTATTTCAGCTGGAAGTTTATTTCTCTATACCCATTTTCTAGGCAGACATCGCAGTTGGCAAAACCTTCAACAACACTTTTAACAGGCTCCCCATTTTTTTTTCATTTTTCCCACTGATTTTCTATCACATAAACAGAATTCTAATTACATCTGCATTTCTGCCTCTCGCTCTTAAAGCCTTTCAGTTGCATATTAGCAATTACTGAAGATGCTGCTCTGATTAGACTCCTAAAGCAGGTTGACTCAGGATAAGTGATTGCACAATGTTAATCACGTCTGAGAGCACACACTTGGTTGTTCCAAGGCAACAGCAAAACTACACTCAACAAATGAAACATGAACATGTTTCTGCTACTCTTACACTGGGACATTATACACCATGGGTAAAGCAATAATCAAAATAGCTGTAACAGCAATGTAATATTTTCAAAAAAATGTAAAATGAATCCAGATAATCTGGTTTTTGAAGAAATTAAAATGTTTTCAAATTAACAATCTTAATGGAAAAAAAACCTCAAAAACTACAGAGAATACACACATGCATATATATAAAAACACTAACTTCAATCACAGTTTCAGATAGCTAGACTAATCTATTAGTGCTAGGCTAATGTATTAATGAAATGGAGAGAGAAAAAACCCTCTCTGCCTCGCCAAAAGTGGGTGTCCACTTCAGGATGAGCTCCAGAGGCCACTGACTCAGCTCACAATGCTGTGAGATTGCCCACCAGTTCATGTATGCCCACATTTTAGGGACAGTTAAATTCTAGTGTACAAAAATGAAGTTGGATCCACCTCTTCTCTCCATCTTTTCTTTTACAAGAAACATACCAGAAGATTACAGTGAATTAGTCCAATATTACATGATCTTTTAGTCCTGTTTATCAGATATTAACCCAACCACAAATCTTACATCTAAATTGCCTTTAATATATCTGTTCTTTTGCTTTCCCGCTATCATTGCAGAGGAGATAAAGATCTTTTGCTGTGATTTATTTCTAAGAAGCTTGATTTCTGTGGCTCTTTCAACTTCAGAAATTCTACTCCCCTAATACTTAAAAAAAGCAATTGAAAGCTTGCTCTCTTTTGAACTACCTTCTTTCCTCTACCCATTTTATTTAGCATCATGCTAAATGTCTACTTTATCAGCTATGATCATGGAAAAAACATATTCCAGAGGAACATAGTGAAGAGGAACATCTAAGGGGGAAAAAACATCCCTTCCCATATATTACCTTTTTATTGTTGCTCATGTGTGATTCTGAGCTTTTCTCAGCTTCCTTTTTGACAGCTTCCTGAAGATCAGAGGCTTGTTGAATATATGTTAATGCTGTCAGTATCTCATCTTCTAACAATTTTACATCTTCATAGGAAATTGGCCATCCCAAATTCTCTAAAGCCGCCAGCAAAGCTTCTTTATGCTGTATATATTGGACTGGCCCATCCTCTTTAAATCTTAAAAAATAGATTTTTAAAAACAATTAAATCACAAGTAGGAAAACTTTTAATTATGTCAGTGCTTTACAGATAGAGTCACAAATTGTAAAGGCAGAATAGAGAATCAGATTCACCCAATTTATCTTCTGTACGCCACAAGTTCTTGCATTTCATTCACATACTGCTGTGTTTGGTCAAACAATTATGTCTGGTTTAAGTACATCTCATAGAAAGACAGCTACAGAGCAACTCAAGTGGCCAAGCACAGATGTCTGATGTAATTTTAGATGTCCTTTACATAAGGCATCAACAAAGAATTTGCAGCCATGGCAGAGAAATTACGGAAATCCCTGGCCCTTCTGGAGTAGCAGGTAGGGTAAAGTGGCAAGTATCTAGGCAACCTAAAATGGCATCAGACACCTACTAAATCCTGACTTGCCACATTAATCTTGACTAATCATATCAAAAGAGACAATCTCTTGCTGTTTATTCCTCTGCCAATATTGCACTCCTCAGTTTTACTCAAGTGACCACAAGTGTGCTTCCATCCATGATTCAGATTGTGTCAATGTCTGCTACACTAAACAGCCAGTTTGAAGCTACCCACTGAAGGTACTTTTAAACCAAGGGGTGAAATCAGTACTGTCATCTTGTTGCAAAAAAAAAAACAAACCAAAAAAACCCCAAAAGAAACTGAATTTTTCAAAATACAGAACAGGTAGAATTCTTCACATCTTCAATTCGAAGTAATATACTTCTTTTTAGTCCTCAAAAAGGAGCTTTTTTGTGGCTCTGCTCTACAGCTTTGCCAACATGTAAAAAATTATGAAGCCTAGAACTAGGGGGAATATTGAAATGTCTGTCTTAGCAACACATGCAACCATGATGATGCCTACCACATCGCTGTACTTTTGTTAGTCGTTACCTCTCTACTTCTCTAGGAACTGTTTTGTATTGAAATTACCTGACCAGTATCGTTACTTGCCTAGATTTTGTTCTCTCTTAACTGAACCCATTATTAATTCATAACAAAGGTCAAGCTAACATCTCCTGAGTTGGCTCCCTCAACCACGTTGAAAACAAGCACAATATTACCACTTCTCTAGTGAATTTGAATTTCCCTAGTAGCTGAGGTAACATTTTAATATGCACTAGCAAACCAGAAAGCTCCTCAACCAATAATTTCAGGACACTTGTGACCAAGTTACTAGACTTTCTTTATTACTCTCTCCTTCCAGATTACCAATTTTAAAAATATGTCGTCATCCTTTTGTAATACATGAGCCTGATCATTCAAATTGTAAACATAGAAGAGAAACAAATTAAATACCTAAGCACCAATATTAATGGTTTAATATGCTCCTATAGCAACAGACTGTGCCATTGCTAGGACATTTCTTTTCATTACATGCATAATTGGCCATATGTTATCAATAATTAAGCATTTTGGATGACACCCTGCCAAGTTTCCATACTCTGCAACTCATTGTCTATCAACAGATATCTATTTCCTTTCTTTTAAATTACATGCTGTTCTTTTGTTTAACAGTCTTCATTTCCTCTCTGCACCAGAGAGGGGTTTTAATTCTCATTATTGATGATAGAACTCTGTGGTTTTTACTCATTAGCTTACGTCTTCTTAAAAGCATTCTAGCTTTCATTCTCATTTTTCTGTGAAGAAATATTTTAGGCCCATTCAGCTTTCATTAATTGGTCTTCACTTTATGGTCTGGCACAAACAGATGCTAACTTCACTGATGCCAATCCTGTTTATACACCCATTAATTTTCAAAATCAATATATAAAAATAGTTTAGTTAATGTAGTACAAACTTCCAGAGTGATAAACAGTTTCAGCACATGTTGTGAAGGTGCTTATTCACACCTTTACAAAGCAGCCACTGGAGTGCTCTTTACGGGATGAGAGATTTACTTTGATGCCAAAGGCAATGACATGCTGTCCTCCCAAAGCCTTGCCTCTTGACACTGGTTAAGTATAGGGCAGCAAGATTCAAATGGAATGCAAGTCCTTTCCTTTAAAAATAATCAGCACCACAAAAAGGAGGTCCTGAATTTAATACTACTCCATATCATATACATATATATTTGAAAGCAAGATACAGTTATAAAATATTTGAAAATTAAACCAGTTGGTCATAGAAATGGTGATAAAAAACTATCAAATATTTATGATCAGCCCTTCAGGGGTACATTAGAAAACCAAAAGCAATAGCTTACTTGTCTCTTTCCTCCTGAGATAGTGCTCGCCAAATAACAAGGTTCAGGCGCCTATTAAAGAAAGCAAAGAAGTTTTTGAGGGAATGCAGTTCCTTGTGTAGCTGATCATCTCAAAACTATCAAATAAACACAGTTTCTTAAGATATTTGCACTGATTTGTATTCCAAGCACACTGTATCATCAAATTGTGTCCTTATCATTCAGCTATGAAATTATCAACTGCAAAAGGAGATGTGAAAACAGTATGTTCCATCAAATAACAGCATGACTATTTCAGGGTCACAGAAGGTTTAATGGCAATCATTGCTGCTTCCTGCCAGGATTTTCTATGGATGGTTCTCTCCAGCACCAGCAAGCTAAATCAAATAACAAAACTGATTAAATGCCAGTTAAGCTGCACAGTTCCTCCAATTAAACATTTTCAGAAAATTTAGTCTGAATGTAGTAATGCTAATTTCTATGGGTTTTTTCCCTGCTAAGATTACCTCTCAGTTGTGCCATTCAGGTTTCTAATTCATTAGACTCTGGCTATGAAGAAAAGCTACGGACAGGAAAACAGAAGTGATTATCCCAAAGTAATGCAGCTCTGAGATCTTTTAAAAGCTCCACTAAACTTTCTGCTTTTACTTTTAAGACATACATTTGAAACTCTTATTAGATCATCTAGTTTATGGTTTTCTCTATTAACATCTCACACAATTAAGCCATCACTCAGTTACTTCCTTTCAGACTACAAAAGAAACCTTTACTGATGATCCTAATTACTGTTATTCGAGAAAAAATTTCCAAATTTCCTTTGGCTATACAAGAACAAATTCACTGCTAGGAAAAATTCAGATTGTAACCTGATTGACTATTAGTAGGCTTGCCAGATTTACTGGTGCATGTACAAAAAAAAAAAAAAGCACATTAACAACAGATTTTGAACATTAAATTCTTGATGATTCATTTTATCTCCTAGAAACTAAATCCCAGCATTTTTAGAATACAAACTACTTAGTTTGTTCTCAATCTACAGTCTCAGCATGCGCCACTGCCTATTTCATCCTTCTAAATCTGCACATTCATAACTAACTGGTTTATAAAAGCTTCTGACTATACAAGTTCGAACACATTATGAAGCTTCCAGTGTTTTTCCCCTTTAATACTGTATATTCTCTTTGTCAGAGCACAAAACCTCTGCCCTCACCACTTTTCTCCCTCTAACTCTGATGTGAAAGTCAATCTACACATGGGGAAGATATTGTCATGTTTGCTTCTGTGCTGGAAACCTGAATGCCCTGATGTATTGTTTCATCTACACGTCAGAATAAATTTGTGACCAACCGCGATTTGCAAAGTTGAACTGCAGCTTTCGGAAATTCAGTTCCTAGAAAAGAGCTGTGACATCTAGAGCAAAATAAATTTGGCTGGGTTGCTGTTTTGCATGTAGAGGAAAAGTAAAGGGATCTCTTTTTCACACGGTCAATTATAAAGATCTTCAGGCAGATCTGTCTTCTATACCTCCTTTTTATGGAAGTAGGAACTCAGTCCTACTATTGTAAATACACTGATTCATTGATCTCTATTGGGGAACATAAGTAAACAGTAATCCCTATCACCAAAGTTTCAGGGAGACTGTGGAAATGCTGTTAGTAGAAGATCATCAGAGTTTAACCAGAAAACAATTTTCTTTCCCTTAAAAACAAAGTCAATAAATGTAAAATATTCAATGGCACAGCAATGAAAAACTTGCATTTTTCTCAGAATTCACCATCACAAATACACCACTTGAACCTCCTATCAAAATGAGTGACAAATAAATTTCTGTGAATTCATCAGCCTGATAAAAACAGTATTGTCTCAGTCAAAGAACAAACAAAATGGCAGATTTTTAGTCACTGAACTCCATTAATATTAGACATAGCAAGGAGCATCTGCAAATCAAAATTCTTGATTTTATCACAAAATATGTATATAGGAAAATAGGAATGAAAAAGAGAGCTATTACATGCTTTAGAAAAAACTGGTATGATCACATGGCTACAGAGGAAAAAAACCTCAAACTTTAAAGAGCCTCAGTGGAATTAATCAAAAAACAAGGACTAAACACTTGTCATCAAGGGGGTATTGGTCATATAAAATAATTACATTTATAAATGTTTTCAGAATGCAGCCTAAAAATATTTATTAAAATAATTTGGTCAAAGCTCTCATATGATTACTGAATTACACCATAGTCAAATAATTGTATTATTTTTTAAAAATGCACAAAGTTGGATCATGGAAAGAAGTAGCTTAGAGATCTAATGCCTTTTTCCTGTTCACTTCTGTTATGCTCTTACTAATATTTAATTAACAAGTACAACACATATGTCTCTCAAAAAAATAAAAAACCCACCAAATTTAAATTACCGCTATCTTATAGGTGCCTCAGTTATATTCTTGCATCCATAGTTGGGTAATAGAGAACTGGAAGCAAAAACACAGGTCCCTAATTTAAGTGTCAGTCTAAGGATATAGGAGCTTAAATTTAAGTTAAAAGTCTGGCTTAACATCGTATGTTTATGGGAGATTCTTCCTGAGGGATGAATGGTTTACTATTGCTCCCAAATAGTAAAAGAATTTTGCTTTTGTCATTGTCAAATAATGAGCAACATGCTGTTATTTATCATCTCTTTTCCTATTATCTGATTTTGTGTTCTGCTTTTTCTTTTTTTTTTTTTTTAAGAAAATAAACATTTCTCCTACATGTTGATGGTGGACAAAAGTGTATCAACATGCAGAATTATCAGTATTGAGCAAAGCACATGTGAGGAAATTGCCAGTACATAAGAAAAAACTGAAACATGACTGCAAACATAATAAATTTCTGGTGAGTAGACTTGCCTTTCATAGGACTTAATTGCTTGTTCCAGCTTCTCTTTATAGGCATCAAGATTCACTGCCTGAGGATTAATAAGTACGCTCCCCTTCTTGCCGTTGCTATCACGGGCCAACGGTAACATCTATTATACAATAAAAGACACAGATACCATTTATCACACAAATTTTCCTCCACCAGAATGACTGAATGCTGAGGCTCAGAACAGCCAGAAGGAACACTGGACGGCTGCAGAAAGAGAAATTTAAGCACTACAAATGTCAGAAATAAGGCACAGATTTCAGCCAGTTCTTCTAGAAGATATAATCCCATTACAAAGAAATTACAAATTTGGATTCCTAAGTCAGTCTAACTAAATCAGCACTGTCAAACAACTCACTCTAATAATGAAAGGGTAAGTCAGAAGGAAACAAAGATGCCTACATCGTGACCATATTCCAGGTTCTATTGCCTTAAAACACTCTCTTATATTACTAGCACTTAATTCTAGCATACAGGTGTGAGAGTACATGTTTAAATGTATTTAGTGCTCTTTTCCTGGAGGACTTTATTTGCTAAGGAATTAGAGTAGTAAAGCTATAGAGAGACATTTCTGACCATCACAGTGATCACCAAAGAGTAAACAAGGTGGCCATTGGTCACTGAAACTTGATTAACAACAATAAGGCTTAGGAAACTGATCAGGTTCACCAGAATCAGGAAGTTCAATACTTTTCAAATCTCCTAAGACAACACCTACAGAAGTCAACTTCATTGTAAAATAAAAACCAATACAATTGCAAGTAGATCTTCAAATGGCAGAGAAAAGCATAGAAAAGGAAGACAAAAGAGGAAAGATGCTTTCCAAACTCTCAGTCTGAAGTCCCACCATCTTTCAGTCTCTTAAATTACTCAGTAGTTTGGACAAGAAGAGTTATTTTACATATCAGTGTCCTGATGTTGAATATAAACAGAAAAAAAATCCAAGGAAGAACTGGAGAAGAAAGAGAATGTTACTCTCCCCAAAACTGTCTTCAATGCAAATGACTGAGTGGGAACCTTCCCCAGGCGCCTGCCTGAGATCAGGATATAGATGAGAAAAACGTGGAGGAGGTTCAATTTACATTAAGCTAAAACCCCTGTTGGGGGAATATGACAAACAATTGGAAAACAGAGCAATAAAGAGAATTATTTAATTGAGACTATTTTTCAGTGATGATTTGTGTTTGAATCGTCTCAGCATAGCTGGATTCCAAATCACAGCAGTATAAGTCATTTTTTCAGGAGCAGTGGTGTGACTTTATATCACTCTCTCTTTCTGAAGACATTGTCTCTCTGATTAATAAATCTGTGTCACATCAGTGCCAGACCACATCAAAGCTCCTAATATCAAATTAATCTTAAAATCACTTAGAAGCTAAAGACAATGGGAAGATGTCAGCAGAGTATCTTGCTGGAGACAGATGAGGTAATCTCTGCCCATAATTCCGAGCACTGAAATCTGGCTATTTGTCATTTCCAGGTGGTCTGAAAGCCAGGAGTGATGACCCCTCCTCAAGTTCTGTCATGCCATGGTTGTTGGATGTTACTCAAACTAAGTTAATAGAAGGTCAGCAGGGTCTCACCATGTAGGAGCTCACTTCTACATTGCCTTACAAATTCCCAGTGTAATTTCAAGTACAAACAGCATAATTTGCAATATGAATTTTTACTGTAGTTTATAAAACACTTTGAATAGAATATAGGGGGCAGACAAACATATTATTATACCTTTGAAGACAAAAGCCAGAATGAAACGTGTTCTTAGCAAATACTAAACTTGAAATACTATGCATACTTTGAGAACAATCAAAACTGCTCACGAAGTCAAGTGCAATTTGTCAGATTCAGCTGATAGAAATCACAGGCAAACTTTTTTATTGCCAAAAGGTTTTGCCATTTTCTAAGTTGAACACTTTAACTTTCATGTTAAAAGAATTCACTTGTTTCAAAATGGCTTTTATTTCAAGTCCAAGATTTCAAAATCTTTAAGACAAAATCAAAGCACAACAGCCCTATAAAATATTTATTATTTTAGACCAGAGAAAGATGTTTTCGTTGGCCGAATGTAATTCTTTTGAGCAAACTACTGAGTCAAAATTCCATGACCTGCAAACTTGTATGTACAATGACACAACCTGCAGCATACACTCATATGATTTTACATGGAAGGTTTCCCCCAGAATTACCACAGCATAGTTTAGACAAGCTCCCAAGCTATTCTTTTCTTTTTCTAAATATGAATCTGGACGCATATTTTAGTAAATTAACCTCTTTGAAATAACTCACGTGAAACTGACAGATTGCACGGAACTGAAAACAACAGGTCAGCCTTTTGTTAATGAACAGTTGTCATGGAAACCTTTTTCTTGCTGCATCTCCAAGGTAAAGAAAACTGTTCATAGTTATTCCATCATCATTGTTGGCAAAGGCCAAAAATAAAAATTATACTATCCTCTGAAAAGCAATTAAGGATGTCTGTATTCCAGACCAAGAAAACTAAGATCTCAGAAAGAAGAATGCACAATTATCTGTACATTTATTATCTTCAGTGAAATCTTCTGAAGTACTGGAATAATCAAGATCCTTAAAGTCACCATTCAAATTTATGTCTAGTCTCACCCTATTTCCTTCATATGCTGGTGTGAAGCTTGAGGTAAAGTGGGTTCTGTAGCTCATAAATTCTACTGCTTTCACCTTGTGTGCAACCCTCAGCCTTCTTTTTCTTTTCTATGCTCAGCTTCAGTTCCAGAAAAATACATTCCTCTACACATAAAACAATAATTCTCCACTGCCTGAGAACCTGAGTGTCTGATTACAGCTAATGGAGATCAGCAGATACGAAGAAATTACAAAAGTTATTATTTCCCCTTTACATTCCCAAATCTGAAGAAAGCCCATGGATCACCGTTTGGATTTTGCACAGCACCTCTTCATTCAAATAACACTGAACTTAACTCAGTCCTGAACTAGACTACCAGGAGCTTCTATGAATTTCCATTGAAAACTACTTGTACACAGTACTTGCTGAATCATGATTTAGACTATTTTCAAAACCAGTCGGTTTTACAGACTGTTTTTTTTTCTGCAAGGGTTGTACGTAAAGGACTCAAAGGACTCTTCACTGAGAAACATAGAGGAAAGAGCTGCTCTTAGGTATATTCAGAAGAAGATGAAAAAAAGAAATGACTGCTCACAAATGAGATGTAAGAATTATGTGAAATTCACAATGTCTTTTGTTTGACATTCACAGTAGATTGTTTTGCACAGTTTTGTAATCATTGGGTGTCTGAATTTTTGTGGAAAATGGCTCTTTTACATCTGAAATGTCAAAATGTACCTTTAAAATGCTCTCATATAAAAAGACACATTTTAATTCTATTTTTAAAAAATCACACTTAGGAAAAAATCCTTACAGATCGTGGTTTGACTTGGTTTTACCAAAAGTGAGGAACTGGTTTTACCAAAAGAGAGGAACTGGTTTTTCTTCTACAGTCTGCATGTTTTAGCAAAAAAACCCATTCCTAAATTTAAAAAATAAGCATGAAAACTTTAAAATGTAAAATTGTGTACATTTGTTATAAATCTTTTACTTAGTTCTATACCACATTCTATTACAAATCCCCTGTTCATTCTTTATTTTAAAAATTCTGTTTAGCTTTTTCTTCGAATATTGTTTAAAGAAACAGTTTTTATTAATTAAAATGAGCTGCAGCATATTCACAAGACTTCTGAAGGATGCATCACACAAGAAAACTTGGAGCAACTTGCCATGAAATGGATTTCCTTTAAGTGGAATGGCAATTAGGGCCTTATGATACACAATTCACCATAAATTTTGCACAATCTTACAACTGTCTACACCTATCAAAATTTAATTTTAATTACTGAATTACTATACTTTTCAAAAGGTCTTAGCAGTCACATGTCAATGTTGAGAATGCATAAATCCACAAACTGTGCACCTGCACCATTTTCCAAGTGACTGTGTGGAATAAAATACATACTCCAGTGAATTAATAAATATCAGTGGAGGCTGTGGTGCTCAAGAAATTGCCAAACACCCAATGGCTGCACACTGCCATCAGCTGGTAACTGTGAAAGAACTTAAGGGTAAAGTATGCAAGAAGTACTACCATTAACTATTAGTTTTATCTTCTTATTGATGCATGAATGAACATTCAGATATTCATTATACATTTAGTGGACATCAACAGTATACAACACCAGAGAATGCTATTATGACACTCTAAGAAATTAATATTAAAAATTCTTTCGAAAACACTACCAGGTTTTGTTCTAGCTTTCCAAAAGCATAAGAGTTTTACCTTATCAAATACTTTAGAAACCACATGCTTGTCCAGAACTGGGATGTATTTGGCATTGTGAGGTACAGTTGTAGGAGCTATGGCATCCATGATGGTGAGTCGCCTAGCAACCAAGCCATGTGTCTTTAACCAAAGAGCAGAAGAGATATCTAGAGAGCTAGAAAAGAGAGACTCTGAGTTGTAGCACAAGGTAGAAATACCTTCCAAAGGTTTGAAATTACTGAAGAATAATATTAACTATATTTTTAATACATTTATTTACACATACTCATACCTTTTAGATGTCCTTTTCACATTCTGCATTTTCAGATCTAAGAAAAGACATTTGCATTTTGTTATCTTAGAGGTTTTGTGCACACAAAAGTATGCATAAATACATTGCCATAGAATAGCACCATTTTTTTTAAATTTGAGCCTCCAAGCAGCATCACACACAGACTATGCAACATTTCAGTTGCCAAATTAATCAATGAGAATTAGTTTTCCTCGGTTTCTTGGTGATTGATCAATAGTAACAGTGTTACCATATACCTCATGAGCCCTAATTAACCAGCAAGGAAATTTATAAAATAGGTGGTCAATTTATTTTTTAAATTGAAATTTGTTTCATATTTATTTTTGACCAAAACCAAAGATTAACAACGTTAATTCCCAAGTCAAGATATGATACCAAGTATTACCACGAATGAGATGGCCAGGAGTAGCTAATTTAAGGCACACCACCATGAAAATCTGTATAAAAGATTTATTAAAAACTAAATATAAGAAGCTGAAATGTAAAGAAGTCAAACACCTTTTAGTGTCATAGGTAAAGTTTTAGAATTACTTAGAGAATGTATCATGAAGTTCAGAGTTGGACTAATTACTGGAAGAATACTATCTGGATGTATTTCTAAGCCCCAGTGAAAACCCTGCTGTAAACTGCTAGTTTGGGAACTGGCAGGAGTCTGGTCACAGCTGTAAGGGCACTGTCACAATACCCAACTTCATGTTCAACTCTGCATATCTGCTGCCTTTCAGTCCTTTGTACTGCAGATGGGCACAGTTTTGCCTCAAAGGAGGCACCATTAGTTACAAAGGTAACAAAAGAAATGTTATCGTCTGCCCCACTCGAAGCCTCTCATTCTGTCAACTTGCCTTTGAAAATGGTTGTACATTTCTCACCCTTCCTGAAAGAAAAGCTCTTTTCCTCTGGAGATACTACTTCCTCTGTTCTTCCTTCCCTAGATTTCACACCATGGCGCAGGATTCGCAGTAGACTTGTCTTTGTTTGATCTGTAGTTGTTGAAAGGCAAAAAAAAGGAAGAGCGAACTTCCTGCTCAAATACATGCCTGGGATTTTTGAGTTCTTCTCTGGTATTCAATTTTTATGGGACTGCCTACACAAGACCTTAAACACAAAACTACTCCAACACTAAATTGTACTTTGTACTTTCCCCAAGGATGAGGGCTTATTTTACTTCAGCTGGGTAAATTTGGTTTCAGACTGCATAGAAAGGACACTTCCAGGAGAAATGTAGTATTATGGGTGTAGTAAGGGGAAACATTAGTCTAAATAATGCTGTAACTGCTGAAATATAGATCACCTCTTCATTCTTGCCAATTCTATATTTATTTAGAATAAAAAGAGATTAGAGTTTAATATCTACTGTTAAAAAACTGTTTACAGAGCTTTCAAAACATTCTGCTAAAATAGCTAGTTTTTCATGGCAGGGCCTGCAAAAAAAGCACAAATGAGAAGACCATTTTTCTGCCTCTTTGGGCCAAATAGCTGAAAAGTAGAGATGAAGAGAAGCCAAGATTTTCAAAATGATGATTACTTAAGTCAGCAAATACCTAATTTCCTCCCCAAAAAGAGGGATGGGTTTTGCTATTTGCAAAAGAATCTTTTTAACTTAGTGAATGAATTCTGCTAACAGCTACATCTTATTTGTGTCTTACCTACATATAATGCTTTCTTATTTCTGGCTGGACTGTCAGCAGTACTTCGCTCATGTGATGGCACTGATGGTTCTTCTGAAGCACTGCACAGCCTACTGCTAAGAGAAGCACTCAGATCTTCAATGTGTTTAGATACAGGGACACAGTGTGTGTCTGCTCGTGATTACTGCTTGTAAGTGACAAAAAGAAATTACTGCAAATACATAACAACTGTTTAAAAAACACTAAGCTGAAGTTTTCTGGTAATTTAAACACTGTTTTCAAATGCTTCAAACAGTACAAAATACTTTCTTTGTGATACTAATATGCATTTCAAAGGAGAGTTCAAAGGCGGTTAAAATATTCTTAGTTTTTAAAATTATTTAAATAATTAAAAATAATTAAAAATTAAAATAATTTAAATAAGTATTTAAAATTATTTAATTATTTAAAAGTAATTTCTTAGTTTATTTAAAAGATGTTCATTACTTTTAAGGTAACACCCTTGTATATTTTTAATAAGCACAACAGAATGTTCTGCAATAGCTACTTTGAATCGCAGTGCTAAGTAAGCCTACCATCAGTAATGAAAATACCTGCCCCACACATATATATGCATAAATATATATATATAAAATATATATATTCACACAGACATATATATCTATGTCCTAGCATTAACAAAAAATAAAGTATGCAAATTCTGAAATAAACACTTTAAAATATTTTCATACTGGACATTCTACCTTCCCTTCCACACATATGAAATCGTAACACATCATTGTCTACTTTTAATCTATTTTAATTTCTTTTCATACCTTTACATTACTGTTTTAAATGGATTTCTGTCTTAAAAATCTGATTTTTTGCTGCAACTTTTAATGTTTTTTACTATCACAGCACAAAGAAATATACAAATATATTTGTACATAATTTATGTTTCAACAAACATATCCTAATGAGCAGCAATTTAGTCATGAAGTACCAACACAGGTCTACTTAGACAACAATAATGTTTCATGAATTCTCTAGGTCAGTGGGAGCCCTTGTATTAGAGACAAAATAAATTCCCCTCTTTGCTTTAAGTATTTGTAATATGTTGAGACTATTGATATATTTGAGATAATTTTGTTTCAGGCATTAGAGTATTAGTACATTTTTTCCAGATTTTTCTTTTCTATTACCTTGGCTGTTAAAAAAACCCCAAAATAAGAAAGCAACATCCTTTCTTTTAAAAGAGAATGTCAGAGGTTAAAAATGCAAGACAGTGAAAAAGGAGAAATGTAACAGATAGTTTCCATCTATTATAAACATAATAACAGCATGAGGACATACTTATTCTCTGGATAATTTTCTTCTTTATAAGAATTCATCATCAGACTTTTCTCATGAAAGGTCTTCACTTTCTCTAGATCTTTCTCTCCTTGATCAATTTCTCTTTTCAAAAGATGTATGTCTTTATTCTAATACAAAGGAAATCAAATGTTTTAGTACAATTACTCCTAAATATGTTTCGTTTCTGAACTGAAACTATGCAAGTTCTGATAATAATTCTGAATAATGACTCAGGATAGCTTCTAAATTTTGTATACTTTTTCTGGTAGGCTCTTGTGCTTGACATTATAGTCTTTCAAAATATTCTTCCTTTCTAGGAAAATGACAAGCATTCCCTAACTAGCCAGTTACCCCTTGAGCTATGAACAGCTGCCTTTCTGAATAAGGTAATGAGGTCAGTAACTCCACTCATTTCAAGCAAGCAAGAAAATATAAAAGTAAATAAATAAAATACAATACAAGACATATACATTACAAGTGGTGGCCTGTCACCATTCTACAGATCCCACCTGTATCACATACTGTCCCAGGGAAGCAAAAAATATACTCTTCAAATGAACATTGGAACTGACTAGGAATCATTTAGACTAGAGGAGGAAACAAGAAGGAAATTCCAACGATGATCCCTTTACAGCTCCCATAGGGCCACAGGCTCCCATGCCCAAGTCTGGAGATGTACAACACAGACTCTGGCCCTCATTTTTCCAACATGAGCTGTGTCACACAGTCCACACCAACAGAATCACTGAAATTGCCTAGACACTGGTATTTTTCAAGAGCTGGACTATTTTCACATTTTCCTTCTAATTGGTGTCTGCAAAGTTCAAATTTCCTGCTATTGTCTTGTTCCTGTTTGTTCTCATGGTTCTACTACCACCATTTTTGAAATCTATGCACTCAATTAACTGAGTGCTAACTATAATTAAAAGCAAGAATATGTTTTGAATGGGTGTTTCTGTTATTCTATTCAGAAATTTCCTGTTGGGGATTTCTGAGCTGCTTAGCCATCCTTTATAGATGGCTGCTATTCTGGTAATTTTACTCCCTATTGATCTCTCCTCAGCAGCCACTGTAGAACAAACTTGTGACAAAATCCATAGAATAACTCATTATCATTCAACTTCAGGTCTGCATTCTCTTATTTATTAACAGGATACAAACAATATTTTCATTTTAAACACTAATTTATTTCTGAAACAGCAGAGATCATGTGTTTCTTCCAGAGCTGATTTGGTCTACACGTACTTTTAGGTTTTAGTTTTCAGGTGGGGGGATCAGGGGAGGGAGAATGTGCTTGCAACAATAGCACTACAAATGCACTTTGCATTATATTTGAGCTTCTTTGTTGTGGTCTAGAAAAATTTCACACCCCAAAAAAATCATATTATTGCTTTCATATGACTTCAAATCTGACTAGGATTAACCCTCTTTTTATTAGTAATCTATTGTAATATGAAATCACAATAATGCAAGTCATGTGACTCTGCCAAGTACCATGAAGCAGCAAATCTATTTATTTTCAGATACTCACAACAATAAACTCTGTAGAATCAGGATCAGTCAAATAAATGTTGTGATAATGAAACCGTCCCTCTGTTTTAGTTGATAGTTCATACAAAAATTTATTGGCTTCTATATCATCACAGTTGAAGGATACAGTATGGATGGGAATTTTACAGTGAAGTTGGACTTCAGCCAAAATTATGGGGGGGGGCTGAAAATCGAAAAAGAAAGTTTTAAAATGTGGCATCTAGAAACATACTTATCAAAACATGGAGAATTTGCAAGAATTTTATCAGTCATTCTGTTCCTCAGAGACTGATACAGATCAGTTAAAAGCATCCACTTTATATGGATTGCTATTTCAATCACAAATTAGCTAAATGAGCTAATTTTCAATGAATTTTTTTTTAAAAGCCTGATAAATGCATTAAGGCCCATGATGTAAATTGCAACATAATCAGTATCCTTTGTTTCAAAAATTTTAAAAGAAATTACTAACGTAGAGGAAATTAAACTACTACATTAGTGTTTAGTATCACTGGATATATATAAAAATATTTTTGGAAGTATACGAGTGCAGGTATTTTTAAGAAACTACATCAGTTCAAAGAAAAGTTGATTCAATACCAAAGAAACAAAGAAGAGGCTGAGAAAATAGGAAAGCTGCTTCCTCCTCCCATAAAGAAATAAAAATTAGGTGAAAAAGTAGATCTACCATCTCTAAAAATGCTGAAAGGTCTCGTAGAAAAAAATATTGACTCAGCTCTCCAAATTCTGATAACACTTCAGTTGTTCAAAATACTCAAAAATCTTGACAAATTAAGCAGTATAATTGTTGTGTTGGTTGCACTTTAATAGTTAAAAGCAATATTGGCCATTTCCTTTTTTAACTGTTAAGAAGGTGAAACATAAACCATAAAAGACATTATTAACCAGGTAAAAAGAAATTACTTATTCACCAATTTTGAACATAATAAAAATATTAAAAATAATAATATGAATAAGCGTACATGAAGCCAAATTATTCTTTGGTAAAATATTAATGTATGCTCTTAGCTAGAAAAACTGTGAAATTATGCCAATAAATATCCAAGAGACTCCATAAGACTAAGCACCACAGGCATGACATTCATCTCACAATTCCAACTTCTGACATCACTTTTCGCATTTTCTGTTTCCTCATTTTAGAAATACCTGGTCAGGTCTCCCATCAGTCAATAGATAAATAGCCTGAGTGTCAGTATCAGCAAGAGCAATCTGGAGAGCTTTGAGCGTATTTGTGGAACTTCCAACCTAGGAAGCCAAAGAGAAAAAGACAAAGAAACAGCTATAAATACTACCAGTTCTTTGCCTCTGTTCTGAAATTCATGACAGTGTACTGATTCAAGGGATAATATGGAACCACAATGGCTTATAAAATGGTCACAACATTTATGTCATGTAGCTAGAAAAAGCTAAGCAAGTGTCAAAGTAACATAAATTGGTGCCAGGTTGGTATTCAGTGCTTATGCAAACACACATAAGCAAAATGCTGGCAGCAGAAATCTGAGCTGTACAAGCAAAAGCAATAACTAAATGACTATAAACATATAGGAGGATGTAAGATAAAAGATACATTCTCTTTATTTTTTGCACTGATGCTCCTGCTTGCCAACTCACCACGCTCCCTTGAAATGCGTATTTTACTTAACCAAACAGTTCAAAAGTTGCACGAAAGAGTGGCACAAGTTTATGTCCCAAAAACTGGTAAAGGAGTTCTCAGTTTATCAGACATATTTTTCCAGATTTTCTCCCATTTACCCTCTTGGCACATTAATGCAAATATCATTTCTATTTTAGCACAAAAGAAGTTAGCTATAGCTACAAAACATGCCTAGCAAACTAACACTGTGCTCGCT
This sequence comes from Entomyzon cyanotis, assembly GCA_024500445.1. NCBI lineage: Eukaryota > Metazoa > Chordata > Aves > Passeriformes > Meliphagidae > Entomyzon > Entomyzon cyanotis. Next base: position 30,867,763 of record JAKEPQ010001016.1, on the reverse strand, counting down.
AAAAATTTCCATTGGAGTAATACTAGCACTTTTCCTGTGTCATTCACATACTTAGTGATCGTGATCCATCTTTGTTCTCTTTACACTAAACTCAGTGAAATGCATTTCATGGCTTAAGAACCTAAAACCTAAATTTTGTATTTTCAAATGTCTATCTTTCAAACACTGTGTACAAAACCTTCCAAACTAAAGCTACATGTAAGGTTTTACCAGTATGGAAAACTATTTCATCAAGTCTTAGTCTTCTAATGGAACCAAAGCAAAACCTCTAAAAAGATAAGTCTGTTTCATGCTTGTATGACACCTGAGTATTGCTCTGGAGGGCAGTAAGGATTGTAGTGGTGCGAGAAGAGACTCAGGATCTACAGACATAATGCATTACAGAAGAGAAATGTAAATCTCTAACATTGACACACACACACAAAAATACATTAAGAGATAGCATTATTTCTTCAGTCCTGTTAATTGTGTTAAAACCTCTTCCAGTCCTACAATCAGTTCTACTAAAAAGGGCAAAGGAAATCAGGTGAAATGGAATAGAGAGTACACTCTGAGAGTTACTCTGTACAGCTGCGTAAGAGTGCATGGGCCAGGCAACATGATAGCTCATCTACTTTACAATCTTATCTTTTAACTCACAAGCAATCCTTACCAGTACCCACTCATAAGAAATAACCAGACATTTTCTTTCTGTTAAATTTATCTGATACTCCTGATATTTTTGTAAGCATTATAAAGTTTTAGACACATCTCTCATTATCATGTGTGAATTTGCCATCCTGGCTCTTTTTTTGATAATAGTTCTGAACTGATATGAAACAAAACAGCTTCTTTCACTTCTCTTCACATCATGGGAACATAAGGTGGATGCTGATGATGTGCAGAAAATAACCAAGTACCTTATGGTAAAAGCGTTCATTTTCAGTTTCTCAATTGCTACTGTTACAAATGCGCACTGGTTTTATCAGTGTTTAAACAACGACGACATATTTCAACTATACAACATTACTACCACTAAAATTTTAAATGTTATGACATCTAAAGGATTTTTAAGGAGCAGTTAGTTACTGTTTATAGCTCAGCTTCCTTATTCATAATCCTGGGACCAAAAAGCATAAAATGGGATCAAAGGATCTACTCTGATTAATATTCCAGAGCAATCCTCTGTTCATTTCAGCTTCACTGTAAAGCCAGCTTTTTGATCTCAGACTTATGCCTGCAATGCTTAAAAGAGCCTAAAAGGTCAGCAGCAGATATGATCCCTGAAAGACAGTAGATTGTTCTCGTGCCATTTCCTATTCCATTTCAGATATCTAAATCTGCACTTAGAATGAAATTCATAATCAAAAATTCACAATTTTATGAATAACGATGGAAATGGCCATTCACAAATGCATATACAAGATGGTATCAAAACATGGTAGTTCAAAGTATTATTGAACTTTCATGATGCTGTACTACATATACGGTTTAAACAGAGCCAAGCTTTGAAGTCTCAGGGAAGGCAGCAAAATTAGGCTAAATAAGCTCAGTTACAAGTGTTTAACTACTCAGTGAGGACACACTAATACTTCCTTTTCCCTGTGTGTTGGTCTGTTAGTATTTTTTGAGAATACCAAATTACTGATCTTGCTTTGGAGTTGCAGAGGTGTTATGTAGCTTCCCCAATTCCCTCATCCCCAGGAATTTCATATTAAATCTGAGGAAGAGCTATCATAATGCTGAGGAGTTTTATTACATGAACATGGGGTTTTGTGCTAGAAAACATAATGTGGGATGTGTCTACACTAAGGCATGACTGATTTCCAGTCCTGGAAATCAGCATAACATTTCTGTCCACATGTTACACATTAAGTGGTCCTAAAGCTGTTGATAGTTACAATCTGGGTGGATGGCTGTGGTTGACTACAAGCAGTTCTGATCTGTTTCAGGGAAAAATCCTCAGATTTTGGCCATTTTCAGAGAAGGAATATTGGGTAGATAGATGTTTGGTCTGAGTATGTTTGTTCTCATGTTTCTATGGCACCTAAAATTAGCAGTATATCTGTCAAAAGGGTCCAGAAATGCTTCTCCAGTTTGCTGGCATTGGTTTCCTGTACCACCTCTGAGCTCTAAGTTTGCCAGCAACACCTCTCATCCATGCAGCAAGAATGACATGAATTGTGGCTACTAAACATAGCAGGCTGCAAGTTGAATTGTATGACCTTATAAACACATCCATTGTTAAAGGATTATTATACCTGACAGATACATTGTATTCTGATATACTTAAATTTATATATCATCTATACATCAGCTTACTCGAGTCAAATACTTAGTCTATCCAAAATTACCCCAGCCACACAGAAAGTGGAGAAACCTATACAATTTCCAACAAATATGCTTTGTGATAATTATCTGACGTATTACCTCAAGCCCTTTTATCCAAAGCCAAGCATCTTGCAAATTTTCCTCATTAACTTCAGTAAGTTTCTCTTTCCATGCCACTGCCTGGGCACTGAATTTCACAAAGTTAAATCTCTTCTTGTGTCTCAATTGTTCCTGCAAGAGACAGTATCTAAATTTTACCGACTATTAAAGGAAAGAATATTCGCATCCTGGAATAATGAGTACTAGCAATTGTTTCAATTAATATATAGTTAATTATATGGTTACAATAAATAATTTTAACATATATAATGAAAGTTACGTTGTACAGAGAGACATACAAAACCAGAGACAATTATTGCTTGCAACTATTAAGATCGCTTGAAATTCCCAAAGTGAGTCTCCATGTAATCATATTTCTCAAACAGTTTGAAGAGCAAATGTCTAGGAGGGCATGAAAGAGAGAGATGAAACTGGGTATGATCAGTGGCGTAAGAAAGATTATCACTGCTTACCAGAGGAAATTGAGATCAGAAAGCAAGTAAGATAGCATTTAGAGGAGGAGAACAAGAATCACATAAAGAGCACTGGCAAGGGGAATTACGACAGCAGGAGATAATCAAGAATTTGTTGAAGTTGCTTTTGGAAAGAAGTTATAAGTCAGGGAAGATTTGTGCAAACGAGTACAAACTTTCAGAGACTGGAGTCTTTGCTTTCCTTTCATCAAAATTTTTGTGCAGCTGCCTGTGACACCTTCTGGTACTAACACTATACTGTGGTATCTAATATATTTCTAGTGCTGGTCTGCTTAGAGGACCACAAGATACAAATGTTCTACAAGGACCACATTTTCTGTGCCTTGCATTTAGTTCAAAAACCTCTCTGCATTAGTTTTAATTTTTCTAGTTCTACTAATGATTGCTATCAATGCCAGACTGAATTTTTCTTTCAGTTACTTCTCTTAGGACTAAAGAAATTTAAGATTAATAATGTCTCTGAAATATTAATATAAGCTTAGGTGACATCATTCTAGACTTCTAAAACCAGGCGAGACAAATCCTGTCTTAGGTGTGTCTCCCTCACAGCTTTTGAGGTACTTCTGCACTTTGCAAGTCCCTTTGCAAAGTTCTGAGTCACTGTGAGATGCAAGGACCTTCAAAATGTTTTACACCCTCTATTGTAGAAGTATGAAGTGAATCTAGAACACACACTACAAATCACAACAAGCCAATGGAACTGGATGACACTGCTTAAAAGTAAAAATGAAAATGCGAAAAAGTATTTCATTGCCTAGCTTGGTTTTGGTTTGGGGTTTTTTTGTTGGTTTTTGTTTGTTTGTCTGTTTTCCTTTTTTCTTTTTTTTTTTTTTTTTTTTTGAAGGGAGGTGGCTTGAGGGAAAGAACTACTTAAGCCTTTTTAATTTTTAATATTTCTCCAGCTTTTTTCAAATAGTTGTATAAATGAGGGGAAGATATAAATTCTTAACGTGAAAAATGATCACATGAAGAAAAATCAAAATATTTTTATAAAGCTGTTATTTTTTTTAAAAAAATTAAAAAATAAATAAAAAGTAGAATAACAACCATCCAGAAAAGATGAGATTACTCTAAAATGCTCCTCAGCCTTCAGAGTCATCACTTTATCATACCTGTATGAGCTGAAAAATTTTCTCCTTCACTAGCGGCAGCTTGTTATTCATAGACTGGGATGTATCAATAAGAATATAGACATCATCTTCAAACACGTTCCCAAAAAGCCCTCTGCTTCCTTGTTGAAGCCACTTAATCCTGGAGGAGGGAAAAAATATCAAAACCTGTTCTGTAACATCTCTGGAGCTCTGTGTATCAGAATCTGAAAGGTAGGATCTTTTTGTCACTGCTGTACTTCTTTTCCCTAAGCACCTGTCAGTAGTCCCCTGTCCCTACATAACATCAAAAGACATTTTTATTTTTAAATTTCAGTAAAAATCTGGAGACAGAAAAAAAAAGACAAAACAATACAGCACCTCTATAAAGTCAGTTATCAGGCAGTTAGGGTTGGGAATCCAACGTGGAAGCAACTGTAACTATTGTCCCTGTATCTGCTCTCCAGACTCATCTCAGTAAATCATTAAGGCTTATACTGCCACACCTCCCTTCTCAGGAAACCACTTGAGAACCTATTCTCCAAGGAACTTAAGCACTTCGAAGACCCTTAATATAACACAGATGCTTCAATGGTTTGTGGACCTTAAATACAGACTTAGATTTACATTTTAAACAGGATTGGAGTGTGCCTGCCAGTTAAATATGTGCATACATACTGCTGTGCACAAGAACATTTCCTCAGTAATGGCTGTAGCAAGTCCAAATCTGATTTCCCTTGAGAGTCATAAAATACTCATCGACTCTGAAACAGAGACATTTAACACACAGAATATAATGGCCCTGGGCAAAATATTCATCTCCACAAAAGGTTTCAAAAAAAATTATATCATGGACACTTAAGGATTCTATTACATTACTTCTGATAGCTATTTTGTCATTAGTTATTTCCCCCAAAGTGTTTTATGAGGTCTACCAAGACTTTTTAAACATTTAGATAAACATTCAAAACAGCAAGGCCTTAATCTTGACTTGGATTTCAAAAATACATACTCACCAAAACTGCTAATCTCAAATTTTCCATTGAAAGTATGTAAATGTTATCCTAAATACAGTAAGATGGAGATAAACCAGAAGAAATAACAAAACTCTGTTGGACTTATTCAATATAGTCAGGCTGTTATACCTTTAGTAGGAAATCAGCACTAAAATGAAAAAGTCACCAATAAAACGAAAATTCACATCCTGCTTGTTTCAGTGAGATATCTCATTGTCCAATATACAAAACAGAGGGCAACATTTAGTTTTTTCTGTTCTACAATAGGTTTTTCTTAGACTGCCTATTTTTTTGTAGATGTCATACAAAACCTAAGCGTCTATACAGCTGGAGAAATGTAAACTAGACAGCTAGTATGAGCAGTGAACTTTGGATCATGTGCTCAGAAGTTCATTTATTAGCTATTACTTAATAGCTCCTGTTCTGACTCTGATCTGGACTGTTCCAACTTGTCTTCAACACAAACTTGCATAAAGGGCAGATAACCACTACCAGTATGGGCACAAGCCAAGCTGTGCTTCTTGGTGTCACTTAGGCACACAGGATGAATGTGTACTAAGTTTCATTGATGACTCCTGAAGTTGTCTGCCATCTTATAGTCCCAATACTTTTTGGCACTTTTAGCAGTAATTCAAAAATGTGCAGACTGACTTTCACACCTATGTTTCAGAAGGAGAACAAAAGATGAAAGCCTTCATCAGTTTTCTTATACGGCTACTAAGAAATCCTACATACAAGATTCTGATGTAAAATAGACTTCTGGCTTAGTACTGCTCTCAGTTTACCAACCACTTCAACTTATTATGACAGTAAATGTCAAAGTTTTCAACACTTGTGTAAAATAATCAAAGTGATTTTATGTGACAGAACACTAACCTTCCTTCCACTTGTCTGAGAGCTGTCCTCATTTTCTCTTCATACTGCTTATACTTTTCTGTAGTAACATATACATGAACTACAGATCCATCTTTCCAGACGGTATGTACAAACTTGTCACAGTATCTTGCATGAATTACCTTCCTCTTTGTCTCCTACGATGAAGAAAAACACATTCTTGTTCCAAAACATATTATTTTGCAGTGCCTTTAATATTTGGGGAACAAACTTCAAAGGTTGCTTGTTGCACATGAACAGGAGCAGAAGGCTGGTCACAGAATTTGCTCCTAGCAAGACTCAACAAAAACTGGTTTATTCTTGCAGCTAGCAAAAACCAGAAGCTTCCCAAACAGTGCAATGGTAAGGCTTGATTTAAAAAAATAGAAGACAAATTAATATAAATTTTCTTAAGGATTTGCAAGACACTGCAGCAGCTGAGACTAACAGATCCTCTAAAGATGACAAGAAATCTTTGCCCCACCCCACAGAAATACAAAGAAAACGAAGGCATTGCTTAAGCCAGTCCTGATTCTTTCTTTTAGATTATATGTGAACCAGAAAGGAATCCTTAAAACAGTCATTCTCAAATAGCTCTTCAAGACATTCTTGTTCTTTGTCTCAATAACAAATAATCTGATTTTAACAAAAACTACAAAACAACAAGGCCATACACTATATCATCAATTCATCCATATACCAAGTTTTCAAGCTTTAGAAGAAAAAAGAAACAACTCACAGGACCTGAGGGAAAATTAACAATACTCACAGCATCAGTTTGTGAAAATTCATCCTCTGGTTTAGTTTTTATGTCAACAATCCCATCTACATGGCGAAAAATACAATCAGCAAGTGCATCGTACAAGGTGAGCTTCTGAGCTTTCAAGCCATACTTCTGCAACCACTTCTCAGAAGTCAAATATTTGTCAGCTATATGTTTTGGTAATGGATGATCAGCTTTGTTTGCTAATAAAGAAAATAAAACAAAATCTCCTGTATAACAGGGTTCATTTTGGATAAGCTATTTTCAAAACCAGACTCTGATACTTGAATCAAAATTTTCACTTATTCTGCTTGCTCAAACAGCACTGAACAGATATTTCTGAGTGATTTTTAATCATCTCTACTTTGGCTGTGGGTTTTTTTCTTATCAGATGACTCATTGTAACAAATTCCTTTTTAACTGGGAAAAAAAACCCACCAGAAGACAGGGAGCAAAGACAACAAATTGTGAGAAGATCATATAAAAGGAATTTTCTCAGTTGAATTATAAAATGCCAGAAAGTATTCCTGAATAACACGTCTAACCTCAAGGAGAATCATTCGAGAAAATGAAACAACAGAAGATATAATTGAAAATACAGTCGAGACCATTGGTTAACATTAATCTTTTTAGAGATGACTATTTAAAGTAAAAGGTAAAGTACAATGTCATATTGTCTTAAAAGTTTTCCAAGGACTGTCTTAAGGTAGGGCACTGCACAGCTCTGGAGACCAGTACAGTATACAGATAATACAGATTAAAAAATACAGTACAGGACTTTCCATTCACTGATCACTATCTCAATAAACCACACCTAAACCAAATGACCAGGCAGTACGTCTAGGCAGTAGGTCTCTACTATTCACAGGGTGTCGCTGTTGAGCGGCTAGCTGAGGAATGACCCAAGTTCTCAGACAAGGAAAGAGAGGAGAAGAGAGCTTTATTGTTTTGAATTCCATATATATAGAGTTTACAGAGGTGCTCCAGATTGGTCAGACCGAGACCTCCCCCTAGGCCCAATTGGCCAAGCCCGAACTGACCCAATCTGGAGAAATTGTTTGCAAAACATCCAAACTTTATCTTGTTTATGAAATATAACAAAATGTTCCCATGGGAAGAACCTGTGCTAGCCACAACAGGGTGAATTTATTTCGTCCCACTTTGATTTTGGTGGACCAAGGTAATATAAATGTCTACTCAGTTTAGAAGCAGCTACAGTAACCACAGTAGCGAGATCCTGAGCCTGTAAATAAACCTATGGAGGCATCTACTGCCCTTACACACACAGAGCTCAGCCAACGTCAGTGCAAGTGCACAATCAGAGCCTGTTTGTGTGGAAACATTTGCTTTATGGTTGCTTTGGTCCTTAGAACAAGTGTCACAAATGCACTAACACAATTTTGAAAAGAAAACTGCTGTTCTCTTTCTTCCACACGCTTTACATAGAGACATTTTGCCGCTAAGCATTTTAAACAGATCAGGAAGGCAAAACCAGGAAGAAATGCATGCAAACTGAAAGACTACAGTTTGGATCAATGGGCAATAGCCAAATAATGCTGAAGAACTGGAAAAAATATATTACACTGTAATTTCATTTATTTTAATTAATTTATGGAGTGATTATGTATCAAGGCAAACACTAAAGGAGCATTAAAGCTGTGCAGTCAGGAACACATAAACAAACATTGACATTAGGGCTGTCCTTGCAGTTTTATTGTGGTCTCTTTGTTCACATGCACTACAGAAGAGATGTTTAACTTCATACGGGAAGGCCTCCTAATTCAGAAGATGCTCTTATCAGTATAACAAACTATATCATGCCTTCAGAGATGAAAAAACCTCTAGATTTAACTTAAGAGTTATGTTATGGACAGAAATTCAAACCCAGTGCAGCCAGACAAAGTTCCCAGCTTCAAATCTTCATCATCACTACCCCAGTCACGTAAGTCAACACAGTTCCATCTTAGCAGGGCTGAGTAGCTTCTCACCATCCCTTGTTATAGCCTTCCAGAACAGAACTTCAAAAACCAGCTATACTTCTGTCTCCAACAGGGTTCAATCCAATCAGTATGCACAGAACAACAAGTGAGTCATGTTCTAGGCCAAACATAATGGCAGGAACTATTGCTTTAATGAACAAGTGTAGGTGTTTCTTCATGTTTCTTAAGACTTGTCAGAGTGCTTATTCTGAATTGTTTTCAGACCTCTGCCTTTGATTACAAAAATGCAACTCCACTCTTCTTCCCTTTAAGGGGAACAAACTAGCTACCAGATTGGAGGCTATCCCAAGAGAACCATGATGGGAGAGGGATGAGGTATTTCCCCAGCACTGTGAATTCAATAGAATAGAATAGAATAGAACTACAGATTTACTGGTTCAGGTGGACAGGAAGAGATCACAAAAAAAAAAAAAAATCCCTAACTTAAAATCCAGGTAACTTCTAAACCTAGGCAGTGGTGAACTAAAAATGGTGTGTTTCAGCCTGAGCTGATAAAGTTTAGCATGTTTAAGCTATAGTAAACAGAGATTTATATTGGAAAGTTTTAAGCAATCCTAAGTTTGGATAACAATTATAGGTGTTACCCTGTATATAGACATTTCTGAGAAAATCATCCCCAAATTGATGTGTAATCAAAACTGTTCACAAAAAGATGTTGATCATTAATATAATGATAGCTGTCTTGGAAGAAACATAAATGATACCATCTTGAGAAGCAGACTGGTCAGATTTTGATAAAATTTTCTGAACTTGTCTCACTGTACTCCTGGCTTCCTCCAACTCCTTCCAGATCAAAAAGACATCTTCACGGACACCAGCTACTGCAAAAGAAAAAAATAAATACAACTTCACATTTTAATGTAATTTCCACTTCTTATAGCTCCTCAATCACCACAAAGTTGTTGGTACATCTAGATGTTGCCACATAACCTTGTTTTTTCGAGGTTCCATTGCAGTGACAAGTGCTGCTCTCTGACAGACTTCAAAGAAGGGCTCAAAACTGGCTCCAGGACATGAGAGGTGCTTAGTACAGCAGAACTAACTTCCAAAGTCTGCCACAGATTGTTTCCACAGTGGAAGCAAATATGTTTTAACACTCTTGGAAAATAATAAGGAAACTCCACAATGAAATTCCCTTGTTGCCCCTGGACTTCATTGCAAAACCTGGCTCCAAATATTAAACCCAGTTTTGACATTTTAAAGAGAAGACATTTCCCTACTACTACAATTGAGACACCTTGTATAACTAAGCAGTATGATCCCTATTAAAAAAGTATTAAATTAGGTTAGTCTCAGAGTTTAAACTGCAATATAAGACAGTGCATAGAAACTGTGTGCAGTCTTACAGTAAAAATATAAAAGAAACTGAATTATCAGCTATCCTAACCACAGATACAGGTTACAACCTATTGCAGATCACAATCTATTTATGAATTGCACATAAAAATGCTGAACAAGACAAACTGTATCTTATTATCCAGTGGCTCACTTATTATACAGTGATGGCTCAGTATAAAAGACATGCAAACTTGTCTACTAAAGTAGGTTATCAGTAAACAAACAAACCTGATAATTTTTTTCTTTGATATACTTTCTGGAAATAACAATATGAAAGTTATACAAAGTAAGAAGTCAATTTTAATTTTGAAGTGCTTTCAGTTTCCAATAAATATTTTGAATTGTGTTATTGTACACTGCCATCTCCTGGGACTTTCCTGCATTTCAAAAACATCTGCTGCAGCCATTAGGACAAAGACCAGTATTTCCTAAATCATAAAAAGCTTTAGTAAGGCAGATCATTCCACAACATAAAACACAAAAGGGAGGGGAAAAAATCTCTACCTGTAATCATTACCTGTTAAACTTAAGAAAGAAGAACTTCAGAAAGAAGTCAAAATTTTATTTTATAAGCAGTCTCCCCAGAAATTCAAAATATACAAAATCTGAGCATTGGCAGAATTCCAGGATGTGGGAAACTAGAGATTTTCTGATGAGTACTGAGCCACTGAATGTATACATACACACACACACATATATAGATATATACACATATGTATATACACACACACACACCCACACACACACCCACCCACACCCACACACACCTGTGGTCACAGTTAAAACCACAAAATACATGCATTCACACCATGCATGCACATATTTTTAAATTTAAGGCTGTTAAGAACGCGATTCTAGTGGTGCTGTCTCCAACTAAATCTGGATATCCTCCACAAGCTGTCAATTACTGTCATCCAGATTTAATTTTATGAATATTTTTAATGTAATGTTTGAAAATATTTAAAGAAATATGTATACTTCAACCACCTCTAAAATATTTCCAATGATATCATTATGTTGCTTCATTTCCCCTTAAATTGATGCTATGGACTCATCAGTTTTACAGGATTATTGTTACTGTCCCCATTAAGATGATGTATTGAATTGGTGAGAAGAATTTTTTTCCTTATTGTTGCTGCTGGCATAGCAAAGTAAAACTGCATGCCCTTTCAAAGCAATTATGCTCGATGTCACTTCCTATACAAGACAAATGCAGGCTCCAAGAACTGCACATTGTGAAATTCCAGTTGCTTAGAAAACCTTTTTTCTGGCAACATTTTTTCCTGGATTCAATGAGAGAGAAGCTTGCAAGCAGTGATATCCACAACAGCTTTTTCTCTCTACACAGGAAGCTCAGCTCTATTTCAGCCTCTTTTCCTCTACAGCTAAGGAGTGGAAAAGAAAAACTCTCAAAACTGAATCCCCAAAATCAAAACATATATACACATGCAAGGCACAGTATCTTCCAGATGTGGGTCTAAACTGTGGCCCATCCCTCAAAACACATCAATGGTAAATGACCAAGAAAGCACAAACCTCACTTTGGTTTTAGTTCCCTCTGCTCACACCTCAGATGTGCCATTTTTTGGGGACCACCAACCTAAGAAAGTCACTCCTCTGGACAGTGCAGTTCCAAGCCCACCATCTCTTGCACACTTTCAGGCACCCCAGGAATAATCTTGTCTTTTAAAAATTACTTTATCCAGGGAGAGAAAGGGCCCTCTGGCTCCCCCTGCCACGAAGCACTTCCCCAGCTGCCCTGGCTGGCAGTGTAGCAGCCAGACCTCTGGGAATCCCCTTGTTCTGATTTAAAAAACACCCCACTGCAGTGGCAGGAGGGTGGCCACCAGTCACACAGGAGGGGACCAGCCTGAACACCCTGCTGTCCATCTCCAGCCTGCACCAAGCACAGTCAGTTCCACTCAGTTCTCCCCGCAGCCATCCTGATCCTGCAGAGCACCTCACGCTGGGTAATGTTCCAGGAGTGCCCTGCCTGTGGGTAAAGGCATTTCTGCTCTGGAGAAGGGAGGCCCTGGAAAAGAGGAAGAGGATGAGGAAGGGTGAGGGGAGAGCCTGAGGCAAGAGGCAGAAGCATTTTGCTGACACCAGCAAATTGAGAAACAAGATGGTAGATCTAAGCAAAAACACAGACACACTTGCACATGTACACGGAAACTCATAACTGCCCTCATTTCCATTTCCCAGTTATTTAACTGGCAGACAATTTCAAAAGAAGCAGCTTCTGCACACGTACCTCCCTGCAAACAAACTCATCCAGTTTGACAAGTCACTGTAACCTATTTGATTTCCATATTGCTAATAAAAAAACCTATATTAAATAAAAGAGCCTACAAAATATGTACAATGTCTTTGAAACAGAAAGCAAATACCAATACAAAAGCAAATCATGGAAAACAGAAGCATTTCTTATTTGTCTGACTGTCTGACTTAGACTGTGGAAGCAAGGAAATCCAAATCTAATGGAATAAGGTCTATTTGAAGATGAATTTGCTGGCAAGAGAAGATGGGGAAATTGATTTTCTTCAATGCCAGTCCCTTTCTCAGCCTCCACGTGGCAGCAGAACACAGCAATATACCCTCAAGCATTGATTTTTAAAATTTCCACTTAGAGGGGGTTAAATGAAGGCACAAAAGAGCATAATAGGGTAGTCCACAGCTTTTACCTGCATACCTGCCAGGTCAAACAGCACTGAAACTCATTGCAGTCCAACCCTGCCCCTTTCCCTCTGGGCAAATGGACAAAGCAAATGAACTTTGTATCCCATGTGGTATCGCAGAGCCGCTATCTGCATCACTCTCTACACATTAGCAAAGAGATTTGCCAGGCCAAGGTTAGGCTGCTGAGACTAAACAACACACATGCAAGAAAAAAGCAGAGGTAATGATCTTGGCTACAGCTTCTAGGCAAAGTAGCTACTCTTCATTCATTATCCTGGCTCTCCAAAGGGAGGGTTCTATCTTTCCCACATCAGTGTACATAAACAGTCCAGAGTTCATTGACTTCAATGTCATACAGGGGAATTACACTCTTACACTTCCCTTTTTTCACACAACAACCTGAAAGTTTCCCTGTGACTATCAGGTAAATGTGAAAAATCAAGCACACCTAAGAACAGAGCCTTACACTGTTAACAAGGAGGTCAGACACTTCACTGTTTGGACTTATCACATCAGTAAAATCCTGATTTCAGTCCATTTGCATTTTCTGTACACATGCCAGCTCATCTATTTCACCACAGAGAAACCACTACACAGAGATTTACTGTTTCTATGTCAGCTACAGAGGACCCTCTATTCATTTCAGGATCTAGTTCAAAGCACTATTGCTTTTCAAACATCCTATGTAGCACTTACCACCCTGTTACTCCAGGCAGATGGTACAAATGTGCCCTTTTTCAGAAACACATCTTTTCTCCACAGCTTCCACCATTCCTTGCCCTCTATGTCTTCAAGCTCCAACTTAAATGTCACCTCCTTTCCACTTATAATTTTAACTATATAACAAGATTGCTTAATTCTACAGCTTTTTGCAGATGAATAAACTGCACAAAGACTGTAGGCAGAAGTGATAACAGGAAAATGAGTGCTGGATGAGGAAATATTATCACATTGGTGAAATTAGGCTTTATGTAAAAGCATTTCTCTGCCATAAGTAAATCTGAGGCTGCCAGCATAAGGACCTTAATTCTTTAATGACTTACACCTGTTTTGATCTTGAGCGCCCACTCAAAATGAGTGTAAAAATATTCAAATTTGTCAGTTTCTCACACTTGTTTTCTAAATGACTGCTCAAGATGCAAAATAGGGGAGAATGGAGCTCTTATCTAAAATTTTAAATAGTTCTCTTCTGACTTGTTTTGGTTAAGCAGATGAAAAGGAGTGAACACAAAGATATGCCGTATTTGCAAAATGCTGATATTCAGTGGATACCTGGAAACTATCAGATGTCCTTATAACAGCTTTTCCAGTCCATAAAACATGGTTATGTATTTCAGTTTCCAGCTGTTGCATTTGTGGTGCAAAAAGGAATGTAATCAAAATATTCCCATGTCTCTCTATTTTCTAGAAACACCACATTTGGAAGATTAAATCTCTGGTTCATTCTCTATTTATTTCCTTGTGTAGTTTATGCCATACATCCAAGAACCAGTTTCAGAGCCCATTAATGAGTAATCAACACTTTTATTTTTATTGCCTTATTACTACCCTTGAAGGAGCCTCTGAAACAAGAGAAATCAGACACAGACCAGAAAAACATCTTCAATGTGGTTTTTTTACTGAAAGGACTTCAGATTCTGCATATGACTGAAACTCTACAATTGGCTGCCAGTGATGTCACGACTGTGCTTGTAATACCCAGTAAATGCAGAAAGCTAATTGTGTTCCTTTTTAATGTGTAAATTCTACTCCATAATGGCAATAAGACACAACAGACAATGCTCTTCAAGGGGATTACTGCCCTTTTGAGTGATTAAAGCTATTCAGCTTTCAGCTTTAGAAACAGTGGTGAGGAAGTAATTTCAGTCATACAGGAGCTCTAGGCTCATCTATTGAAACATGCTGACTGCCCCAGGGGAAGAGTGAGCCAGCTCACCCCATGCACACCCCCAAATATGGTACAGCAAGAAAGCACTCATAGTAGACTGAAGGCAATCATTATACTGCTCTGCATTAGTATGAAATGATAGTGTTTTGAAGCAGACTCTGCTGTTGGTTTCTGAACTCTGCATGGGTAAAACTTGAGTGTCCCTTCACAAAGCAAAAAAGCAGGTGATACCTCACTCCTTTATTTCTGGCCCCCACAATGGTTCTTTCTCTTGTACTGTTATAATCATGGTCCTAGTGAAGGACCAGTTAGTGCACAAGAAACTTGATTACAACCCAAATATGTCCAAGACTGACAAACAGCCTTACATGAGCCACCAAACCCACCTTGTGCCATACATTCCTCAACAATGAGACAAGGATAACACTGTTCTACCTTTGGGGCAACATTAATGCTCCCAGCATAACATGGGGAGGGGGGGGGGAAGGGGGCATGTTAAGCCATTAGACTAAAGAGGTCTTATGACTCCTGATGTCTAAAAGAAACTCTATTTTTTTTTACCCTCCTGCTGAGAAAGACATCAAATTTGACACACAAAGCCTCACTTCACATCACAAGCCAGTCTCCTCCCAGCCTGGCTGAAACCACAGTACAGTCCCACTGAACACTTACCCAGAGGAAGTAGCACTGTGACTAATAAGAAACACACTGAGCTTTCTGCCCAGCTCCACCCACCAGTGAAACTGTTTATTTTGGTTGTTTCCTCCTGCTATTTTTTCTATCAATCCTCCCACCATCACTTTGCACAGCCTTCTCTACAGTCATTTTACTGTGCTTTTTGCCTGTCTTTGTGACAAATTCCTGGGAGAAACAAGTAAACCTCATGGTGATTTAATCCCCTTATATTGTGTATGAACTTGGCCTATATTGATGTGGCTGTTGCATCATATGGTCTGCCACACTGTTCCTCTTCCTTTCTACCATTTCTCTATACATTTCCACAAGGTTACTGGCATAAGCACACAAGTGCTAATCTTCATATTCCTATATAAATGATCTTCTCCCTTTTTTCACTTCTCTTTCATTCTCACATGCACATCCTCTACTCTCCATTTTTCTCTTTTCCTTGCCCTCTCCCTCCCACACAGAGAATTTCCATTAGACCAGTCCTGTCCTTACCCCACCCACACCTACAGGCTTTTTTTGATTCTACAGTCATCAAGTTCCTATACTACATTTCTATTCTGACATCTCGCTGATAATATCAGTATAATCTTGGGGTTTATAATGTCTACCTGGTGGCATTCGCCCTTTCACTTTTCTGGAGTTCAGGGCAATTAAACCTTTTCCATCCCCTTCATATTTTAGTGCAGGTCCAGTAGCATCTCTGCAGGAATTCTTCTCAGCAAAAGCATGGAATCTGTAATACAAAATGCGTTTCCACCAGTACACAAACTACAAAAATACTTCTCTAATTTTAAAGAGATGTTTTTCACACATACAACTTCAGAATTATATCTAAAGCTTCAACTACAGTAAGTTTATTAATATTATCAAACTTTTTAATACACATTTATGTACTTTCTGAAGTCTTCTCATGTAAAATATTACTTCATTTTGATATCACTTACTCCAAGGCACCTTATTCTTCAATTTCCTGGAAATCTATTTTTAATTAATGCTTTTAACAGGCTGAGCAGGCATGTAATTTGAGATGTCTGAGATGACACTAACACCTTTTTATCAGATTATCGTCCCAGTCGGAAGCCTAACAGGAACATTCATTTCATTATCGACATACAAATCAGGATGACAAGCAGACTCCATTTATCCTCATTGTCAAAACAGAGAAGCTCTCAGAGCAGGAAAAAGATGCGTTTCTCAAACAGAATTACACTAGAAACAGGTTCAAGCCATGAAAAGCCCATGAACTTAGCTGTTCCTGTGGGAAAACTGACTTAAATTTATAGACAGTTATTGGGCAAATATCCATCAGCAAGTTATTAACTGGTCCTGTAAGTCTCTGCACAAAACCTAGACTGATGTAAAAAGAAGACAGTGAGAATCGTATCAAACAAAACAATTCTTCTCAGCTCCCTGCCACAACCCTTTTTGCCTCTTTCTCTACCATACAAGAAACATTCACTTTCCTTTAATAAAGAAGGTAAAAACACTGCCAAAAGAAAATGAGGGTTAGTGACTGGCACTGTACCTGGTAGCAGAGAGGTACCATGGTTCTGTATGACCACAATAATTTTAAGCACACATCAGACCAGAGCAAACATAACACTTTCCCACAGTCTTGTTTTTGGCAGACGCTCCCATCTCCTAAAGCTATTTCTAAACACAGATGGCTATAAAAGAGCTAAGCAGCTGCCATCTTACCAATTGCTCTGCTGTCATTTGGAGATTTCTACTGTTGGAGGTCTTCCCAACTCTTGCACAAACAAAAGTGAAACAGAAAGAGCTAGCAGCCATTTCACAAGTCTCTAACTGTACAGTGACTTCTGTTAAGCAGAGAAACACCTACTGACTCCTGCTGCCTTCCCGCTGTTCAGCATGAGTTTGGTATTGTGGATTTTCTATTTGTTCATTTGTTTTCCTTATTTTGAATCAAGATCTAGGTCATCTTACCCCTTTCCACTGAAGGCTGATTCTCACTACATGGCTGATTCTCAGGATAAAGTAGTCAACAAGCCATGTGGAATATATTAATTTCCACCAACCATACCAAAAGGATGCTAGAGAGCATGGTACAGAACTGCTTTTCCACACAACCAGGCCTGAAGAATAACACCCCATCAATTTTCTGTTATTCCATGAGCTGCTCATTTAGGACAGGCATTTCCTTTTCAGTACATGTCTCCATGGCACTTGATCCAACAAAACTCTAGATCTTTTTCTGGTGCTTGTAGATACTAATAATGTACAAAGCAACACAATAGAAACTTATTTCAGTTTATGTTGTGACCATTTCCCCTGAACAGTTTTCCAGACTTCAAGAAAGAGGCAGATGACAGACAACTCAGGGTATAAAAAGGGAATGGCCTTTCTGCAAGCCAGTAAGAACATATGTGGAAAAAAGCTGGTCTGTTTAAGGAGGGCCTGCATTCTAGTCATATCACTTAATATTATTTCCCCATCCTCAGATCACTTACTGAACTGCTTTGTCTCATTTTCCTCATGGATTATATTCAGGTATGTCCCAATACCCTTCCTATCAGCAAAGCACTTCATGAGTACCGAAATCTTTACTGTTCTTCTTTGTCATACCTGCCAGAGGCCAAGCGGCTCAACTCCTTCAGAAAAATAATAGTTTCATCTTCCCTAGCATTGAAAGACACTGTGTTGACTGGACAGGGGCCATCTGAAACTTTCTCAAGGAGTAGCTGCTTTGTGTCCACTCGAACATCACCCACAGTAAAGTAATAAACAGCTTCAACCTGTCAATAAACAGAAAAGAAAAAAAAATTAATTGGAAGACATTTTTATACATAAATGTCTGATCCTTATTCAAGCTCAAGCTCTATCCTGTGCTCAGTATTGGTAGGAAAATTTGGTAAATCTGCTGCATTACTTAGGCTATAAGATTTTCAGACTTCTGATTCTTCCTCTCATTTATGCTAGTAATTCAAAGGAAGGCCATACAAAATTTCAAGTGAGAAAATAATCTGTCCCACAGACCCTGGGTCTGATCCTGCCCAATGCAAGCCTCTTTCCACAGAAGTTACCTGAAGCCAAAAAGAGGTGTAAGGAAGGACAACTGCATCATTAGTCAGGAAAAGGCTCTGTGCCATATGCCACTTTTATCAAGAGACATGCTATGTTGGTGCCTTGCCAGGGCTGAAAATCTGTAGGAATTTTTATATCAGCCATAGTTTTACTGGCAGCATGTATTCTGAGGTTAGGAAAGATGCCAGTCAAGGAAGGTGATTGTCCCACTCTGCTCTGCACTGGTGCAACTTCACCTTGAATATTGCAGTTTTGGTCACTGCAATATAAGAAAGATCCTGAACTATTGAAGAGCATCCAAAAGACAGCAACAAAGATGGGCCTTGAGGGGAAGATGCATGAGTGTCTGAGGTCACTTGGTCTGTTCAGCCTGGAGGAGACTGAGGGGAGACCTCATTGCAGTCTACAACTCCCTTCTAAGGGGAAGAGGAAGGGTAGGCATTGATCTCTTTGTGGTTCCCAGTGACAGGACCCAAGGGAATGGCCTGAAGCTGTGTAAGGGAAGGTTTAGGTTGGATACTAGAAACACTTTTTACGCAGAGGGTGGTTGGGCACTAGAACAGGCTTCCCAGGGAAGTTGTCACAGCACCAAGCCTGACAGAGCTCAAGAAGCATTTGGACAACACTCTCAGGCACATGCTGTGATTCTTGGGGATGGTCCTGTGCAGGACCAGGTGCTGGGTTCGATGATCCTGTAAGTCCTTTCCAACTTAGCACATTCTGTGATTCTATGATTATTAGAATGCTACTGCGGTATTCACTAATAATTTACATTTTTTATACTTCCCAAGGCAGAGGGGGCTTGGCAGTTTTACTATAACCACACACACTTACATTCTGAAAATGTTATTGCAAGAAGAGAGAGAAGTTGAAGAAATGTCCTTTAGTTATTGCTTGAATATTACATTACAAGGGATTTTATGTTACCTGCACTTATCCACGTAACAATCTCATGGTGAGTATGTTTCTTGAATTTTCACCATCATTTAAAAACAAAGTCATAAACAGCTATCCCATGATGACTTTCAAGACAATATGTACAGTATATCAGTCTGATAGCATGGTACATACCATCTGATAAATACCTGATAAATAGTTGTTTAACTGAAAAAA
Organism: Entomyzon cyanotis; assembly: GCA_024500445.1. Lineage (NCBI taxonomy): Eukaryota > Metazoa > Chordata > Aves > Passeriformes > Meliphagidae > Entomyzon > Entomyzon cyanotis. Next base: position 30,848,370 of record JAKEPQ010001016.1, on the reverse strand, counting down.
TACACTTGAACATACTCACCTCTGTGCCCAGCATGGAGAGGATTGTCCTGAAAACTATGCTAAGGCACATGGAAAATAAGAAGCCAACACGGCTTCACTAAGGTCAAACCATGCCTGACAAATCTGGTAACCTTCTACAATGGCATTACTGACCTCATCTACCTGGACTCGCGTCAAGCATATGACGCAGAACACTGTTCTGCACTACACCCTTGCCTCTAAATTGGAGAGATGTGGATTTGGTAAATGGGCCACTCAGTGGATAAGGAATTGACTGGATGTTGCACTCCAAGATTTAAAGCAAACAGCTAGGTGTCCAAGTGGAACGTCCAAAGTGTTCCTGAGGGGTTGATATGGGGACCGGCAATTTTTAACATCTTTGCTGGTGACATGGGCAGTGGGACCAACCGCATCTTCAGCAAGTTTGCCAACAACACCAAGCTGTGTGGTGTCTGATGCACTGGAGGGAAGGGATGCCATCCAGAGGGACCTGGACAGGCTTGAGACATGGAACCAAGTGAACCTCATGAAGTACAAGGCCAAGTGCAAGGTCGTGCTCCTAGGTAAGGGCAATCCCAAATTCAAGTACAGGCAGGGTGGAGAATGGATTGAGAGCAGTTCTAAGGAGAAGGACTTGGGGGTGTTGGTTGATGAGAAGTTCAACAAAACCCAGCAATGTACACTTACATCCCAGAAATCCAACTGTATCTAAGGCTGCATCAAAATCAGCATGGCCAGCAGGTCAAGGGAGGTGAATCTGCCCCTCTGTTCTACACCCATGAGACCCTTCCATAAGCACTGTATCCAGCTGTGGGACTCCCAGCATAAGAAGGCATGGACTTGCTGGAGCAAGTCCAGAGGAGAGCCACAAAGATGATCGCATGGCTGGAGCACCTTTCCTATGAAGACAGGCTGAGATAGTTTGGGCTGTTCAGCCAGAGAACAGAAGGCTCTGAGGAGATGTTATAGCACGTTCCAGGACCTAAAGGGGCCTACATGAAAGCTGGAGAGGACAACGGAGAATGGCATGAAACTGAAGGATGGTAGATTTCAATTAGATGCAAGGAATAAATTCTTCACTATGAGCATGGCAAAGCACTGGGAACAATTGTCCAGAAAAGTTAGGAATGCCCCACCCCAGGAAGTGTTCAAGGCCACGTTAAATGGGGATTTGAGATACGTGGTCTAGTGAAAGGTGTCCACGCCCATGGCAGGGGTGTTGCAACTAAATGGACTTTAAGGTCCCTTCCAACCCAAACCATTCTGTGACTCTATAATTCTATGAATATGACTAGGAATCTCAGGACATGCACCACAAAAGACTATTTGAGTCTGGGATGGCACTGAGGAAATGTCTCTGCACTCACATAATTTCATGCAGTACTAAAGCAAATTCAGTATCACCTGCAAGCGTGCTAATACATTTCCACTACTGCCTTTGATACTGATGTGTATTCCAACTCCCTGAGTCAACAGAACATTTTTAATCCAGTTTGTTCTCAAAGCCTCCAGACTGTAGGATCCCTGTACTGCCCCATATCATAAACTTATTGATACAAACTGACATGGATTTCTGCATTTCAAGCTTCCTCCCTCATCTACCTTTTGGCACCTTCCTCAACTCTGGAAGATGTCTCTCCCAAGCAGCAACCCAATTTTGGGCTGGATCAGGCAAACTAATGAAGCAGCACTTTGCCATCTTGAACTTCTCTTGGATCTCGCAGAGAGGGGAGGCACTCCATGTGGGAGGCAGGGGCCATAGTTACAGACTCCACTTGCTTGGGAGCAAGAAGGTTTGAGGTTGACTGGGTGTCCTAGCATCACTGATAATTTTAGACAAATACTAAGGGTAAAGAGAAAAGTGAATGTGTTTAATTAAAATGCAAGATTAACAAAATATTTATTAACTTTAGAAAAAGGTAACAGAAAAAAAAGGAACAAACTCCTGCACCTATCTGTGTTCTAGTTTTAGATTTACAAAGTTCCCTGTCTGCCTCCTGCAGCTAAAAAGCTATCCGAGCCTGATATCCCAGGTGAAACCCAGTCCTTGGACAACACCATGTTCCTACTGCTTTTGCTGAAGAGGCTCCTGGCCCAGAGGAATGCATGCATACTGCACAACCATTTTTCCCTGTGTTACTTCAGATTCACATCTTCTCCCCCTCCATTCTAAGACTGCTATTAATTCATAAACTTGATATTCAACAAGATTAGAAATTTTCGCACTTTCTCCAAGGGATTGGATTGCCTGCCTCTGCAACTTTTAAAATGCTGACATTTATTGGGCATAGCTGATACCAAACCAACCCCTGACAAGAAAATATGAAAGAATTGTGAACCACAGATAATTCACTCTTCTTAACTACAAACCCAGCAATGACATACCACAAAGGAACTGTTCCTTATAGATTCGTGGGGAAAGGTTAAAACCTTTCAATTGAGTCCTTCATATTTTGAAAATTGTAGTTCATACAATTAAACAAGCAAACAGACTTCATACAAGAACAGAAATGAGAACAACATGAGCAGTCCCTCATAGTCTTGATCTTGGTGGGGAGGTGTTTTGGATGAGTGATCCATGCTTCATGGAGTGGCACCTGTACAAAACTGCAGGTTAGACACTGTGGATGCATTTGTGGCAGGTAGAGCTCAAAGGATTGCAATGTTACAGCAGAGTGATCTTGATCTTGGGATTGACAGGTCATATGAAAAGGAAATCTAAGGAGTCACCACACACAGGAAGAAAAGACCAGCTAAAGAACGACAAGAAGAGACATGCCTAAGGCAAAAAAAAAAAGAAGCTAGTGTTTTGGAGCAACTTCTGTGGATGAAGCCAGTTCTTAGGAATGAGTTATTTATGACTGCTCAATAAGTAGACAACTTTTGCCTAGGACTGAATGGAGTATTTCCCAGCTGCACTACAGTGAAGCGTGCACTTAAATGAGCTGTCAGCTCATGAATGATAATGATTCTGTTTAGGAGTAACTAAAGTTTGTTTTATGTTGAGCACTTGCCAAAATTGACTCCCCCAGATTGCCTATTGACCCACCAATGTTTGGAAAAATAATAATAAATATCTCACTATCAGAAAGATTTTAATTTCTTGTTGTTCAAACTGAGATCCATCAAGTCCAAGAAGACTTTTTTCATCCAGAAAATACTAAAATCTAAATACAACTTTTTAGTTACTCATCAGGAAACCAGTATTATACTGCAAATTGAAAACGTTAATAAAATTTACGGAAGGCGCATTTAGAAAAGCGTTCATAAAAAAAATTTCACTGGTGAAAAATTTGTTGCTTACTCAGTTCCTTTTTAATATTAGTTTCCAAACATCAAGGCTCATCTGGCTGAGAATCCAGCACCATAGGGAACCAGAAGGTGGCTCAAGCAAAATTTACCTTCTCCTTCATGCAATGTCCCAGAAAGAAATTTACAAAGGAGTTAGGACTGGATCTGTGCACAGGGATGGATGTTAATGGCAGTGAAAACCAATGATTCTACTCAAGACAGGAGGCTAAATTTTCCATTAAGTTCAGGTATTAGAAAACGGAAAGAATATACATTGTAAGGAAATGTCATAAAACATCTCTGTAATAACACAAGTTTTAAGTGACTAGCTCAAAATTATGGCATATATGTTTCATTTCTTGTGACTCTCCTTTAATGTTTAAAGTAATACGGCAATTTTAGACATGAACAACATTTAATTGCAGGAATAGCTGCATGCTTTGTCTCTGTCTTAGAAGAAAGTCTAGCTATCTCCTGGCTGATGGAAAAGGATTTGCATAGCCCTATAATGAACCAATACTTACATAAATCTCTGTACTCACTATTTTGAATTTTAAATACAACTTTTCATGACCAAGATGGATACATAACAAAATAAAAATGGTTTCCCTTTCAATAATGTTGATATGAGAAATTTTGTCATAAACTTGAAGCCCTGAAAAAACTTCTATGGCAAAGAAAGTGGAAGGGAAGATGTTTTCTCTTTCCCTTAATGACTGAAAGCTATTTATTCTGGGTACTCTAGAAAAGAAAATAAGTAAGTTTCTGCATTCAAAATACAGTACATTTACATAAAAAGACAATCATTAAGCATAGTGTGCAGTTACACTTGAGGGAAAATAAACCTTTCCAAATGCTGTCATTAATATTTATCTTTGCAACATTTATCACAGCAAATCACAGCAGCCAGCCTAGCACTGAATATCCTTGGATTTACTTGAGGCTTCAGAAAAGATGTATGAGCTTACCGCTTCATCACCCATGGCTTCCAGCAGGGCTTCAGCAGAGCTGGTATGGCTGACAGCTGTCATATGGTCCAGCTTCCAGAGCCACGTAACCGCAGACTTTACAGTATGCTCAGACACAGGAGTACACTTCTGTTGCCACTTCATAAGACCCTGAGCAGCCCTGAAAATAAGATTAACTGTAAATCAGAAACCGTGAGAATAACACTGGCAGAACAAGAGAGTGGAGCTCTGCTATTGTTACAATTCTTTTATGTTCTTAAGTAATAATTACAATATGCCACAGATACTAAATCTAGACTTGTAGTAAAGGAAGCAGAGAGAAAATGAAACGATTAGAAAAATACTGTAATTTTATAAGATTTTTTTTTTGAGACAATTGTTTCCAAAGTAGGGTCAGAAGAGATAAAGTATTTTTAAAATGAGTTCCTGATTCATAACTCTCCTTATCATAAAAACTCAACCAGGTTTTTAAAATATGTGCATGAAAAAGAAGTGTCTTCCACAGGTCTCATTGCACAACTTGCTCCATGGCCTTTGTCAGAGCAGTTTAAGTGACACTTTTTTTTTGTAGTAGGGCTGATCTTTAGCTACCCATCAAAAACAAAATTTGTGATGCTAAGCTTTTTGGTATTTTAATTGATAAAAGGCCGTAGTCGTAATGGAAGAACAGAAGTACAAAGCCAATGAGCACTTTTGCCTGTGAACTTGTACATAAAAAGACAGAAAGGAACTAAAAACCAACTGGTTCCAGTATCTGTGACATTCCATCAAGAACTATTTTGAAGAGTTTCCTGCAAATCTGTCGCTGTTGAGCGGCTAGCTGAGGAATGACCCAAGTTCTCAGACAAGGAAAGAGAGGAGAAGAGCTTTATTGTTTTGAATTCCATATATATAGAGTTTACAGAGGTGCCCCAGATTGGTCAGACCGAGACCTCCCCCTAGGCCCAATTGGCCAAGCCCGAACTGACCCAATCCGGAGAAATTGTTTGCAAAACATCCAAACTTTATCTTGTTTATGAAATATAGCAAAATGTTCCTACGGGAAGAACCTGTGCTAGCCACACAAATCTAAAAGACAAGTACGTTTCCCAAGATTCCTTTAAAGTAACAATTTATATGCTATATTGTCCTTTGTCTCCCTCCTGCAAAAACAAATGAATTGATGAATACAATTATTGTTTCCATTTTGACTTGGCTTTGTAGCTCATTTTTTAAAGAAAAAAGTCTCTGTTCTCAAAAACTATGGAAGTTGTCTGCTTTGGAAAATATCTTCTTTTGTAAATACCGACTTTTGCAACAGATTGCCCTGAGAAGCTACGGACTCCCCATCCCTGGAAGTGTTCAAGGCCAGGTTGGATGGTGCTTTGAGCAACCTTATCTAGTGGAAGGTGTCCCTGCCCATGGCAGGGGGGTTAGAACTAGATGGTCTTCAATGTCTCTTCCAACCCAAACCATTTTGTGATTCTATGACTCTCCTTTTCAAATCCCAATTGTATCTCAATCTAGAGAACTATGATAGGGCACCAAAATCAAATCTGTAAGATAACACTTGGGTAACATAACATTAAGAATCACTATGTAATTGCAAGTTAACATTGTAGAACCAATTTTAAAAATTTTATTACCTAATTTGTGCATCTTTTTTTCCACTCATCTATCTAAACCCAAATTTACACTTCAAACTCTCATGAATGTATGAGAATTTTTGCAGATAGGCAAAATTTGAATAGCTGCTTCTATTCTTCTAACTAAATGCAAATTCATTTACTTCTCTTAGGGAACAAGCACTTGAAAATCTGCTTTTGTTATGGAAATCTACTATTGTTTCCTAGTGCAGCTACTGATTTCTGTGACCATGGAAATCTATAGAAATACAAATGGCTATGCCTATGCCTATGGCACTATGGCATAGCCATTTGTATTTCTACATTTCTTGCAGCCTTAGCTGCAAGGTGGAAACCTGTAATGTCTAAAGACATAAGAATGCAATAGGTGGTTGGATAGAACCTTACTGTTTCATTAATACTGCACCGTCTGAAGTGCATTACTGCTGTTGCAAAGTCGTCTGATTTTGTAGAAGGCATGTATCACTATTTGGGTTCTGTTACTCTTTATCTGTTCTCCAGGGTAACAGTGGTCTTCTGCTAAATGGAGGTAGCAAGTTCAGTGTGACTACAAGTCAAAATTGGTGGGAAATCTACAGATATTAGCATGACATGAATCACAGTTTCCAGTACAGAAAGTGCCTTATCCAAACACGTGTCTCTATAACATGGAACTCCTTTTTTTAGTCTCCAGCAATGGGTCAACATGGACTTCTTTGTCCAGCCTAGAGACCTGACTGTGGCCCTTCAGTACTTGCAGGGACTTAGAAGAAAAATGGGGAGTGTCTTTTTAGCAGAGCCTGTAGCAACAGGACAAGTTTTAAAAAACAGGACAGGTTTTAAACTAAGAGTACATAGATTCAGACTAGACAAAAGAATTTTTTTTTACAATGAGGGTGCTGAAACACAGGAGCAGGTTGCCCAGAGAGGTGGGAGATGCCTCATCCTTGGAAACATTCACTGTCAGGCTGGATGGAGTTTTGAGCAAGCAAGTTGCTGTAGGGGAAGGTGTCCCTGCCCATTTGCAGGGGTGTTGGACCAGATCACCTTTAAAAGTGCCTTCCAACCCAAACCATTCAATGATTCTGATTATTTCGGCTTACCGAATGAGGTTGAATCTGGCAATTTGAATCACCTGTTCCACAAGTACCATAGAAAGTGCATCCCGACACAGATCAAATTCAGGTGGAGCTGCAGTGCCAAAATCCAACACAATGACAATGCACTGTTCTTGAATCACTCCAAATATCTGCCGGCTCTCACTGGTTAACCATTCCATTCGCTGCTTATATAGCTCAATAGCTCCCATTAGACAATCCACAAAATGAAGAATCAGTTCTTTTTTGGCTGTCAGCTTTATTCAAATAAGGGAGAGAAGGAAATTGAACATCAAAACAAATAATACAAATGCAGCCCCAAGCTCAGCACAGCTGCAATAGCTAGTTTGTAAGTGTCAGACATGCCAGCCAAGGTAGCAGTGAAAACAACCCATTTTCCTTCCACTGTTTCAAGAGCAAATACTTGACAAATGCATCTAAGCTATAAAGAAAAAGCACTGCATTTTGTCCTAATTGCTTTCCATAATCTTTTTATATGAGCATGGGACAGTGCCAGTGGGTTGTCTGACTTGTCTGTCTCAAGACTGGAGCAATTAGAATGAGCTGAACAGAGTCTAGGATGTAGAAAGGGCTGCAGAGCAGATGGGTGAACAAACAAGGACACAGAAACTTTGTACCTTCTTAGATCAGAACTTTGACTAGCTTTTAAAAAATTTTTACAGCAATAAAAGGCAGCATACGGTTTGGTTCTAGGGCACTTCAATCTCCACTTTGTCTTTAGCATTTGAAAGGAAAATGTAAAATGTTTCTTGTTTGTACTATTATTTCAATAACAATGCCCAGCATTACAGATTAACTATTCGTGGGTAGGTGCTTAGGCAAATTTATTTCGGATAACTGCAATCAACAACTAAAACTTCCCATACCATTTCAGTAAAGAAAAATTTAGATTCAGTATTAAAATTAAAACCAGCACATCCTCCCTATGAATAAGTGTATATACATTCACCATGGCCTGTGGGTCTAAAAATGCATCACAGATATCCCTCATATCTCTGACCCATGTGAGCTGATTTACTGGCTGCCTTCTACCTCTAATTTCCTTTCCACTAAGTACAAAACCTTGGAAATACAAATGTTTTTAAACAAGAACATTTCTCAGGGAGAAGACATTTTGTGTGTCAGTCTGCATACTTCTCCCTCTCATTTGTATTTTTTTGTGTTCTTTAATATCAGCTTGGGCCCTGTAATGTGCCTCCCAAATATAGAGTCTCAGGCAGTCTGCCAAAGGAATGTAGGCCTGGGAAGGAGCACTTAGAAATCCAGTTTCCTCCTATGACAGTCAGACTCATACAGAGAAGTTTATTGCACTACACTGACCAAACTCCATCATAAAATAAAGCCGTTTTCTTAGAATACCCCCTCACTTGTAGTAAATGAATGCAGATTTCCATTTCTCTGAGGGGCAGGAAACTTCTGACTGTCCAGCCTAATTTTATTCATGGAAGTTCATACCCATTTATTTTTGGACTAGAATGCCTTTTAGCAGAGAAAACTACAGCTTTTCCCTATCCCTATAGTTTCACTTTCTGTAGCATTCAAGGGCATTAATACTATTCTTCTCCTGCCTTCTTTCACGCTTACATTTCAGCATCAACCAAGCCCTCTTTTAAGATCATCACTCCACTGCAGTTCATCCTACCAGCTCTTCTCAGCACCTGCTCTGGTTTGAATTGCTTCTTCAAAGCCTGTAGTAACTGTATACAGTATTGTACTCAATATCCTAAAGGAGATCTGACAAGATCTTGTATAGTACCAAAAATGTCTTTCCTGCTGCTCACAACATGTCCTAGAATTAAAAGACATTATGTAGATATTTAATATTGAATTAATAAGAATAAAATTATGGGAAAAGGCCCCCTGAAGTGTTTTTTAAGGGAGGGTTAAAAAAATAGGTTTAAAAAAAACATTAAAACATTTTTTAATTTTTTTAACCCATTTTTAAGTTTTGTGCCTCAGAAATTACTCTAGTCATCAGAAAAAATGACAAGCCATTTGCTTTTGTTAAATCCTTTATAAATTAACTCTCTCCTTTCCACACATGCACATCTCTTCAATCAGAATCCATCCTCTTAACAATGGGGCTGCCAGCAGCTGTTGCTAAGACATTCCTTAGAACATGAGCCTGGGCAGAGATCCAGTTAGCTGTCTCTATGGAGTAGGCTGAGCCTTTTGTGACCTGCTGGCACTAAGCAAAGCACTGCTTTGCATTGGCAATGACAGCACATTATGTCATCTTATTTCAGCGTCCCCATTTGTTTTATTGATTACAATTTTAATTATTTTTTTAACTCATTCTGAGCATCTTCTCTTTAAGGGTTCCCTCTTTCAAGACAGGGTAGATGTTGCTTAGAAACTGCAATCTTGTCTGGAAAAGATTTACTGCAATACTGCACCAAGGCAAGAGACTAAGACTTAGAAATGAAAAAAGATATCTAGCTTTTCTACCACTGACAGTTATCACTAGCAGTTTGACAAAGCAGAAGAAAAAAATTATCAAAAGATAAAGTTCTCACACAGAATGTAAGTATTTTATGCCAAAGGAAGGCATTTTAGTCACACCATTCTGCTAAAGTGACAATAACTTCTAAGTTACCACAAGTCAGCCACACTTACATGATACACGCTGCCATCTTGTGCTCTCTTGTACTGAGGAAACAGACCATCTGCATATCGAGAAGCCACAGGTTTCCCCAAGGTGGTCACATAATCTACAGTAAAATTCACAAAAAATCAAGTTGCTAAGCTTTGGCACTACTTCAAACAGGTGTTTTTCAGGCTGATGTGTATGTCATCCGTGTGTGAGGTACATGCATCAGTATTGAGCTCTTGACATTAGGAAACTTGAGAGAAATTCTAATTCTGTTTTTTGTTTTACAATTATTTTCTGGTCATATCTATTATGGGGCCCTGAGGCTCTCAGCCTCTGGCTGCATCTCCTGTTGTTCCTGGCTGCATTCCCTGGGTGGACCCTAGACATGGCTAATCACCTTACCCTGCTGCAGGACTGTATTCTGTTCAGTGAGGGCACTGCCTGGGCTGCAGTCCCTTTTGGCTCCTGGCTCATTTTCCTTCCAGAGAGCAGTCCTGCTTTTGCTGCTTCCTGACAGTTTAGTCAGAAGTGAGGAAAAAACCCACATCTAATTTCTCATAGGCCAAAAAGCTACAGGGGACTTTAATTATTGTGAGGTTTAGGCAATCTCACAACAGGACTTGCAAATATTTGTCTGTCAAACAAAATACAAAATCTGGTACAGATAATGCTGTTCTCTTACACAACTAAATGAGTGCAGAAGTGAGTGCATCTAAGGAAAAGGTTGCACTATGCACTTTTAGTTGCTAGAAATCTTCTCTAGGATCTCCACTGATAGGAAAACATTAGGGGTGGGAATAGTTAACGTCATAAAGCAGTTATCTGTACACCATGCTGCCCTGCCAAGCTAGTACATTCTGCTCCTAACAGTGTAACAACTTTAACCCTGCTTAACAGCTTCTTCTTCATCTGCAGCATACAGGATTTTCAGAACTGCACTGGTGATCTTTGAATGCCCCATGGACACAAGCCAGCCAAAATCTTAAATTATGCAACCTCGAACTATTGCAATACATTACAATTCCTACTTGTCAGGCAGCAAGCTGTTCAAAGAAAAGAATATATTACCATGCTCTGCAAAGCACCATTATGGCAGTGGTTAATAATTATTAGCAAACTCTTCCCCTCCAGCTGTCAGATAACTGCAAAGGAACATTTTTCTATAGTCTGACTTTGCATGAAAAGCAGACTAAATTCTGATTAAATTTAACTTTTTCCTTAAAGCTGGATAATCAGAAATAATACACTCCTCCCAAGCACGTTAACTAACCCTGATGATCAATAGTAGATCACAGATTATGGCACAGCATATATTATGTTTGCCATCTGAAAGTAGACAGAGATCTTATCATGTGTAATTTGCAAGAAAAAGATTAAGAGTCTCAGCAGCACCAGATATTTCCCAGCTACAGCTAAATTGGTGAAGATGTGAACTGCAGACTGGGGTAAAGAAACATTACAGTTGAGTAAAGAAAGCCATTCTCAGATCCCAAGTCCTTCTCACACCAAAAGTAGATGGAGTCTCTTAGTTCTCTGAACCAGCAATGTCAGCAACAGCTTCCATTTCTGCCATTATCATAAGAGACAATGTGAAAATCTCCACTGTGTACATTGGGGTGCAGAATGAGTGTGACCCTCTAGATTATTCAAAGTTGGGGGATTTATTATCCTATTATTGATTTGTTTTATACCTTTCCTGTGCTGGAATCCAATCTGTGACAAAATCTGGGACAGGGACAATTTGTTTCTTTTGAGACCATAATGTTGAAGCCATTTAGAAGACGAAACAAGGGATTGTACATCTGTCCTCCACTGACTGACTGCTGGTCTCCTTTCCTTCTCTTTTGATTTCTTCTTGTGGGCCTCATGGGAATCTTCAGGATCTTGTCTGTGCTTTGAATCAAAGGCATCTGCTATAAAGACAAATGAGGGAAATACAATATTTATATTTTAACTAAACAATTTCAAAACCAAACAAGACTAATATGTCCTTTCTCTACCTGTATTCCATGGTCCTCTGTACACACATAGTTCACCTCTTGTTTTCCTCTTTTTATACTGAATAATGTTCTTAATCTGGAAAGCTGCTGTCAGTCCTACACATCCACTTGCTGTTTTATCTTTTTATTCATACATATACATTTGCCTTCAATTTATTAAAGAAAATGTCTCTTGCATGCTGAAATTCAAGCCCTGAATTCTAAGTCCAGTTTGCCAAATGGCAGTTTTTCCAGCTCTTAAGACATCTCTCCTAAGTCTTGGGAATCAGAACACATAATAGGCATTCAAAGATTGTCAGACCATCACTCCATACACATTAGAAGCATTATGCAATAAACAAGTATTTCCTAAAAATTTTATGTTGAACTCCTACTATAAGCAATAGCGTTTCTTCCAGAAGATCCTGACTTTCTTGTAAGGCTGGTGAAACTCCCTCTGGTCACATAATTTGCCTCAAATCTAAATCATGATTCTATCAGTTTCTGCTCTGGGCTGTGATGGATCATGTGCATGCACACGAAATCATGGACATGAAGGTCCAGGTTCATTTTAAGCTCTACAGGACATGGAACACACCTCAGCATAGAAGTATGGTTTTCTAGGCTAGCTCCACTTGCATTTGGCAGCAGTGGTAGCTCAGAGCCCAGAGTGCTGAGGCAGAAATTGAAGCAATGACAACAATAATGCCTCTGTTCCTCAGCACAGAGGTTCTAGGAGGACTTTGGTATTTCCTGTTCATTCCCAAAATACTCTGCATGAGCTAAGCTGGCTCTAGTTGATTAAATACCCTTGCTGTATCTAAGTTTACTTTCTATGGACTTTGGAAATTTCTGTTCATTTTCCCCAGCACCAACATAACTTGGTGCTCCCAGTCCTCCATTGCCCATATACTGTAAGCTGCCTGTGAATGTACTGCAGGTATCAAACTGGTCCAAAACACAAAGAAAGGTACCTCTGGTCTTTAATGCCTACAAAATAACCTTCAGTCTAGTATGGAATATGATCAGAACTCCCTGCTAAATTCAACCATTATAACAACCGAGCTGGTTCCAAAGGTTCATTAGATAGACAGTTCCACAGTTAACATTACATAAAGGAAATGAGACTGTTATCTTCAGAAATCATCTTTCAATGACAGAGAGCTTCTATACAGTGGAGATTGGCACAAGTTCTTTCACAGTCATCAGTCCTACAATCATGATGCTGGGCTGGCATGCCTGTAAAGGCTGGCATTTTACCAGCCCTCCTTTGCTCCATGCAGAGCAGCAGTGACAGATGTTAACTCTAGAGAGAGGCAGGTGAAGGTTTGCAGCTGCTCGAGCTTTGAATATAGTCCGGCATTGTTTATAGTCATTTGAACAGTCATTCCCAGTTTCCTTCTCCAAAAATACATAAAGGCCAGCACAGCATGCCATACACAGGCCAGGTGAGAGCAGCACAGCTTCAGAATGGCTTGAACATACCTAGCACCATGCATGCCACAGTGGAAGTTATCTAGGAAAACATAGAATCTATGCAAAAATTGTGATGATATACTCACAGTCACTCCATGCAAGACTGTTAGATGGATTTGCAGTCATGATAAGTCTCTTGACTGGCAGCTCCTCTTTGCTTTATTCTGAAACCCTTGAGGATTCTGAAACCCATTATGTTTTAAAACAATTAAAATATTGCCAAGCACAGGTCAATATGAACTGGAGACCAGCTCCACATGCCCACCCAATAATAAACTGCAGAAGGATGAGATCAGGATTTTCCTCAAGCAAAAAAATATTATAAAGTAAAAAGGATAGCTACTCCCCATCTCAAGAAAGGTTGAAGTCAGATTTGACAGGGACTCACAAGCTCAAAAATGGGAAATCGGGAAATTGGCAATATTGCTTCACTTCCTTCACTGTAAATTATCATAAAAAAGAGCCAATATGCTAAAAAAATTAGTGTGGTGCTTTGGCCTGCTGTCAGGCAGTTGTATCATATTCTGTTATTGCTTTGCAGTATACCTTACCTTTGCTATAATCCAATTTATGACTAAACCTGTGAGTACCTGAGATGCAATTTTGTGAAGATATTCTTAACTTTGTCTATAAGACTACAAGATGATTCACAAAGAAAAAGAATTATGTACATGACTGTGGTATAAGGCCCAACTGTGAATAAGACACAGCACATGAACAGAAGACAAAACACCAGACAAAGCAAGGTAGCATATATTGGCTGAGTGTATTGCTTTGAGACATCATGCTTTGCCATTGACTCGGTTTTTCTTTTAAGAAGTAAGATGAATGAATGAATGAATGAGGGATATTTATGAATCACTAGCAGGCTAGCTGTTAGCTATTGCCATCAAGCAGTTTTTCCCACAGGAAAAGCAAAAGGGATAAAATATTTAACCCAAAGACTTAGCCTTCTCCCTCTTTCTCCATTGCAGAACAGAACATGCTATTTATTCTTCTTCTATTGGCTTAAATACCCATATGGAAACATATAAACCACTCCAGTCTTTGTCCTGCTCATGAAGAAAGACATGAACAGTGTGAAGGGCATGGAGGACTTTAAAAAAACAGGACTCTGTTCTGCACCCTAACACCCCAGGTGTTGTACAGCATAACCCCTGACCAGCCTTGGCATCAGGGCAGTAAAAGGAAGTCCTTGCCACAGGGGAGCCATGGCAGACAACACCTATAGTGAAAGGCCACAACTAGCCACAAGGCTTGTGCCATTTTTCTCTCAGAATGCAGAAAAAGTACCACAGCACTCTCACGGTAATATCTGAGACACATTTCAGGCAGTAGCCTGAATCAGAGAATGAATCCCATGTGCTATCTCATTTTCCAGATGCCCAGGGGTATGGCAACAGATTTTCCCTTGCCTTAGCCTCCAGCACCACCCCCAGTTGCTTGAACAGCACCTGATCATGAAATGCTACCACTACGAAAAGGAGCATTTGAAAGCAGACGAAGCAACTTCCAATGGAAACAGTGAGTTTAACCTCAAGTCTCAGAAATGGCAGGCTCAAAACCAATGACAGCTGGGATAACCTTCAGCCCAAGATCTGAATCCAAACAGGTTATTTTCAGGTGAACCAGAGTTCATCTGGGCACCTCTACCCTTCCTGCTCTGGCCAGCTCAAACAAACTGCTAAAGCTGTCATCCACCACCGGCTCGGAGTGTGTAACACATGTGTGGGTGGCAATGTTTGCTGCGGCCATTCCACCAGGCTGCACCTCACAGGTGGGAATGTCTTGGGAAAGCCCACATACCTTAGAGCCCAAGAAGCTGCCCCACACCACCTAAAGTGCCAAACCCCGAATAAAGGAAGTGCAGAGGGCTCAGGTTGGTGGCTGCCCACTGTGGAAATGGAATAATGGAATCACAGAATGGGTCACGTTGGAAGGGACCTCAATTGGTCATCTGCTCCAATCCCCCTACTCAAGTAGAGTCATCCCAGAGTACATTGCACAGCATTGCATCCAGATGGTTCTTGAGTATCTCCAGTGAGGGAGATTCCACAGCATCTCTGGACTATCTGTTCCAGTGCTCGGTCACCCTCACAGTACAGAAACTCTTCCTCACATTCAGGTGGAACTTCCTGTGCATCACTTTCTGCCCCTTGCCTCACGTCCTAGTGATTAGCACCACTGAGAAGAGCCTGGCTCCCTCCTCTTGGGACCCCACTCCCCCTTTAGATATTTACACACATTCATCAGCTCCCTTCTGAAACAGGGCAGAGGTGTCATAGCAAAACCACAGCGGGGCTTGAGGAAGAGGGGAGAGCAGAGCAAGGTCCGCGGTGAGCCCCGGCCACGTCGCTCACCCGCGCTGCGCCCTCGCAGCGGCCACCTGAGGCGACCGGCCGCGTCCCCGGATACACCGCATGGGAACGGGCGGGTAAGGGAAGCCGGGGCCTCTCGGGTGAAGGGCCGCGGCTCGGCGGCACACCCCCGCGCCAGCGCCGGGGCCGAGCTGCCGCTGCCCCGCGGCGGGACCAGGGCCGCCGCCCGCGCCACCTCCTCTCCTCCCCCAGAGCGGTGGCGCCCGCCTGGCCGCCCTCACCTGCCTCCGGCCGCCACCGCACCGCCGCCTGCCCGGCAGCCCTCGGTGCCGCTGTGCGCCGGGAGACAGCCCGGTTGCTAAGGCACGGCCTGGCCTCATCCGCGCCCCGGCCAGCCAGCTGGGGAGGGACGGTGCGAGGGCTGAGCTGCCCGCGGGCGCGGGCGCGGGCGCGGGCGCGGGCGCGGGCGCGGGCGCGGGCGCGCCGGGCGCGGCGCGCGCGGCGCGGGCGCGGGCGCGGGCGCGGGCGCGGGCGCGGGCGCGGGCGGCTGCGGGGCCGCTGTCCTTGATCCTGCCACTGCCCCTGCCACCGCCCCCACCCTGCCCCTTGCCCTGCCACTGCCCCTGCCGCGGGTAGACTGATGCGCAATAAATTCTTCCTCGGCAGGCGCCGGCAGAACGCCGTGCATTCATTCCTTGGGGAGCCAGAAATACACGGGCCAACTTGGAGAGGTGCAGAAATCTATATATAGCGCATTCGAGCCTTCTGGTCTCGTTAATTCTTAATTTAGGCTAAACCGTTGACAATATTTATAACAAGAGCAGCCACGCATGTCCTTTATTTGAATTGGAGGAACAATATACACTGGCTGGGGAGTTGCTGTGCTCACGGAATTACAGAATCAGTCAGGTTGGAAGGGACTGCAGCGGGTCATCTGGTCACACCTCCCTCCTCAAGAAGGGTCAGCACATTGCATAGGATCGTGTCCAGATGGTTCTTGGATATCTCCAGTGAGGGAGACTCCACCACTTCTTTGTGCATTCTGTTCTCATGTGCGGTCACCTGCACAGTAAAGAAGTTCTTCCTCATATTCAGGTGGAACTTCCTGTATATCAGTTTCTACTCCTTGCCTCGTGTCCTAGTGACTGGCACCACTGAGAAGAGTGTGGCTCCCCTCTCTTGGCATCCCTCCTTTAGATAATTATATGCACCAATGACTTGTCCTTTCAGTCATCTCTTTTCAAGGCTGAACAGGCCCAGCTCCCTAACCCTTCTCCTGGAGAAGCCAAAATAAAAACTATTCTAGTGTAATAAAATATACAAAAAGATGTGCACCATAAACCTGAACTTGGTATTAAAAAGCTCCTGGTGATGTAAGATAGCCAGAACCCCAGGTTTTTATTTACAGTATTTGATCTCTAAATGTTTGTGAGTTCATTTGCCAGCTGAGAGACAGATAGGGCTGAGATTTATGTTTGCCCTGTTTTGGTATGGTTTACTATGCAATCACAGAGTAATAAAAGATCTGCAACTTTATAGGATCAATGTATCAGTCTTATCTACATATTGATGTTCAGATGGAAACATGCACCCACAAGCCATCCTGCAGCACGCCAAAGCATTGGCTTCAGCTCTCCGGGGTTAGTAAACAGTGACAGGCAAGAAAAGTTCCTTATAAGGCATGTGGTTGGGCTGGGAACATGACTTTCTGGAGCTCCAGTTTCTCATACAGTTGGAACCAAGGGTTTAAAGACTAGCCTAGGCATGGCAAATCATTCGGGATTGTACAACTCTTCCCCTGAGGTATAGAAAAGGCATTTATTTCTCAGGCATGTAACAGTTTCCCATCATATCATTAAAAATAGTAGGTACTGAATGTTCTCAGGATCCTTTCAGACTCCATGACTGCCATAGCACAAGCTTTTGTAGAGACCTATATTTTGGGGCAAAGACTTAAAAAATTTCTCTTGAAAGTTTAAATACAATGGATTTATAAGTAGGTGCCCAGAAATCAAACTAGTCAATCTCTCAATTTGTTATGCTGCTTCCAGTGAAGTTTTTTTATCCAACACTCAATATTCCTCACTCAGGTAATTTTTAATGCACTGTAGAGAAAAGCTCCATCTATTGTCATGCATAAATGTCTGTAAATGTAGTAATTACAAGGGTTTTTTTAAAAAGTGATTATAGGTGCTGAAACTTTCTCTGCATAGAGTGTGCCAGAAACTTTCACTCAAGGCTTGGCTGCGCTAAACAAAATATGTTGCAAGAAAACATTCCTTAAAATGCTTTGAACTGCAGGGCTTATAGAGCCGCCTGACAAGCCCAGGGGCAAAGGCTGACAAATGCAAAACTACTTCTGGCTCCCACGGGCTTTATAATCAACTGGCTGTTGTCTCTTAGGTAAAATTCTTAGGAAAATAAAATGCTCTCTGCACATCTCATAAACATTATTCATGTGGAAGCCCTGCCTTGGCCATTGCCTGTTCTGCCACTCATGAAAATGAGGAATGTATTCTCCAGATGCTGCCTGCTGAATGAGGCAAGGCTTAATAATAAAGGTGGTGGGGGATCCAAGTAACTTGGAAGTGGGAATGGACTCCTTGTCAATTGAGATGATAAAATTAAATCTGGAGCCACTCTGTCATCTGACCTTTAGGCTAAATGGCAAAGTGATTTTGATGGGTGGAAAGCATGTTATTATGTTATTGTAAAATGCATCTGAGGTTGCATTAGCAAGTATGACTTTGTCCTGACTCAAGTATTTCACCTATCAGTAAATATATTTGATCACTTTTTTTAAGGATAAAACTCAGCATTCTCAGCATTTTCTCTGTAGTGGTGCTTAGAACATGAAACTGTTTGCTTGTGTTTTATGATGATTCCTTTTCAACCAAAATAAAGACACAATCCACTCTTATTCTGTCTTTCATTTAAAAAACCCCAACTCTTTAACATAGTATCTTATTTCTTTTAGATAATTAAAACCACATTTAACATAAACTTGCAAAATTTCTTTATCCATGCAAAGCAGTGTACGTGGTGCATCCAATCTAACTGCTAATGTACCAAGAAAGAGACTTTCATATGGTGCACAGGATCAGTAGGTAAGGACACTCATGGCACTGATGCTTATGGCTATGATAGTACAAAGAATGAAGCTTCACCAGGAAGTTTAATGCTGTCACATATCCTTCCCCAGAGTGTCATGCTTCCTGTTGACTCCCTTTCAAAGAGAAACAGGAATCAGTTGCAAGGGGTAAGGAAAAGGATAAAAACAAGCTGGACTGAACCCGGGTTAATGCTGTCCTTACACATTGTTTACAGTGATTGTCTAAAAAAAACCAACTGCATAAACCTAAAACCAGTTAATCAGCACAGAATATATAAAGCATAAAAATATAGTCAAATAAGTAAAATACTTCTTTCAAGTGTATGTTGTTCTCACCCTTCAAAAGCCTCCTAAGAAATTTCTTTTTAAAAGTCCCTCAAAGTATGTAAAAACCAGAGGTAAATCAGTTAGCCATAGAAGAGCTGCCCCTGTTATCAGCAGTAGAATACTGGCATCAGTGTGGTATTTCACCTGCTCCTACCTAGAAGTCAGGCAGTCAAGGCAGGACAGAGCATTGGGCAGAAGAGCTGGACTTAGAGCAGGCTCAGTCCCATCTATACAGCATTGCATTGTACATTTACCTGAAGAGAAGTATTTAAAATTTCTAAACATTCCTTAAATTGGTCTTTCAGTTATTAAGGTAAGCCCTTAAGTTTAGCATATCAGAACTGTGCAGCCTACAGGTTGGACTGACATTTAGTCCATAGGTACCTTAGTTTATCTGTTGTGAACTTAGAAGTAATCACTCTTTGGGTGATTTTAGGGAGGTGGCATGAAATGAAAGAAACAGACACTGTGTCCTGGGAATGAAGGGAGGCATGGGGAAGGGCAAATGGGTATAAAATAAAATTTTAGGGAGGAAAGGTAAGGACAGGAAGGAAACTAAGAATAATGTGATTGATGTGCAGTGGCAGGGAGAAGCAAGAACTCAAGCTGTAGAAGTGGGATCCACATTAAAAATGTGGATACACTTGATAGGAAAATGGGGAAGGGCTGGACTGTCATGGTGGAAGTGGTGTGTATAGAGAGGCTTTTTATCTCTTGCCCCACAATCTCCATGGCAAATAGGATGCACCAAATAAACAGTCCCATACTGTAAGAGCACTGAACTGGAGAAGGAAGGCATGGGAGTAATGTCACTGCACAAAGGTCTAACAAACTCTAATAGCTGTAGGACTAAACTGTTAGCCATATAGTGTTAATGAAAAGCTGGGCATCTCTTGTGAATGTCTAGTGCCCATGTTTAAAAATCTAGTTTGAGGCCATGAGGAAAGAGAGGCATGTTTCCAACAGAAGCCAGCAACTGGTTGTCCTCACCAGTCCACCCATGTTTTTGAGTTGTGCATATCTCCTCTACTTAGTCATACACTGCTGCTTCCTGAGTCTGCCAGTGCAGTCTTGCAAGAAGTGTAGTTGCTGAATATGCATACACCATTCTGCAGCTTTTATTTTTATTTCTTCTTTTTGCTTTTCTTTGGATCTATACTTAACTAGAAGTGTTTCTTAAAGACTAGGGAGCAACGGTGATAAAATTGTGCAATGGTTTGTGCAAACCAACAGATTTACTTGTCTTCAAAAACACCAAAATCTTTCTGGCAGCATCAGGTGTGAAATGGTAGAGAGAGGTCATGTGTGACAAAGTTATCAAGAAAATCAGAGTCCCTGGGATTCCAGCCAGGTTGGAGGCAATTTTTTGATAATATCTAAAGGCTATATTTAAGTCAAAGAGCATTCATCTATAATGATACAGTCTTTATGAAAGTCATAGTTTTTATTTATAAATATCTAGAACCACACTGCACCCACAGTATGCTAGCTGTTCTGTGACCCTACTATTATACTCAAATCAAATCATCAATGAATGCACAAGGAATTCTGCCATTGTATTTTATTTTCTTAAGTGTGTGCTCGGGTGTTACATACATTTCTATCACATTGTCTGCCTTCTACAGAGAAATATGTATTCACTAAAAATCCTTATTACAGTGACTAAACCTATGAGATTAGGGAATGTTTGGAATGACAGAAAAGACAACCAGTAATTGTTAAAAACATTTTTTATAAGAAGTTGCCCATCTTGTGTAGCAAATAACAGAGGGTCATCACTGCAACTGCAAATCAAAGTTGGTATGTTAAGATTTCTAATCAAGCCTAGACAAGAATTATTGTAATATTATTGTGTTACTGCCAAAACTACAGATAGCAAGGGTGGGGTAAGAGAAGCATCAACTGATGAAAATAAGTGCAAGACCCCAAAGCGATGGCTGCCGCAGGGGGAGGCAGCATGAAGGTGAGCAGCAGGGAGCCACAGATGAAAACAAGCACAGCAGGAGACAGAAGGGGGAATCCAGAGGAATGGGAGCTGCCCCAAAATATCCCACTACCATTCTGCAAGGTATATAGTGTTATGCAACAATAAATTCACCATTTTAATATATATATGAGCTGCTCCAGTATAGACCAGGTTGGATATTTTACTGTTGACAACTGTAAACCCAGCTTTTTCCATTTTAGGTAAAGTTGACATGGACTCATCTGCTCATAAGACATTAAATATACAGCAAAGGACAGTGCATTAGCTTGAAAAATTATTTAAGTTAAATAGTATTTCTTTCATGCAGAGTATAGTATCATGGTGTTATTGAAAGGGATAACTGGAGGTGAGAATTGCAGGTGGCATAGTGCTGATCACTTAGGCCCACAAAAAAGGGTTTATCTCATATGACTTCAGATCTCTATGAAATGGGCAATTAATCAGAGCTAGTCACCTGTCCTCCTTGGCAAGTCAGTGGAGAGAGACAAGTTAGCCATCTCCCCACACCCACATGTGCTCAGGCTGCCCAGGCTGAGTGTGCCAGCTTGCACCTCTGCGAAGCAGGGAGTGCCTGCATTCTCTCCAGTGTTAGAAATGGTGGAAATGATGGGCAGATGTGGTCCCACCAGTGGGCTCCCATCTGTGCGAGGGGGCAAGGCAGATGCACCTTGCTGTGTCTTGGTGAGAGAGGAGCCTGCTTTCAGGGGCAGTGAGCTGTGCTGCAGCACCAGAGAGCTTGGCTGTTCACCACACTCCCACCATTCCCATCCGCACCAATCCTCCATAGAGCAGGGAAGATGGGACCAAGACTGTGTGAGGGCATCGCAGCTCTGCCAAACCCAAGCTGCTGGGGTTATGTGCCAAAAGGTAAGGTCTCAAAGCTGCTGCCTAAATCTTAAACTGAGATTGCAAGCCTTGCTGACAAAAAGGGTTAAAAAAGATTTGTTTCTGTTTGTAAATACAGCATCAGCCCAAAAACAATCTGAGAGATTTAAAAATATTGATCCTGAAAGCAACATTTATGCCCAGTCACTGTGTTTATACCAAGACCTGTGTTTTGAACAATAAAATAATTTCTTTCATTCATGCTAAGGGTTATTTGGCCAAAGGAAATATATCATAGGTGACAGTTCTTTACCTAGCAGGATGTACACTGGACAGTTATTTCATTTATGAAAAAATGGTGTATAATTTGCAAAATATAGGATATTTAAGGATAGTCTTTGTCTCACTGGTAGATAACTAGACTTTCACATTGTATAAGTTACATTACATTCAACAGGAGACACTAAACCTGTTAATGCTATATTTTAACATGTTACTTTCTTTTAACAATATGAAATAGATTTGGTCTTGATAAAATCCTGCACATTTTGTTAATACAGGAAAGAAATATGTTAAACAATTAAGACCTGTTTTTCACCTTTTAGTTTTCATACATTTCCTTACTACATTTGTGATGGACATGATACTTAGAGTACTCTTAGGCAGGACTTTGTTTCTAAGTAACTTCACCTCTTTCCTCACTCTAAAGGATTTTAAAATATTTCACTACCATTGAGCTCATTCAGAAGAGATCAGTAACCTCAGTGCATTGTAATTACAGTCTAAGCACAATTAAGATAATAGTTCTCAAGTCTAAATAATTCTTTACGGCATAGTTTCATAAATATTCTACAGAGTTATGAAATAATTAATATATAACAACTTTCATGAAGTACTTGCTGACATTTTAATCCCAAGGTGTCACTATGGGCAGGACATGCCTCTCAGAGATAGCGCAATTGAGACACTGCCCAGCTGATTTGTAACTTGGCCCTGGTTTGTCTTTCTGGATTGTCACAGGATGTCTGTGAAAAGGACAGTGACATGCATCATTCTGTAGTAACTATCAAAGAAGTTGTATTTAGTGAGATCTGCACCTATGGTCCTCCAGGTAAGGATTTTGAGTGCACACGGGTTTAGAATAAGGGAAGAACCAGAGCACTGATTCTGGAGGGAATTTTCTGTTATCATCAGGGAACTGCATTTTGCACAGAGTTTGAAAGGCGATTAATAGTATCAAGACAAAAAAAAAAAATTAATGACATCATGATTGAAGAACTTGCCAACTAGGCTTTTTGTTTTAATCAGTGCCTTTTGTTTCTTTTCACCCTGGCTGCCAGTTTCATTCCACGGAGCAGGAGCTGGGATGTCTGCTCACAGCTGTCTTGCTGGATGGCTGGCAGGAGGTGCTGATACTGAGCTGAAATTGCAACCTGCCTTTGGGAAGCAGATGCATGGGTGTAATTATACTAATCAGTGGACTTTTGCCCCTCCCACTTTTCCCATCATTTCCATCTGCAGTACTTTTATTGTAAAAGAAATAGTTTTATGTCACATTAATTTTAATTTTCTGTGATACCCCACAGTTGGTGTGTGTCTTCATAACTCAGGGCCCATTTTACGGATGATTCACGTAATAGCCGATAGTCAAAGTTATTAATTTGTTACAAGGCTGCTTCAATCCCAATTTTTACAGTGTTTCTACATGGCTCACAGACTTAAAATCTGGTGCCACTCATATTGCTTATTAGTTGAGCAAAATAATTGGAAGCGTTAGTGTAACTATTGTTTTATAGGGCCCCAGGCCATGGCATTGCATGCTGGAGATTCAGTGGAGCCTCTCATCCCATCTGGGTGGCTCAGAGCTTCCAAGCCAGCCTTTGTTTGGGCCAGGAAGTACCTTTCTTCATGAGCAGTCCCACAGGCTGCCATGGAGCGACTCAGAAGTACACATCCATGCCCCATGAGTCAGGATACCAGAATGTGCCCCTTAGGTGCTAATTAAAGTCCACTTCACACACAGGAATATACTTCCAATTATCATAGTAGCCTTGGAATGCATTGTGGGATGTGGAGGAGAGCAGAAGCTATTGCAGAAAAAAAGTAATTGGAGCATTTAAATGACAAGGCCCTCGTGATTAGTCCATGGTGTTGTATGAATTATCCCACAAAACCTCAGCTCCAGGTTTCAAAACAGATGCTCATGTAAAGGTTTTTCCAGGACTTCAAGACCTGGCTTCTCCACATTCCAAAAATCTGAGGAAATCAGGCTTTTTTTAGTTTCCTTCTCTTCAGCTTCCCACATCACTGCATCGTAAAGGGCCAAAACTATTACCTGTTCAAATAAGTTGAGGGAAAATTTCTAAAGGACTAAAAAACGTATCATTCAGAATGTTGTCCTGGGGGGAAAAAATCCAAAAATCTACTTCCAGGGGCAACCTCAAGTTTATTTTTTTGTTTTGAAATGACTTCTTATTTTGGAATTGCACTTGGAATAGAGATTCAAAGGGTCTGCCAACTCAAGCCTCTGTTGTGATTCAGCTGTTACTCATCCATAAAATTAATAACTTTATGTCCTGTTTCTTAATTCTGAGAAGTTTATCATCCGTTTATCATTACCCTTCCTCATCCTTTCTCAAATACTATCCAAAACACTATTCAGGAGGGAAATATGGAGACAGCCTATCTGAAAGAGTATGCTGAGTCCCAGGGTAATTATTTTTCTACAGAGAGATACTGTATTTTGCTTTTTATTCTACCTTGCTTAAGAAAATACTGTAACAAGCCCTTCTACTACTTTGCACCTAAAGGCTGTGAATCCCATATTAAAGATCCATTTCAATACGAAAATCTGTGCCATTAAGTGGTCCCCATTCTGCCCAGGACATTTGCAAGCAATAATCACATCAGACTCCATTTCTTGCAGGTATTTCATTGCCTTCAGATGCACTTAAATATTGTCTGCCTTGAAGTTATCTTGCAATGAATATTTATATAAAGCTGTGATTGCACACTATGTCCACACTTTGTGGTCTCTGTCAGCAAAATAAAGGGTCTCAATGCCAAAGAAGGTTTTGAGTTTAGCCAAAAAGTGAGGAGAAATACATTCTAAGATGTAGACAACTAGCAAAAGGGTGTTGGCCCTTGCAGTTCTTTTTTTTTTTTTTTTTTTTTGTGAAATCATTTGCTTTGACAGGTATTTAAATAAGCACAATAAGGTGACAGGTACACCCAACAATTGAGTACCTTTGTTTTTCTGGTATTGTCACAGTGTCACAATGGTAAGCACAGAAAATGCTGTTGCCTCCAAAAGCAAACAAGGAGCTCTTTAGTAAGTTGCTATGGAAAGTCCTGCTCTCCCTCTTTTGAATTCTTGGTAAAGTGTCCTCTCAGAAACTCTATCAGTCTTCCCCTTTCAGGTCTTCCCAGAGAAGTCTCAAAGAAACAGAACAAATCTCACTGCTGTAACAGCTCCCGTTCCACCTTTGGGCACAAGCTATAAACAAGCAGCACCAAACTGCTGCCAAAAAGTGTCTGATTTTGCCTGGAAACCAGAGTCCAGGATGAGCCAGTCTTTAGCTTTGATTTAACGTGTTGAACTGAGGGGTCATAACTGATGGGTTGAATGAGGGTCCATGAGCAAGATAAAAACACATTTCCCCCTTCTGCACTTGGATTGCACAGGTAGCAAGAAATAGAATTATTTTTCAATGCTCCAACAGTCTTCTCTTTCAATTATTTGCCATATATTGTTCTGTGATTTCTATCATTCTGAAGAAATTTGTACTTGGAACACACAAGAATATCATATGAACTTTTTGGGAAAGGAAGAGATTGATAAAAGAAAAGTTTAGACGATGTCCACCTCTGCGAATGAAGAATTATTACAAAAACACAATAGATATTATCTATTCCTGAAAACCTGCCCAGTTGATGACTGCTGAAAAACATGTGAAAATATAAGCGGGAATGACCATCGGCTCCCCCTGTGACATGGAATATCAGCGATAGGTATGTAAGTGTCTGCTTTGAGGTAAGGCATTGTGTTTGGAAGAACATTCCTGGTTTAATTTTGAGAGGGGAAACCAGGCCTACAGTTCATTTAATTATATTGTACTGAGCAGTTGTCTCCTTTTTATTCTTTACGGTGTCCTCTACTACAGCAGTTTCACGAATGGAAGGCTGCAGGAACTGCACTAATTTTTGAGACTGGCTACTGAGGAACAGTGATAATGAGGGCTGGTAGGAACAGCTGGAGAAAATGGCCAAGATGTAGCAATTTAACAGATTTTATGTAAAAAATACCATGGCTCTTTAGAGCTCCAGCTCTTGGCAATTAGTGAAAGCGCGAGGTGATTATAGCTCTGTTAAGCAGAGGTCTTCCTCTCTCAGTAGTCCCAGGTTGCCATTCAACGCTTTCACATACCTGCAGCACTGAGCCAATTACCATCCTTTGCTAGGAAATCCCTTTCATTTGCATTGAATTAGGTCATTGCCCTGCTGCTTTTCCCACACACACAGGAAAATGCATAGATGCTTAGAAAAAGAGAGGAAGGACACTTCCCATTTCCCAAAGAAGCAGAGGCGGGCGAGTAAAACATCTAAAAAATGACACTAAGTGTAAAACAATTCTGCCCTTCTACTTCTGGTTTTTTTTATTCCCACTGATCAGAACTGCTGCTCAAAAGATAACCCTGCTCAATATAACCACAAAATGGATGACAACAAAATATATACAGCAGTGTATTAACAATGACAGGCTGAGAAAATTAGGGCATCATTTTAAAGCACAGCACAGCCTCACAAAGGTGGCTTCTTCAATAGAGTAGCTATGGTGGAGGCTGTTTGCATCCTCTGCTCTGGGCTTGCAACAGACATGTCTACCTTCTGCTGAAGGCCTGGGTATTGTGGTGGTGTCAGAAACACGAGTATAGGGCTCCCAAATAACACTTAGCTCCTGATCTTGCCAAAGTGCTTTGCAAACGTGAGGCTAATCTCATGGCAGCATGAGGAGGCAGGTGTTATCTTCTACCCAAAGTCAAATGACTTGTGCAGCTGACACGTGGAGTCACCAGAGCAGAGTCAGGGGGACAATACAGAATGTTTTTTTGAATCTTTCTCTATTGAAACCATTCCTAACTGCAGACCTCATTTCTTTCCTCAAAAACTGAAAGGCAAAATTCACCATGAATGCTAGACTGTGCCTTAAGTGCAGCCCCTTCAATCTGACACTGGGGAACATACAGCATTTAAGGATTATTTTACCTCTAGTCAGGGTTTATTGCCTGCTATGGCTTCAATCAGGCTTCCCATCTCAGGCTGTGAAACTGGATTCATGTTACTGTGAAACTGGCAGTGGCATGAACTACATTTACAAATCAGAAAAAACTCTTTTCCAGCTATTTTTGCCAAGCAGGGAAGAAAGACCATCAGTAGCAAATTGTCTGCTTATGTAATCAGCATCAGTTAACTGGGGCTGGGTGCTCATATAATTGGTTTAAAATATTTAATTAATGCTTACAAGAACCTCCCAGAGGTTGTTAGTGCTCTGTGTTGCACTTGAGTTGACCTTCACAGATAAGACTCTAAGAGAACAGCACCATAACTGTTTTGGAGAGGGGGAGACTGACATATGTAAAATAAACCTCTGTTTCACAGTTTCTTACACTTTCACTGCAGCTCCTATTTTACAACTACCTCCCTCAAATTGTTAAACAGCAGCTGTTTTCTTACAGGCACCACAGCAGAAAAGAGACTTGAAACATATTACAAGTAGATGAGATGGCCTCAGGGGGCTTCCTCCATGCAGAAGAGGATGCCATGGAGGAAGGTGTTATGGAGGGAAAGGAGATAATAAGGAATCATCACAGATATCACATATAAAAGGGCTGCAAGAAGTGTAACCTACTGACATCAAATCTATATTCTCCTGACGGGTGTTTGCCAGGTAAAATACAAAGGTTTGTTAACTTTCAGTTCATTTTAGAGTTGGTGAGGCCTTCTTAACACAAGCTGCTGCACTTGCTTGTATTAATGCATTTCCCATCTGAGTAGCAGTAGCTGAAGCAGAAAATATCTCTTGAAAGAGTCTTTCATTTGGACTTTGACATTACTTGTGAAGGAAAAGCAATCTCTGGCAACTTGTCCAGGTGTTACTTTCCTTCCCAGATTAAAAAGTCTGTCAGAATGACACTGGGAAGCTTGTGTTCTTCTTTAAACTTATGACACTGTGCCCTCCTTCTTGATTATTACTTTAATGGCATTTTCAAAAATGTTGCTTTTCTCTCTGCATATTCTCAGCCTGTGAAGAACCTGTGCAAACTACACAACTGTCATAAATGACGGGAGTGCAGCTGAAGTCAGCAGTGATAACATCAGGCTCTGCATACAGAGTTCTACTTTTAAATTTTTGTTTTGTTGAGAGGGGAGGGGTTTCCTGTGAGCATAATGAAGTGGTGGTGGGCTCCTTGCTGCAAATATTTCTCAGGCAAATTTTACCTAAGATTGTGCTTATGGTTCTCTTATAGCCCTGAATGGAGAAAACAAAGTCAGCCACACAGGGATGATAGTTAATTATAAAAAAACCCCAAACATATGTATATGTATATATATGTATATCTATATATATCTCTTTATATCTTTATATATATATATGCATCTGTGTCTGTGTGTGATATGTCATATTCATGATAAAATGCACTAAATCACTTTTTCCAGAGAAACAGACATATGAAAATAATGTACCAACTGGAACACAGCTCTTACCCATTTAAGCCAGAATCTATGGGAATCTGAGGGAACCTCCCCATAGCCATTTGTATGCACTGGGCCAGGCTGGGGTTTCTGAGCAGCAGCTACCAAGAACCTCAAATCTAATCCTGCACCCCAACCACAGGACAGAAAAGTTTTTGTACTATAGCACAGCAGGCAAATGCTCATCCCAAGACTTCACTGTGCACCTCAAGAAACAGTGGAAAACAATACTCTAAAATAATGTTTAATTTCATCATTGAATCTTTCTGATAAATGCAGTGATGATTCAGTCATTCATTGTTTACTCCAAAAGTGGATTAAAATGTGCCCACCACTGAAACAAAACCAAAGCTTTTAAGCTAATACCAGTAATAAGCAGTGCAGTAATTTCTTTCAGGTCTGAAAATACATGTGCTGCAGTCAAAAAAAGTTATTATAATTGTTAATTGGCTCAGTATAGTTCACTGATGTGTCCTGCAGCATCCTTAGAATTTAAATTCTATAATTGAAAGTCATAAATTAAATAAAATAAGAAACATATTTTAATTCTTAATCCCATTATACATGTACTGGGTTTTAAGCATGAGGGAACCTGAAATTCACAGCAGATGTTTAATGAATTATCAGATCTGGAAGATACAATTTGTCATAGCCACAGAATTAGCTTGGTGAAAACCAAGCCTGACAAGTCAATTAAATAAGTCTGAATATATTAGTTAGTATGAGTATTTGCCAGCATCTGTGTTGGGTGTTTTTGCTTTACGCTTTATTTTGACACAGAGAAAAAAAAAAGAAACAAATAAGAAAAACAAAGAATTAAATATTTAATATCTACTAGATTAAATTCTTCATGCTTTTTAGACAAAATATCCTTCTCAGAAAACTCAGGCAATATTTAAAAGAGTATTTTCATAAATGGCTTGACCTTACAACCCTTTAACCTGATGAGTCATTCCAGATCATGCTAAAGCTTACTCATGAGGAAGAATGCAATTTTTGGATCCTTAGCATCTGACCTCACAAAGTATGATGCAAACTACCACCACTAGTGAGAAAACTATGTGCAGTATCAGGGTGCAGGAATCTCTTGCTGGAAGAGATGGAGCTTTTGTGCTCTCTCTTGGGAAGCTCCTGCTCTCTACTGACTACCACCTCTATCCATGTGAAAAACAGCTCAAGCTGATCAAATGCTTGCAAGATCCAGCTATAAGTGCTCTATCTTCTAAAGGGCCTAGTCTGGCAATAGGTTGAGTCTTCTCCAAACTGGCTGTGTAGCTGCAATCTTTCATTAATGTTTTTTTAGAGGGTTGGCATTGACTGGAACTGCCTTGCCAAACATGAATTCCTTGGCTTCTCAACAATCATGAAATGTGTCTCTCCCACCCTCCCTCCACACAGATAGACAGATACACAAGGATGCACCCACACACACTGTCTACACATACACCTGTGGTGTAGGGGTGTATATGTATATGTATATGTATATGTATATGTATATGTATACATACATTAAATGTGAGTTTGTTTGCTTTCTCTTTTTTTTAGGCTTCAGGAAGCCTAAGTTTTCAAATTCTTCCATGATGGCTGCCAACATCAACCTTTGATAGGAGGGGAAGGACAAGAAGGAAGAATCTCATAAAATCCCAGGACTTAGCTGGGATTCAGGATAAAACCTTGTCACTCATAAAGAGCATGTGAATACTGACAGCAACTGAACCAAGTCCACAGCACAAGTTAGCAATTCTTACATGGTTTCCCATTTTGAACTTTTCTGTCTTGAGGTATATTTTTCCTGCTATAAAAGAGCAGGTAATGAGAAACTTGGTATTTCTGTGACATTAAAGAACTGTTATCCTTTAAGTATTATTGATCTTTCTGAGCAGTAAGAGGTTTTACCCTTGGCTGGTGGTTTGTTGAAATACAGCAAAAGATATATTTTGTCTTCAATCAATCTCCTGACACCAGAAAGCCACATCTACTAGAACCATGTGGCTATAGAACCTCCCTGCAGCTGTTGCCTTTGCAGTGGACCCTGTCCAGATCCTCCCTCCCAGCATGGAGAATGTAAACAGAAGATATGTTGCAGCCTGGGATGCTCTATTCTATAGATAATTTTTTCAGCTGAGAGTGAGGTCCAATTCCTGTTCACGCTCTCTCCTTGTAATAGCTCCCTGACTGCAGATGAGGGCTCTTCCTACTATTTCAGAGGAGAGGCTACTGTAACAACCCACACCACAATCAGAACTTGACAGAAAGTCAGGTTGTCTGGCTTCTGCAACTACAGTGCTAGGGAGATAGGTGGTACTTTCTCCACTCATACATATGCTCTCAAGGCATAGTTTATGCCCATTCTCCCGCCACATCACAGCTACAGGCTGGATTAGTAAATAGTAAATTATTAGTAAATAAATTATTAGTAAAAATTATTAGTAAATTATTAGTAAATAAAGCAAGCGTGGAGCGTGGAATGGGAGATTAAACATCACACTGGAAAGTCAGCAGTTTTAGTCATCGGGCAAAATCTCCCATGACGGCATTCCTTTCTGAAACCTGATCCTGGAGAGGACAGCTTACAGAGCTGAGGAGACGCCAGGCAATGATCTACAGCCCTGGCCTTCCTGAAATGTATTCCTCCCAAGCATCTGTAAGCTGTCAAGTCATGCACGTAGTCCTCACATATGTGTAATACATCCTTGAGCCATGACTTTTCTCCTGTGGTTCAAAGCTGCGTTTTCATGTGGCTCTGAGCACTTTAACTATGTGCAATATTGGCATATATGTCCAAACAAAATAATTTTATATCAGCTTCCCTATTTTTAGAGGACTGCTTATGTTCTGCTTGCCAGAGTGAACAGAAATGTTTGGGAATGACCCACAACAAACTTCTTGGAAGCTGACAGTATAAATGCTACGGCTAAATTCAGGCAATCACATGATTATGAGTGCAATCAGGGCCTTACATCTGAAGTATATCTTCAGACTTTTCCGGGAAGTTAGGATCTGTCAGAAGAATTGCAAAATTTTAAAAAGTTGAGTAGTCTTTCTGTTCAGACCTGTTATTACATACAGTAATCCTGTTGCTAGCTAAACATGGTTGGACTCAATGATCTTAAAGGTTTCCCTAGCCTTAAACATTCTATGGTACTCTATACTTTTAATGGCTTGGGGGCTTTTCTTCCAGATTTTGGAACCAGGTGTGAGGGAAGGAGGAAGAGAGAGGACTTCTTCTTAGAAACCTGGATATTTGGATTTTTTTTTCAGCATTCATCTGCTTACCAACAAAATTGTAGCCTACATCATAAATCAGCTAAATTAAATAAAGTAATTTTCATAACCCATTCCAGTGCTGAAATACTCAGTATGTGTAGATTTCGAGATGAATGTATCATGTTTAGGACTTTTAGCCAACCTCTGGAATTCATGTTGCAATCACAAGTTGTCCAGAGATCAAAGCAGCACTCAAAGACAGAAGGCAGTGCTTCTGCATGGGATCTGTCTGGCTGCATATAAAAAAGACATGACTGTCTCCTTATTTCCTGGTAAGGCTGGACAAAAATGTAATTACTTTGTGATTTTATAAAACCTATCAAAAGATCTCTAAGGGTACTACTTCTTATAACAAAACCCTGCAATGCCAGCTGAAGGCACTGCTGCTAACAAGGAGTATCTGCAGCTCATGGTTCCTTCTTTTACAATCTGGTTACCAAACTGAATACCGAACCTGCTGTGGTTTCCCACAGTTGTTGATCCCAGGATCTATTTGTAAGGTACGCCTTTAATTACCGATATAATTATTTCCACCAATGTAAGGGTTATGTTGTAGAAACCCATAAACTACGTTATTGCCTCCAGGTAGTATTCATGTCATTATCCATGTATCATAGGCACAAAACCACATGCTCTTTAGAGAAGAAATCTTTACTGTCATTTCTATACACTACTCTCCAGAAATTCTCCTGTAAATACCCTCCAAGATTTAAACAGGTACAACTTTTATTTACTGACGTTTTTTGATTTCACATGGAACCACTGACTGTCTCAGCTGAGAAGAAGCCCACCCCTTACAACAGCATACTTCCTGCTCCACATTAATTCTCCTGTCTCCACCAGGCATTCAAGATGGCTTGTCAGAGGTGGAAACATTAGGTGCTACAATGATAATTAAGGGAATTTCCAGCACACAATGATATTTGGGTTTTTTACCTGCTGAAACAGACAGTGAGAGGCCACCTTTCATTCAAGGTTGCCCTACACCTTGATAAATATGGTACTCTGAAAAAAAAAATCAGCTATAGCTGATTCAAGCTGCAGGCAGTTTTCTAATGAAGAGCATATTTTCAGTTAGATTGGTATGCTGGCTTCCCAGGATAGATAACATACAATACTTGGTATTTACTTTAGGATATTCCCTCTCTTCTTCTGAGATTTCTGAAAACTTGACATGCCTACAACATTCTCTGTAGTCTTTAAAAATTACTTACAGATGACAGGAAGGGATCTGGTGGCCTCCCATATTTGTCTTGAGTCTTTTCCAATTAAAGAATTCAGGCAGTGGGAAAACTTCAGCTGTGTCTGTTTAGTCAAAAGAAGCCCATGACCAAAAGCTGTTCAGCAGTCAAGCACAAAAAGTAGTGTGACAATGGAGTTATAGAACATCAACAAAGTAACACCAGCAGAAAGCATAACTTTGTGAATACCCAGAAAAAGTTGATCTCCCTGTTGTAGCTGGTATCCTTTGCTCCACTTCAAATAGTTCCATTTAAGTGATTTCTTCTAGAATTCTTAAAATATAGGTGGTTTTGTTCACCATGCCTGGATTCATAGGAAAGGAACAGATTGCAAAACTGAAACATGTATATATAAATTCTTTAGCAACATACAATATTTATTGACTTATTGTTTTTACATAGTATTTGCAGAAGTGTCTAGTAACTGGAAGAAGGGGTAAGATGAACAGTCTATGGCTGATCTCTTGATCACCTTAGAAAACAAGTGCTTTTATAGTTGGGTCATTTTTTCTTTGTATAACCTCCTGGGTTCTTCTTTTGTCAGAGCCTTTACTGTTAATAAAAATTTACAGTATGCTAGGTAAGTAGAAAGCAGTTGGATTACCAGGTGTAATGGGACCAGGGGTTTCCAAAGGCCCTTCTCCCTTCTCTGCAAAAGGAGAGCACTGGAGTCACACCACAGGGATAGGAGGTGCAGCATCACAGTCTCAGAGGTACAGCAGATGGCTGGGCAGATCTCGGATATCTTTGGCAATGGGGATTCAGTAACTCTCACAGTCAGAATTATGGAAAAAAATTTTAAAACAGCCTTACTTCAGCAAGAAGGAGACAGGCACAGAGACAGGACATGCATCCAGTGTTTCTATTAATGAGCCCAGAAGGCCCTGCTTACTAAGCAATTTCCCCATCAGGCAAAGAAAAAAGCACAGCATTCTGCAAAGGGCCTATTGAACCACACTGACTGTTTAGAGTAATTTGATACACTGGGAGAAGGATAAAGAATTTAAATATCTGAAACCATCACAGTGAGGACTGTAAAAGAAAACAACTTAGTTATCAGGTGATGGCATGTGCTATAATTGCTAGATCATGTGGAAATAACATTCAGCAGCTGTTATTTTACCAGCATTAATAACCCTAGTTCTCCCATAGACATGAAGGAATAAAAAGTCTGTCTGCTGTCTACAAATCTTAGACCACAAGCCATGGGCCTCAGACAAGACTTTTGCCCCAAATGTCTGCATTTTATTACAGAGGTAGATAAACAACATAAATTAAATGAACTAAAATATTCATTTGGCTGGTAACTATAATAAATTTTCCTACCCATCATTGTGCTCCACAAAGTCTGAATAAATGTGGACTTATGTTCAGTGAGTCACAGAAGAAATAAAATAATGCTGTTTATCTTTACACGTCAGCCATAGTGCTATATGGAAGTCATTCTAGATCAACAATCTTATAAAGTTAAGTGAGATTTTACTGCCACAATAAGAAATTATTCTGGTCTTTCTTTTATGTGAAGAAGTTACAAAAAAGAGGAAAAAAAATCTATTAAGTACATTTCTAATGTTAATCTTCATAAGAACATCTATTTCACTTGAGACAAAGACTTAAGCAAATATTTTATTGCAAAGGTGTTGGTAACCCACCTGGATCAGTACCTTAGAGCACCCTACGAATGCTTGACCACACAGCAAACAAAATGGCAGAGGTATGAGTCAATATTCTTTCGCTCTAGTAAAGAGGACAATGAAATTTGGCAAACTGCCTTGGTTGCTGTTCATCTGCTGAGAAAAGTGTATTAGCAGCAAACCTGGTCACCGAAAAGCAGGACTCTTCAAGATTCTCCCAGCTCAGGCACCAGATTCAGGTTCAGAAGGCTCTTGTAAGTCTCCCATCATTGTCCTGACTTGGCTTAAGCCTGTGTCTGCAAAAACCTGAGCAGGTCTTTAACTCAACCATTACTTTTCCAGCAACTCAGTTGCCTCCAGGTTGCAACACCCAGTGCCTGCTCTCTCCTAGACAGGTGAGGGAACAAGTAGTTTAAAAATATTAGGCCAGACAGAACTTCCTCCAAAAGATGGTGAAGTATTTTTTTAACACGCTATGCAGCTTTATACTGTAATTTCTGCCTCCGAGCCAGAGGCAGTAAAGGAGGGCACTGCTGCTCTCCATGCTGGGCCTTTCCCTGGTAGCCACTGTGTACTTTGGACTTATGCAGTGGGCTCAAAACAGCAAAAACACTTCTAAAAAGAAATTTGTTGGCCTTGAGTAGGAGAGCTTTCCAGTCACTGAACTAAAGGGAAAGGGAAAGCAGGACAGCATCTTGACGGTGCATCAAGGCCAAAAGCTTTTGGCAAAATTTTTGATATGTAGGCTATGCATCTTGAAAAGCAAAGTCTTGCAAATCTTTTCTTGAAGTTCAGGAAGGAAAAATGCAGAAATGTGGCTCCTTGGAAATTGCAACTAAATAGCAAAGCAAAAAGTAGCAAAAAGGCAACCTCCACAGAGCTGGTTACTTGCATTGAGGAAGCTTTGCTGGGGGTTTCCCTCTTCTAGTCAGAAGTTAGTTTTAATGAGGCAGAACTTTGTGTATTGAGTTTAGAATGAGTCATACAGGGAGATTATGTGCCCAATGGGAGACTTCTAGAAACTTTTGTGTTAACATTTACTTTTGAAAGAGTTTGCACAAAGGCAACTCATATTTTGGTAGCCGCAGAAGATTACTCCATGGACAGGCTAGCAACGGAGCTATAAACACAGAGACAGAAATTTAGGGTGTTTTCCTAAAGGTATCAGCTGTGAATTCCCAGCCTCGGGGTGAGTCATTTAGACCAGATGCAGCATTTCAAGGAAACATTTCTAGTGAAGTGACTAAAGAGCTGGAGGAGGCCAAACTGCAATGCATTCATAGGCATCCCATGGGTCAGGTGAAAGAAGCTGTTTTAGGGGCCCCCCAGGCCAGATGGTATTTGCAGATGACGCAAAGACAAAAGCCAAAGGAGGTGGAGTTGCCCATATAGAGGGAAACCTCATCCAGAAAAGCAGGAGCTGCAGAGATGGCAGCACCCAACAACCAGAGTAACATGTGTGAAGAGCTGTCCAGGCACCTGCTGCTCCATGCAGAAATCAACAGCTGAAAAGAGTTGTGATTTGGTGAAAATATGATCCAAGGAAAACACTTATGAGGCTGAAGGGGAAGGAAATGTACTGCCTGAATAACACTGGGAGCAACTAATCGCCAGCTGATGCAGAGTTCAAAAGAAATTCATCTCCCATCAACTTTGGGGGTGTCAAAACTCAGCAGATTATCTTGTGTGATCAGTATTTCTCTTGCTCTTGTATGGAGAGTCACCTTCATCTAGGGACCCTGAAGGTGTACTGGGCTACTGAAGCGAGTAAAAGTGCTCTGGAGCAGAACTGAACCCCTCCACAGAAAGCTGGCAGAAAGAGATGTGGCTCCAGGGAGTTCTTTGGGCTTCAGGTACTTCTAGAATGAGTATGGAGTGACATAGATTAATTGCTCCCCGTGACAGCTCTAAACTAGGTCATTGTGTAATAGTATGCCTAAGTGAACCTGTTGGAGTATTTGAAATTACAGCTGTGCCATCAGGTGTTCTCCTTGTCAGGTTGCTGCCTCATGTGGCATCAAAAGTTGAGCTCTAAATAAGAACAAAAAACATGATTGATATTGCCAGACTCTAAGGACTACAGCCAAACATTTCACAGCATGCCATGGCAAAGAATTGTGGAAAAAATCCCAGTTTGTCTAGGTATTAGGGAAATATTCATAGAAGACAAAAAATAGAAGCCTCTAATACAACCCATTTACCTTAAATTTGCAAGGATTTGAGCAATGCAACTGGGTATAGTATCAGGTGGCATACCACAATATGCCTTTGCTTTTTTTTCTTGTCACAGTGGATATCTGTGAGGTATTAGATTGGGTGGTGGAAAATAGCCTGACCACATCTACATCATCTTGAACTTCCCATAATGGAACTATTAAAAAAACAACTCAGCCGCTTCACCAACAACTGAGTCAAAGCTTTGCAATAGCTATAAGAAATGTAATTCAAAATAGCAGCAAACTTTCCTGCAGTCAGGAGCTGAATGTGTTATTGGTTTTGATTGGGAGTCTGCATCATCCAGTTACACTGACAGTGACAAAGTAAGACAGAGCGCAAACCACCACAAGGTCTGCAGAGTGCCGTTCATATTCCTGCATATACCAGAGATGTTTCAGAGGATGAGAAATTATCTAATTTAAGAGATGAAAACTGAAGACACCCAGGGAAACCCATAGGAAGAAGATCCAGACCAAGCCAAAAGGTCTCTGAAGCTTTTCAGAAGATTAGTTAAGGATGCTTAATTCTCTGGGGATGTCATTGGTTTCTGCACTGAAACCCTGAAGAGACAAACTGCTCAGGATAGATAGGCCTAGCTCACAGAACAAACATTTTTGTCTCATCAATAACCTAGAATCAAGAATTCACGGTATCCCCCTGACTTGAGCAGGCATTCTCACTCTGGAGCCTGTGAGGATTAGTGAGCTTCCTGCAACCACAGAAATCACAACAGTGATCAAACTGATAATGCTTTCAAATTCTTGCTGAACAAAATAGGGAAAAGTTGCACAGAGCACCTGGCTGTGATACTGTATGGTTGACTCTGTGGGAAATTGCTGTGTCTGTATTACATCACATTTTTTGTGTTTGATGGATGAGGAGAGGAAAATGGAAGTTGTGCCATAGCTTTTATACAGAGCGCCCCTCTAAGTCTTAGACTTCTAAGCGTGAATGATAAAATCACCTGGGAGAAGAAAGCTTTACATACATAAAACTGTGCCTATAATAAGCTCTTCATCCTAAGGTATTTGCTTTATTTCACATTTGATCCCAGCTGAATGAGAAGAACACCAACAGAAACTTCACAGTACCCCACCCAGACTTCAAGATCAGTTCTATAAACTATAGGATCTGTGCGTGCAGGGATTATATTTTTTGATCATATAACTGCCCAGATTAAAAAGAAAAAGAATTCATTTCAGACTAAAAATTGACACTGCTGTATAAATAAAAAACAGCCACCACTTGTTCAGTGGGAGAAAGTAGAACATCTGGCCTCCAGTCCTGAAGCTGCCTGGCTGAACAGGGTTTGGGAGCACTGAGGAGCTACTGCTGCCTAGGAGGAAGGGAGTGCCCAGCATTAGTCACCAGAAACCAGGTCTGAATCATTACATGGAGTCCTGATTCAGCAAGTTAAACATTGGCGTGAAACAGGAGATGGGTCCTCAGCATTCTTCACTGAAGCAGACAACTGCTGGGAAAAACAGGGGGACACCAGTGACATGACTGGAGATTCAGGAAGACCTGGGACTGGAATGGGCCACCTGGCTCTTCAAGAGCTTGGACCCAGGCACGAGATATTGGTGTGCTGGGGGGATGATATCCTGTCTCTGGGGAGAGCAGTGACAACAAGAGGTGTATGGTATGGCCCTGGGAGCCCACAGCCACATTCAGAGTTTGCTTTCCCCCATCTATTTTTGCTCATCTTGAGCAGATGATACGAAGGCTCACATTTAGGCCTCCTGCACCCAAGAGCAACTGCCTGCAATTACGCAAAGCAAATGTGTGTTTGGAGAATGCCACATCAGCAGTCCTCCTAGGGTGCGCGGAGGATTAGAGCCAGCCCCGTATGATGTTTACATAAGAGGATTTGATCTGTGTTTCCTAGTGTGATTCACAGGGCTCTGCCCTGCTGGAGCAGCTAAAAGTTAATTCCTATTGCTTCTGTACTTGGCCCTGGTACTCTGCTTTTTGCAGCGACTACATTGGTAACAGCAATATTGCAGCAGGCATTTTGGTCCAGTTTTAACATAGATATTTTTAATTGGCTTTTTTTTTTCCACATATTTTTCCCAACTGTATTTTTTGTGCTTACAAACTTATATTTCAACTTAAAATCCTGCTTGCTTTATTTAGATGAAAACCAGAACACTAAAATTTAGAAATACAAAATTGCCAGCACTGTTTAAACATCCTTCTTTAAATATGTAGGTTTGCAAAATTGAAACTGGTGCCTCTGTATTTTGACGGACTAAAAATGACACTGTTTTCAAAGATATGAAGCATAAAAAGAAATGAAATGTTAAACTATAAATAACTCTGCTTTCATGTGTCCTCCAGAAACTTGCACAGCTTTCTATACATGTAGCCACTAAGGTACCAACTCATTTATCACTGACCAGGTGTTTCCCTGTTTAAACAGAAGGCCAAGTGATTATTGACAATTGTGTCTCTAAAAGCAAATAAAACAGTACAGAGGTGGTTCTGACACTAGTGGAACCAGTCTTTATCTGCTATGTGTAGTCACAGAGCTTTTTCATCTTGGAGCAGGGTACTGTGTCTTCACTATCTTTAAGCAAAAGTCTACAGCCTGCTCAGTCATTAGATCAATATGCTAGGTGAAAGGTAGTAAAAAGTGTGAGAATTTCACAGAACATCACTGTAGCACTAGGTTTTGTTTGGTTTTTATTAGGCGTAATAGTTTCAAACATATGCTTCCTCATACCTTTTCTTATGAATTTATGTTTTCTATTCAAAGCCTTGGTGTTCTGTCTTCCTCCCTTGTGATCAGTGTAACTATTCTGTATCTCAGTTTTCTAACTTTAAAAAGATCACAAGACTCATGAACCACATAATAATCTAACAAAGCCTCACCTACCAAAATTTTTAAGTCTTTTGCTTTCCCCATACTTTAGGAGCAAAGTGCCAGTAAATTAGAAGGCATTGTAAATAACCATGTTTTGAGCATGATTGAGAGCTTAATACCTGAAAGTTCTGGCCATGACCAGCCCTTGTTGGGTGCAGGCTTGATTATGATATTGAATGATCTCTGCTTTCTATTTGGCATGACTTCTGCTATGAAACTTTTTCATGCAGGGTTATGGCTATAATGCAGGTTATCACAGCTAATTTATCTTGGTTTGCTCTTCTTGCAAATTTGTTTCATTTTTAAGTGTGGTGTGGCTTTCCAGCTACTTCCAACACCAGCAGATGTTGCTTAAGCAAGAAGTTTGACTCCCCAGATCCATCTGTTGTTGTTTGCCCAAATGGTTCCCTAGGGATGTTTCTCTTACTAGTATTTCCATGAAAGCAGGCTGATGGCTGGTTCCACAATCTCCTTGGCTGCTTTCATCCAATCCCTTTCTTCTGACATGTCCAGCTTTGGTGGGCTACAGGGAGACTGGCCTCGTCTGGAAGAGCTATTGACTTTACTTGATACGCTCATGCAATCACGCCGTGTCAAAGTACAATGAGACGCAAAGGAATGTTGGCAAGAGAACATCATGTATAAGCTATGATTAAGACATTAACAGAACCATTATTTATTACTCAATTTTCTATCACAGCAACTAAGATCAAAGGTTTTGTCTTTTATTCCCCTAGGAAAACCTTATCTGGATCAAGTTGAGTCATACTATTCCATTTTCTGCGGAACTCTCTCCCACGTGGGTTTTTCAAGAATTTGCAAATGTACTTTCTTCAGCTCAGCATTCTGTGACCCTCTCCTCCCCATTCGCCACCTAAATCATTTACACACAAGTAAGTCTGGATTTTATTGTTTGTGATTTCTTTTGGAGCCATAAGAAACCCATTTGTCTTTGAGAAGCTTAATTTCATTTCAAAGTAATTTTAAATATGTCAGTCTAGAGCTGCTCTGGTTTGAATTTTTTTTCCTTCAGTTTCAATATATTGCCATATATTTCCATTTTCACATTTTACTTGAACAATCCAAAAGGATTATGCATTATGAAATATGAAATTATATACTAGGAGTGTTGTCTCAGGAACAGTTTTCTTCCACTGCAAAGTGACTAACAATTCACTCTGGGTCTGTGTACGACTGCTGCAGTAGCTATTGTGGGAACTGACTACAACTAAGCAAAAGTACTCATGCAGGGTGGTGCACGCAGTTGCTTATGGTCTGAGCCAGCTGGATGTTAGCCAGACTGGTCTGGGTATCAGGTAGCTGCACTAACCAAGAGCTCAGAGCTGTGTTGATAAGTCCTGCAGAGAGAACAGTTATGGTAAATGCACACACAGTGTCACATTGTCACGGTTTCATTTTTCATATCAGAGCAGGCCTGCAGCCTGGTAGCTGAAAGTATAAGAGCAGGCAAGCAGCTCTCCACACCCATTCATATAGATATAATCCCTGAGGTATGTATAGGGCCTTTTAATATTCCAGAGAGAACATCAGTTCCAAAATGCTTTGTTTTCTCTGGGTTCTCAGTTCTCCCTGTTAGATGAAATTCCACCTCCACCCTGATGCGTGCCCAGACGTCTGTGCCTCAGTTTGGACAGGCAAGGCTGACAGCTCTTGTGTTGCTCGATCGGAAAGCAACACCCGGAAGAAGAGCAGCAGGTCCTTCCTAAAAACAAACTTCTTCAAAAAAAAAATTAACTAGTTATGCAGGAGCCTCAACTCAGGTTTCCTTGGCTCTCCAACCAACCACAGCTCCTCCTCCAAGGCAGCACTTCAAGTTTTGAATCTTTTTGTACTGTGTTCTATAACAAAAGACTGGGATGTCTCATACTCAGCCACATTTCAGCTTATTCAAACTGGGATTTGATAGGCCCTTGATAAAATTGTGAGGACAGTAAAACATGCTAGCCCAATTAGGATGAGCTGGCACTGGGAACTGCAGCAAATTCCTGAAGTACTGGCTATATCCCATTTGCTCAGCCCCATGCTGTTACTTAAGTGTCTTAAGAGCTTAACTTAAGAGCTGTGTTAGCCCTGTCCTGCTTAGCTGGTGCCACTTCTCTGTTTTTCTGCCCTTTTTTTTCTGCCCTGCCTGGCCTCTCCTCTGAAGGATGAAAGGGAGGAGACCACATTCATGAGCTCTATACCTCATCTCCTCAGATCTTACTCTGTCCCCTGGAGTCTTATAGCACAAAAAGGACTGCATAGCACACTTTAAGAGAAGGTGAAGAGATCACAAACATGGAAGCTGAGGGAATAGAGCCTTGAATGTTCATACTGGTACAGCCTGTACTGGGACTAGCCCCAACCCACAGCTATCTCTGTAGCACTTCTTGGGAGCCTTTACTTCGTGATGTGGGAGATGAGATAATAAGCACTTGGAGACATGTTAAAGTGATGTCAACCAGTTCACAGCAAGAGAATATCAATGAAGATCTTCCCAAACCTATGAGGCTTTACCACGAGAGTCTACCCCAGCCTTTGGTCTCTTTTTTTTTTTCTATTTTAACATGCAGAAGTGAAAGAAATGCTCACTCACAGCAGCAAAGGGGAAGTCAGACGAGTGAAGAGCCATCATTTACACAATCCCACCCAGAAACAGAAATGAAAGAGACAGCAGCAGGGCAAAAGAGAAGTGCATATCTGAGAGCCTGTACACAGAATGCCACTACTAATGATAACCTAGGCTGCCTGAAAGGACAGGAAAGTCCAGACATCCCCTTATTTATACTTCATATCATAGAGCATATGACTCAGTTAAGATGGAGAAAGTATTTAGTGTTGTCTAGAGGGCAATAAGAGTAAGGTAATCATCACAATCCTCAAGCTCCTCCAGAAGTGAGACTTTAAAAACACAGAGCAGAAGACACACCACATGCACAGAAAGCAGTAAGAAACAGATTGAACCATTTAAAATTTTTACGGCATTTAATCAAATTCTTCTATCAGAATTTCATCCTGCCTTATCTCACAAGTTGATCTTCATGTGCAGATGTCTCTGACAAGGGGTCCAGGCAGCAACCGGAACTCACAGCACTTGATGTGTGCCCTCTTTGCACGCTTCATCTACTGTTCTGCTCAGCTTGTGAACTGAAATCAACAGTACCTCATAAAAAAAGCCCTCCTATGACATAGGTTCCATGTGCATTGGCAGGTAATCTGGGACTGATAAACTCTGGCCAGGAATTTCAGATGGAGGTGTCTATGGCTGAGCTTCTGAATTTGCATGGATACAACTGGATAAATGATCAAGTGTGCTGATGATTTTAAACTTTCCATGAAAAAGAATAGCACTTCACCAGTCTGAGTATTAATCCTTTCACCCCAGCACAGAAACCCTTTGGCACTGGCACATCATTGCAACGCTGTTGGATGTGCTCATCAGAAAAGACAGCACATAGTTGAGTGTATCACCATTTTGGTAGAATCCAATTTAACTGAAAGAACAGGTTTCCAGTGACGTTTCAACACTCAGAACAGCTTTAGAAACTTAAGGGTGCAATCCTGTGTATCTTTGGGCTGAGCAAGGTATTTGGTTCATCAGCATTCTGTTCAGGCCCATTTCTTTTCTATTTCTTTCTCCTTTCTCTGTTTTTCTATTGCATCAGTGAATTACTTCTGCAGTCATGGATGTTTTACCATGGGATGCCTGCTCTTATGGCAGAAAATTCAATACACAGGATTTACCATTAAATTAGCAGCTATCTAGCATGATTCTGTGGGTACCACACTATGATACCATGTCAGCAGTCTTGGATTTCTACCAGACTATGACAGAGAGGAGTGCTGTGTTAGAAAGTTCCAGCTTTGCTGAATCAGTGTGGAGTATGGGTGGAATAAATATCACACACCTTACCAAAATACCTATCAACTGACACCAGAAATCATGCCAGGCTGCCAGACACTGGGAGAGGCAATAATACTGTGCTGACAGCAAATGGGGCTGTATTGCTGCACCCTTGGGGAATGAATCTGGAAAGTCTGGAGCATACTAGCAAGGCATCTAACAAACACACAGTCAAACAGGAGCAGTTCCCTTGACTGACATTACTGTTATGCACAAAGCTAACCTGGTGTTGAAGTCTTCTGCTATATCA
The DNA here is from genome assembly GCA_024500445.1 of Entomyzon cyanotis. Taxonomy (NCBI): domain Eukaryota; kingdom Metazoa; phylum Chordata; class Aves; order Passeriformes; family Meliphagidae; genus Entomyzon; species Entomyzon cyanotis. The sequence continues at coordinate 30,804,640 of JAKEPQ010001016.1, read as the reverse complement.
GGTTTTGAGGTGGGATAGAGCCCTTTGTGTTCTATCTGCCAAGTTCACTACGACCCAGTGCACAGTACCGCATGGGACAGGACATGAGGACACTGCAAATGCATCAGGTCAAGCAACAGTCACTATACCACAGCCACACAACACCCATTTCTAGCCAGCATTCTCCTTGCTTTCACCTTTTATATATCAAACCTATATGCCAGACAAAACTAATTCGTTCATTCCAGATCTGCCCAGCCCACTCTGCCTGGTGTCAGGATCACAACAGGAGAGAGAGAAAATGATACGGCATTTGAAAGACACGGATATAACAGTAGGGAAACCTGAATTGGTGGTCAAATAAATGAGGCTAATGCTTATTTAATGCATCTTGCCAGGTATGTATCCACAGCAACAGTTCACATTCCAGTTCACAACAGTGATACTACAGCTAGCACTATTGCCAAAAAGTATTGTATCATTTCTTTTATTAGAGAGAAGTGGCAAACCAAAATCACACAGACTGTCATGGCTTTTATCAAGGCAAAACTGAAAGTGGGTTCTCATTGGGCAAGTGTGTGTTAGATTTTGAGCCCGATCAGAAGGTCATCATCCCATTCTCCAAGAAAGTAACTTCTGGATAATTACATTTAATTCCTAAAATGTAAAATTCTTAAAGAAATTAGGGATTTTTTTTTCTGACAGGGTTAACAAAAATCATATGAGATATCTTGGATTTTAATTTAGGTGCATGATCAAATGCGTGATTAAGCAAACAGAAAACTGAAGTAAAACACATAATACCCACCCCCCCCCACCCCCCCCCCCACCCTCCCCCATTTACCACTGTTTACCTAGAAACTAAAATAATGGAGTAAATAGTAATAAGGGTTCACTGAAAATAAATCTTGTAGACAATCCTGAGTTTTAAAATCCCACTGTATCATATCTCTTCTGTTTTCGTCATGTGCAAGTTTCACAACACCACCAATGTTGGAAATAAAGCCCTCCAATGACTTGAAACTGGCATGGAAAATGAAGCAGTGGGGGAGTCTTGAGCCACTGGTCCTCAATGCAGGGCTGCCTTCAGCACACAGGTCCAGACTGTATTGGCAAGTGAAAGACACACCACAGATCTACCGGGTAGTAAACACTGCTTTAGGGTGCTCAAAAATGTAGCCAAGTGACACAGAGCACTGAAATGATGCAAAGTCGTTTTGGCAGCTCAAGCTTATTGAAGGATTTCCAAAAGGACAACTTTTCCCTAGCAGACTCAGTGATGGTATGTGCATCATTTCTGTGTCATCCATCATAACATTGAGGCAAATGAAGCAATTTGAGGAAGAGCAACAAGCATTATCTGGAAGAGTGGTTTTATAGAGAAAGGTTAAAAAAGCTTAATACGCCCAGTTTTGTTAAAGCAGAGGTAGATGGAGGCATGTCTCCAGCCAGCAAATGCTTCAGTAATGCAAACCTTAAGGATGGAGAGGAAATACTTGGGCTAATACATATGGGAACAAGTAGGAATAAATGAAAAGAGGGCAGGGAAAGACTGAATATCAGAAAATCCTGTTGGAAGGGAAGAGCAGAGCCTGTGCAAATTTTCCAGAGGAATTCTTTAAGTAGTTTAATTAATAATTTGAAAAATACTAATAAACAAGCTACTAGGAATAGTCTGTACTAGCAAAAAAGTTGATTGGATTACACAACAGCCTCCTCTATTCCCATTTCTTCCTTTGCTTGGTTTATCTTCTACCAATTAATGATGTACAACATTTGGTAAAAGCAAAAAGAAAGTAACCTGAGACACATTAATGACAGAAATCTCAATGCTGATTGAAAGAATTCTTGTGCTCCCAGATCCTAACAAATGGACCCCACATAAATTTCTCATTTATTTGAGTGCAACATCACTTGGATTTGATCCACATCCCACAGAAGAGGTAATGCCCTGCAGGAGAGACAAGGTGGTTCAAACAATGAAGTCTGACAGGCAAGTAATCTCTAATGAGTACCAGCAGTTGAAGAGGCTACAGCTTCTAACTAACCAGACTGACACTCTCCCAGAAATTTCTGTCTCTGTATCAAGGTGGCAGAAACCACACATCCGTATTTTAGCAGTTCTGGTTCCTTGCTCAGGAAAAAAAAGGCTATAAACTATCAACAAAGGTATCTTACATAGTAATTGAATGCTGGCAATTTGGTGTGCTTAGGAGGAATACTTCAAACTACAACGTTTACTTAGCTCAGTGCTGGCAAAGCCGACAATGGCTCCAGGAATCAGAGTGCAACTTCCCATTTCAAAGTCTTTCTGATGTGCTCTCCTGTAGAACAGGGCATTTCTTCATCTGATGATGAGTCAGCTGTTGAACTTTAGTGTCTAACTATTCATATAATTTCTGTTTATGAACACAAATACATTTCCTAAGAACTATATTCTATGTCTTGTCATAGTTTATTGTAAGAAGCTTTTTATCCAGTATAGAAGTTGTTTTTCTAAAAACTGTTCAACAGGCTCAAGCGATACTGCAGTGTCCAAATGTTAATATTTATATACACTGCATGCATAAATGAAGCAACTTGAAGACTCTCAAACATATAAAATAATATAACCCAGATTAAAGCAGAAATAAATTAAGGGAATGCTTTTTTGCTTTATCGTTTACAGACATTGGACCATACTATATTGGCTTTTCCTGCACAGAAAACAGTGGGAGTTCTGGACAAAGATGAAAGGGAGAATATGTACTGTGAGCTGTTTGTTTTCTATTCATAATATCTTTTTCAAAGACATTCTGTATTTAGAACAAATAAAAACTGCCCATATTTTAATGCTCTAAGGTTGAAGATTCATAGCTACCATAACAGTAGGACTCATGGTTCTTCTCTCATTTATATCATGGCTTTTTTTTTTTTTTTTAATAGCACAGTTGGCATTTCCATTTTTACTCCAAGGCAGATTTTGCCATGCTTACATCTTAGTTTCATTAGCGTTCCCATTCATTTTAGTGGGTAGGATGCTCTACAGCATGAATTACGAGAAAGTCTGGCTGCTTGGTTGTGCAACACTGAATTTGAAATACGAGAAATAGAAAATAGCTGACTTCTTTTTCCATTAGAGTAATACATGTACAGCAGAAGCCCAGCTAGGAAGGTAAAATCAAGATCGTACAGGGTCCACTGTAATAAAAAAGCACCACTATCTGCTGTTTGTCTGAGTTCTTAGGTTTGATTATGCTCTTTGATGCGCATACCTATCCCCCACAGAAGTCAACATGTGGGCTTCTGCTCACAGCAGTGATCAAGCTTTATATTTACTGTGGTTTGGGTGGTTCTCAGAACTATGAACAGAGACTCATGCTCATAAATCACTGATGGGTATATACCCATTTTCAATGCAGTAGTCAAAAGATTATGGAACTTTGAAAGATCAGTAATTACACAGAAGCCTTTGGTTCCTCCTTGCATGTCTTCTGGAAATGGTCACTATTCCTGGGAAAGGTTTCTGACTTTCCATTTCTCCCTTGAAAATAAACCTAGTTTTTGCTGCAGCCATAGTTCAACAAAACAACCGTATCCAGACTTTGAAGGTGTCTTTGGGGAGTTCTAACAATAAAGAACAGTGCATGTGTGGTGGTTTTGATTGGCCCAAAACATCAGTGAAGTGTTTTTAACATCTAGGAGAAATTTGGACCCCTCAGAAGCTGTTGTAGTAGGCCTGGAGAGGTGTCTGAGGGGTGGGGTGTGGCACAGAGATGGCTCCTGTGTGTCCTGAGTGAAAGTTCTGGACGTTTTTACATCAAGTCCAGCAGAGCCAATCTCTGATGGCTCTGAAGGTGATGGACATGCTGCCGGCCAAGTTTGGGCCAATTGGAGGTGCTAGTTACACCTCTGTGAAAACATATTTAAGGAGAAATCAAAACAAAGTAGGTACACACTTCTTTCATTTCTTTGTAGTTGGAGGAGGAGGAGATGGAGGTGAAAATATGTAAGGGAGAACAGCATGGAGATTGCCAAGGTCAGTGAAGAAGACGGGCGAAGGGGTGTTCCAGTGCTCCCGGCACCAGAGCTGAATAACTTTCTGCTAGCCGTGGGGAAAGCTATGGGGGGAGCAAGAAGTTTCTCCTGCAGCCCATGGAGTCCATAAGGATGCAGAAATCCACCCACAGCCCATGCCAGAGGAGCAGGTGGATGCCTGGAAAAGACTGTGAACCAGTGGGAGTCTCATCTAAGAGTTAAAACAGTAAAGGCCTTGCAAAGGAGAGAAAGGCCTTGCTCCTGGGATGGAAGCAACCTGGCTGCGGCTCAGGAGAGTCTGCACAGCAACCTATGGACAGAAGGACTCATGTTGCAGCAGAATTCAGGCGGGATGTTGCTCGTGAGATTGGACCCATGCCAAAGAAGTTCCCAGAGGACTGTCTCTCGTGGGAAGGACTCCTGGCTAAGTAGAGAACCTCTTTTCCTGATTGGACTGACCAGAGGACCCCTCAACCTGCCCCCTGTCTGTGTTGCTGGTTTGGAAAAAGGGAAAGGGGGGGCGGGTGAGTGCAGAGACTGCTTCTTAAGAGGGTGGGGGTGAGAGCAGAAAAAAACTGTCTGAAGAGAGAGAGAAACAAGTAGAGATAAAGAGTATTTGTAGTAGAAGAATTGTGGTGATGAGTAAATTTGAGAATCTGCTCTGTGGAATGAAAAGAGACCCCACACCCTGCCCCCCGCCCCCCGGCTTGTTGACGGTAAAGGAGGAAAGGGGGTGAATACTATAGGTTCTTAAGAGGGAGGGGGAGTGAACAAAAACTGTATGAAAAGTTTATTTTTGCCTGCATTTATCCTCCAACTCTGTTAGGTAATTAAACACTTTTTTTGCAACTTTAAGCTTGGAGCCTGGTTGCCCTCTTTTCGTGCGTCCTCCTGGCAATGTCCGGTCTCAAACCCATGACAGCATGTTACAACTGTGTAAGAGCCATAACAAATGTTACTATTTTTAGTTAGGCTGTTAGTCAGTCCCTTAGAGACTCTGGATCTATTATACACTACCAAGATCTGTTATGCTGCTGTGACAGCTGAAACTCAATGATGTGTTCAACCACTTCAAACCCAGTGTGACGTGTTGATCAGGTGGTGAAATTAGCAGTTAAGAATGGCACGTGGGTGCATACAGCTTTTTTATTCTAAAAAGCTAGGGCAGTTCTTCAGTGAACAGACTGTACTACAGACTTTCCTTCCAACACTACATCCAAGATGACTTTGGGACTATCATTCTTGGACAGACAATACCCCGTACACATCCTTTACTGGGAGCATCACCACATGGCACTTTGATACCACTGGTATCAAAGCTTCTGTCAGCACTGGTTCCATGGACCCAGTTCCACGGGGCCCACTTCCCACTGCAACCTCCTCTTGACAGACACCAACCTCATACATCTAACAATATACCTTCTCCCCCACTGCAAATTCACTCCGCGCGTTCCCAAAGGCCTTACGGCCACACAAGTCACCCAATGGATAGTGACAGGTACATGTCTTCCCTCAGCAGGGCAGACGCGTGGTGTCACGCCCTGGCTCCGGCACAGACCTCACCGCGCCTCAGGCGTGCAGAGCCTCCCTGTCCTCCCGTTCTACTGCGGCCAAGGCTGCTACGCCAACAGGATCGGACCGGCCCAGCAGCTGCGGTGGGGGGCTTCCCTCAGGGTAAGGGCTATCGGCAGCCCTACTGCACAATACTCCGGGCTTCCAGCAAGGAAGATAAGACACGGAAAATGGACAGAACACCAGAGAGAAACACCCCGATCTCTCCAGCGAGGCCGCGGGGCGCCGCGCACAGACGGCACTGCCCGCCCGCCGCCATGTTGGACGCGGCTGGGAGAAGCTCCGACAGCCTCCGCAGGGAAACAACAGCGTCCCCCGGCCCGCCCAGAGACGGGGAGAAGAGAGCGCTAACGAGGCGGAGTGACCCCACCGCCAATAGCTGGCGCTTACAGAACATCTAAAATCCCATTATAAAAAGCGGGAAAAAAAAAAAATTTAGACCGAAGGGATCTACTCGCTAACCCCGTGCCCAGAGCAGTGGGTGAGGGGAGGGGAGCCCTGCCCGCACTTAAAATGGCACCGCCTGTCCGCCCTCGCCGGTAGGGGCGTGGCCTGCCCAGGGGGCGGGCGGCCCGTGACACGCGCGCCAGGAGCCGCAGCGCGCGCTCGCGGGGGTGTCCGCCCCGCCCCTCCAGCGCCCCGCCCTCCCCGAGCTCCTCCGCGCGCGCGCCGCGGCCCGGCCGGAGACAGACGCGGACACTCGGCGGACCCGCGGCAGCGGCGGTGGCGGCGGCAGCAGCGCGATGACGGCGGCGCCCGGCTGCCCCCGCTGCTCTCCCCGCTGCCCCCGCTGCTCCCCCGGCAGCTGCCTCTTCCCCCGCGCCGGCGGCTGGGCGGCCGCCTGGCGGGGCGCGGCGCTGCGCTTCGCGCTGGCGCTGCTTCTCCACACGGCCCGGGCCGAGAAGGAAGGTGAGACCCAGATTTCCCTTCCCTTTCTTGTCCTCCTTCGCCCCGCTTCTCCTCTTCTTCCTCCGGTGGCGGTGGGGCCGTTGGCGGCCGCGGCCCGCGCCCGCTCCCCGGCGGCGGCGGGGTGGGGGGGCGGCTGGGGAGGCGCCCCGGGGTCGCCGCCCCTTGTCCCGCATCCCGCCCGCTCCGGTATCCCGCCGGCTCTGCTATCCCGCCGGTCCCCGCATCCCGCCGGCTCCCGCTGCCCCGGGTGTGCGGGCAGCCGCGGCGCTGCCTCCCCCGCCCCGCCACCGCGGCTGCCGGGCTGCGGGTGTGTGTCTGTGTCCATGTGAGTGTCTGTGTGTGTCGCTGACGTTTCGCGGGGCTTCCTCCTCCCTGACAGCGGCGGGGATGGGGATGGAGCTGCCCTTTAAATAGGGGAAAGGGAAATAAATAAATAAATAAATAAAGTACGAGGCTTTCTCGCGTTGAGCTGGTTTTCCTGCGGCAGGCTTCCAGCAGGAGACGAAGCCAAGCCAAACAGACGGGCGAAGCTGCATGAGAAAGGGCAGAAATAAACGCTTTTGCATGGATCGGATTTTGATCCCTCACCAAGTGACAGTGGGACACCCCTTACTCTCCCCTAACTTTTGTCAGGTGTCTGGAGCGTTCGTGGGGTCGATGGCGTTTTCTCCAAACTTTATGAAGTCTCTGTCTGACTTTCCCTAACTTGTAGTGTCTGTGATTTTGGCATGAACTCTCTTCATTGTGGTTTAGCAAGGAAAAAAAGCCCCGAGCGAAACACCTAAGCATGTTCTGTAGCATTGCTGAGAACAGCTTTCAAGCATTTCCAAGGTGCAGACTCGTAGTCTACTTGAAAGCATGGCTGTGTGGCAGCGTTATAAAGCATCCGGTAAATGTAATGTATTGCAGAAGTAGGTGAAACAGATTTACTTTGGCTGGACAGGAGAATTTACTTTTCAGGCAAGTTGCTGCACCGGAGGAGGGAGGAGATTGAGGTCTGACAGGAAGAAATGTAGTAAGAATAAAAAAGAATTAAGAGTAAAAAGGGTATGGAATAGGAGCTTAGCGAGGAGGGAATGGTCATGTGCCTAGACCAGACTTGAGGGAAGAAATACATTCTAATAATGAATGTATAGGAAAAAATGTAAATAGAGCTCAGTTTCAGTCATTTCCTTGTAGCTTCTTTTTACTAATATGGTGATGTTGATATTAAGGTGATTAAAAACCCCAGTAAGTTGTTGCACAGCTTCTCTTGTTCGCTTGACTTTGTCTGCAGGGGGTATAACATTCAGAAAATAGTGTGGGTATGAGCCCATATCCTTAGAGTGATAAGAAAGTAAGTTTGTCAGTGTAGCCTGTAGTGTCTTGAGGCACTGAAAGAGTTCAAATGCTTGACAAATTCCAATTTTTAATTCTTGATTGTAATTGCATTCATGCACAGGTACTAAGTTATATGTGTTTATAAGCGTTGTCAGTGATGTCATATGATGTATGATGGAATTGATTCATGCCCTGTAAGTTGTGACACCTGGGGCCATGGTCTGGTTTGGTTCATTTGTGAAGAAGATACTGGGGTTTTTTCCTCTATGGACTCCCTTGGCATTCCTAAATGAAAAAAGGCAGTTTTAGATTCACAGAGTTTGAACAGGTATGATTGAAGCTCTTCAAGAAAATTGAATTGTTTGTACTGATAATGTTTCCTTCTGTTTATACAGTCTGTTACTTTAAACTTATCTCAGCAACACATCTGTCATTTTCAAAAGGTGAATTTGTTTCTCAGATAGAACATAGATTTCTGATACTTGATTTTCTTGCCAGGTGTTCTGCTGCTTTGTGTAATCTGTGAGTGGTATGTTTAAGGTCACTAATAAGTGTTTCTTTGGTTTTTGTTTTTGTTTGTTTGTGGGCTTTTTTTTCATAATTATACATCTTTTATGGACTCCTGAGCAGAATTCATTGGCAATCTGTGCTTGTGGGTCATGTATTGGAAAGTGTTGTGTTGCAGTCTTCCTTTTACTCAGTGCAATGACTGTTTAAACCCTGGATTAAAAAAAAAAAGCAATACAACCCAAACAATAGTTTTAAAGCAAGACAAAGGTTAAAGGGACTTGTGAGATCTAGTCCCACTGATCATAAACTACAATATAATTGCCAGTCTGCAAGAGGTAGTAACTGAGCACAGGAGAGGAAGGACCACTTTAGACATTCTCTCCTTAAGTGCCTTAGCTTTTTACCAGGTTATGTCAAGTTAACGTAGTAAGATGCAGTTTAAAAATAATAATCAGGAAGCAGGGAAGTAGCTAGGAATATCCTTTCCGTCTCCCAAATGTGGGCATACGTTTTTCACTACAGCTGCAGGAAGGAAGCTGTGGAGAAGGATTAGGGCTGAGGTTGTGCATTGTTGCTCCTGAGCACTGCCCAGTTGAATGTGGCTATAGTAAGATACTGTGCAGTATGTGCTCTAGAGAAGTTGCTACAGAAAAAACTTGATAGAAGCAAGGGCCAGGTGAATAGTGGGAGAAGACTAGATCAGAATATGACAAAACAAAGTGAAAAATTAAAGTGGAGGACACTCTTTTCCTCTTATCTTGCATATACATGAGGAGAAACTGGGGGAAGGATGGAGCTGATGAAGAGTAGATTACACTGGCTTCATGTGGAGAAGAATGAGCAAGCAGTTCTTTATGGATGGAGCTGTCACAAGTAGAAAGAAGATTGATGCTGGAGTATTCTAGATAGACACAACTGTTTCTAGTACCCAATCTTAGTTAAGGACTTTGAGGGGGGGAAATGTAACATAAACATCTTTGCCTAACAGCAAGAAGCAAAACTGAAGCAGTTTGCATGTTCTAGCTGTAAATCGAAGTCTTGAGGAACTGTGACATTGCTATACAGTCTCTCTATGCTAGAGAAATAGAACGTGTGGAAATTATCTGGTATCTGAACAGATAGGAGAGCAGAGAACACTGCATATGAACCAGCCAGAAAACCTTAAACATCAGTTTCAGACTAAACACTGATGTGACTTTTCTTTTCTTGTGCCTAGCTGGGTCCTCAGTGCCCATGTATTGCTGAGGAATGAATAAGACTGAGAAGGCTGTAAAATTTTATGTTTGGTTTTTTTCACGTAGGAAATCTGTGAACCATTGCAAAAGAATGACATGGCAGGAAAAAAATTTGGTCTCAAAGAGCCTCTTGCTATTTTGGAGGGGCAGAAAATAGCTAGAGTTTCTTTGGCAAATATGTATGATTTTCAGGCTTTTTATAAGGTTTATCCTTTCCTAGTTTAATTATCACATTCTGTACTGCCGCTTAGACTGAGGACAGCTATCCATTTATATTGGTGTGGGGGCTTTTTTGTGTTTTGGTTTTTTTTATTTTGGGGAGGTTTTTTTTGAGGGGAAGGACACGTAACATACACAGAACAGCCTTCTGGGTTTTAGGTTGATGGAAGCCGTAACTCCATGGTAGGTAAAGTATTTTGAAGACAAATGTCTAACATGAGGGTGTTTTTTTACCTGAACTGTTTTGTGTTTGTTCCTTTATTTATATACCTTTTTTCTTTTTTTTTTTTTAAGGAAATTATCATTTTATACAACTCATTTTATTTTAAAATCCCTTTTTATTTTGCCAGCTTACTGAAAGCCTGTTGCGACTACTTTGATAGTTCTCTTACCTACCCATCTGGTCACAAGATCAATGGAGGTAGAGCAAGATTGATATTTAGGGTGTGTTCAATCCCTGACTGTAATTTTTGAAGTTACATCTTAGTGCTGGATCTGGGAAAAATCTCTATTTAAACATCTACATTATGATACTAGATAGACAAGTGAAAATAGGACACTCTTTTCCTAATGCTTGATGTATTCTCTGCTAGCTTCCTAGAAACTAAGTTAGTTATTGAGTGTGAGATGTTGTCATCAGAGCAGTACACTGCTAGTGTACAGTCCACTGATATTTGGAGTTCTGGTTCCATTTTTTAAATCTTTTCTAATTTCAAACAAGTGACTGTTCCTTTTTGTTTCGTACTGATATCTAAAATAGTAAACCAGGATACTTCACATGAGTATCAAAAGTAGATTAATGTTGGAAGATAATGTGGGGGAAAGCTTATGTTTAAAATAATACTACAAAAAGCCTCCTCACATACAGCACTTGTTTGTTATATCCTGCTGTCAGAACTAATCTACAGCATGCTACTGTTTACTTTTATGCTGATGTTTTGACCCTGACTTAAGTCAAAATGTGATTCAGAAAGAATGACCTCAGTCAAACTGAAAACACTCCAGCAGTTGAAGTAGCACATCAAAATCATGAAGAGTGTGAAGAAAACACAGTGAATAAAAATTGACCATGCTATCTCACTGTGGTTTTGAAACTTAAGTGTGGGAGAGCTGATTAGGTTTGCACTGTGTCTTTGCTCTTGTGAATGAAAAATATTGACCATGTGTTTGGATTGAATAGTCTCTTATTTGCTTGTGAAATCTTTGGACTAAATTAAAGAAAAAATTTTACTGCAGTGGACAGGAAGTTGAGACCCATTGTTCTCCATGACCTTCAGTGTAATCTTAAAGTGGGTGCTATTCCCTCCCTGCCTCTCTTTCTCCTTCACTGATGTCCATTATAATGCATGTATGAAGCAGACTGGGGTCCCCTCACCTGTAGAGGTTCATTGAAGGGTGGTGTGCTCAGTTCAGGGCCTTGGATTGTCATCTCTTGAAGCAACTTGCTGTGTATTTGTGTAGTGCCTAACATGATGGAATCCCACCAGAGTTTGCAGAAGTTGATAGGCTTTGCATTATTTAAAGCTTTCAGTTGTGGTTTTTTGTGAATGATTGCAATATGGATTGCTCTGAGTCATTTGGATGTATTTGTGCATGTTAAAATTTTCAGCTGTTTCCAGTAAAGCTTGGACATTTGCTGTGTGTCACTTTGTTTCAAAACCTTCCCAGTTTTACACTGCTTAAAGTGATATGTTTATGGTTCCATGGTGTGATTACTGAGTCTGTAAGTTCAAAGCATCTTTTCAAGCAGTAAGTGTGGTAAATGACCTGGGAATCTGACAGTGGATGGTGGATGCTGTGGTTCGTGCATAACTAGCAGTAAAAGTTATGTGACTGAAGCGCAGGCTAGAACCAGTTTGGTTTGTTCCTGTGTTTGTGGGTTCGGCAAGAATGGAAGTCTATAATGATCTCTCTTATTTCTCTTCTCGTACCTTCCATCCTGTGTAGCACCCCTGACTTTGTCAGTCTACAGCATGAACTTAACCTTCTGTAACAGGAGCTTAAGAAAGTGTCTTTCTTTTTTCCTCTGAAAGACAGCAGTTGAATTAAATTCCACTCTTCATAGTAGTAAGTGGGGGCACTTGGAACTGGACTGAGTAATACCTTGAGCAGCCTCCTCTAACTGGACATTCTCTGATGAGGTGACTGGGGTGGAGCCTCCGGGGTCACTTCCAGCCTGCATTATCCTGTAGTTCCAACAGTTGAGCACAATTGGCCCTTACAATGGAAGCAACTGATTTCATCCATTCATACTGTGGGAGTCACCCAACTTGAGTTTAAGGTACAGTTATTTTAAAAACAATCCTTGTTAATATTTCAGCATTTTTAATTATTTATACTGAGACAGAGGATGCAAAATTTCTTCTTGCATAGGCAGAAACCAAAGGAGCCAGTGACCATTAGAGCTAAATACTTCTGGTTTATCTTTCTAGTCATAAATACAGGCAAAGAATAATCTTGTGTCAGGTACAAGTTCGTTAGAGGCAGGTGTTAACATTTTAATGGGATGCAGGATTGTTGTGTATTTTTGTTTTCTCAACTGTCCTCATGGAATAATTAGTGACCTACTGACTGCAGCAAGGATGTGATGCAGCATTTGCATTTAACATTTTTGAAATACAGTTTTAACATTTTCTTATAGGCAGCCTTGGATAACTGTTGCTCTGGAATATTAAAGGGACTAAACCAGGATCTTGTGCTCTCTCCCACATTTTGAAAACCTTGGATGTAATGGGGAAATAACAAAGAACTGAAGGATTGCCATGTAATTCCAATCTCTGAAAAGGAGGAAAAATGGATGTGTTTCACTAGTTTGAGATTTTCCTGCTACAATTACCAGATTGATCTTCTCACTAAGACTATCATAAATGCATTTTTAATACCTCTCCTCCTGTTGCCTGGCATAGCTAGTGGCAGAGAACCATCTGAGAACAGGAGTTTTGCTGTCCTTATCAAACTGGTTTTAGAGATACCTGAGTGAAATTTAGTGGAAGGAAGCATACAGGAAATGAAGCTATATATGTAACAGCTCCTTCTGTCTGTGTATGCTATGAAGCCACAAAATTTTATTTAAAACTGTTCAGCTGACTCTAATGCGACATGCTTAGTTTTTTACAGTTACTTGGTCAATGGATCCATTAACTACTCTTCATAAAGCAGTTTGTCTTAGCAATGTCTTAAAGGTTATCTGAGGGTTTTTTTTCAGGTGAACACCCAGATCTGTGTTGGACTGTATGGATTTGGTGTAAGAGGATGTGCATGGCCTTTTAAAAATTACTTTAAAAAATCCCTAACAACCCTTGGTTATAGGGTTGGGTTTTTTAAGGGTGTTCAAGTGAGGAAGCACATCTAATATGATGTTAAACAGATTAAATCACCATTTGCAGGTGTGATGATAGGAGACAAAGCTGTAGGCAAGCATGGTACCAATTTAAATAGTTTGAAACACTTATTTCCTAGTAAGTGTTAACTAAACCTAATATAATATGTTCAATGAATTTACAGACTGGTTATCTGAAGCTTGTAAATAAATAAGAAATCATCTAGAAACACAGAAGAAGTCTTAGTGAATAGTGTAGATAATGATAAGAACTATCCAGACAACTAGACAAATTGCAGAGTGTATGGTCTTGGTTTATTCCCAGCAGTGGTTCATGCTTTACCTCAGAGGCTGGCTACAAAGAGCTCTTCCTGGCTCTATTCTGAGACCTGTCCTGCTTTATATCTTTGTCACTGATCTGGAGTTGGAATGTACCAATGCTCAAGGGCAAGTCTTCATTTTGGAGAGATCTAAGCAGGACGGAACAATGAGCTGACAGGACCTTCATGAAATCCAAAAAGGTCAAACAGAAAGCCCTTCATATGGGACAGAATAACCACCTGCAGGGAATACAACCTGGAAATGCTATGTATGAGTCAGCAATGTACCCTGGCAACGTACAGGAGTGTAGCTACTGGACTGAACAAAGTGATTATTCCTGTTTACTCAGCGCTTAATAGACCACACCTAAACCCCTGTGTCCAGTTTTGCTCTCTGCCATGCCACTGGAAGTCTGCAAGGATGGTCAATATGTGCATGATATATGAATGGAGGCTGAGGGGCCCATGGAGATAATGCTTTGGAGAGATCTCGTGGCAGCATCCAATATCAGAATAGTTTATGGAGGAAAATGGAGCCAAAGTCCTCTCAGAGATGCATGGCAGGAGCCTGAGAGATAGTGGCTATAAAGTGAAACAGGGAAAGTTTGTTTTGTGCCAGGAGATTCTGCTCTCTGATGATCCAAATAAGAGAGGCACTTGGACACTTTAAAATGGAATTAAAAATTCTATTTGTTAAAGCTAACCATATAAAGAGAGATACAGATAATATAGATAATCTTGGATCTCTTTTGGTGCTGGGAACCATGAATTGTGCAGCATCAAACAGACCTTTGAAAAGTCCATGTGCAACATACTGTGCAGACCCCATCCATGGAAAGGTTACACCATGTTGTTATATTGCTGGATTTCCTTGCAAGAAGACAACTTTATTCATAATTTTTGCTGTTGGGTAGAAAGGATGCTGACATGGGAACTTTCATCTGCACTTTTAGATAAAGCAAGACCACCCAGGTGGCATAATAGCCGGTGGAGCTGGCTGCAGCTTCTCTGATTCAGAGGGCTGGCTGGGCTCCCCCTGCAGCCACAGGGTACGTGCAGCATGGGATTGCCAGCCAGCCCAGACATGCAGCGCAGCACAGGCCTGAGTCTGCCTGGCCTGGCCCTTGGATGCATCACTGACTCCTCCATCTGTCATGGTCTTCCGGTCTGGATTGCTGTGATCTTCTGGCTTGACGTGATGAGTCTGTAGTTCACTACGAGGATGGTCAGGTGTTGAAACAAGTTCTCTAGAGATATTGTGGAATCTCTGACCTTGGACGTTTTCAAGGCCCACCTAAATGACAGCCTAAGCAACATCATCCAAATTCAGCATTCACTGGACTTCTGCAGAAGGTTGAGTTGGATGACATCTTAAGGTCTGTTCCACCCTCAATTTCCCTGCCTCTGTACTCTGTGTCTCCCCTGTGATATTAAAACTTGGTTGGAGCTTGCAGTAGTTTTGTTGCAACTGATGGGAATATCTGCAAGACAGCAGAAGTCTGACATTCCATGTAACTCTGTGGTGAAGTCGGTGCTATGGTAATAGTAATTTAGATATAATTTAGGTAGAAGCAGAGTTGTAATTGTATCAGTAAGCTTCATGGGTTGCTGCATCACTGAAAACGTGGGATCATAGATAAAAACAAGACTTTGTCAACCATTCTTTAATTTTGTAATCATGGATCACATAGGCTTTGTCCCTTAGTTTTTGTTCTTTATCTTGAAAAATTTGTTTCAACAGGAGTATTTGTATCTCATTTTTCATGTGAAGTGTAATATGGCTATTAGTTTTCATCTTTGCCAGCTACTGGCGATATAACAATACACTCAATTGTGGTTTACATGTTAATATACAAGATGTATTAAAGTAATCCTTAACAATCTGTGCAGC
Organism: Entomyzon cyanotis; assembly: GCA_024500445.1. Classification (NCBI taxonomy): domain Eukaryota; kingdom Metazoa; phylum Chordata; class Aves; order Passeriformes; family Meliphagidae; genus Entomyzon; species Entomyzon cyanotis. Next base: position 30,789,349 of record JAKEPQ010001016.1, on the reverse strand, counting down.
TAATATGTCTGAGGAAATACTGAGAGATGTGGATATTTAATGTTGCGAAGTTTTTTACTTTTCCTTTCTTGCAGTAGGGGACATGGAGTACTTACTAGAAACTATTTCGTTCTTGTGTGTTTGCTTTGGTATTCTGAACGTGTGTGTCTCTTTAGTCTGTGAAGCCAGAAACAGGCAGTTTAGAGGTACCAGAAATTACCATTATCTAGGGTGTACTAGGAAGCATTGAGGCTACTCTTGCCCTCTAAGTTGTCTCTCTTAAGTATAGGAAGGTAAGGAAGGTATGTATGTGTGTAACTTTTATATTATAATACTGCTGCTTTTATATTATCATGTACCTTGTCAGCTGCCTTTTGTGTAGCTTAACTAGGTCATGATGTGCCCAAATAGCTTTGGCCGACCTGTGTCCTCCAAAATAATCAAAAGATTGATACATTCCTTGTTTTGGGAGAAACGTGATTACATTTGATGCTGAAGGAGAGGTGGTTGTCATTGACAGTGACTGAATCTTCACAGGCGAAGTCACTCTGCCAATCAGTACTACTGAATGTCATTATCTGATGGAGAAGAGACTGAAACAAACTTCCAGTTCATCAGGCAAAATTTAATCAGAGTTTCAGTACTTGATGAGTGCTATGAATTCTTCCTTTGATTAAATGAAATTTCTCTAAGGAAAAAGACCAGAGTAAGAATATCAAAGATTGAATAAAACATTTCTTTATTTAGCATTATTTAATTAACTGTGCTTTAAAAGTATCTGTATTGTGAAAAACACCCCTCTGAATTGAATTTAGCAAAGGTGTGCCTATTTAGGTTGAGACTGGGTACTAGGCATATCGAAGTAGAAATGAGAGGTATTTTTGAGAGAAGACTGTTGTATTAGGGGGCAACTTAGTGATGAGGGATTGTTGCAATCTTCAAAGTAGAGTGAGATGTCTCTCCATAACATAATCTGTCACTAAGCCTAAGGGTTTGGAATTATTGGGTGAAATCATGATCTGTGCCAACTTAGATCATCACAGCTGTTTGTAAAAGAGTCTGACCAGAAGATGTTATTTAATTCTGAGGAGTAACTGCTTCCAAGTTATTGTAGGTAGCTAAATTGCATTTCTGCAAGCATTTTATTTCCTTATGCCAACTTGCATCTCTAATTTCTTACTAATGTTTTTGGAGTTTCCCCCACAAACTGAAATTTGCCGTGATGAGTTGTTTCATTCTTCTTGCTTTGTGTTTTATCTTCTTTCAAAACTTTCAGCAGTTCTCCACCCATTTCTCCTCTGGTTTTATCAGACCTTGCAGCCAGCTCTTTCCTGCTGGTCTGTGTTCCCACATGGCAAGTCAACAGGCTGCTTTGCTCAGCAATCAATGAGTGGTGTTACTGCCGCATCATTAACACTACGGCTTTAACATCAGGCCTTTTCTACCTTTTCCTGGCCTGCGATTGTTGTATTTATAAACTTCATATGGTGGCTGAACAAGCATTATCTCACCACTCTTTTACTTGTCCTCAGTTTCAATAGCTGTTTCCAGTGGACATTTGAGTGTTGCCACATGAGCACAGGAGGGGTGGAGGTACTGTGCTCCTACCTCCCTATGATACTTCTCTCTAGTAACTTGGTATTTACCAAACTGCAAGTGTTGCACAACAATATCTAAATAATTGTGTTGTCCACGTGCCCTTGTTCTAAAAATTCGTGCAGTTCCACTCTGATAAGTGACTGAGAAAAAAAGGGAGGGAGGCAAAATCCAGGCAGGGAGGAGAGCAGAACTCTCACTTAGTAGACTGCTGTTTCTGTGCCGTAAGATGAGTGATAGAAAGCGTCCTCTGTAGCAGGTGGCAAGGTAGGAGTAAGGATGGAAAACTGAGTAGTGTCCATGGAGTGTAAGCTGTAGCTCTTACCTGATTGCATTCACATTGCTAGCAAGACATTTAAATGTTAGGAGGTATCTGCCTGGCTCTGTCACCTTCCTGTTCTATGGAGAGTTTTTTGGAAACTCTGAAAATTGCATCTTCCTTCCTCTTTTCTATGGTGTGGAGAACAATGCTTGCTCTCTGTCTGTGTTTATTAAGGTCATTAATCATCCTGGATGTACCTTTTAGGTAGGTGTTTTTTTATTTTTTTTGAATAGGTGGGGATCTGTTCAGTGGTTCGTTTCATAAGATTGTAAGTTAGGAAAACTGATGTTAATGGTAATATCCAAAATTATTGTCATTTAATACATTGTTCTCCTGAGGCTCCAGAAGCCATGAACTGACTGCCATTTCTTGCAAGCTGTGTATTGAATATTTCTATATGCCAAAAGGATTAGAATTCCATTAAGTGCATGTTATCTTTTTGCACATCAGTTTGCAGTGCTACATGGTAGTAATACTGCCACAATGAAAAGCTTCTGTTATAAAACTTGAAAAATGAAGTGAGATAAATCCCTAAGAGTAGTTTGGAGGGACTGTTGTTTTCCACTTCTCATTGCATGACAACTTTTCTTGATTTTGAGCAAAGTTCCAATTAATTTTATGTCTGTACAAGCTCAATAACAATACATGTATAGGTGTATAACTTAATTTAACATACTGAAATTTTAAAATTGCCATCATTAGCCACATTTTGTGTGGCCCAAAGCCAGAAAAAAGAATGCTATTTGCAAATGTTTGTTTTCTCTTCAACTTCCTATTAAATTTTTCCCTCTCTTTAAATGATGTCTGAGAAGTTTCCATGAGTGTCAGGAGTATTGTTCTCTTTGGCTTAAAAATAGCATGCACTAAAGTTTTTCTCTAGCTGAGAGAATTATTTCTCCTTTTTATTTAATTTTTTAAAAAATTATTTTGAAATAACTTTTTTCATTCATACCCCCCATATGAATGGAATTGAGTGTTATTTCCAGAGAAAGGTTTTGGAGCAGCAAATAAATATTTTTGGAGGAACAAATGAAATTATTGAAAAGTTTAGAAGTAAAGCACCAACTTAAAGCAACCATTTTTTTCACAGGTATTTTAAAGCATCTGGCAAATACCACTTTCAAAGTAGTATTTTAGTGGGTTTTTTCCAAATGAAGTTTTATGATCTTTATTGCTACCACCAGAAATCCACCATTTTGGCCAATAGCACATAATTTTTTTAACTCATTACAAAAATTAGGTGAAAATAAAAATTGCTTTAGTTGAAGTGGATGGAAATGCACATTTCTGTAAGGTGGAAATACATGCTGAATACAGAATAAGTATCTGATAATAAAGGTATTTGAAGAATATGTGATTTTTTTTTGTGTGTGTCAGTCTTAAATCATCTAACGTAATTTTGTTAAGAAAATAACTAAATAAAAGCAGATTGTTAGATATAGTCCATGTTACTTCCAGTGAGCTTTTTGGTTTCTATGTATGTTTGTATAGTGTTGTTGCAAGGATGTATCTATCACAGAACACATCCGATCAGTGTTAACTGTAAATGAAACCTTCAAGCAGTTGCACTGTGTTCTGAAGCATGAAACAAATGGTGTGAGCCAGATGTGTGAGCAGTGGCTTCAGGGTGGAGACCCACTTTCTTCCTTTCTCAGTCTAAGTAGTAGCTTCATTGTCTGTTAGGAGCCTGTGTTCTGAATCAGAGTCATGCTGTCACTTTCTGTTTTGTGGCTGGCTTTAAAAACTGAATTGGTGACTGAATTCATAAAAATATGCATCAGCCTTAAGTAAGGGGAAAAGAGATGAGTGGATGAGCACAGTGTGAGAGCTCTTCTTACTAGGGAAGGGCCGTGCTGTGTAAAGAAACTTGTCTTTTATCTGAAGGCAGAAGTGACACAAAAGTAAGTTAGTGAAAGATTATATGCAGACTTAGTTGGATGTCAGTGATACGCTCAATTTGTGCTGTTGTGTGCAGTAAAGTACAAATCACTTGATGACTTTTTTTTTTCCCCTCACTGTGAAATCGTCAGTAGTGTGCTCAGGTATTGCAGTGCAGGTGATCTACTGTCTCTGTTTAGCTTGTATTAACTTGGGCATAGGTTGATGCATATGAACTTACCTGGGTATGTATTGTGTAAAGTCAGAATTTTTTTTTAATCAGTGGTACAAAAAGAGGGGTTTGATGAAGATTCTGTCTTTTTGTTATTTAGCTTAATGTATTGCTTTTCCATTTCACATGATGATTAAAATGTGTTGTCTAGGAATGGTTCTATTTCAAATCTAATATATAAATAGAAAATACAAATTTGGCCAGTTGGCTTTTTGAAGGATGTTCATTAGAGGTTTAATAAAGAAGAAGAAATATATTTTTATGTAAAAGACTTCGAAGTGTGACATTTGTACATGTGATCTTTACTGCATTGTGTGTATTTTCTTTGTTGTGATGGCTCTTCCTGCAGTCCGTTGGAAAAATTATTAATTTCCCCTTATTATGGAGTACTGGAAAATAAACAAACCAATTGCCTAGATAAGTGCTAGAGGATTTAGCTGGAAAGCAAGTCTCCTGGCTGGTGATTCTCACTTGCCTGACATTTGCTGTCTCATGAGAGAATGACCTTTTACATTTCCAGTGAACAGTCACCTGTTGAGAAGTAGGCAGAAATCCAGGCTGATAGCTACACTGACCCTTCCGTCTTGGAGAACAAGCCTTTCTTTAAACAAATTTAGTGTTTAACACTGAACCGGGGCGTGTTTCTTGAGGCTCACCAGACTTCTGTAGTCCTGAAGCTGATTTAAATGGTTGTTTGCATTACAGTGTAATACTGTTTTCCATTATCTGTATGGTACTTCATTTTCTACAGTGTAAGTTTCTATCCATAATAATTTTATTTTTTCATTCTCTGTCCACCTGCCTGTATTCCACATGCTGCTCACTTTTCCACTGTTCAAGATGATTGAAATTGTGTGACTGTGCATAAGCAGCTACTTCATAGTCAAAGCTTTAAAAATAACTTGTCCAGCTTTAGTTCTGCAGTTTAACCAGTAGTGATACAAATGTAGTAATTACAATTACATAGACAGGAGTGGCATTTAGCACATTGTAGTTGGCTCATGTGGTTATAATTACCTTGAAGCAAGCTTAGCCATTAAGACAAAGAGTTAGAAACCGGAATTACAAAAACAACTTAGTGTAAATAGGAACTATTTAAATAAGCGATCTGTCCCTATTTTGGTACGTTAGGACACTATTTCCAGAATTCTTGAGAAAATTCAGAGACTAAAGGTTTGCATAAATCCAGATTGTTAGAAAAGATGGGTTTAGACAAGACTTATGAGAGAAAATAGTTCTTGCCAGCATGTACGAATATGTAATGATCATTAACATAAAAACAAATGAATGCACTGTTATTGAGTAGCTGTTCCAGAGTTAAGTTATATTTCAGAATACAGTTTTTGTAAGCATGTATTTTGTAAGAATATACTTTCCTATTAAAATGAAATTAACAGTGGCTAAATGAAAGATTAATGTGCTAAGCCACCTTAAAAATCAGATCTCAGTCAGAGTAGGCCTCAAAATCTATGAGCCATGGAGATTTTTTTTATTGTTGTGCACCGAGAGCCTTGGCGTATTCACTGCTCTCGCATTACATGCAAATTTATTCTGTTTTGTGTAATTCAGTCACAGCTAAAGACTGGTGTTGGCTAAAGTGATTTTGATACTAAGTTCCTGTTTTCTTTAGAGATGTGTAGAATTTTTAACATTTTCTTCTCGTTACTTGATGGTTTGCAGGTCTTTTAGCCCCAAACATGAAAGGCTTGGACAAGAGACAGTCAAAATAAAGATGGGTTTGAGCAAGGTTTAGAGCAAGTCTACTAGCTATATAAACTGGTGAGAAGGTGCTGCTTAATCTTTGAGGAATTTAAGTGAATTCAGTCACTGCTGGTTGAATTTTTTTTTTTTTTTTTCATGTTAGAAGTTTACCATCAAGCATTGTGATGTTGTTGGAAAGGGGAGGGGAAACCATTTAGGAATCTACTGGTAATAATGACTAGATAGTACTTTTACTGTTCCAGAAAGCTGTGGTTTGGGGGCTGGGAGCTATGGCTGTGGTGGTGGGTTTTCTTTTGCCATTTTTTAAAGAGTTTGGAAAGCTTGGAAAGGGCTGTCAGTAGAACAAGCTGTTTTGGAGCAAGTGGAAAGACTAGGTTCATGGTCTTTTTCTGATATGTTTTATGGACTTTTCCTAGTAAATCTGACTTAATCAAAGAAGTTGCATTTTAATGGTTGTAGATTAAAAACAAACAGAAAATGAAACTTAGAGTATTTTTAGTGTTTACTCCTATATATTCTGTTAATAGTGACCTACTGTCTGAAAAGAGGAAAGCAAAAATACACAAGCTAGAAGCTGAAAAAATGTGACCCTGAAATCACATAATATCCAAGTAATGATAATGATTGAAATTGTTACAGATTCTCATGAATCTGTTACATTTGCTTTTTGTGGAAGCTTGAAAGGATAGAGGTTTTTTATTGAGAGGAATTTGTGTAGACCTCTCAGCAGAAAGTATTCTGTTCAGCACTGGTGAAGCGGAAAGGAGACTGTGATTCTTCTGGCCTTGAAATCTGCGGATATGAGTATGTATCCTTTTCCTTCTTTGGTCCATGGCCATTTAAAGTTTGACTAACAGCTATTGTAATTAGCCCTCAGGGCTTCAATTGCCTGTAGGGTCAGGAAGAAATTATTTTCTTGATGTGTAATTTGGCTTCTTGGCTGCTGATTTGTACAGTGGCAGATCATGCTGTGGCAGCTGAACTGCTTCCTACCCCAAATACTGTGTTGTGCCCCTCTTGTAGCAGTCACCAGTCATGTGGCAGGAATGACTGAAGTGGCACAGGCAGCAGTAGTTAATCTGCTGCATTTTGCTATTCCAGAGTATTCAAGTATTGGCTACAGTATTAGACTGGTAATGGACCATGATCATATCAGCTCAAGCTTTGGGAAGAAGTTTTTCCAGGAGAAATTGTTAGGGACTTAGCAGGAAAGAGTCATCTTCCTCTGTAACATGGGGAATGGTTCACCTAATAAAGCATTCCCAAGTGATCTCGTACTTAATTACTTACAGTGACTTTGCACATTGCTAAGAACCTGCTGTCTTTTGGGGACATACATATCTTGTGTCAAAGGACAGACAAAACTTTTTTTGGACTTGCATTGCAAAGTTTGTGAACTTGCTTAGGTCAGGTAGCACAAGTGCAAAAGGTGAGCAACTGCTTCTAATTCTGGAATGGGCAAAAAAATACCCAGAAGGGCACTGTCAGCATTTCACTTTGAAGAAGACTCTGTCCCCTCTGTGGTCCATGTTGGACAGCTGCTCTTAGAGGGATTCGGGTGATTCTTTATGACTCGTCAGTGGAGGTTTTCTAAATGTAATTACCTCTGCCTCATTTGAATGAGGTGACTTGTTGTTTCATCCTGAATTGAGAATCTGGGAAGCCAGTTACAAATAAAGGCTTTCATGTCATGAAGGTATACATATTTACTTGCCATTTCCTTGCTTTGATGAAACAACCAAAAAAGAGAAACGCAGGCTTGAAAGTTAGTCTGAACGAAAACAAAGGTACAGCCACAGCAATGTCATCACTGTCTTGGTTGAAATGTGCCTGCTGTGAAATGGCCAGCAGCCAGGCTTTGCAATGCATCTGACTTCACCTGTCATCTGCTCTCTGAAAACATTTCTTAAATGATATAATGATGAATGGCACTTCTATTTAACAGTGTCATCCGCTCAAAATGTTCTGTAACATCTGTTGCTTTGTTCATAAGTTGTTGCAAAGATTAAATAACTAAAGAGTGGCTGGGAAAGTGTTTGGGTTTACAGAAGGTCTGTCTGAACTTAAGATGCTTGGGTAGAAAGCTTGGGCTAATTTCTAAATAATGGTGTGTGTTACTCTTGTGGAAGAATTTTTGCTGCTTTCTGCTTTTTGTACTGATGGTGTATCATATTTTAAAACTGGGGAGAAGCCTCAAAATATTAAGAACTTGTGATTAGATGAAATAGCCTTTTATGCTTTGCTGGTTGTTGATAGATTATTTACACAAAAAGTTGTTTTCTAATGAAAATTTTGTTTGTGCCTGATGTCACAATCAAGTGCTGTGTATTCTTTGTTTCCAAAGCAGAGATGTAGAAAGTAATAGAATGCCAAAAAGTCTTAATTTCAGAGGTGCAATTCCTTTTGATTAATAGGACGGTAGGCTTGTATCTATAATTTTCTTTAAATTGTAGTTGCTGAACTTGCAATAAATCAAATATGTGAGAAAACATAATTTAATTCTGTATTTCTCCCTGAGTTAAAAATGGAGAATTTTCCCTCCATGTCAGTTAATCTGTAATTTGGGTTTTTTGCACAGGGGATAGTCATGACGTTTCTGTGAAATCGTGATTGTCATACTCTGCATTTTAACCGAACATGTCAAAGCTTCATTGTCTTACACCTTGCACTGCGATTTCCTTATAGATTTTTTGGGTGGTTTTAAAACCAAAATTGAACAGTATGCTGGATGTCTTGCATCATATGTATTGCCAGTTAAATTGAAAAGAATTTGCTTCTTCTTTGTTCTAGCATTAAACTGGCAGACCTATTCCAGCAATTTAAGTTTCAAAAGCCCAAACTTTCATAAGCTGTAGGACTTGATTTTGTAACAGCTTTTTAAATGTTGTTTTGGTTTGTGTGCGTTTTTTTTTTTTTTTTTTTTTTTTAAAAATCTCTTGCTCTGTGTTCTCTACAGCTCTTAAAATATAAATGATTGACCAAACTCCTTAGATCCGGGGTGGATTTTGTTTGTTTTGGGTAACATTAAGGCAATAACAATAAACACACGCAAAACCACTAAGTTACTGCTGACACAACTGACTAGAACTTCTCATGCCACTGTAAATATTGCAGGACATGCATATTGTTTAATATCTGAGCTTCCCCTTTTTCCTCTATGGTGATTCTCACACTCCACCTGAGCTGGGCCACTTTCTCAGCCTGTGACACCTTAGAATTGTGAGGTATGGTAGCTTGAAAAGTAATTGTATAAAACCTTGTGTGTGAAGTGTGAAGCAGGCTTTACAGATGTACAGTTAAGATTTTTGGTGTGTAAATGAAACAGAAATTTTGTTTGTTTCTGAACTCTTTGTGGGCTTAGATGTATTAAATTCAGTTGTTCAGGTACCCAGCCTGTCATATTTGTTGAAGTACAGTTAGCTTTGTACAATTTTAGGGAACCCTAGAAAAAGTTTTTCCCTTTGGAGTTAAATGTTTTTAAGCTAAAAGAGTAATTTGCCAGGTGTGGTACTTCTTGAGGAAAATTAGTGTCACAGATTTGTGTTTGGTATTTTGTTAGATTTTGCATTGTTACTTTGGTTTTTCAAAGCTCTGTATACAAAATGAGATACAACAGATTTTAGATGTTTAAACTGTTCTTTTGATTTAATAACAAATTTGGTTTTTGTTAAGTTACTTAGTTTTTTGTTTTTCTTTGCAGCTTTCATCCAGTCGGATGGCATAATAGAAATGCTACGTTTTGATGAAGGAGACCTATTGCAGGTATGTGGTCGAGGAATCATCTGAACTAGCAATGTTTTATCTTCTTTTTGATAGCTGCTTTTTGAAACTAATGCATTAGTGGAGTTTTGAAAATAATCAAGCATTAAGCTCAAGTCTGTAGAACCTTTGGACTTTCTGAGGTTATTTGCAACAGTATGCTTTGGTGTGTCCAAAAGTTCTGGTTCCTTGATGTTTAGTGTTGGGAAAACTGGTGGATTTTACCACAGGTTCTCTCTGGCCTGTTTGTCCAGTTCTTTTTTTCTCAGAAAAATTGGGGGATACTTTGTGTTTAAGGCTCATCTTGATCTAGAGTTGGGACGCAATTGGCTAACTCAATCTGTAGGAACTGCAAGTGTTGCAAGATTCTCAAACCTAAAGGCAGTTCTTGGGACCAAGTTACCAGTGAGTTTAAAGAACTTCTGCAGTAGTAGTATAGTAATTACTGCAGTAGACTAATTTCTGTTGCAGATAGGTGTTTTTCATGTATGATGTTGCCATTCCTGTCAGTTTTCTTTTAGTGAGTCAAAACAGGAAGAAAGTTAATTTTAAAGAATATATGCTGAAATTTTGGATGGTGGTAGTGGTTGGGATGACATACATAGCAGCATGGCTTGATACTAGAGCAACATAGCTCTGAAGTTCTGTTGACTAGGCTTTCATATGCATGTCTTTTGTGGATTGTATGTATGTTGAAAATATTTTTCTTAAAATTCCTTGATGGTGATAGTCTACTACTTGAAAGGGAGTAGAGGAGTTACTAGTGCTGTGCTTGATTTATAATTCCTACCTTGTATCTAGTCCAGGAAAGTCAATATATGCATCAACATATTACATGTTTCAGATTTATGATAGTGTCTTTTTTTCCCTGCCTACCAAGTTGTTTGGGTTGTTTTTTTTTCTTTCTTCACTGCTTGATCCTTAATGTAATTCAAGAATATCTTACTACAGATGTGAAGACTATAATGTACAAGAGTAAGATACTTCAAAATTATGTAAACTGGTGACATGAAACACTGCAGTTAAAATCAGAGAAAAAAACCCCAATACAAACCCCTCAAAAAAACCCCAAACCTAAAACATCCCAAAAAGACAACCACCTACCAAACAAGCAAACAAAAGAGCTCCAGATTTTTCACTAGCCAGTTGCGTAGCTGTCACGTACTAAACACATTCTCACAATATATATCCGTGTAGGCTTATGTTTGGACATGTAGAGTAGAGCGGTGGAAGTTTACCATATAGTGCTTACAGTCTCAATTATTAAGGCTTTTTACTCTGAATATTTCTTTAGCTTGCATGAAGATACCACATATCCCTATAAATATAAGGAAAAAACCCGCAAGTTTTAGTTTCTTTTCTTTTACATACTCTATTAGAACATATTTTGTTTAACACAAGTGGTTTAATACTTGTGTTAAAGTATTTAAGGTAAAGATGATGTCACATTCACTCATTTATATTCTAGGTGCTCCTTTTTCACCAGGATTCTTTCTTTCACACTAATTAAAATTAATCTTACAAATCTGTAATTATCTTACTCATTTTAACATTCTGTTAACCACCAGTTCTTGGACTAGAAAGTAATGGTACTGCTTTGAGCCACTCAATAAGTCATATAAAGATGGGAAAGTAAAAGAATTGTTAATTACACTAACTATTGCAAGATGCACCAGAGAGAAGAGAGCTTACACTGGTGGAACAATGACAAGCAATTCTGCATGTTGCACCATAAAATGTGCAGTGCTTTGGATTACATTGGACTACCACTTTCCTTAATAGGTTGCTGAATGTTTGATTTAAAACAAAAGGAGAGACATAATTTCTGGTAAGTGGTTTTCTATGTTTTATATTATGGTTGTGGCTCTTAAGCCAAACATACCTATTTAAGTGAAACCACTTCCTTTTAATCAGAATGATAGCGTATACTGTTTTCTCTATCTTACAAATTATTTGGATTTTTTATGTAGATTTTAATATGGTGACCTCTTGTGACTACTTACTGCAATTAAAAAAAAAAAGCAATTACTCTATTGTAAAACCAGACATGTCTTGTGAACAGCAGTTACTTAAGTTCTAAAACTACTGTGATGTTACTGTTTCTCTTTTGGGCTTTTCATAAGCTTTCACAAATGTTTGTTATTCATTACAAAAATACCATGATGTAATAGTAAATCAGTATTGCCTGATGTTATGTCACCTTCAAGTGATTTATTTATATATATATTTTTTTTAAATAACCAGTTCAGTGCATAAAGTGATTAGTAACCATTGAGGTATCAAAGCTTTCTTCAGTCTTAGTTTATTCCCACTTCCCCCAAAAATTTGGTATCTTTAGAGTGGAAGGAAGCTTTTTCTTGTTTAAAATAGTTGTTTTCCAGGTAAGGCAAATCAAATGCCAAGCCCTGAATAATTTTATTTTTAGGGATTCCTGCTACCTCCTTCCAGTTAGTGTCAACCCTGTGGATACTGGTTTTTGTACTTATTTGGAGTACATACTGTTGTTAAAATATTCCTTATGTGTTTCAGTCACATTTTAGGAATTGTGTTGTAAAAAATAAATGAAATGTGTTGAAAAGTTTGGTTTGACCAGTCTGACTGAAAATAGCTATTTTTTGAAAGAGAATAAATCTTTAAATATTTAAGCAGAAAAACATTTCTTTGGTAAAAATAAACTGACAATGGAAATTTCGTGAGCTCATGTTCCTGGATAACTAGCAAAAGTGGAGACTACTCTTAGAGACTACTACTTTAAGTAGTACTTAGAGACTACTCTAAGTGTGGACTTAGAGTTTGTGGTTTAGAAAGTGCTATACAATGTAGTTCAGCCTTCTGTCTTGCCAGAGCAAAAGTGAGAATTCTATTCTTTAGCATATATGTTCAGATTAAAGGTTTATACTTAAATAAATTTATGCTAGTTCTGCCCATGGTTTAAATTAAAACTGAGAGGGAATTTCTTAATTCTGTCAATTCACATGAATTGGTCCCTTTAGGAACTCAACTTTTTGAACTCTTCAAATAATTTAGAACATTAACATAGGGTAAGATTAGTATCAATATAAATGCGATGTAAGGTTTGGCATTTTTCTTCAATAGCAGGTGGTTTGCAGATGTCTGTGTAGTTGTGTGACACTTCAGAGGCATAGACTTGGTTGATTGTAATGGACCTTGGGAGATCATGTACACATTTTTTCAGGTGGTGGTGTGTGCAGATGGGCTGTGCCTGGCAGGTGCTTGACTCTTCTGCTCTTGAAACCTCTAGAGAAGTACATACTTGTTTCATGCCCAAGGTGGTTTTGATGCTGCTTTTTCTCAAACAGATGTTCATTTGAGTTTTTTGTTAGGTTGTTTTGCCTCTTCATGATAATTTGATGTTAAAATGTACCTATAGCTTCTTCATGCAAGCTTTTTAGAACACTCTCTACTGGATTTTTATTTGTCACTACTTAAAGTGCAGTGTTTATTTAGGACATTGTGCTCAGAGAGAGGACAGAGTACTTTCTTCCCTGTCTAGTAACACTTGTTTTAGTAATGCCAAAATGAGTTGTAAGTTTTTGATAGCATTTAGTTTGCATGTGTAGTTTGTATTTCACTGTGCTTTCCAGGCACATTATTTTCTTCAATGTGCTATCAGTTATTCCCTTCCCAATTTCACATTTAAGCTCTCCTTCAGCTGAACTTCTGTGTCTGTGCCAGGCCATCTCCTCCATGTGGTCTGATTATTTGAACTCTTGTCCAGACCTGACAGATGCTTCATGTCTCTGACAATGATGTCATCTGCAGCTATTAGGAGGGCTGAAATAAACTACAACTGTTACTTCTAATAATTTGTCCTTTCATGTTAAGCCAACATACTGTCTCACTTTTTGAGGACTTCACTTTGAAAAGCGACCAGTAAAGGAAAATTTATTTTCAGAGCAAAGTCTTTTTTTTTTTTTGAGTTAATAAAGAACTGTTTCCCAGGTCATTCTATTTGTTGGTAGAGCTTTTGCCTTCGGTATCTTATATTCTTCTGCACAGCGTAGTTAGGACCACTGTTTTCTAGAGTGATTTTTTTTTTTTTTTTTTTTTTTAATTCAGACTAAGTGTTTGGAAAGTACTTCCACTTATGTAGTAGTATATTGCTAAAATGAAAAAGTAAAGTGGTAAGGCTTTTCAGTCGAATTATCGTAACATGAATGTGTGCATTAATCTTAAGTGTATGAAACCGTTTTTTACAGGTAGACTCCTAGAACTTATTTTACTGATAATTACTGGTTTGCAGAATAGCTGAAATAGGGAAGGAAAGAAAACCTATGTGCCTGTATACACTTAATACATATTTTCTGTCTTTGTTCATAAACTGCTGTAAACTGCTTGTTACAAGGACTGGTAGTGAGAATTACTGTGGTCCTACATGTCAAAGGGAGAGGACCTTAATATGGCTTGCAGTAACACAGAAGACATGGAACCGAAATACCTTTGTGGGACTCACCAATGCTGATCTCCTACTGGAAGAAATTTAGTATTTTCTGCATGGTCTATACTTCATTCTCAGTGGCACAGCAAAGTCTCTTAACAGAAGTGGCAAACATTCAGTTCTGGTGTATTAGTGGCAAGCATTCAGTTCTGGGGTTTTCAGGGAGTAAAGTCTAAGTGTATTTTTTAATTAACTCAAATTTTCATATTGTATATTGACTTTTTAAAGAGGTTTGATGTGGTCTCCATAATATCTGTGTAGCCAAAGTGCTAAGAATAGAGGCTTTGTAGGTGGGCAGGGAAGTGGCCAGACCATTGACCTCAATGGGTGTATTCTGCAGGGCAGAGTTCAGCTGGCAGTCAGTTACCTGTGATAGAGCTTGGAACCGAGCACAGCACTGCTTAATGTTGTCTTTAGCAGCCTGGATAGTGGCATGGAGAGTACTCTCAGCGAGTTTGGACATGCTGCCAAATTGGCCAAAGTAGCTGTTGCGCTGGAAGGCAAGGCTGCTATTCAGAGGGACTTCAGCAAGCTGACAGGAACTTCATGATGTTCTAAGCTAGAATACACGCAAGGCCTGCTGCACCTGGAGGGGAACAACCCTGTGCGACAGGATAGGCTGGGCCGTGACAGCAGCACAGCAGAAAACACATGGAAGGGTTCTGGTAGAACAACAGGTTGAACATAATTTGTCCATGTGCTGATGTAGCAGAGACAACTGCCAGCCTGCTGAATTGTGTGGAAAAAATGTGGACCCAGGAGATAAGGGGTGTGATTTTCCCCCCACCTGTGGGGCTGCATCTGGAGTATTGTGGCCAGTCTGGGATACCCAGTGTGAGGAAGGCACTGACATACTGGAGCAGGCACTTCAGAGGAATACAGAATGATCAGGAGCTGGAAGGCTTCTCACATTAGGATATACTTTTGCAGCCATTAGGAGAAAAGACCGCGTGGAAAACTGATTGCTGTGGGCAGTGTGAAATTAAGGAAACCACATTTTTCATTGTGTGCAGTGGAAGGATGAGAATCTTTGGACACAGATTCCTAAACCCATGTAGGAAAAAAACCCCGTACTTTTAAACTTGAGGGTGTTCAAACGATGGACCAGGCTGCTAAAAGAAGTTGTAGAATTTCTCTTTTGAGATACCCAAAATATGATGACCCAAAGCTGCGAACAAGCTGCGCTGATGAGATCTCTCCTGAGCAATAGCTGACTTGATGGCCTCTGGGGCTTTCTTTCCCATGTGTGTGATTTTATAATGGAGTAAGTTTACTTCATTGCCATTGCTTGTGAGCAGCTGAAGTTCTTCTGCTTCTTGTACTACAAGAATTGCCATCCCCAGGCTTTAGATTAAAAATAACTGGTGCTCAGGAGTGACTGTTGCAAAGCCAATGTCAAAAGCGTGTGTTGCATCAGCTACAGTCAACTGATGTTTTTCTTTCGCTATGTGAATTTGGGTCATGAAAGAACATTGCAAGAATTACTTCAGTCCGCTTTCAGATACCTTTCACATTACGGCATTCAGTTTTTCATTACCTTAAGCGATATATTTGTCATTAATTACATTCCTTTTAATTATACTAATTATTAGCGTAGAGCTCCTGAGTGCAGTAATGAAGATTTAAGCTGCCATCTATGTATCAATTTTGTAGCTGTCTGTCAACATTTAGTTGCAAGCAGCATATACATTTTCTACAAGAAGGAACCAGCCTTACTATGAAATAGCAGGATATAAAATGTTCTGAGGCTTTCAGACTGCAACTGTCTTTTAAATTGGTATGGATACTCTATTATGTAGGAATACAGAAAACTTTGGTTGTTGAGAGTTTTGTTAACCTTAAAGAAATATACTTGGTGTCTGGAAACCCCAAGTCTTGATTAAGAGAGTCTGCCTCCCTGCTTTGCCCCCACTGTTGTTGTTGAAGACTTCTGAGCTCTAGTTTACTTGCTTAAACATAGGTACCCCGTGCTATTTGAGATGTCCTGGGGCTGTCCTGGGCATCTACATGGACCTGGCAGATATGGCACAGAGCATAGGAGAAACTGTCCTTCTGGACATCAGTCTGAGACCAGGCAGGCTGCCCTAGGACATTTATCTCAAGTGGCAGCAGATGCCTATGTTTAGATGACTGAAATGTGGTGCTAGGTAATATGACCTCTTAGCAAGAAGTGAAGAATAGCTATTATAACAAATTGGTGAGACATTAAAATGAACTTGGTGGTTGTGATTGTTTGTTTGGTGGGATTTTTTTTTTTGTTTTTATGTTCTGGCTGAAGTTAACAACCATGGGTATTTCTTTAGAGACAGCCTTCAGGCTGTAAGGTATGGGTTTTGATTCTCCATGGATGCAAGATTATTGTCTGGTGTCTTCCACAATTATACTGAGTCTTTAAAGTGTACTTTGAGGTGCAGATTCTCTGTGAAATCTGTCTTGAGAATATAAGCTTGTGGAGAGAAACTATTCTTAAGTCTTGAAACTGTGGCATTGGCTGACTGCCTCCAAATTTTCTAGCTCACTCTGTGCAAGTTTTCTCAAGATGTTTATTCTGAAATCCTCTTGGTTTATAGTTTAATCCTTCTAGGGTTATATAAGATATTAAATTAAGGCATGATACTGTTAGTAGCAACAGCCTAAATGTTGTATGCTGTCTTTAAATTTAAAAAAAAAATAAAGAAGTGTCATCTGTCTTCAAGACTTGAACACAGCCCTTTGGGCGGAAGGATCATAAATGCCCAGTACTGGTAAAAGGAGTGATTTTTCCCCTCTCTCACTTTTTTCCCACTCAGTTGTATATTCTGTTTCTTTTGTGCTGACCTTAGTTTTTGTTGTTAGGAATTTGGATTGGGAAATTAATCCAATTGAAGGCGTTTTTTCCCCTGTTACTTAGCTTATTATATGTCTTCAGATATTAATAGTGTGCACATACATCATACTTCCTGATCTGTACATTGCAATATTGTTGTTTGCAATGCTTCTCCAATACAGATAAGATTTAATAAATGTTTCATATAAAACATGTTTTACTAATTTTACTCTTTTACAGTGTATCCTTCATGGAAGAAAAAACTAAGCTGTATTTCTGTTTAATTTTTTCAGGAGCATAATTTTATTTCTTTGTACCTGAAAAGCCAACAGAATTAAACACAACCTAGACTTTAAATATTGGATTACACTTTAAACATGGCTTTAGTTTCTGGCATTTTTGTTTGACAGTTTTGTGCAGTCACACAGAAAAAATAGCAGGTGAGACTGCAGCACAATAGATCTACAATTATACTTGAAGATCAAATTAAAAAAAAAGTATTTAGGACTTATAACGAACACAGTTGTATGTTTTTGTTTACTGCATGACTTGAAAGATTGACGTGTAATAAAAATGAGTGGTAATTATAGAAACTGCCACATGAGATTTATTTTTGGTTTAGTTCCATGATGCTATGGCTGCTGAGTTGGTATGCTATTTCTTTGCTCTTGATTGACCCTGATCCAAAAATCAAACAAACTTAAAAAACCCCAGCAAAATCCACACAACAAAATACCCATAGAAACAATCAAACCAAAAAGCAAACAGCTCCTGCTCAAAAAACAAGACGTGTAATTGAAATTAATTTATAATAATATTACTTGTGTTTAATGGACATCTGAAAGCAAAAACCAGGCTTTTCCTTGTAAGCATGAATCTTTGATGGATTTTGTTCTTAAATAAATCTTAAAAATACCAGTTTTAGCAGAGTGATTTGTGATATTAAACCTGATCTACAGATACTGGACTTAATATTTTCATAGCAAATCTGTAATTTCAGAACACAGGGGAAAACCTTGGTGCAGTCGGATAATTCAACTCCCAACAGTTAACTACATCCATGGCAATGTAGTAATTGCATTTTTGTGAATTATGTGTACTTTTATTTGTTTCTGCATTTTTCTAGAGTTAAATTTGTTCTCCACTGCCCTCTGTCTCAAAGTTGGCCTGGGTAGGGTCTTTGACTGAATCTAATATTAGGGGTATTGACAGGCAATTACAATGTTTAAGAGTACATAGAACAAACAACTTTCTCTGTTAAACGATTTAAAACTTAATAGGACATGCTGTCTTGTTAAAACCAAAGCTAGTTGTCATGGATGGGACAGTGCTGGTAATGGCTATTTCAGTTGCTCTGTTATAGGATCTGAACCTGTTAGCTCCATCATCTGACTGTCAGGTAGCTGCTGGTAACTTAATGTTATGTGCTTTAGTTATGTTTTGAAAGAAAAAAACCCTTCATTTTTGAAAAAAGGTTTTATTTAATTCTAGTGATTAATGTGCTTTTAAGGATATTGGTAAGGATTACAGGGTTTTATATATGGTTTTATGTGTGTGTTAATTTCAGAGTCAGTTTGATTGTTGTGATTTTAACCACAGCAGAAGCTCAGCCCTGCACAGCTGCTTGCTCAGTTTCCCCTGTGGAATGGGATGGGTGAAGGGAATCTGAAGAATAAAAGTGAGAAGATTCATGGGATGAGATAAAGATACTTTAATAGGTAAAGCAAAATAAAGAAATCACAGAACTACAATCACAGAATATTCTGAGTTGGAAGGGACCCACAAGGATCAACGAGTCCAACTCCTGACTCCGCACAGGACAGCCCTAATATTCACACCATGTTCTTGAGAGCATTGTCAAAACACTTCTTAAATGCCTATTTCAGTGCCAAACCATGCTCTGGGTGAAGAACCTTTTCCTAGTATCCAGTCTAAACCTTTGCAGACACATGGTGTCGCAGAAGTCTAACACCCACTGTCCTTATCTCATTCCATGAGTTTTCTCATTGTTTAATTGAGAAAATAATGTGTGGCAGTTAAAACTGGAAGATTTACTTTTGTCTTTCCAGTCTGAGGAAAATATAAGGTATGGAAGGAATAGATCTGCATTTTTCTGTTTAATTTCTTTATGTTTCAGAGCTAATTAACTTGTTAGTGAGTACTTCCTAGAAAATTTTAGGTAGAAAACATTGTGTACCTTATACATTCATCACTTAACTAAAACTGATTTTAAATTTCTTCCTTCTTCATTTTAATTGAATTTCTCTTACAACCTGTTGTAAATTGTTTCAGAGTAGTAAGTATTTACCTGTGTCTTAGTGGAAATAGAAAATGGAGTGTGACATCAGAAGCTGAACTAAATTTTTATCAGCATATGAGTAGTATATCTTAGCTAGGAAAACATGGAAAGATGTGTAAGCTTTTTTTGTATTCATTAAAATAATGGTGTTTTAATGAAGGATAAGAAATGGGCTGTTTTCCTAATTACAGTACAAATGTAGTAGGTAGGTTTAAAGGAAAGTTTGCTGACTTTCAAATTACAATAACACAGTATAAAACAACTCAGTATGTTTTTTAGTGTTTTCTTCAGTGAGGAAAAACTGCACTGATTATTCTGTACTGTAAAGTGTAGTTTCATGTGAACCCCTTCCTGCAATATCCCTTTAGCAAGGCAGTCTGACTATATTTCAGAGGTTTTAACCCAAGAAAATCTAATGAATGCGCTGTTTTGCCTTTCAAAATTGCAAATAAATCCTCAAGTTACAAACAGATTAGCTTTCTTTTACAGTGGTAAATAATACACTTCCAGCTTTCTTTAGTTTGATGCAAATTGGAGGATGAATAAACCAAATAACGTCATTTTAAATCTGGAACCACTACTTAGATTTACAGTCCAGAATTGATCATGAACCAAACATTAATGTTTGTAGACTCAGTGATTTAATAGGAGTAATTATAAAATTTCCAAAAAGTGTCTCCAAATAGCAAAATAAAAATTATTTTAATAAAAGAATCTATATTTTAAGTAAAGACATTTATTAAGAAACTATTTTAAAAAATAATTTTAGCTTAGAAAAAATAAAGAAAAAAAGGTGTAATTTGTATCTGAAATAGAAGTCAGTGAAATGTCCAGCAATGGGACTTGATTTTTCGTTCTGAAATGAGATATGACAACTTTGCATTCCCCTTGCAAACAAGTGACATCCTTGTACTGGAGGTGAACTGTGTCAGATGAGCCAAGGTGCACGATTGACTATTACCAGACCTGTGAGCTTTCTTCCCACTCTCAGGAGATAAATATTCAACTTGGCCATGAATTGTCTTTGAGAGGAGGACTAAAATCCTCAATTTCATCTGCAAATGCTATGGGAAGACAGAAGTTTTCCAGGTCTGCTATTTTTTAACATTAGCTGTATCATAAGGGCATTCCATATGCAGACTTCTAAACCAGTTAGTGTTTCTTAGGCAAGAGTAAACTAATTGGAAATCCCTAGACAACCTAACCTCCTTGTTTTCAGGTAATTAACTGTAATGTCCAGCAGAGTGGAAGGAAGGGTATGAATAACAGAGGCTAGAAGATCATTAGCAGAGAAGGAGATGATGTTTCCTAGTCAAATGGAGATTATAGCCTTGTTGTCTAGGTGTTAAATTACATCAATGAGATAATTGCTGGACTGTTTCTTGTTTTATATGCTTTTCTTTGTAGTTTGTTTCTTATATCTATGCTAGGTTTTTCTTTTGCTCCATACAGTGTTATAATTTCCTGGACTTTTTTCTTCTCTTGGTTTTTAGGTTGTTAAGTTGCTGCTTGTTTTATAGTTTGTGGGCATTCCTACTACTGGAACTGACCACAGTTCTTGTCCAGGGCCAAACTTAATTTCTTTAATTGGAAAAAGCCAATTTGCATTCCAGTTCAGACCTTCTCCTTTTGTCTTTCAAGATCTGATTTACTAACTGGTTGCAGTTGTCAGGTTGTTAGGTTGGGGGTTTTCCCCTGCTGTAATGCTGTCAGTGTCTTAAATTTAATGGTTTTTTTTCTTTTACAGACTGAGACAACTTTGGGCCTCAGTTCATATCAACAGAAAAGGTAAGCATCTTTCTAAAAGTCTAATACAGACTTCGGTTGTAGGATTTGTGATACTTTTCATAAGAATAATAAAGATTTAGTGTAAAAAAGATCAAATACAAATCATGTGGGTTTTTTTCTATTTCTCATACAGAGGAAATGAAACTGAAATGTGAACCAGTTTTTAATATTGAACAGCTAAATCATAGAAAGGTTTGGGTTGGAAGGGACCTTGAAGATAAGTTAGTTCCATCCCACTGCCATGGGCAGGGTTTCTGTCCCTCACCACCTTTCTCAGTAAAGAATTCCTTCCTAATATCTCATCTAAACCTGCCCTATTTCAGTTTAAAGCCATTTCTTCCTTGTCCTATCACTAAATGACCTTGTGAAAAGTCCCTTTCCATCTCTCTTGTAGCCTGTTTTAGGTACTGAAAGGTGCCGTAAGGTCGCCTCAGAGCCTTCTCCTCTCCAGGCTGAGCAGACCCAACTCTGCCAGCCTGTCTTTGTAGGAGAGGTGCTTTGTCCTTCTGATCATCTTTGTGGCCCTTCATGAGGAAGAAATGTGGAATAAAAAATTGAAGGATTCTTTAATTCACTTTATAATGTATACCACAGAGTAATTCTGTGTAATTAAACTGAGACTCTGCTTGTAGAGTCTCTTGTAGAGAAAATCTACTGCTTGTAGATTTTTTTTTAAAAAATCATTTTACTGTAGTTATGTTTATTGAGGAGGAAGTGGGTTTGCCTGCTTCAAAAGTTCATGGTGTCCTTTTGAAGAAAAACTTGATGTTATTTTTGATAGATTCTTCCCCGCTGTCCTTTGTCCCATCATAGAATCATTAAGCTTGGGAAAGACCTCCAAGATCACCAAGTCTTAAACTTCAGCCAAGTGCCACCATGTCCACTAAGCCATATCACAAAGTTCTACGTTTACTTGTTTTTTGATGGTGATTTCACTTCTTCCCTAGGGAGGCTGTTCCAATGCTTAACCACTCTTTCAGTTATGATTTTCATGCCTCAAAATATAGGCTGGAAAAAAATCCCCATAGACCAGTGTTTATAGAGCAGGTATTTGTTTATTGTAGCGCTGGAGGTGAGGGGGATCTCTCCACCTAGCTCACCCACCTTTGTCAAGTGCTGCGGTTTATTTATGCAGTAAGTTTCACTTAGTATTACTATGTCACTATAGCATCATTATATACACCCTGGAACTAATTTACGTAACATGATCTCATGGTTATAAATAGTTCTTTTGCACTGTGCTTGCGCCTGCCCAGTTGGGTGGTCGTGGGGATCTTCTCTTGATAAAGGCCCAAGGTCTTCCTTGCACCTGAACTTTTCACCTTTGTCTTCGGAGCATGCGCAGTCATGGTTTTCCTTGGTCTCTCTGGCTCTAATCAGTCTAAATTCTGTTCTGTGGCTAATTGGCTTTACATTTGTCAATTTCTCATTAGTACTATACTTACCCACATTTGAAGCTATCCACCTGGTGAGGTTTTTTGTCTCTTCAGCATTAAGCAGCTAATTAACCATATAATACCCATTACATTGTATAGAAAGTTATAACTGACGTTATATTGGTATAGAAAGCTATGATTCTGGTTATATTGATATAGAAAAGTTGTAATTCAGGTTATGTTGATCTGTTATAACTAGAGCTATATAAGCACCTTGTAACTCTGACCAAAGTTATAGGCATCATTTTTTTTTCTGAATATCCAACCTGAATCTCCTGGCACAACTTGAGGCTATTTCCTCTTGTTCTGTGTCTGGTTGCCTGGGAGAAGAGTCTGGGCCTCCTTTTCTCCAGACTAAACACCCCATGACCCCATCTTGTCCTCTCCTGTCCTGAAGACATAATCTGTTACTGAAGAACTTGTCATTTATAATACCTGAGAAGGAAAATAAGTGGCCTCTTTTTTCCCTGGTCCCTAATTTTTCATTAGAGAATCATCAAATATTCTTGTTTATTTAATGAATGCATTGGTCAGTAATAATGAAGCTTGTTTCTTGTACAGTAGCATTCAACAAACTGTTGTAGTGCATTTTCAGTAAATACAGCTATGTTTTTTCCCATGACCTGTTTTCTGTTCCTTTTCAGGAAATCTAGTAAAAGACTTTTCCATTTCAGATCAGTTCCTATTTTACTATGTGTATAGTTGCTTAATTCTGGGCTTGAGATCCTTCTTTTTCGCAAGTTTTGAAAAACCCATGAAATCTCCAGCTGTGGACAGGAATGCAAACAGCTGTGGCTGTGTGCTGCAGTATGTCAATCAGGTTGCTAGTATGAGAACATGAATTTATAGGAATGACAGTTGAACTAAAGATAACAATAATTAATGTATTCTATGTCTTGGATAGAGCCAGACATTACAGAGATTCTTTAAATGAAATAGCATCTTGTTTAAATCATCACATCTCAATGGCAGAAAGAAAATGCTTATATTGGCATCCATGGATTAGTTGCAATATTTTTGTTTCCCAGAAAACAACTCAATTGAGTGGTTCTTGAGGTTGAGGCCATGGACTCAATTGCCTGCAGGATTTTTTATTTTAATTTCTCGGCTAAGAAGATTACTTTCTGTATTGGAAACTTCAGTGCTCTAGAGTGTGTTTTATTAAAACACTGGTTTAGAGATTTGAAAAGAAATAGTCCAGTCAGAGCACTGGCCTATTTGAAGTTTAGTCGCAGTGTGGTGAAGATCTGCATCACAAGCTCCCTGATACCATGTTACATAGTAAATACAAAATTTGCTTTTTGTTTTTCTGTCTCACTGCTGTTACTGGTTTTACATCAATCTTCCCTTTAAGTATTGTTCTAGGTGATTTTTTTTCAATGGCATTGCTAAAAACAATACTTAACTTCTCTAGATCACTTGTCTTTCCTTGTCCGTATCAGAGATTATAATATCTCCTTCTTGGTATAGCTTGCTGACATTTTCTCCCTGTTTAGACTGTTTATTCAGTTCTCTGATCTACTTTTTAGCACTAATTGGAAGGAGGGAAGTGAACTAGCAATTTAATTCAGTTTGTTCGTGCCTGTGGTCAGGTTACAGTGCATCTATTCAAGCTTCTCCCTGTTCTTTCCCTAGACACTCCCCCTTGGAATTTGTTAGCTTTGAACTTTGTCTGATATGAGTGTGTTTTCCTGATACAGGGTTAATGTTGACATATCTGAGCCAGCTACTATCTGGGTAGTTAATGAAAAAAATTGTTGCTAGTCTTTTTATTCGTCTGCATTTATAGCAGCAGCTACTGCTAGATACTCAGCTGGTCAATTGTTTTGTGGGAGTTCACTTTCTTACTGAACCTGTGATTAATATGCATATTTCTAAAATAATTTAATTTTTAAAATTAAAATATATTTTGTGATACATGCAGCTCAGCCTTATTTTTAAATATTAACAAGTTGTGGATGCTCTCAGATTACTTACAGAGCATTTTTAGCTAAAAATGTCTGCAGTGGCTCTTTCGAGGATTCTGGCACAAAACGTACCCACTGTGAAGTATTTGCCAATTTGTCATTTTAAAGGTTCACCTAGTTATTTTTAGATACGCTTTTATTTGATTTTGTGGTAATAGAAATAAAGTAGCGGCTTTCTGAGAGTTCTTGTTGCTATGTGAAATCATGAGATCCCTTGCTGTTTCACAGCTTAATGCTGCTGTCTTTATTTCTTTACAATTTATGGCACAAGAGAGGAAATAAAACCCTTTAAACAACTGCTGAAGTAATGTGGGAAGAAATACATATGCAGTATGCTTAGATTTGAATTTTCCACGGTAGCAATTAACGATGTTACAGATAAGATTCCACAGAGCACAGAACTCCTCCAGAAATCACAGAACAGCTAGAAAGGTAAAGTGAGGATACAGAGAACACAGTTGGTGCCCAACTTGCAGAAATCTTTAAATACTGTATGTGACAAGCATTTTTTTTAATCTCCAAAGGCAGAGATGCGCATTGATTATCTAAAATTGAGTGCCTCGTACTCTGTGATAGAAAGCAAAGCATTATAGAAGTTCTGCAGAGTGTCCTTAAGACAGAAGAATATTGGGGCTCAGCACAGATGGACACCCATATCAGCTACAGTGTTTGCAGGCATTGCTATTTTGACCATTTTAATGACAAGCATCTGTGACTAACATTACTGAGACATGAAGCTGCACTTCAGTGAATTGCATCTGGTAGTAGGTTGCTTCTGAGTAGCGGCAGTACCTTAGTTTGTAGTAGAGGTAAATGCCCACTCAGGCACACCGTGGATGGAACAGGGAGGATAATAATTTTGCTGGGGACTCTGTGTAGTCCACTCTCAAGTCTCATTTTTAAAATCAAAATCTTACAGAAGGAAAAAAATGTTGAGAACATTTAAATCATGGGTTCAGATGACTCCGGGCCAGTTCTTTAGTCTCCTGGTGCTTGTTGGCAGGTATAAGCAGTCCTCTCATCCAGATGCATCTTTTCTTTTTCATGTTGTTCTTGTCTTTAAAAGTTAGAAAACTTGGAGGGGTAGGGAAGGAGAAATGTTTAAATTGTGATATAAGACCGGGAGCCATATTTCTTCATGCATGCAACAGTAATTAACTTCATGTCATTATGCTGTAAAGTTGCCCTACCCATGGGTGTATCCAGCCTTTGGTGAGCAAGTGCCCAGCAGAGCAGACATTATCATCATTTTCTAGTCTGCTGCAAGTTGACTCATGTTGGGCCTTTCAGTAGGCAAAGTTTATGAATCCCAATATTGCTTGTCCCTGTTTGAATCTTATTACAATTTAATCTTACAGTTGTTACTTTTATTATAATAGTTGGCATTCATTATGATGTCATTGCCTTTACCAAACTTGGCCCATTTAAAAATTCTGTGTTGTCCAACTGGCTTTCCAGGATAATGTAGCTCTGTGGCCCAAGAAAATGTTGCCTAAACTTTACATGTATGTGGAGAATTGAGTATGTCCTGATTGTTCAAGTTAGGTTGAGTTAGTCTTGACAATATTTTCAATGCATTTGAAATAAAGATATTAATTATCACTTTTGTAAATAGTGTAAATATTTTAAAATTATTTTCCATAAAAGGAATGGATATGTCATTCTACCAATAATTACCAATACAAAAGAGGTGCTGTCTGGCTGTTCAGAGTTTTAATTTGGAAGAAATGGACAGAATTATTTTTAGGATCACTTTAAGATGAATGGTTTCTGTTTAGCATTGTCTTGACAATGGAGGTACATGAGCTTTTGGACCTCTTTCATTTAGAAATGCACTTTAAATGGTATTTAAAATTGAGCTGTGAACTCTGAAGGCATACTGTCCACTTGTTTTAGCCTTTCAAAACCCAACTGCTAGTATAATTTTCCAGTTGTTTCTCCTTTGTCCAGTGTCTCTGTAAACTTCATTTTGTTGAGCATTTGTTCTACAAAGTTTGTCTTTGGCCTCAGAAGGTGTACGCAAGCACTCTCCAATTTGACAACAATTTGTAATGTGTCACAGCCACACTTAATAGTAGCAAGAATTTTAATGTTTTCTTGCAGATCTAGGTACAGTTTTTTTTATTAATGTCTTTTTCTATCTTCAGTTCTGTTGTACTGTGATGTGCACACACATGGCATATGTACACAAACACACACGCATTTAAGTATATGTAAGGCTGACTCAATGTACTAAGCTCTGATAGTGTTTTATTAATTTTATATGGACAAAGCTATTTTTAGTGACAAGGCTCTGTAGCATTGAAGATGCTATGACATCCAAACATAGAGAGCTGGAAATTGATTGGCATGCTGTGTATTATACTTGAACTGTGAAGATTCAGTCGTGGAGTTTTAGTGTGAGTCATTGAGACGTAATTTCATTTAAAAAGCTTTTGATTTGATTTTAATTAAAGGATGCAATTAGGATTTCCTAACCTATTCTTAAACTTTTACTCCTGTAAATGCCTTCCTTGTTGAAGTGGTTCTGGAGTATGGAAAGACATCTGAATTTGATCAGAAATTAGTTTTCCTGGAATTGCATTGGATGGAATTGGATTGATTTTTGTTCAAAGCCTCAGGTTCCATAAAATGAGCCACATGTGTCTGTCCTCTTCCCTGGCTGTTCCTTCTTGTTGAGGCAGAACTGCATAGTTCTGGGCAGAACTGGTTTTGTGGAGAAGCTTTCCTTACCCAGGACAAGTGGCTCCAGCTCTGTCTTTAGCCTTCCACCTTCCTCTTTTTTTTTTATGTTGTTATGTCTCTGTATTGTTTTTTGTATGAATAGGATTTTTTACTCAGCCCAGAATAAAGTGTTAGAGTTACAGAGATGTCTAACTGTGGTCACAGTCACATCATTCTGAATAATAAAAAATATTTCAGTCAGTGAAACTACTTCATATTTTTTACTAAAAATTTTTGTTGTGGGTTACTGATTGTGCTCCATATAACTGTACTGATAAAATTAGCAGTAGTAGAAAATGCTTCCAGGTACTTTGTTGACTTCACTGCTGAATTGTTCAAGTGCTATTTAAGTTTTGGTCTATATCTACTAGAATTTTCCCAAAGTGTTTCCAGTGGGAGGTTTACAGTGTTTCCAGTGGGAGGTAGGCAAAGCTGAGGAATGTTTCCAGAGCGGAGTCATTGTCTTCTGGATATTGTGAGTTTTGAACAGTATTGGCTGTTTTCTAACGTGGCCCCAGTTCCATCAAATAGGTCCAAGATTGTTTATGTACTAGAGAAGAGAAACTCATGATGTGTATGCAAATTACTGTTGCACGCTGGACAATATCCAAAACATCTTTCATAGCAATGTTTGGACATTGCTATGAAAGGTGATGTAAACTTACTTAGTGTGTTGTTTCACTCAGCCATCATTATATGGAGGAGAGGTTTACACTTCAATTATGTCCATTTTCAAGGTACGTACAACTTGCACAATCTTTGTTGGAGACACCACATAATCATGTAAAATTACGGTGTTCTGACAGAACAAGTTTGTTTTGTTTGTTTCTTCTTTTAATTAGTTGCTTTATTAGTATTAATGAACATTTTGCTAAGAAAGGGCTATTTGATATGGGTAGGGAACAAAAATTTGTCCTTTAATAGTATCTTTTACAGCATTTCATTTTTTCTTGCAGTGTATCCCTGTATCGGGGAAATTGCCGACCTCTCCGGTTTGAGCCACCAATGCTGGACTTCCATGAACAGTAAGTTGAAAAGTCTTTTGATCTGTTCAGTTATACAAACCTAAAAAACCCCCACGAAACAAACAAAAAACCAAACCCAGAAAACAAATAACAAGAGCATTTAAAGCTGATGGAGAAGGTTGTATACATAGATTAGATTAATAGGTTGTGAATGTAATTGACCTATGTGTTACAAAGAACTGCTGTACTCAGTCTTAAGCATCATGTAGCGACCTGTCAGCTGCTGTGGTTTTGATGATGTAGATACTTGTACTTTTTAGGACCTTGTACAGCTGCTCTGCCGAGTGGACTGTTTTAAGTCTAGAACCTAATGTCCTGAGCTGAGATCACCTTTCTGCTTGAACTTAACCCACATCAGGGAGCATGTACCCCAGCAGATCAATTTTACTATTGCTTTGGTGGCAAAAAAACTGACAGTGGATCTGCAATTACTAGAACAGTAATGTTGAGTTATGAAAATACAGCCTCAAGGAGAGCAAACAGCCTCCAGGAACCTAGCACCGTGCTCTCTGCTTTGCAGCTGGTTGCTGTTTCCATTAAACAAAAGGGAGGAGGAAGGAATTAACCAATTTCATCAATGTACCTGTTTTTAATCAATTCCTCTGAGAACTACTTCAGTTTTAACTTGTCTTACTATTAACTGGTTACTGTGTATAGGTAGCCCTAATCCCTCTTCTTCCCAAAAGTCAAAATTGGTTCTGGAGTTGGTTTTCATGGATACAGCCTCTGTACACGATTGGTAATTTGACCAATGTAAGTGGCAGTGAAGGCATTTCAAATGTTTTGTTACCAGTTCAGCCTGGAAGGGTGAAAACAGCCCAGGTGTGCCTTTGCACATCATTGCTTCCCCCATCTTCAGCCAGCACTGCTGCTGGATGAAAGGCTGTTTTGTTTACAGATAACCACAGATTATTAATAAAAATATAGTACCCTTTTCTGTTGGAAAGGCTGTTGTACAGTGTGGTGACTACAAAGGTGTGCAAGGAAGCTCCTGTGTATTGAGATGGTGTATACTTCTCTTTCTGGAAGTCAAAAAGCCATAACTGTGTGTTGTTTGCACAGAGTAGCCTTCCAGAAATAACGCCTATACAAAAAACCCAATGTAAATGTCACTAAATAATGAAGCTATATGAAAATGCCTTATTTTACAGAATGTTTGTGCTCAGCCTAACAAAATCGTGGCTTTACTTCTGATTAAAGACAGAATAAGTTACTCTGCCCCCTCTTCCCTTTTCCTTCAAAATTTCCTTTAGCTTTTGATGTTGTGTGTTTATGTTGTTCTTCTTCCTAATGTTAGTAACTGGTCTTAGGTAAGAGAATATTGAGTTTCTAAATTGAGTAGCAAAATCCCTAGTGGTAAGCCCTACTCTACTGCTTCTTTGCTACATGAAAATTAGGTTATAGTTAATAAATTATGCCAATGAGTGCAGTACAATTTCAAAGTGTAGAGGAGTGTACTTTTTGTTAGACTTACTGTAAACTTACCTATTGATTTGAGTTTATTTTCTTACAAAAATTGTAAAAAATTTCAGTTTATAGTAATTCCAGACTTTGATATTGTAAATGTACTTTGTGCACCTTTTTCCACCATGAATAAAGTTGATGTTCTCTGAAATATCTTTTAAAAGTTATCCAGAGTTTGCATGCTTATCTGAGGAAAGCTACATGTGCTGCTTTGTTTTGTGGGTTCCAAAGGTGATTTATTTCCCCTTGCTACAAGTAGATCCAAGACAGTGTCATAAATACTTTAAGTTGTTCTTCATTATATTTCAGCTTTTTATGTAAGCTTTTCTTGTCAAAGCTAAAAGCACTGAAGAAATAGTATAGATCTAATACAGTGTTAAAAGTAGCACAATTCTTTTATTTGGGAATGACTCATTACAATACATGCAAAACTGCACTGGGGGACTGACTGCCTTCTGTCAATTAAAATAAGGACCCTGTGTGTTAGATCTTGATTCATCATGTGTTCCTTTTCTGGTTTGGGTGGGTTTTTTTGGTAGCAGTATATAACTAATTTATCTCTTGTCATTTGGGTCATAGTCTCAGGTAGAAATCTTCTTCTCATTTATTAAAACTTAAGTAAGTTGTCAAAAGCTGCTCTAGAAAAGGTTTAGATATGGAGCCCTGAAGTTTAGTTTGAAATCTGTTACTCAGAAATGCTGAGTAACCCACCCTTATGGTGGGAACAAACTGCAGGTGCCAAGCACCTTGGAAGTCAAATAATGCAGATTGAAACTTACAAGTTTTTGCCTTTTAAAATAGACAGGGTTTTCACATTCAAATTCTGTCTTTTCTGTCTTTGTTATTAATGGATTTTAGAAAAGGCATAAAATGCATATTTAGTTTCTGAATAAGTACTATATCCAAAGGGTGTTTGGTTAATAGGTAGCATATAGCATTTAGCAGAGCAAATGTGTTCAAAGTTCATGTTTATGCTGAGCTATTACCATGTATCATACCTAGGCTAAAGAAAGTTTTAGTATTTATTTTCAGTTGTAAGTCAAGCCATTTTTCCTGTGACATTTTTGGTCTGCTAAGAGTTTGTGGGATTAATCAGATGTTTCAAAAACATGACAACTTAAGCAGGAATAATATTTAATAAAAGTTACTTTATCTAAGGATCTCAGAAAGTCAAAACCAATATTAAGTTGATAAATGTGTACTGTAGATATACTTCCTGTGTTTCACCTGGAGATGAGATTACAATGGCATTATGCTTCTGGTATATCACACTTGGAGGTTTTTTTAATGCTGTTTTAATATAAAGGAAACACTACCATATTCTACCTCTTTGAAGGCAGTCCAGGTAATCTCAGATTTATCGAAATAAATGTATGCTGTATGTTAGGATATGCAAAAGGATATGCAAATCTTTAGCTCGCTTGAAGAGATCCCAAATACTCTCTGTATACATTACGCCTCTGGGAATGGGATAGAACTGAGGCAGGTTCTCCCATATCGTTTTGCCAGGGAAGTGCTTGGACTAAGTGTGGAATACTCATTTGGTTATTTAATATGTAAGCCTTTTTCTTGTGTTTCTGAAGCAATGCAAATAGTTTTCTGGAACAAATTCTGCAACATATTGGGTGTCTAAGATTCAGGGCTTTAAAGAAAACAAGAAAAAAGCCCTCCACCTAAAACCAGCTCCATAACTAGCTGACTTTATTTTTACCTGAATTATGTTCCTTGTATTCTTGGTTTTAAACAGTTCCTCTCCCCTGTTGTTAAATAGGAATAACTGAGGTGTTGTAACCTACAAACAGTAACCATTATGTCTCCTCCATAGCTTTGGGAGTTGGTTTTTCAGAGGCTATTTTGGCAGAACAGTCATTATCTATATGACTTTTTGTGTTTAAGATAGGTGTTCATATTAGAGATATTACAGATGGCCACCTGGGGTGAATGCTGAAGAATACTTTTCCAGGGTTATTTACATTCGGTTATTGTAACTGCTTTTTGGGAGAATATGGATCTTCACAGATCTCAACACATTGCCTTCATCTTTGGTAATTCAACTCTGACTGTATCAAAAGTAAAGTTTAACTTCTTCAAAACTAAATTTTTAGTAGAAGTAACTTGATAATGAAGCTCTTGGGTATTGAGTATTTTAGGATACTACCACAATATAAGTTATAACTGCTTATCAAAATTTTTTTTTAATGTGGAATTGGTTTTGGTGAAGTTGACATCCAACCCGTTTCACAGAAATGCTAGGTAGTATATGAAATTATACTTTTGGTTACAGTAATATTTTAATCCTTCATCAATATATTCTTCTGTGGTGAATAGAGGTTCACCTAATTTGAGCAATGTCTCATTCTCAGGCAAAATTTTCTCATTGGCAGGACAGTATTCTGAAGTTCTGTATTTCAGTTTTATGTTGATAAACAATCTCATTTTGCATTTCCTTTGAAGTGTTTTCGTTAGGGGGTTTTTGTAATGTTTTCATGTTTCTTGTTTTTGAGCTCTAGTATTTGGCAGGATATTCTGTGAGAGCTTGAGCTGGGCTTGAAAGCAATTTCTTGGCAATGTTCAAATATTGAGACCATCTTGCAGGTGTGGAGACCTTATGTTACTTTAAGTAACATAAGGAACATACTTCACTCGTGTAGCTTTGATTATGTCCCTGTGAATCTAGACTGCACTGCCTACAGTTATACTTCTGATTACATGAACTGAGAACAAGAAGACAAATGTAAAGGGGGCATTGAGAAAGTCAAGGCATATCACGAATGTGCTATACTGCAGTGTAAACTGATTTACACCCTTGTAAGGCTTGATTGCTGTGAAACTTAGGGGAAGGCTAGTATGGTAAGGGAATGGAGAAATTATATTCTTAACAGTGTAGCTATTGGAAGTTTTCCTGAGCTATAGATGAAATGTTTGGATCTACTAGATATTCAGTAGATACAAATGTCCTTAAAACCATGGGAGTTACTTTAAGTAACATAAGGTTGATATAAGATTAGCAAAATGGTCTTTTTTCTTCAAGAACTCTAATATCTTACACAACAAATAGTGAAGAATTTTAGCAATTAGAAAATTTATTCAGATCACAATTTTTCCTACATTTAAAGTACATTTACAACTAGTGAAAGGACCTGTAAGTTGCCTACAATGTACATCCAAATGTTTACACAGTACATTTGATACACTTCTAATTTGTGAGAGTTTGAGGAAATGTAAAAGGAAACTTCATTTCCCTTGGAATTTTTTGAATGTGAGAAATTGCTGACAGTAAATTGACATTTCATCCAAATCTGCCTCAGCTTTTGTTCACATATCATGCTAGACTGCACAATGCTGTCAGAAGTTCATTACACTTAGATGCATTCCAATCATGCTTAGTGACATTGTTGGATAAACTCTACTACTTGTATATGTGGTTTTGATAACTGTTAGGAAAATGCATGATTTTTTTGTATGGAATCTAAGTCAGATTCCTAACATAAAATGGGGCACCTGCTCTATTTAGTATGTTAAGTGGACACCAACCTTTTGTCAAGTCTAATGTCAAGGAACTTTCTCTGTTTGTTAAAAGGTAGTGAAATCTAGAAGCTGAGAAACAACTGATTTGTAGGTTAGTACATATACAAAAGCAAAATCCTTCTGTTTTCTTTCACTTTTCTGAGTTGGAGATATGTTTGAGAATGCAAATGTATGTGCTTCAGCCACTCTTTATCTTCAGGTGAAGAAGCCACCTGCCTGTGTCACTCAGCTGGTCTTGTGCAAAACAAGAAAAATGCTCTACTCGCTAATTCTTTAGTTTTGTACATCATGCAGGCTTCCTTTGTGTAAGGAAACTAGTGTTTTCTTCACAATGGGGCACAAAAGGCATTCCCTTTCAGTCTCTAGAAGTAACCTTGTAAGAGCAGCTTGTTTTGTTTCTTTTAATTAAAAATAGTTGGATACGTTACAAGTCCACACCCAAGTTCTTATTGTTGGAGCTTGCTGAGTCTGATCTTCTGGCCCAAGAAATATCTTCATTGGCTCAGGAAGTTCCAGAGCCTAGGAGAGTGTCCTGAGCACCTGACTTTGTATGCTTTCCACATTACTCTTCTGCCTTCTAGGCATCTGTTATTCATCCCTGTCTGATAGGGTACTGTATGACAGGATACTGATTTAACCCTTGTGAAACTTCTGATATGTTGTGTGGCAACTAGTTTTACAGTTGTTTCCGCAGTTGCCAAAGATGCTAAATGAAAAAAATCCATGGAGGAAAACATATGTCAAATTCTCAAATTCATGAGGAATTTACTGGAATTGAATATTGAGTATATTTACCTATATTCCCAGCATTTATAAATGTAACTGGGAAGGTTTTGTTGTCTTCATTTCTTTCTCCAGTCTCATTAGAAAGAATAAGAGATGGAAGAGGAAGAATGTATCTGCTGAATTAATCTCTTTTGCTTTTCAGTAATAGATTTGTATCATTTACAAGTAATAGACGTGTAAATGTTTCAAGTAAGCATTTTACAGAGGTGTTTAAACTATATGCAGTAGTAATAAAAAATAATTGCTCTTTTTAAAGGGCATTTTCCCAATCTCTGTTTGCTTCACAATAAGTAGCTAGATATTTTTGCAAGTAAATTTTGAGCCAGTGACTCAAAGACTCATCTCCCCAAAATTTGTAAAAGCTGATTTCCATTTTTAAAAGAATCTACCTTTTGATCCTTGGAACAGCAATGAATTCCATTACAAGGGCTTGCTTGCAATACACTGCAGATACTAACTCAGACTTTGGAAAGAGTTGAGTTGCAGCAGTAAAGAACATGAACACAGGCTTCTTTACCCATTTGACCAGGCACCTCACCCTTTTTAATTAGCATCTTCTCATCTAGGTTATGGTATCAGTCTTTTTATCAGTGTAGGTGGACCTAGCATTATGCAGGGACAAAGGATCAGGAGCAAAATCTTATATGCTTTGACTATTCATGTTCGCCTGGAGGTCTGTGTCTGTACCAGCTTCTCACAATGAAAAGTGGTACCTGGGACTGCTCTAGGAAATTCTGCTCTAAAATTTGACGTCAGCTACAGCTGTACTTGTGCATATCATTGTGGTTTGATAATCTGTAGTTTAGAGAGCATCCCTTATGAGATTATGGTTGGGATGCAGGTTCATTAGAGGTGTCTGGTGCACACTGCCCTACCTGGATTTTACCATGTCTGATGGCAGAAAAAATAGGTGAGCTTTGTGAGGTCCTGTTTCTGTATATTTGGCTAACATCAAGGATAAAGATTGTAAGGAAACCTGTATCTCAGCTAAATGTAATGTCAGATTCATTGTTTCAAAATCAGAATGATCAGCAAAATAGTTAAGTAAAACAAAGTCGTAACCTAAGCAGAATTCCTTTTTGGTGCAATCTGCCTTTAATACCTGTAATTATACTGTGGTAATTTAGTCTGGAATATGAAGTTAGTGAGCTGTAGTATTGGTCATGGCTATTTCCCTACCAGTTTGTTTTTATAGACTTTAGCCTCTCAAACAGGTGTAGAGTTCCTTTTTTTCAGAACTGGAAAAGCATGAAAGTCTTAAAGACTGTTAATATTTGGAATATTTCCTGGCTAATGAGTTTATTTTGCAACTACCTTTCTGACACGAGCAGACTGGTGCTTTGCTATTGCCAGTTCATTCAACATCATTTTGCTGGCTTTGTGATGTTTCACACATGATGCATCATAAAAAGTGTCACTAAAGTCAACTCTGATCTTCAGTACATAGCTGATCCTCTTTAGACACCACAGATGATACACTAGTCATGACACACTAGTCATGCCATTTGCTCACATGTAATACAGGGATGAAAATCTACTAATCTCCCCCTTCCTGCTGTTGGGGTTGGAAGGAACTGTTCTGTTTGATTCTAGTTTTTGCTGTTAGGCTCCTCATATGAAGAGTGGCTGGAGTGTTTTATTACAGTGGAGGAGGATGATTTCCCCTTCTTTACGAGCTGCTGAACATGCTGTGGGGAAGAGAAGTATCCAAAAACTACTCTGTGGCAAGCAAAAGAATTGCTCTAAGGTGCTGGGAGTATGTCTTCCACTAAGGAGAGAGAGAAAAACTGTAGTTAGAGCTAGGGAACAGATGGGTGATCCTCAGGCTGAAAAAGCTTTCTTCAGTGTTGGAGGAGATAGACTATTTTATATTCTTCCCCTTTTAGTTTTTTTTGTGATGTTGGTGTTCATAGAATCAGAGTACTAGCTTAAGGCTTGACCACTTTGTCTAAACAAGGAATTTGCAGCAAAAGTGTTGACTTCTACAGAGGCTTCTCAGATAAAATACTCAAGGCCATCTGTAGTGATGTCAGTGAAAGAGTCTTTGAAGCAGTGGGTTCAGGATTCTGGGGATGCTGGGTAACTCCCTATTAGCACCTTCGTGGTTGTGGATTTGCATGTGTGTTGTTATGGTGGGATTTTTGGTGGGGGTAGGGGTAGAGATGAGGAAATCTGGAGGGCTGGCTCTCACTTGCATTCCTTTGGTCTGGTAAGCTTCTTCCTAGCAAAAGAGGAATAGGTGTATAGGTTTACTGTTTAATTCCATTGATCAACAGTGTAGCAGTTGCAGCAGTTAATGCAAAATGTCACAACTGATAAATCATTTCCCTTTCTGACATCTCCATGTGTGCTGGCGAAAGATAAAAATATTTTCTGTTAAGGCTTAACCCGGATGTTTGGTTTTGTACAGGTTTTAAAAGGTGCGAGAAATTGTGGTCTTCATTACTGGTGAAGTTAGAGGAGTCAAAATGAGATTTTTTTGACAGTGAAAGAAGGATCAAGAACAAGTGTTTGCTGATGGAGACATGAAATTAGGTAGACTCAGCAAGGAAAGCAAAGAGATGTACAGTAGAAGAGTGCAGATATATTTTCCTGTTAGTGATGATGTCATTTATTGAAGTTTCATAATTGTGCCTTTGAATTAATAATGTGGTCTTTAGCATCTGCTTCTTTAGCCCACGTTTCATGTGTAGGAGGTTCTGTAACCACAATCGCTTTGTAAATTGTGGCATAGTTTGTTTATTGTCACTAAATTCTCCATTCAAGTGAGCCTTTAATTTATAGCAAAGTTATGTTGCTTCATCTGTTGAGATATACTTCACACCCCCTTCTAAATTGAAAAACTGTGACTGCCAATATTAATTTGGTCTGTTAAGGTTAATTGAGGATGGCAGAATAGCTGCCTATTTCTGGTCATCATCACTGCAGTTTGTACAGGTAGTCATTCTTACCAGTGTCTTTGCAGTGTTAGCAGCAAGTGACATGGGAGAGAGTGCTACATGGAATACATGTAGCCTGAAAGTTAAGAGTTAACTATTTTGAATTCTGGAATTCAAAATGTAGCAATTTGTAATCTGTAATTTGCACACTTTATTAGTGCTTTGGTGCTGATACTTAACTGAAACTGGTGCTGATACTGTATGAGTTAAAAGGCATGAAAAAAATTCTGAAAAGACACTAAAGTCTGAAAAATAATTACTGAAACTGGAGCACCTATTGTCTCCTCAGATGTTGTAAGCAAAAGGAAACAAGCCTAAAGCTTGTGCCAAATAAATTTGTTAGCATGTCTTGTTACTGAAGAATTGTACAGTTGTCTGACTGTGTGACTTCCATGTTTTAGGGTTCTTAAATTTTAGAATTTATCTCAAGCCTTTATTTTTTTACTTAAGGTATGAATTCAAATACAATATGGAAATAAAATAGTTGTTGCTGTGATGTCTGCGTTAATTCCGTACAGCATATTACAAAATACAATACCAGAAAAACTCTGGGTTCTGGGTAAGACTACTTACAATCTATCATGGAAAAAATTTGCATTAAAGCTTTTGTCTAGGGTGTGTTCTATTTATGTTCAGTTGCTGTGTATGCCCTGTCTTAAGATAATTATTTAGAGGTTCTAGCATAGGAATAGAAAACTTTGCCTCTTTTGATTCTGAGGTAAAAACCTGACAGTAGAATTTCATGAGCATGATGAACCCTTTCCTGAAGTTAAGCCTTCAGGAAAAGTAAGCAATAAAATGATGGAAAAGGTGTTAACTAATTCTTACAGGTCCAAGTTACATACATGACTTGAAAAAAGAATTTAATGCAAAGCTCTGTTGTCAGTGTTCATCACTTTTATGCTCCTATCTGGTGTAATGGAAAAAAGCCCAATGCTCTGTTGTCAAGGTTTTTGACACTTTGAGAATATTTTCTCTCTATTTTGACAGGCCGGTTGGAATGCCAAAAATGGAAAAAGTTTACCTACATAACCCTAGCTCAGAAGAAACAATTACATTAGTATCAATATCTGCTACAACATCACATTTTCATGCATCGTTTTTCCAAAGTAGGGTAAGTTTTTTTGCTTTCTCAAAATGACCTTTTCTTCCCCCTCTCCAATCTGAATGGAAGCTTTAAAAGAGTGACTTACTGCAATATTTACATACCTAGAAGTATTAAGATACTGCAGTTTTTCGTCTCATTTTAGAGCAAATTTGAACTGAACACAGAAACACAAGGAGTTCTGACTATGTTGGAAATGTATATTGTGATTGATGGTTTAACAGCAGATCTGCTTTGTTGCTGAAGTGACTGCATTTCCTTAGAGCACTTACAGAAACAAACTGTTCCTATAATTTCTGTGAAAAGTCTTAAGTCATGTGAAGTGGTGTTACTGTGCTGTAGTCACTTCAAAGTACTTGGAGCTGTAAGTAATTGTTACAGGAACTTGCACGTTCAAAAGCATGGTGTCAGCAGGGTTAACTCCTAACCACATTGCTGTCAGATGAAGTCCTCTAGTTTCAGTTTTGTCTGCAGGTCCTGTGGCTTAGCAAGAGCCATATAAACATGAAAAAAATTCAGAAAACCTGCCTATAAAAAGCAACCTTTTGCATTTGTGGAAGTCTTGTAGCAATTGCATTTCTCCAGCGATCTGTGAACGGTCAGTCTAAAATATTTTTGTGATAAGCTGAACTCTAAATTAGAATTCAGTTCTTAAAACTTCAATTAAATATGATCCTGCACTAGATAATAGTTTTAAATTATTGATATATTTATTAGTTTGTTACACATTTCATTTATCTGAAAGTTCTACTTTTTTCTTTCGAAATCTGCAGTTGACTTTCTAACTTGAGTATTTCTAGAAAGAACACATGAGGATCTTCTGTTCATCTGCATGATGCAATTTATTTAGTGAACAGTTTTGCTTATCCCTCTGCTTGCTTGCTTTTATTTTTTCCAGAAAATTCTTCCAGGAGGGAATACGTCCTTTGATGTAGTTTTCCTCGCAAGAGTAGTGGGAAATGTAGAGAACACTTTATTTATTAACACTTCTAATCATGGGGTATTTACTTATCAGGTAAGAGAGTTACCCTCTTTCCAGAAAACTGAAGTGTGAATCAGTCAAAGCAGTATCTATTATGGGATGCTTAACCATCCAGGGATATTTGCACAATAATGGTGGGTTGTTGGTTTGGTTGTTTTTTTCATAAACCCACTTGAAGAAGTTTCCATCTCTGCTGTTTGTTGTAACACCATTGTAAAGATCTGTGGGGCAGTTCTGTAAGCCAGATCAATGAAATGATGTAGAATTTTAAACCCTCCCAGCACCTTTTTTGTGTGTGTTATTTTAGTGGCTCATTGTAGTGATCTAGCTCATCCTTTAGTTCTTTACTCATCTGATCCAGTGGCAAGACAATTTTATTCTTTAAGCTGGCAAAAAATTACTCACTGGAGATTCAGAAAGAGAAGCCAGATGGATGAGAGAGACTGAAAAGTGAGAGAAATCCTCTTTGTTGAAAGAATATGACTCTTACCATGGCAATGTTTTGCGAACAGCAGCAAAAATGCTTCCTGTATGGATAGTTTCATAATGAAATTATTAAAGGAACATTTCATATTTCATTAACCTTTAGCTGGTATCTAGTATTTGAGAGTGTCAGAAAGAAAAAAAGGTGTTTTTTTGATTTCCTGTTTTTCAGTATACATGTAAGTAAATAGGAGATATGAGGAACAGCCTTTAGGTACAAACTAAATCAGTTTCTTTATTTCAGAGCTTCAGTATGATACTGGTTTTAATGGTTTGGTTAGAAGTATACTATAAAATTAATCAAAAAGAGTACTTGGTGGGTTGCTAAAATGGGTGTTTGTGTTGGGCTCTGCAACAATTACATACAGCTACTTAAGTTTGTGTTTCTTCTTCTGAACCAGGTGTTTGGCATTGGAGTTCCGAACCCCTATCGATTGCGCCCATTTATTGGGGCACGAGTTCCTGTAAATAGCAGTTTCTCTCCTATAATAAATATACATAACCCTCACAGTGAACCTTTGCAGGTGAGCCTGAGAGAAAAATCATTAAAAGCTCGTTTATGACATTAAACTGAAATTTTGTTTATTTTGGTACTTCTTAAAATGCTGTTTGAACTTGAGAGCTATTTGAGGTCATGTCTTTCATATTACATGACTTTCTTTTTTTCTGCTCAAATGCAGGTCAGTTCTAGACATTGTAGATTACAGTCACAGATTTGTTAATTTCCAGTGAAATTCTAGTTTCTAGAATTGTTGTAGTTACTGGGAAATAAAGATTTAAACTTCTCTGGTGATTAGGAAGAACACTGAAGCAAAGAAAGTTAAACAGATCATGTGCTTTTAATCCAGTGGTGCCTCTTAGCTTCATTCTGTCTGGTTTGCACAGTATGAGGTTTTGTTTCAGTATACCCCGGTATGTAATGTTGGAAAACATTCTTATGTTCAGGCAGGATTAATGTCTTTACCTAACCAAATTCTGATTCTGTTAAGTCATTCACAGCCTGTAATATGCTCTAGAGAGCAGTTAAAGCATAGGACTAGCAAATGGCTATATCAGCATTAAAGTGAATTTTTAAGATATTCCAGTGGTCAAATAGTCACTAACCTATGCCATTGCACATGATTATACCTGATAACTGAAACAGGATCCCCTTAAGGCTGCGTGCTAACATTTTCTTGTTATCCACCTCAGGTGGTAGAAATGTATTCCAGTGGAGGTGATCTCCATTTAGAGCTTCCAACAGGTCAGCAGGGAGGTACAAGAAAGCTATGGGTGAGTAGTCATGTCTTGCAGCACTCATTTTACTTGTTTGGGTAGGTTTTATTTTAATATGAGCTTAAGCTTTGGGGTTTTTTTTAACTAGCTTTGTTTCTAATCATTAAAATACCCCATAACAATGGAAACAATATCAGGGTCTGTTA
The DNA here is from genome assembly GCA_024500445.1 of Entomyzon cyanotis. NCBI lineage: Eukaryota > Metazoa > Chordata > Aves > Passeriformes > Meliphagidae > Entomyzon > Entomyzon cyanotis. The sequence continues at coordinate 30,748,649 of JAKEPQ010001016.1, read as the reverse complement.
ATGTTGTGGTAGTAGGAGTTGAATGAAAGTTTTGATTAAGATAAGCCATATATATTGAGCTGTGCATTTTTGAAATGCAAAGAACAAAATGATTCCCAGAAGAAAGAATTACATCTACCTGAGCTTTCAGTCCTGGAGTCCGGTGAGCTGGATCTAACCCACAGAAAAAGTAGACATGTTTTTAGTTTGGTTTGTTGGTTAGGGGTTTTTTTTGTGTTGGCTTTTTTGTTGGATGTGCGGGCTTTTTAACTCAGAAAGTCCTCCCTGCAGATTACTATGAATGCACACATGGGTTGAAAATGAAGCTGAACAAGTTAGGGAAGAAAAAATCTATTAAGGAGTACTAAATAAAACAGCAGTGTGTCTAGCTGAAGTAAATCCCTAGATCATGAGTTAAGAGTGGCTGAAAACTGTTCTGGAAAATATTCCTACATGCATGCCCTGCAGCTACTCCCTACTCAGCATGTCTGCTGCTAGAGACAAGGTAGTGGATTGGATGGACTCATGGTCTGGCTCATTAAATCTGATTTCAAGTAATACATACTGATATGTTAAAGTGAAATAAAATTTAGATGCATCCCGAAGGTACAGCTTTTGGCTCTATGCTATATATCACACTATTGGTAATGTCCACTTAGATACAAAACATATTTTCATTTGCAGTTAGAATTATTTGGTCTTTTTGATGACTGTTTTTTTGGTCTGGGAGAGACTTCAGAGCTATTGGGTTCCTGAGCTTGTCTCTTGCTCAAATGTGTCATTACAGTCATGTGACAGTTACATTTGTTGTAAGAGGCAAAGTAAGTCAGGGTATTTCCAAGGGAGTTACAAAGAACAATCATAATTCTTGTCTTTTCTGGAGAAAGTTCATTAGATTGGCAGTATTTTAGTTTTAGATACAAAAGTTGCAAGGAAGTAAGTATTAACACAGATCACAACGTTATAAAAATTCAGTGGAAACAGATGCTGAGGGCTAGATGTTCACATGAAAATGGATTTTAAAAATAAATGTCCTAGTGTTTTGACACTGCTTTAGTCAAATTGCATTGCTTCTAAAGATAGCCCCTTCCTAGTAGTAAGGAGAACTCAAGGGGGATGTTTTTCAGAGCATGTAGCTTTTCAGCTTCACTAGGCCAGGTTGCCAGTTAAAGCAATGATGACTCACATGTGAAAGCTTCCAGTGTCTTGCAGGGACTAATCCTCTCATTTTTTTATATCCATCCATTTTCATATCTGTTGGTATGCATTTTCATATAACCATTGGTATTTCAAAACAATAAGGCAACTTGAAGAAATCAAACCAGTAGGATGAAACACACACACGTATCATTATATTGGTTATGTCAGGAGCTGCACTGCAGTTAGAAAAAGCTTCAAACTAGAAGACATTTGAAATATGGTGATGATACTTTGACATATGGATATACATAATTGTATAAAATTGTTCTCATGCCAAATGCTTGAATGATTGGATGAAGCAGTCTGCACGTGCAGGAGTGTTTTTGTAATCACTCTTCGAAGTTACTTCAGGGTTCTGACCAACTTGGGATCCATAGTTACTCATGTGGAAGAGTCAGATCACATCCTTTGAAACATTAATGAATGGCTGCATTGTGTTGGGTCTGTGAATAAGTGTGAAAACAGAGCTTGAAATCTTCTTACTTTGATATTCAACAGTTTTCAAAGAGTAAATCTGCAGTCAGATTTTTTTCCAGTCAAGGAAAATTTCCAATCAAGGTTTTCATCTCCTATTTAAAAACAAAAGCCAAGCAACCAACCACAACTCTAATCCTCAGACCTTCTCTAAAGTGATGGGGAAGACAATCTGATGTTAGTATTTCAGCTGTGATGCTGAAGTTTAGTCTTGTGCTGCACCTGTGTCTGGCAAATACAGAAAGAGTTGTCTTTCAAACCCTGAATGCAGATTAGAACTGACAGAATAGGCATAGTACAGAAACTAAAATACATTTTTACTTTTTCCTGTAAATTACATGGTGACTAGTAAACCTGGAGCACCACAAGCTTCTGCCTACATGGAGCTGAGCACTGTTTTAGTTTGTGTTTAGCACTGAAACTATGCCTTGTGTCTGCTTTGGAGAAAAAACAATTAGAACATGCAGAGTCAATATTTGATATTACTGTCAACATTTTTTCTGAATATCTTTTGTTTATTGCCAGATTCTGTTAATTTAGTCTACTGTCTTTTTACCATGAATTTAATACATAAAACTTAGAATCATGAAACCTTTAACTTAATCAAATGGGACATGAAAGTTCTCTTGCATATACCTATTTTTAATCAGTGTCATGTTAGATTATTTCAACTATCCTTTATAAATTTAATGGTAATTTTAATTACATGAAGCCTACCTCTTCCTGCTTTTGCAGCTTTTTCTCTTAACATAATTATACTCAGTGCTTCTATTGTAATTATTTGGTGTGACAGCTTTTTTTGTAATTACTGCACTCTCATACATGTGCTTTGATTATTTATCAGGAAATACCTCCCTATGAAACAAAAGGAGTGATGAGAGCCAGTTTTTCTTCAAGAGAAGCAGATAATCATACAGCCTTCATTAGAATAAAAACAAATGCCTCAGACAACACAGAATTTATTATTCTCCCTGTTGAAGTAGAAGTTACAACAGGTCTGTAAAAGAGTGGTTGGGTTTTTGTTGATTTTTTTTTGTTTGTTTTGTGTGTTGATTGGGTTTTTTTCAGTAATTCAAATTAATTTATTCTTAGTATGATAAGAATACTGTAACTTTTTTTTTTTTTTAAAGCACCAGGAATCTATTCATCAACAGAAATGCTAGATTTTGGTACACTACGAACACAAGGTAAACCATTCTTCAGTTCTCAAAGTATTTATCAGGAATAGGGAGGGGAGAGCCCAGTTACCTTTGTACTGTTCAGGGTTGCTTGTGGAATGATGCTTTTAAAAAGACAGATAACAGCGTGTTACAACAGTACACAGATGCAAGAGTACTTGGGATGGGTACAAACAAGCAGTAGTTTGCACACCAGGTTGTAAGTACAGTGGTAATGTTAGTTTTGCACAGTTGCACATGGCTTAGTCTGAAAAGCATTTCAGTTCACTTAGTTTGTGAACTTGTTTTAAAAGATTGCTTTACATCTGTGCAAGTTTTAATAATTTTCAGAGATGGGGAAAAGTGAAGGTATGCAAACTTGATCAAATGTTTTATGATAGGATCATTTTTAAGTGCCACTTAGGTATTTGTGCTTAACAATTTACATTTACGTTCATATTGTTTAATAAAATATGTGTATCAGAAAGTAGTAAAACCAGAGGTATTTTTTGAAACTGTAAGAGTTGTCTTTATTGCTGAAGAAAAACAGTATATATCTCTTTTTCAACTAAAAAAAGATAGTTTCTGAAGAACTTTTCCTTGCAACTTGCTTAACAATGGAAGATTTTCAAGTAAGACTAATTTTTTCTGAACATTGGTGCATCTGACAAAGTCATTCAATGTAGTATTTGTAGCCTGTTCATTTCTTAATGTGTTAGAAAAATTAGTGGTAAGCTGAAGCATGTAATACCTACTAATACACAAAAATGCAGTTTGTGTGTCAGATTCTTGGGACTAGCTATTTTGACTGGCTGTTCTGTCATGTTAGTATAATTTTTTAACACTGAACAGTGAAGTTGTGTGAGAAGCCAGCTAGTGTAAATGACTTTGTATAAGATTCACATGTTAAAATAGCCTAATAGACAGATGTGTTCTTTGTTCTTTAACAGATCTGCCAAAAATTTTAAATCTGCATTTATTAAATTCAGGAACAAAAGATGTGCCAATTACAGTAAGTTTTATTTTCTTTCAGTTTGAAACTTGGATTTACTACTTGGATTTACTTTCTCTCATAAAAAGTGATAATTTGCTGGTTCACCATGTAGTGTTCACAACTAGAAGCTAGGTGATGTGTGACTGAAAATGTAACTTAATAGCAGAGTAAATAATTTTTATGCATGGTAAAATTAATTTGCTTCATGGCCTTCTTTGAATGCTCTGAATAGCATTTTTAGGCTATGCCTGCAATATCTGAACTCTTGGAAACTTTTATATTTGAGAACAGTAATTCATTTCCAGTGAGTGAGAGATTAATACAGATTCTTTGCCCTCATAACATCCACATCACATTTAGACATCAGTGTAAAAAGCAGTTGCCCAACATAATTTCTTAAGATAAGCAAAGAGTAGCTTTCAAGAGCTGACTGTTAATTGACCCTTGTTTTCTTGAGCTTGTCTGCTTTGTTGCTTGAAATAAGAAAATAATCCAAACACTCTAGGGCCCTTTGCAGTAATATCACTGCAGCTGAATATAAAGTGCAGCCAGCTTCAGAATTCTAGCATTTGGATTTTCTGCTATTTGTTTTTATTACAGAATTTTGGCTCTAGTCTGGTAGTCCACCTTTGTTCATTCATATGTTTTTCCTGTGTGATTTTTCTCATTGCCCACTATTTTTCTCACTTCTTCCTTCTCCCCTTCCTGTATTCCTTCTTTTCCAGATTTAGTTGTGTAGCTAGCTATACCTTGTCCCAGTGCACTTCAGAAAGTGTTGAAGTGTTGAAAAGAAACCAGAGGAGCCAGAAGAATGACTGAAGGATTGGCAAGGGTTCCTTACTGAGATCTTGGAGAGAATTTCTGTGTTTACAAAGCTTGAAGCTGTAACTATGAGGAACTGGGTTTTAATAGAAAAGATCTAGCAAAATCTTAGGATACAGGAAACTGAGGCTAGATGAATTTAAAACAGAAACAGAACACATTTTTAGTGATGAAGTTAAGTTTTCACAATGACAGTAGTCCATTGCAGTGCTTGCTAAGCTGTTACTCACTAATAATTTTCTAGTCAAGAGAAACTTAGAGTATACTGCAAACAATAGAAACTTACAATAATGCAAAAATATTTTAATTCATTGAGGTGCTAATGCTTATTGTATAAATGAGGTCAGGTGATCCTGTAGGAATCCTGGCCTTGTAAGCTGTAACACAGCTTCCATAGAGGGTTTTAAAACCCAAAAAGACCTGCATATAATTTTTGCATTGAGAAGGTTGGTAAATTTACTAAATTATTTTTCCAGATATATTTGCATATTTGTCTTCTCAGATTTGAAAGTTGTTTGGTTTTTTGTTGGTCTTTTTTTTTTTTTAAGTGTGTAATATACTTGCTGAGAACAATGCAAATAACCATATTTTGAGACCATCAGTATCACTTCTAATATCTGGTAGTGTAGTGCCTAATTTATACTCCACCATTAAAAAAACCCCCAAGGTATCCATTTTTTTTAATCTGTGGTCTTTGGACTATGGCTATAAACCATAAATATCGATCTAATGGAAGGCTGTCACTTGCTAACCATTACACATGTCATGACAAAACTTCTCAAGATAAATTTTTTTTTATTGTGTATCAAAGCAGTTGATTTTGCATTTTTAAAGCCTTCGGAATGAAAAAGTTACCACATAGGTCGAGACATGATGTGTTTTTCAGTGTGTCACATGACACATGAAGTCCATTGTCCTTTTCATTAAGGGACAGCTTTGTTGGGAAGTTTGTAACCTTTCTAGTTTTTGAAGCACTGTGAATTTCTGCTGCTGTGCCAATTAAGGAATTTCCAAGTGGTAGGCAAGAGTAGGGAATTTTTGGAATTCACCAAGGAACTTGGTGAATAGCTTACTTGCAAGAAAGCTTGATAAATAGACTTTTGACCCTTTAGAGCTAGGGTTCAAAAGTAGTGAGACAGAGCTGTGTGACAAATTTCATCTTAATGTCAGAAGAAAAGGCCAAGGCTATTATTAGCATATGTTTAAGCTGGGTGCTGGAGGAACTAAATATCTTCAGGTCATCAGTGTGTGAGAGACTGCTAATACTGTTGCCAGAGTTGTAGTTGTTCTGCCTTCAAGTACTTAGTCATGCTGTGGTCCAACAAATTGGTTGAGGAAAATAAGAGCAAGTCACTTTCTTTTTGAGTTCTGAAGCTTCTTATATAAAGCTCCCTCATTTGGTAGGGTTTGTTCCATTGTTAGTGAGAATAATGCTTATTTCATGACTGGATAAACTAGTCATGCTGCAACAGTTAAGCCATGTTGTCAAAAGTCTGGTAAATGTAGATTGTTGAACACTTTCTTTTATCTCTTTTCTATAATGAAAATGCTGTGTTTCCTTAAGGCACTTTAAGCCTATTTGACTGCTAAAAGCAAAGGAACTCTTCAAATCTTGAGCTCCTAATCATGTTTGGTACATGAAGAACTAGGAACTTCAGGACAACCTTAGTGAAGCAGAGTTATGTCAGTTTGAAATCAAAAGTATTTGTATAAGGAAGTATTTAGTTCTGTCCCGACTTTAGAATAGGGGTTTAATTTCTTGTAGCAATCTGCAAGTAGTGGTTTGCTCTGTGTTAGGTTTTCATTTGTATGTTTGAGTGCATGTATCTCAGAGTTATCAAGGATTACAATTTAGTAGTAGTTTATTACATGGCTGTTCTGGATGGTTATTTATGGAAAAAGTGAACTTTAGTTAGTTGGGTGTTTCTCTGTTTAAACAGAAGGCCAAGTAGTAACTGATGATTGTGTATGTAAAAGAGAATAAAACAGTACAGAGGTGCTTCAGACACTAATGGAACCAACCTTAATCAGCTACCTGTAGCCCCAGGGCTTTTTCATCTGTGCTAGGTGAGGAAGACAGAAGTAAGTTCAGGAGCCTTCTGACTGGTAAACAGTATAGATGAACATGTGCCAGTCTTTCAACTATACTCAGTTTATTATAATACATGTAGCCTGAGAGTCCTTAAACCTTCGAAGTCTTTCTCAAGAAGTGCTGCAAAAGCACAAAGTTTTAGCCCCACTTTGTGTTCTTTAGAACATTTAAGGTGTTAATTTTCTTCATTTTGTGGTTATGCAAAAAACTGAACATATTTTCACAGAGCAGGGTCAGGAATCTTTAGTGGGGCATTCTGTGGGAGAGCCATGTGTTACTGAAATATGTCTATTTAAAATTATTCTCCCCTGTAGAAGTTGTTAGGAAGTTTTCTGAGAAAATTGGTGTTACTATATTCTTGACGGAACTTGTTATGTATATATTTTCAGGACCTGTCCATATTTGATGATTTTTAATGCATATTTCAGGACAGGTTTTGCCTGAGCTTTATTTGAAATAGGTTGAGATTTGAGGAAAGTGGAGTTGAAAGGATTCTTAAGGATGTTTGTTTTTTCTTTAGTTGTCTTATTTCTGTATTTCCCTTTCTAGCATGTAATCAAGCAACAAATGAGAAATGTGCATTATGTAGTTCAGAAATTTTCAGCAAAACAGTATAAATTCCTTCCTTAACTAAATTCACCAGCTGTAGACCTTTTGAGTAAATACATGGAGGTTTGTTACACTTGTGGTTTAAGAGATGCAACTCTGAAACCTGCCATTTTTCTGGCAACAGGCTGTCCTTTTAATATTTCCAGTTTAATTTACTAAATGAAATCAGCATTATTACAAACCAGTAATTAAAGAAAGCATTTTGCATGAAAAGAGCTTCTAAAAATGGTTGTCCTCTCTGTCATGCAAAAGTTGTGAACTTTATCACATTTGAGTTCATCTGCTTTGAGTTGTTTTATTTTTTTAAGACATCTCAAGATTTCAGTTTTGTAGTGTAGATTGTGTTAGAAGAAAATTTAAATAGTTATTTATTGACATGTGAAGAGAAATACCAAATATCTGCACTGCGTGTATGCGGATGGACAAAGGTCAGTACTATAAATCCAAAATATGAAACTTCTGGTTGAGTTAATGGAGATTATTCATTAGCTGCAGGAGTAATGCTGCCTGTTCCCTCTAAGGATCATGTGGTCTGCAGAACTTAGTTATGTATGTGCATTTTTATGGCTTTAATTTACAATCAAGGACAACTTGGCTTGGAAGAATTGTAATTGGTTTGTACCACTAGCTGTCTGCCTTGCTCCTCACTGACCAAGAAAGGCTCAGCTGCTTATGAAGCAGGTGCTAAACCTCTGCAGCCTAGCATAAGGTAAGGCAGCACTCATTTCAGTTCCCTTAATACAGCATCCTGTAGTTTGCTGTGGCTTAACAGCTGCTATGTGAGCAGCTGAGCTGTTCTGAAAGCAGAAGACAGCTGGGGAGGAAGAAGCATGGCAGCCATCCTAATTTTAAGCAAAACAAGAATAAGAGCATTTAAATGCTTCATGCCCAGTTTCTCTCCATGGAATCTAGATATAGAGAGTTTGCTAGGAATCTTTATAGAGTCTTCAGATTACATGGAATCCCTTACTCTGCTGCATAGCAATGAGTACCTCTACAAATCAGCTTTGGCTGATAACAGACACAACAAGTCTTCCAGTAATGCCCATTTACCTTTTCTCTTTAGTTTCAAACAGTAATCCTCAGATGTAAAAGGTGACCTTGTAAAGTGTTAGTGTAGAATGAGTGTCATCTCAGATCTACAAAACATTTCTCTGTACAGTTAGTTATTTTTTTCTCTGCAGACTTAGCGTGGGATCAGAGACAAGGGAGATAACTGTATCATATGATACAGTTTATTTATCTCTGATAAATGCATCAGAGACAAATAGCCTAGCTATTGTAACCCTTCTAATAAAAATTAAATCTTAATTTAAATAAAGCTTGTTTTCTATTTTATTGATATGTTTCTGGCCATACTGTCACTTAATTCAACATCCCCAGGGAGAGCAGGCTGTTACCTACTTTCTGTATACTCACTGAGTAATTTGTAGAACCTGAAAAAATTCTAAAACCACTTGTAACGCTGCTTTGTTATAGGAGGGACAGACCTGTAAGAGCTTGTCCAAAACTAGTTGCATTTGTATCACTGTAAAAGACACATGAAAACTTCACAGCATGTTAGTAATGATAAATTTACAGGTGCTTCATATTTTGGTTGTTGCAGAGTGTTAGACCTACACCACAGAATGAAGCTATCACAGTACATTTCAAGCCTGTTACGTTAAAAGCCTCTGAAAGTAAATATACCAGAGTTGCAAGTATTAGCTTTGATGGTAAGTATTGCTTCTCTCTTCTTAAAATTTGTCAAGTGCTTCTGAAAACTTGCTGAAGTTTCATTGAAGTACTTTCACTGTCCTAACAAAATGCTGTTTGTAATTTTGAGAAGGAAATGGAATTTTCCTGCCTGAAAAAGGCTTACAGTTCTCCTGAACTTCAGTTATTTCTGAAAGGATTGTCTTCGTTCATGATCAATAAGTATCTTAGACTGGTAAATACAGATAAGAAGGTATTCCTATATTTTTAAATAAATGTAGCAGTATTCTTATGTTAATACACTGATTATTTAAATATATTTTTAGTCTAAACAGACATTTGTTCTTGAGAAATCCTAATAAACAAGGTAAAAGGTACAAGTTACTCCTGGGGAAATTCCAATTAGACAGAAGAAGAAAATTTTTTGCAATGAAAGCAAACAGCCATTGAATTAATCTCCCCAGGAAGGGGTGGATTCTGCAGTGTTGGGCAGTTAAGATTAATCTGGCCAGGGTGCTGAGACATCTTGTTTGAACTGTTCTTCTGCCAGGAAAGGTTAGACTGGGTGATCCTTGAGGTCTCCTTTCAGTCTGGTATTCTAAGATTTTTCTCCCATATAGTATAACTTAAAATACTATGCTGACATTTTGTAGAAAGGCACTTCTCTTTTTATAGAGATTTTAATCAACTGTTGGAATGGTGGTGACTACTCAGATGTTACTGCTTTAAGATACTAGTTGGTGCTGTAAGTCTTTCTGCCTGGATTGCTTAAAATTGGAACCTTATAGATTCAATACTTGTGGTAGACATAATTTTAGAATTTGCATGGATGAAGAGGAGAGGATTGAGTTTTATTATCACTTATTGATAAGCACTTTAGAAATTTATTAGCTTGTGGTTTCTAAGACAAGTGAAGTATATTTTAGCTTATAGATTCTGAAATAGATGAATTCCTTCAACCTGAGGTTGATAATACCTTCAGATTTTGAAGCTGGTAGGAATTGTTATATGAGGACCTACTGGTTAACATATGGCACATCTTAGGAGGAATGGTAGTTCCTGGGAAAAATACCCAGTTAAGCTGCTTAATGTGTTTAAGGAATTGACTTGATGTATTCTTATCAGTGAAGCAGCCAGCCCTAAATATTTGCAATTTCAACTGTCCTAATTGCATGGAGGGCTTTAGGGGCTTGGTGGTTTCTCTTAATCAGTATTTGAATCCCTTGATTTTTTTTTTTTTTTTTTTTTTTTTTCCCACCCCACTATTGCGACCAGGCTAACACTGCTTGTTCTGTGATCTTGGAGCAGACCTGTGAGCATCACTCTTGGTGCTTGTGTAGTTTGGTTCTTACATGGACTTTACTTCTATTTTTGTAAAGTTTTAGCTTGTGTTTCATTTCTGCCTAATTTAGAAGTTGTTGTGTTTCTGGTCCAAAGTTCCTCTCAACTGGTAGCTCTAAGTGAGGGGCCCAGCAATCTCAGGCTTCTGTTCTTTTAGGGGAGGGAAAGAGATATTCCCTACTCTTACTGGGGAGTTCAGCTCGTCTGGCATCCAAATTATCCTCTGGACATGTTCAAGTTATTTATATGACAGGAGCAATCAGGCTTCCTTATTGTAGATAAGATTACTAAATCAGACAGGTCATCTAACTGGTGTTAAATGGGAAGAATTCTGAATTGGGTTCTTTTGCTTCATGGACTTTACACCATGTTGGTTTGCTTATTGAAATTTCCTTAAGCTCCACTTTTTTCCTTCCATGATAATTAATTTCTGGCCTAGCTCTGTGATTTTATTCTTCCACTCATGCTAGTCTAACTTAATGGATTAATTTTGGTCAGCTTTAACAAAGTTCTTATATTCTTGTGTGTACAGCATCAAAAGCAAAAAAAGCATCACAGTCTTCTGGGAAAATAACTGTTAAAGCAAAAGAGAAGAGCTATTCCAAACTTGAAATACCATATCAAGCAGAAGTGTTGGATGGGTAAGCTTCCAGTAACTGAACATAGTTCAAAAACTAAATGCTGTAAATTAGCAGGGAATATTCCTGCTTTTAAACAAATGGATAAGGTACTTTCAGCCACTCATTGGTTTCAAGGCTTAAGTTTAAATTGACCTTAGTGAGTTGTTTTGCAGAGCAGCTGAAGACTGCAGATGCGACATTTTTAAAATGCAGTGTTGGAAATTTCTCTGGTTTTGCATTTGCTGTTCTATTGGTATATGAAGTAAGAGTAGAGAAAATATTTTTGGTTTTAAGCAAAATTTTGGAATAACTGTGTTTCCTTGGGTTTTGTTACTTATTTGCAAAGTATGGCTAAGTTGGCTTCAAAAACACTTTGAATGATGTGTTACTTTATCAACAGAACTGGCACAGTATTTTAAAGGCAAGCTAAACCTTATCTATTAGAATTTTTGTACTGTGGACATATGACTTGATTAATAAGAAATACACATGATATGGAAATTATCGTAATACTTCAGCACTTCCTTTTCGTACTATTATTCTGATTTACATATTTTCTTATCTTATTTGAATTATTATGTTATTAACATACCTGTAGTGCTAACAATATAGTTTCAGCATGCAGGGGGTATGTACCTTTTTTACTGTTTGAAATAATGGATTCTAGTCTTTCTGTAAGGAAAACACTTGGAGGGAAATCTTTTTCCTTATGCTGTTTTATTTTAATAGGTATTTAGGATTTGATCATGCTGCCACACTCTTTCACATCCGTGACAGTGCTGCTGATTCTGTGGAAAGACTGATCTATCTAACAAACACCTTCAGTTTTGCAGTCCTTATACATGATGTCGTTTTACCAGAAGAAGCAAAACCAATGTTTAAAGTAAGTCCCATTTCAGTGAATGCTTTTACCTATTAGTAAATGCTTAAATATGATGCACTTTTTTCACTTGTAACCTTGGTCTTCATTGTTCTCTGATCTAGGTCCAGAACTTCAGTAAACAAGTCTTAATTCCACCTAATGAATCCAGATATATTTTTACACTTCATTTTATGCCTTCCACATCATCTGTTCATATAGATAACAATATTCTACTTATCACCAATGCTTCCAAATTTCACCTACCTGTCCGAGCATACACAGGATTTCTAGATGTAAGTATTTTCCTTTTTTTTTCTTTTTTTTTCCTATTTTCCTCTAATTCTGGCTAATTAGAGGCAGACTTCATAGGACTCTTTAATTCTTTATTCTACTTTGGTGTCTGCTGAAAAATTCTTTTTTGTTCCCTTTAAAAGCTTTATTTTTACATAGGAAATTTAATAATGTAGAATTTTGAGATTGTCATGGTACTGTTGTATTAAAGTTATTAATGCATTTTTAATGAGTTTAAAGTTTGAGCACACTTTATATTTCATTTATGCTAAAATACTTTTATCAATCTTTCTAGTACTTTGTACTGTCTCCAAAAACTGAGGAACGATTTATAGATTTTGGCATATTGAGTGCAACAGAAGCTACCAGCATTTTATTTTCAGTCATCAACAGCAATCCAATAGAGGTAAGGGTGCATTTATTTTTAGTTTATCTTTTAAAAAAATTACATCAGTGTTGTTACTGAAAACAGTACCTTTTGTTCTTTTTAAGCTGGCTATAAAAAGTTGGCATATTATAGGGGATGGTTTGGCTGTAGAACTTCTAACAACTGAAAAGGGAAACAGATCAACAATAATTGCAAACCATCATGAACTACAAAATGCTGCTGCATCTGATCAGTCTTCAGTAAGTAATGTTTTGAATCCATTGCTTAAAGCTAGGAGGGAGAAACCTCTGCAGCTTTTTTCAGTTTCCTTTTAGCAGAGGAGAGATGAGCATTCTTAATTTTTGTATGAATTTGAGTATGATAAAGCATGTAGACTTCCTAAACTCATTTTAAGGAGCAGCATTGTATTTAAATTGCTGTTTCCAAAGTTCACCCTTTCAAAATCTAACCAATCTCTGTACCCTCAGATGATGTTCATCATTAATCTGGGATGAGTAGAAATTTATCACCACAAGGAATAGATTGTGTTAGTCACTTAAGTGTGTATAACTCTTTATCACTGACAGTTGTTTTAAATGGATGTCGAGTCTGATTTTAGTGAAATTTCTTCTTGTTTAATGGAATACAGTGGTGACTTTTTCTACCATTTACAGGTGATCCTAGCATCAGGCTATTATGCAGTATTCAGAGTAAATCTAATAGCAAAGGAACTTGAAGGAATTCATGATGGAGCTGTACAAATCACAACAGATTATGAGGTATATTTATTGTACAATAAGTGGGTGTTGCCTAAAAGATGTGTTCAGTCTTTAAGTGTTATATTAGTGGACAGACTGTAGTATGAGGGAGAAGTTGATGTTGGAAGGGAATTCCGGAGGCCAGGTTATCTTTGGAAGTTAACCCTGCATCATGCAACAGTAATGCTACATATGCTTTTATTATGATTTTCATCCAGCTTTCAGAAGTACCCATTTAAATCTGACCTAATGCATTGCAGTTTGGGTTCTTCAATGACATGGCACATTCTCAAAGCATCAATGCATGGATCTTGGGGTGTATCGTGCTGATAGTGTACTTCTTGATGCATTATCAGTTACTGAAATTGAGCTATATTATCAGACTTTTTTTGTCAAAACACAATGTGAAAACTGTTTTGGAGAATCATAGAATCATTAAAGTTGGAAAAGACTGGGTACCACCATGCTCACTAAACCATATGGCAGTACGCCACAGTTTGCTGACAGTTGATGAAACAGAATCCTTACACTGATTATTATGGAGGGAACAACCATTTGCCTCAACTTCATATGCCTTATTTTTGCAGGAGATAGTCTAGTGAATAATGCAATCTGTATTTAATATGCTTCCGTGAGATATGCAAAAAAAAAATAAAAGAAATGTGACTCTGCTTATGAAGTCAGGAAATGATACCACCTTATTGAGTGATTCTGATGGTGCTACAGAAAAAGGGAAATTCCCAATTTCTGTCAGTTATCTGTGATTTTAAGCTTTTTTCTAATCCACTCACACATGTATGTGACTCTTCAGTTACAGATTCTGAAGCATTTCATTTTCTTGCTCGTTACAAGTTATGCTGCTTGTATTGGTATTTGAATCTCATTGCCATCCCATCCACACTGGTTTTTCTTTGTGTGTCTTGAGGTATTACAATGACATCTTACACCCAACTTCTTAAAAAAATATATCTTCTTCCCTCATTTACTTTAAAGATGTTACCATCCTGTTTTCCAACAAAGCCCCATTCAAGTGAGACCTATATAATACCCCACTGGGGAGCTTATGTTTTCAGTATGCTTTTCTGTTCCTTGTAGAATAGAACTGAAGATGCCTGAATGAAAGTGTGCTTCCTAACAGTATGGAGTGACTGTTCAGAATATGATGATGTGTTGAAATCTTAATTCATGTCTCCATGTTTTAAATGTATGCATAATCCTAGGCCACATTAATTGTAGAATTTCAGGGTTTTATTATTCTATGCAATTTAAAAGTGGAAGAGACATTTAAAGGCTGAAATTTAAAGGTTTTTTTCTAAATTTTCTTGGTTTTTTATTTTTTTGGTCCAGATTTTAACTATACCAGTGAAGGCTGTGATTGCTGTAGGCTCATTGACCTGCTCCCCAAAACATGTTTTTCTTCCACCTTCTTTTCCGGTAAGAGGGCTGGGGAGGATTAAATGTTTACCTGCTGTGTTCTTTCTTATTATGCCCTTTTCAAGGGAGATCACTGTCCTGAATTGTTCTGCGTCAAGTTGCTGTAGAGACTGTGCCACTGAACTGCTACGATCAGTTTGTCATTGTTTTGGGGATGGTTTGGGATTTTTTTCCCCCATGTGTTCCAGTCATGAGTTGTTCCTACATCTCCTCTACAGCCCACTTGAATGGGATCTTGGAATACTGACCCACAGTCTTGGTCAGCTTGATTTTTTTTTTTTTTTTTTTTTTTTAGGAGACTGTTTTGTTTGTTTGTTGATCGTGATTTTTTTGTTTGTTTTGATTTGGGGCTTGTTTCTTTGGTTTGGTTTATTTGCTTTTGCTTTATTTTGTTTTGGCAGATACTACTTCTTATAGCACTTGTGTTTCTCAAGCACGATTTGAGACAGTACAACTTGCTGTCATTATTGTTTCTCTTCCCCAGATTGCTGTGATTTTTATTGTCTTCATGCTTTTTCTAGTAATGTTTTCAGACAGCTATTCATTCAGGGGAATAGTTGGCTTCCTGCATTTTGTTTGGGAGTATAGATTTGGATATAAATATCACCTTTGGCAAGATTATAGACTATTTACTGTGTTCAAGCCCCGAGCTTTTCAGACCAGTCAGCTTCACTCACTTACTTGCATTAGTTGATCACTTAGCTCTTTTTATATTTGAGAACATTAACAGCAGACTTACTTTTACTTTTCCTTGGATTCATTTCAAACTAAACTTGTGCTCACTGAATTCATGCTACTCTTGCATTTAGTTCTTCTGTAATTTCTCTGTTACTTAAGAAAATAGGCCTAAAATAGCATCAGTTCTTTTTGTTTCAGTGTTTGGTAGAGAAACTTGACAGCTACACCATCCAGAAATAACTAGGTGCTACTATTTTAGTAACACATGCTTTTCAGTTCATACTTAGGATGTAATTCTTCTGCAGCTGCCTAGTTCCCAGAGCTGTCTGTCTGTTTATAATTTTAGTGTATTTGCACCTAAGTGTGATTTCTGGTGTTCTGTTGAAGTTTGTCAGCAGTACACTGACAGTGTGTACATGCCTTGTAAAGGTCAGTGTCTTGATTTAAACAAATCTTAGCTGTGTTGACTTCTGCTTCATAGTGTCATCTTTAACTCACAGTGCCACCTCTCAGCTCTTCCTGATCAAAGCTCATCTTTGAGGACCTGTATGCTAAATGGCGTTGTTCTGTTTTTCTTACTGCTGATGAACAAAACTTTTTCCCTTGTTTGTTGTTTCATGTCTAAATGGTATGTAAAGGTCTTAGTAAAATCCTATTTATTTGTTCTAGAGACTGTAACAAACCTGTATATTGTCCAGTTGATGACAGTTTGTTACTCATAGGAATCCACAGATCAAGCTCAGACATACCTCCTATTCAGTTTAACAGAACTGTACCATTAAGGATTTATTTTTGCAGTTTCTTTCCCTCTGCAGTTAGTACTGTCGAGACTATTGCAATGTGACTATTTCCTGAGGTCACAGTCAAATTTTGAACCTGCAAAAGACCTCTCCCATGTCTCCACTTAAACTTAGAGAATTTTTTTTTTAAAGCCTGAAGTATTGATTAAACGGGAACATGAAAAACATGCTCATTAAAAGATAGTCTTGGGCATTTATATTTGCCCATATTGACTTTTTTTTTTTTACAAAAATCTGAAATCTTGCCACTGGTCCCAAGTTGCACTTTTCTTCTGCTTGTTTTTGTTTTTCCTAATTGTTTCCACTATACATGGCAGGGTTGGGTGTTGAGGTAGGATGTAAAACATGACCACAGAATCGTTGATTTACAGCTGAGGGCAGGCTAGAGCTTGAGCATTGTAAGGATTTTGATCATGACAATTAAACTACATTTTCTGTACTTAAAAGGTAAAATACTGTTTGTCTCAAAAAAGGAGGAAGGATGTAAAGGTGTGGGAAAAAAGCTTTCTGTTTTCTTCTTAAATATAGTTTTGGTGTCTGATGTTTTAATTGCATTTGGAAGCAGGAATGAGGGTTTTAAATGCCTTCCATCACCTGCAGTGTTTGTAATCGCAGTTACCTTTACTGTTCCTTTCAGGTTATTGCTAATTAATAGCAACTAATTACTATTTCTAATTGCTAGCAGTGATCTCTTACAAAAAGATTGTTTCCCTTTAGTAATAGGAGGCTCAGAAAACTGAAGTTTTCGCTTGCCTTTCCTTGTCTGGTACTTTTTTTATGATGATTCGATTAAGGAGTACTGTTGTCCTAGCTCTTCCAAGATGCTTCAGGTTTTCTTAATTTTCAAAGAAGGATGAACTGTGTTTGGAAGCAGATGGAGGAAAGAATACAGAAACTTACTACCTTGAAGTGTTACAAATGGCATTTCTTTAAGATAGCGTAGTTTAAAATCTCAATTTAACATTTCAGCAGTGCTGTGGTCGTTGCCAGCCTGCATAAATAGATACATATGCTAGGGAAAAATGCATGTCCTACAGACTTTTTTCCTTTTATTTTCTTTAGGGGAAAGTAGTTCACCAGAGCCTGAACATCATGAACTCCTTTTCTCAGAAAGTGAAAATACAACACATACGGTCCCTGACAGAAGATGTAAGGTTCTATTACAAGAGGCTAAGAAGTAATAAAGAAGATTTAGAGCCAGGAAAAAAATCAAAGGTTTGTTTATGCCTTATTTCTAAAGGTTTATGAGTTCTTTTTTCTATACAGCATATGTTAAGTTTCTGTGTTGAACAGAAATCTTCTTTCTTTTCCTTTGGTCATTAGATTTACTCTGCTGTTTAATTGATCTGGTCTTACCTGTTTTGCAGATTGCAAATATTTATTTTGATCCTGGTTTACAATGTGGAGATCATTGTTATGTAGGATTGCCTTTTCTATCTAAATGTAAGTAATGTTCAATTTCATAATGAAAATAATTTTAAATAAATTTTCTCCTTAAGTAGCGATTTTACATAGCGATTTTAAAAAATCACATTATTTCTCACAGCGGACTCTAAAGTTCAGCACAACATAGCAATGCAAGAAGATGCGTGGGATTCTGACTGGGATTTGCATGAGAATTTATTCAAAGAATGGACAGAAATAAAGGAGAACTCAAGCCATAGGTAAGTATTTTAATGCTGTTGTTTTCTCAGGCCTTAAATCAGTAATAATTCTGTGATATGTGTGCTCTTACAGAATACAAAGCATCTTAATATTGCTGTGCTCTTTGAGAGGGGCCCAGGAAGGAATTGCTTGGCCTTCTCTGCAAAACCTTTTAAGAGAGCATTTTAAACATTAAAGAACAGTGATCATTTCCTTAAATTAAACAATACACTGAAAGTTACTACTCACTGGAGTTGCTGGAGTTTTTGAAAAGATTGTAACAGCAAGGCAGTCTCTACTCTGCAAAAATTTCCAAAACCAGATTGTACTGTTTGCTCAGTATCCCTGCTTAAACTGTTTTAAAATAGTATCCTCAATGTTCCTCTTAAATTTTCATAAGGTTTTCTGTTTTTACTATACCAAGACTACTACATTTCAGTGAACTGCAAAATTTGCTTGTATTTTATCTTGAGATGATAAATGGTTGCTACTTAATATTTAGAAAAAGTCAAACTCTGTAGACTGCTACATACCTTT
Source organism: Entomyzon cyanotis (assembly GCA_024500445.1). Classification (NCBI taxonomy): domain Eukaryota; kingdom Metazoa; phylum Chordata; class Aves; order Passeriformes; family Meliphagidae; genus Entomyzon; species Entomyzon cyanotis. The sequence continues at coordinate 30,730,295 of JAKEPQ010001016.1, read as the reverse complement.
CAAACATCTGCCTTTTTATACATAAAGTTGATTTAATCTCCAAGAGACATGAGTTAACATAAACAGCAAGTGTCTCTTGTGTTGATAGCATCCAGACTACCCTTTCAAAAAAGCTATGTGAAGAAACAAAATGCTTGTATGCAGCAAAACAGAATAATGAGAGCGTTCTCCCTTTATCATTTCTGTGTTACTATGCTGATATAGTAATAACTCCTGAGGAAATTTGATCTAAACAGAATTCTCTGTTTAGCCACACCAGTGACTTTCAAGAATGTTCTATCCCCTACATTAAGAGAACAGTAAAGGAGAATTCTACTAAAGATTAGTTCAGAATAAGTAGTAGTTCTAACTTGAATAAACACTTCAATATTATTTATTGTAATATATTTTTTAGTATTTAATACTTTTAAAGAGAGTTACAATTACCCAGCTATCTAAGGGATCATTCAGGGAAAGGAGAGATGACTTACTCTGAATACAGAGGGGTTGTGACTTGGACATTTGCAATCTCTCCAAGATACTTCTCTTGAAATCTAGTATTTTGTCTGTTTTGCTGACTGGAGAACTCAGTACTGTTAGTTTTGTTTCAGTTCACGCTGGAGAGCTTGTAGGAGAATGGGACCAAGTCTGTTGTGGAGGCTGGTTAATAGCAAAGAACTTCATTCACTGATGGAAATAGTGGCTGACACCACGTGACTAGTTCAGATTTGATTTAGGTTTATTAGACAGGAGCGCAGGCACACAGTCTGTGTATCCATTGCATTTAGAGTAGATATACTGATTTACAGTTTATTACATATGTGCAGGCAAAATACATGTTCTGGATTGTGGATGCTGTATTGGAGTTTTTCCTTTCTACTGTTTGTACCTTTGCAAATTGTCAAATCCGTTCTGGGTTATTTTTCTTACTGATCTGAATCTCAATTATATTCTCAAAATTTGTTTCTGCAAACTGTAAAAAAGTAAGTTCTATAACTGTTTCTCCAGACTGAATGCTGTATTTGAAGTAGACACAGATCTTCAGAAGGATGTCCGGTTGAAAATTACAGCAGAAATGGCCTGGCCTTCCATCCTTAGTTCACCACGCCATCTAAACTTCCCTCTTACCAACACAAACAGCTCATCAGTAAGTTGTTTTAGTGATAGTATTGTTTTACAGGTGTTTCTAATTACATTAAAGGTAATTTAAACTTTTAAAAATTTGTTTTTCTGAATAGGAAGAAGAAATTTTTCTAGAAAATCCAGCTGATATTCCTGTATATATTCAGTTTCTTCCAGTAGCTCTGTATTCCAACCCATCCACTTTTGTTGATAAGCTGTTAGAACGGTAAGTGTTGCTGTGGAATCTTTGGGGTGTTACCACTCGGCAGAAAAAAATGCATTTTACATGGAATAAATGCATGACATGGCAATTGTGTTGGTAGGTAGTGTTGGCCACTTCTAGAATTTGAATCATTAGGTGGTTGAGAGCTGAATCTATTGCCGTTGAATGCACATCTGTATTTTTTACTGAGCTAAAACGTGTTTACATTTCTTCTTTAACTTGATGTACAAGGGGGGTTGAAATAAAAAAAAATAATAAATCAAGTGATGCTTTCAGCTGCATATTGAGTTCTACCATAGATATTTGATCTGTGCTAAAATCCATTAATGCAAGTATGTCATTACTTGCCTGATCTGTGAGAAAGAAAAAAGTTATAATTTCGTTTCAGGTTTAATTTGAGTAAACCAACTAATTTCAATCAGAGGACTCTAGAGTTCCAGGTCTTCAGAAATTGTGTAAGTATTTCAATACATTCTTGGTAATTTTAAATTCAGATATTTTAATGTTTTAGTAAGAGTTCAGCCATACATGTCTATAATTTTAGGTATTAGTGTGAAAAATGTGATGCCTCTGTTGGATATTAGGAAATTGGGAAAAGAAATACTTCTTCAAATGTAGCTAATAAAATACCACATTTTCTATACGCTTACATTATAACAGAACTGTGGAAGATACAGGAAAACTGCATTTACTCATTCTCTTAATGACAGAATTGTTTTCTTCAGCGTGATGGTTACTAGTTCTAAAATTAGCCAAGTATTGATCTTTCCATTGCTTTGTTGGTTCTTTTAAGTTATTTGTGTTTTATGGACTACTTTTAAGTGTGTGCTTTTTCATATAGAGTATGCCACATCCTAAGCACTCCTTTTTTTATTAGACTTCTCCTCTCCATTTGCAGTTTGTTTTAGATTAGCATTTGATGCTTGTTCAGTGTCTGAAGACAAATGGCAAACTTAGCACAATACACTTTTTTGAGTAGTTCTTCTATTTTGTTTGCTTAACAATGGAAAATTCTGAGGAGAAAAGATGTTCCATAATGGCTTCATGCTGATTCAGTGTTTGAAATATATACATAAGAACTTCTGATCTCTTTCTTCTACTAGAACTTAATTAATGTACATGGGTGAAGTTTAGCTCAGTTCTGTTTTATTGTGTTGTTCTGCTTCTCCATAAACATAAGCAGTTTACTAATAAGATGAGGAATTCTTGTGCTGTCAGAGTTTCTGGTTAAAAAAACAGAATATGTTGATGAGTAGTATCCTTTTTTATGACAAGACCAATTATGTAGCTAAAATAATACAATTTCTGAGAAGTACATGTAAAAATGTCCTATTTTTTGAAGTGTTGTTTTGTTTTCCCCGCCCTCTTAAGGTCCAACCAGTACAGAGCACTGTGGGACTTACAAAAGGCCTGGCTCGTCATTCCATTTTAAGTTTAGTATTAAAACCTGGTGAGAGAAAGTCTGTCAAAGTGAAGTTCACTCCAGTTCTTAATAAAACTGTTTCATCATTGATTGTTATCAGGTAAGATAGATATTTCTGAATTAAGTGTGAGGTTTTTCTGTGTTTTTCTATTTATATATAAGATCATACTTGTTATCAGCTGTCAAGAAACTATTGCTTTTACAAGAATAATTGTAGAATCCTGTGTCTGCAGAAAGATTTAATTTAAATGTAATTGTGACATGTTTTATAGTATTTTAACTGTATTCAGTACATATTCAGCAATATAAATACATAATCCACTGTTACACTAATCACAGAAGGGTTTGGTTTGGAAAGGATTTTTAAAAGTCATTAGTCCAACACCCCTGCAATGAGCAGGGACATCTTCAAGTTTCTCAAAGCCCTGTCAAACCTGACCTTAAATGTTTCCAGGGGTGGGGTAGATGTCTACCACCTCTCTGGGCAACCTGTTCTAGTGTTTCAGCACCCTCATTGTAAAAAAAAAAAAAATTCCCTATATGTAGTCTGAATCTACTCTCTTTTAGTTTTAAAACCATCACTCCTTGTCCGTCATTACAGGGCCTATTAAAAAGTTTGTCCCTGTCCTTCTTATGGGTTCCCCTTAAGTTCTGGAGCTCCTGTATGGTCACCAAGAAGCTTTCTCTTTTCTGGGCTGAATAATCCAAATTCTCTCAGCCTTTCCTCATAGGAGAGGTGCTCCATCCCTCTTATAACCTTGGTTCCTCTCCTCTGGATTTGCTCCAGCAGGCCTGTGTCCTTCCCGTACTAGGGACCCCAGAGCTGGATGCAGCACTCCTAGAGGGGTCTCAGCAAAGCAGGGGGACAGAATCCCCTCCCTCACCCTGCTGTCCACGCTGCCTTTGGCACAGCCCAGGGTATAACTGGCTTTCTGGGTTGTGAGTGCACATTGCTGGGTCATGGCCAGCCTCTCATCCACCAATACCTGGAGACTTGATTTCTGAAGTACATCCTACTCTGTCTTGAAAGAAGGGACTCTAGTTAGAGACGTCCTTTGTAAGATCAAACTACAGTGCAAGTTCAGTCTTTATAGAAAAGGGCATTGGATAACTATTTCACTTTTGTGTCAGGTGTCATGCCTTAGTAACAGAGATAAAGATTTTAACTACTACTTCACTGGGATACTTGTCTGTTATGCTGTGACTTCTTTAGAGTTTTGTCTTGCAAACACTGTGTGAGACCCCTGCTGTTTACTTCCATAATGTGGGGAATTATCTGTGGAACAGATTGTATCTTTGTTCTCCAGATTTGGGATATAGACTCATCATCTGTAGAGAAGCTTTTATGAATGTTTTCCCCGCTGCTTTTTTTTACACAGAAATAATTTGACTGTAATAGATGCCATAATGGTACAAGGACAAGGAACAACTGAGAGCTTGAAGGTTGCAGGCAAACCTCCTGGTCCAGGAAGTTCTTTACGCTTTAAAATCACAGAAGCATTATTAAAAGACTGTTCAGAAAGTGAGTACTTTTTGAGCTAGTATGCTGAAAAGAAATCATATTTTATATGTAAAACTTGAAATGTGTGGAAATATTTTTCCCTGCTTCTAGTGCCCCAGAAATTCAATCCCTTTAAATACATTAAAATTGCTACTTTATTTAGGCAGAGCACAAAATATGTTACATTTTCCATTTTAATGTGAAAACTAGGAAAGATAAAACAGAAACTCTTTGTCCACTAAAATTCAAGACAGAGGAGGTAAAGACCCTGGCATATTTACTAGCAAAATCTCTAGTTCCGAAATTTAATACAGATTGGATCATGGCTGCAACTTTTTGTATACTTGTATTCCTCTCACCTTCATAATCTTTAAACACATAGCCATTGGGGAAAAAAGGTTGAGTATGTTCCTCGATGAAAGTTAAATCCCAGCCAGATTCAACTCTGAGATCAGAGGTTTTCTGCTCTGTGGCCCCAGGCTTGCTTCTGAGAGGAGAGCTAAGAGTACCTATATTACCAAAGGAACTGGTAAAAGGTTTTTAGTTGTATCTGGTATTAAAATCTGCTTTGCTACTTGCAGTTCTCTACACATTTCTAAGGTGCCATGTTAATTATTATCTGAGATGATGATGCTTTTTTTGAGAGGTAAGAAAACTTGAAGTAAAGCTTAGTCATTGCCTGTTGAGGTTAGGGATTTTTTTGCTAATAACATGTGTAGTTAAACTATGTAGTTTTATTTTTGAGACACGAAAAAAAGGAAACAAAAAACCCCATTTTAATTCTTCTCTTGCGGGGACTGTTCAGAGAATATCACAACATTAAGCAGTACATCAAAGAACTTTGCAGCTTAGATGATTTCTTTGTGAGGCAGCAGTGCTCTCAGAGGTTAGGAGCTTTGTGGTTTTTCTCTGATGAGTTAGAGGGCTCTGGAATTGTACAAAAGTACCCTACCTTAACAGTGATGGGAATCTGGCTGCAGAGATATGTTCCTACAAGTTACTTAAATGTCTATTTCCATGGGCCTTGCCAGTTCTGCTTATGATGTAACACTGACAGAACTCTCTTCTGCTGTAGAATATTAATATAGTGAAGGATATCTGCGCACTATAACACTAACCTCTGCTGTTTGTTTCTAGAAATGAAATACAAAGAACCGAATTTCACATTAAGAAGAACATTTAAAGTGGAAAATACAGGGCAGCTGCAGATTAATGTGAAAACAATGGAAATCAGTGGCTACACATGTGAAGGATACGGATTTAAAGTAGTTAACTGTCAGGAATTTGCACTAAGTGCCAATGCCTCTAAAGACATTGTCATATTGTAAGTGGTTTTTCTTATATCTAAATGGAGTCTTACATCTGGAATTTTAATTTTATTTCAGGGGGAAACTCGTGGTTAAATTCTGAGGGCTTTTTACTGAAGTTTTGAGTGTATGGGGGTTTTATACAGTGTTACACAACTATGACATTTTTTTCTCTTGCAAACAAAACACAAAAAATTTGAGTTTTCATGATACCATGCTTTCGTGACTGACTGTAGTATTCCTTCTGTTACTATCCAGTAAGTGTAACTTACGGAGTTGAAATAATACTACTTTATGGGATTTTATAAATTTCCCTCATTTGACTTGTGAATGCATGTGGGACCTAGACCTGCATTGCAGTATGTAGAAAAGCGCCTTTGGTATAAGGATTGTTATTGTAATGCACAGTATTTTAGTTCTGAATATTTTGTCTGTTGCCTTAATTATAATGATTGTGTAATTCTGTCTGGTTTTATTTTAAAAAGCTCTTCACCAAACACTGATCTTTTAACAGTGCGTTGTTGTAAAGTTAACTATTCAGAAAATGGTATCTAAAAAGTTCAGAAGTTGCTTCTGTTCTGCAAGTGGATGTGTGAAATATTGCTGCAGTGAAATAGTATTTCACTAGTATTTCTGCACAATCTTAGTTTGTGATGAGACTTTGATGAGGTGGTTATGCTTTTGAGAAGTCATGTTTGTGACTTAAAGGTGAAGTGTTTAAAAAATTTATAGCTCACATAGTAATTGCTTCCATTACTTAGACCTGCTGTTAAATTTTTACTGCATTCATAGCTTTTATTAGTAGATGTGCTAAAAACTTATTTTTAGTTATAACTTTGTGTGGTACCCCAGGAGTAATCTAGTTTCACATGTGTTAAGCATAGGTGTTAATGAATGTAGTCAAACATATCTTGAGGTATTTGAAAGATACCCAAGTATTTTTAGGCTGTGTGGTAATTGATGGAGCTCAGTTGTGGGTAATTTATGAGTTGTAAAAATTGCCTCAAACCTTCATGCTGTTCATATGAAAAGTTCTAATGTGCTTTACGTTGTTTCCAGGTTTACACCAGATTTCACTGCTTCCAGAGTTATACGTGAATTAAAATTCATCACTGCAGGAGGCTCTGAATTTGTATTTATCTTGAATGCATCGCTTCCATATCACATGTTGGCAACTTGTGCAGAAGCGCTCCCCAGGCCCAACTGGGAACTGGCACTGTACATAATCATCTCAGGAATAATGAGGTTGTGTGTGTGTGTGTGATTGTTCTTACTGCAGTACAGACACAAACTACCAGTGCTCAAATATGGGTTACAGAGAAGCACACGTGTATTCAGCACATGCTATAATTATTGTAAAATATAATAGGGTGTGAGGTCAAAAAGGAAATCCAGTTAATAAACACTCCTGTAGATTGAGTGTGAACTGTTTAAGTCTGAGGAGTACTGACTTTCTGCTCAAACCAAGGACAAAATTATACACTTATTTCTTGAACCTATTTCCTTAAGAAAGATACATACTTCTGTTAGCCCTGGTAATCTGTAGGGGTTTTGATAAATAAACCAAACTGGAAACATATTAGGTATTAAAGCACTGCTGGCAGTGAATTCCTGTAGGGCTGTAAGCATCCTTCTGGAGTATTGTGCTTTACAGAGATAGGAGGCAGTGACTGTAATGAGCTTAGCAGATGCCTTGGATGAATTTAACTTTGCTGCCACTTGTTATGTGACAGACAACTGGTGATACTAATAATGGGATTTCTGAGAACCTGAAGGACATCGTTTGCAACACTGCATACTCACAGGTTATGTACTAGGATATTAATGCACTTTTTTCCTCAGCAAACGGACATGTGTTAATTGTATCTGGTTGAATTATGAGTTGAAAATGCCACCATTTTCATAGTCTAAACTCTCCCTATCTTTATTTACTCGAAATCAGAAGTATAAACCCTGTGTCCCTACTCACCTCTTTGATGTGAGACTCGACCTTACTGCTTTTGTGGAGAGAAAACCCTAGCATGGAAACTTCTCAGTATGAGTTTTTACTTATCAGTGGCAACAAATGCTAGGTTTTTTCCCATTAGTTTTAAGCTTATGTCTTAGTGTGAAATGTGTTGGCACTGTAGGTACCTCTGGAGAAAGTGGTCCTTCTGTGTGCTGTAAATCCAAAACATTATCACATACATGTCGTATACCTTTTTTTTCCCCCACAGTAAGTTACTAGCTCTTCTGTTTTACAAAGTTCACTTAGGCTGTCTTTCCTTGTAGGGATTAACAAAAGAAATAGAGAAGATAAAGTTACAGCCCACTTAATTTTCTCTTTTGGTTCTTCAGCACTTGCCTAAGTAATGCAATGTTTAGTTAGGAAACTGCATTTTCCAAAGTTAGAGGAAAATTTTTGTTACTTATGAAATTTTGTGTCGTCACTAATACTGCATTACTTAAAGTGCTGAGTTAGTACTTACGTGATTTTCTTCTATATTTTTGCTAGAAATGTATAGGCTAAGTTTGCTTTTAGTTCTTTGACAGAGTAAGTAATGTTTGTCAGTTCATAAGTGTAGTTTACTTGGATAATTTCATATGTGCTGTATTTGTTAATTCGACTTTACAAAGAATAGAGAATACTAATCCCTTCCCTTACTGTGTCTTTTTCTTAAAAATACAAAAATCCTTCTTAGCAGCAAACTAGAGAAGAGTCCTAATATATTTCATAATATTCCCAGATTTCTGTGCATAAGCTGCCCCTAACTTTGAGGATGTCATCATGTGTATGTTTGCTAGTTGCCTCTAAAATAACTCTTCTATATCATTGCAAAGCTATCCTTAATTTCTGGGAATGAACACTAGGAGTTTGTATAGTCCATGTTTTTCAATTTAATAAGGTGGTGTTTATTTTTGCCTTCCCTGAATCTCTGTTAGTTTAAATAGTTACATGCTTGTGGCTCCAGGCTTTGAAGTGCAGCTTTTTTTCTTTTAGATTAATACACATGGCAACTGCATGTCAGACTTGCATCTAGCTTCCATTCTCAGTGCTGGTGATGTGCATATCATGCCAGTCTTGTGTATGTTACATTTCTATCACACAAAATTGTGGTTTGGATGCAATTTTCAGTATTTCCAGTACAAGATACAAACGTTTTGTCCTGTGTGATTATAGTCATTAGCTTTAAAATGCACAAAATTAAGAAATAAATCCTTAGGTGACTGCCTTTCTTCTCTGCAGTGTACTCTTTCTCTTGGTAATTGGAACAGCCTATCTAGAAGCTCAAGGAATTTGGGAGCCATTTAGAAGACGCTTGTCCTTTGAGGCCTCAAACCCTCCCTTTGATATGGGAAGGCCACTTGATCTCAGGAGAATAGTTGGAATTTCAACTGATGGAAAGTAAGTAAATGTTCTTGCAGTACTTTGCCTATTTATTTCTTCTTGAGTTATCAGGCCAGTAAGAGAGTAATACTGCTCCGTAGAACGGGTGAATGAATAAAGATATCCTCACAGTTGCTTATAAAAAGGTGGTTTGGAGGAAAAGATGAATTTTGTGATTGTGAGGAATATTCTTCTTCTGGAAGTAAAAAAGGAAAGAAAAAACATCCACCAAAAATGAAACACTGCCAAGCTTTCTCTTAATGTTCTCAAAAATGAAATGTATAGACTGCAAAAAAATTGCAGGCCAGAAGTTCTATCTTAGGTAGACTTAGGTTGACTAAAGGTCATCTCTTTTCAGTGTTTTCTCTGTCACATATATCAACAGTGATTTTGCTGTGGTTTTGTTCCTATATGCAGTGGGTGAGTAGAGGAAATGGTAAAGGCTACTGACTTGCCAAACAAGTTTTAGGCATTTTTGCTGGTAGTATGCCAAGAACAGTGTAGTTCAAGGCTTCTTTTGGATATAGTTATTCTCTTTTCATGGTGAAGAATAGGAACATTGTACAGTATGTTTAAACATGTGTTATTCTTCCAGCTTGAATACACTTGGATCGGATTCTAATCACAGTTCATCCAGAGGAATTTATGGAGCAGGCAGCTCATCTTCACGATCCAGTGCAGGGAATCATAAGCAATGCAATGCAACAGCACATCTTCACAGCAATAGAAATGCATCTGATGTTGAAAACATCAAATCCAAAACCAATTCAAGTATACCTAATAGGACTTCAGCACAAGCATCTTCCATGCAGTCGGTGAACAGAACGGGCCCCTTTACCTTGGATTCAGGTGCCACAGCTCAGACTCATGCTGCAGGCAAAAGAGCCAAGGGGACGAGGCAGAACCAGCAACTGATGCAGCAGCAGGCACCAGCTTTGGCAGAGCAGCCCCTCCAGCAACCCCCAGCATCTGGGCCCCAGCAGCAAGAGCCACAGACTGAAAGTGCTTTGCCACAGCTCCCGCTCCTCAGCCCGCCTCACAGCGAATGTGCCAGCAGCAGAAGGCACAGCTCAGAGGATTCAGATCTCACTGGGCTCATAGAAACTATGGAAAAAGACTTTGACCACCCAGAATCCCCTTCCCCTGAGGTGTTTACAGAACAGCCCCCATCTCCACTAGCAAAAAACAAAGGTAATACAATTCTGCTTTAATGGGATGATTCACTGTGTGAGCCACAGGACAAGATTTAGTCAACTGTAAAGGTTGAGTTTTCATAGTGTGGAGAGCAAACATGTCTCTACAGTTCCCTGCCCTGTCCTCTGTGCCTGTGTCTTGAACACCTGTGTTACTTTGTGGCAGTGAAATTCTTTGTGCAGTGCTAGCTTGTCATTCTTCCTGCAAAAATGGTGGAATGTTTTGATGAAAGCAGGTGTGAATATCTAGACACCTGATTTTCTGAAAAAGAAAAATGCTTTTTGTTGCTACTTCTTTGCCTTTGGGTTGGCATCTGTCCCTCCCACCTCCATCATTTGGACTTGGGGCTCAGGGTTGAGGAAAGGAAAAGGAAGTTGTCCTAGAGTATTGTGAAAAGTGAGGCAGAGAGAAAGTGAGGAGGATAAGAGAGAGAGATGGGTAAGTAAACCCCTGCAGTATTGTTTGGGAATGGAATTCTTCATGCCCAGACTTGCAGTTGTAGAAAATCCTTAATGTCAGGTGGTCAGCAAATTAATATAAGGCACCTGTGTCTATACATTACATTCATTTTTTGGATGAGGCTAGAGTTGAGTTGGACTTGTTTATCCATCTTTCCAATTGTCTAGTGCTTAAAATAATGTATTGAATTTCATGCATGAGATATGTTTAGACCTTTGAAATTATGTCAGTTATTGCCTTCTTATGAGCACTCTGTTAGAGTAGAATTTCTAATTTTGATTTTTATATTAGCAATTTCAGTTGCATCCCAGAGTTAAGTGATCATTTAATCTTAATGTGTTTATTTCTAAATTATTTTTCTACAAATTTTCTTTTTGCTACCAGTACTAGTACAGAAATGGCACTGATACTATGTTGCTTATTAGAGATAAAGTTAAGAAAAGGAATCGTGGGAAGGCATATAAACACTGCACCATCTGTAAGATCATGCACCACCAAAGAGGAAGGCTTCACTCTGTTAGGTGGTAATGAGCAGAAAGGTCTTAATTAGTTTAGAGTGGATGTTAGGATGCATTTGGACTTTCAGAGTGGAGACTCCGAAGTTGATGAGAGGTTTTGTTGTCTTGCTGAAATATACTACTGTATTTCTGGGCTGTTTTGTTTTGTTTTCACGGTGGGAGGTGGTTGGAGCAATTAAGAAAGCTGCCACCACGTATTCATTTCATAAAGGCTAAAATGGGACTCCAGAAGGTGATGTGATGATAGGGAGGTTTCATGGACAGTATCCATGTTGGCAAACAGTGCAGTGTTGGAGGTCTGGAAAGCAAAGTTAGTGAGGATGCAACATCCTCATGGGTTACATATGAGCAGGTGTACAGTGGACTGATCTAGTCCATGTACTGAATGTGTGAAAGCACTTCTGGAGCACATTTTCCATCTCTAGTTCCCCCTAAGAAGACGGCAGCTCTTGCACTTGAGAGCTGTTTTGTGATGCAGCTGCACACGGTATGTGGAGACCACTGAATTTGGTTTCAAAAGCATATTCTTGCTCCAGATAAGGTAGTGTGCCCTTTTCCATTTGTCCTCTTTAAAATGTAAAATGATAGGGGAAACTCCATAATTTATCTGCATTTGCACACACGCAAGGGTATTTGTCTTTAGATAAGTATTTAGAGCTAATCACAAACATTTGCAGAAGCAGCACCTTCTGGACTAAAACTGTCTGTCATAAGATCCTGTGCAGAATTGCTGTCTTTACGTATAGTCTTCTGTTTTAGCTTCCTAGTACTTGGGTCCTAGCAGACTGCTGCAGAGGCTGAATTAGATTTTTGTTAAACAACTGCTTTATGTTACATTTTAATGTCATGATAACATTTACATAGATTTTCTGATTATGAACATCAAACTGTTTAGCAATCCTGAGTGTAGACTACATTTGAAGCAAATTTTGGAATGGGACCTTCTGAGGCACAGCCAGAATGCCCCCAGTATCCTGGAAGCTAACCCTGAAAAAATTTTCATAGAAGATCTGCTTGTATTTACATATGTATTTGCATTCACACTAAAAAGAATACTTTTATCTCCAAAATTTTTGTTGTTCTACATACTGAAAACACTGATACTTATGTCTTAAAAAAACAAGTTTGAAGGCACTGATAGATATTTGTTATTTGCCAAAAATACTGAAGACAAATTTCTGTTTTGGTACAAACTTTACCATTTTGCCAAATGAAATATAACAGCTGTCATGATGCTTCCAGTCTCAATTCCAGCTCAATCCAGTACAAATTCCAGAAGAGGCAGAATCCAGTTATTCAGCACAGGTTACTTGAGTCTTTATTTGAGTGAACAGTTAAATCCATCCAGGAGGCTGTATGCAGGCACTGTGTGGCTCATAAATGACAGTGCTGTTTCTGAAGCACAGTATCTTAAGAAAGATCCTATGAGTAAAGGATCATACTACTTTACTATGAGTAAAGGCACATACTATAGCTAGTAGGACATAAGAATGTTGTGAAAGCTCACATCCTGTAATATCATAGCAGCGGGTGATGGTAAGCTCATGAAGACTCCACACACACACATGCATAGTTGCTCTGTGTTGAGAATAGTCCACTCTGAAGGAATAAAATATATCAGGAGGAGAAAATATACTTGGGTGTGAGATTTTCAGGTTTTGGTTGCTTGGGTTTTTTACCTCTTGGCTAGACAAACACTATTAGTGATTTTTGTCATCCACACTAATGTTATTTCAGGTTGTTTTGTTGGGGTTTTTTGCAACTGACAAGCATGCTGATCATTTCTGTTCATTTGTTTGGATGATAAAGCTTTTGTTATCCTTGGAAACTTATGTTTAATGTTACATGATTAAACTGTCAAATTGGATTCCATGGTGTTTAAAAGGAATGTTAGGAAAAGAGGAGAGAGGAATTATAGGCAGCCAGGTGCCCACATCCACAGAGAGGCAATGGGGATGTGGCTCAGGAACATAAATGTGATGGTGGAGATCAGGGTTCTTCTTGTGCTCACATTTGGTGCAAAGAAGCAGAAGTGGTTGGTGTGTCATAATAGGCAACAAACTTCAGAGGCTTAGTGACATGGGTTAGCCTCTGAAATGAAGGGAGCTAGCCCAACTCTGAGCACTGCTGCTGAGAATCTGAAGCATCCTTATCTTTCTAGGAAAAGGGAAAACAATTCAGCGCAAGGCTAAGCCACAGAAGAAGCGGGAAGAAAAGGACAGAAGAGGGAAAGGAAAGCAACAGGAGGATGAGCTGAAGGATTCCTTGGCAGATGATGACAGTTCTTCAACCACAACAGAAACCTCCAACCCAGATACAGAACCACTTCTCAAAGAGGTACGGCACTGCTGAAAAAATGAGGCCCTTGTGTAGCTGGTGTGTCACCTGTTGGAGTAGGAGCACAGTCTCTCCCCCACACCATCCTTAGCTTTCCTATAATACGTAACAAAGGAAGAATGTTAATTAAAAAACACGTTTCCTGATTCTCGCCTTCATTCTGTATCAAATCTGTGCCTCTGTGAGTGTGAACATGCTTGAGTCCTGTAGGCTCAGGACTGAAAATCCACAGGCAATTGTGGCTTGAATAAGCCAGCAGCTGTCAGTAGCATTGTGGTAATTGTCTCCTGGCATGTTCTATTTGCAGAATAAAGCACCTAAGTGTGGACACTAATTTCATTCAATAATTAAGGTGTATGCTAAATTCATGCCTTTTGTCAGCTACAAAGGGTCAGATCAATGGTGGTAACTTGTCAGCACATAGTTAACTTAATTACCTGATACAATACCCGTACCTTTATTTAACTCATTTGGCTCACATGCTTCAAAGTAATAAACTAAAGTCTACAATTTGTGTAGTGGTTGGATTGTCATACATATTTTGTCCTAAAGCATGACTAAACAAAGCAGAGGTAATGGCAAAGGGAGAAAAACCAAGCCTAAATGTTGATGTCTTAAATTTGAGCTCTGTAAAAGAGAGGGATTCTAGCTGTGGGAAAAAGAAATCTATGTGATATATTTTAAAGGTTACAGTTTAGTAAACTGTCACTTGAAAATCACCATTGAAATTTTCAGGATGGCTATTTGAGAATATACTTGTATTTCAAAAGTCTTAGAAGTGAGGTTAAAGAAAATAATAAATTGAATGGTGAAGTTGCTCATATAATTTGCTTTGTTGAAGAATCTGTTTTAGGTGGCCTGGACTGCATGCAGCAGATAGATGCAGTAAGGGTCTCAGTACAGAGACATCTTATTGAGTAGACTCAAAGGCCATTGCCAGAAGAGCTGTGTATTTGCAAACACCAGATCTGCTTGAAGCTCATTAATTTGCTATTTTGATTTTTGCTTCTCCAAATAGAAACCACATATTATAGGTAAATTCATTTAAGTCATGAAAAGAGACCTTCTGTACTGCAAAAATGCTCGTGTTTTCCAATAGCGTTCTTTCCTCAGCCGCCTTTATATTACATGTGTTCTGATGCAAGAGGGACTTTGCTTTTCGTGATTATTAATGCGTCATCATGTTTTTTATAGGAACCTGAAAAACAAAAGGGAAAAGTTATAGCAGAAAAACCTGAAAATGAAATAGTCCCAGTAAAACAGAAAACCAAAAAAGTGCTTACAAGTATCAAGAAAGAAATCCCTGTAGATGTGAAAACCAGGTAAGCATAATGAAGACTTTTTAGTAGGGAAGGTATCATGCTTAAATTAATCCTCTTGAAAATATTTCTGGAAACATTACCTGGCAAAGTCTCCTCCTTATTTACTGTTACGTGCCACATATGTGTGTACGTGTGTGTGTGTATATATCTATATATATATAAAAAATAAAAAGTGCTTTTCAGTACCTCAGAGCTTTGAAATAAAAGAATTTCTGCTTTATTTTAGTCCCTTGGAATTGTCTTATACTCCCCCACTGGAAAACAAACAGCGCAAAACCTTTCCATCCAAGATCTCTACACAGCACCTTTTGTCAAGTGGCTCTAAATCAAGAAACCTCCCCAAAACAAGAGGTAGTGTGAGGCTGTTTTTGTAAATACCTTAAGAGTTTTATATCATTGTCTGTAATCCCTCTTGAATGCTTAATTCTATGTCTGGTGTGAGAAGAAAGCTATTCAGTTTATTATCTGCACGCTTGGTTTTTGTTTTGTTTTAATAGGTCCAAGCAGTAAGCTAACAGAGAACAGGCCATCAGTATTAGCAAAATTTCTCCCCAGTGGTTCTGGACAGGAGCTAGGAAACACCAGCAGCTCAGAAGGGGAAAAGGATTCTCCACCACCAGAGTGGGACTCTGTGCCTCTCCACAAAGCTGGCAGCTGTAAGTAATTGCTAGGTGATGGCAGAATGAGTGTTCTGCAATTAGTATCTGTAGATAGGCTTGATCTGTTTATAGATCTTCCTGTCTCCTTTTCACTGTGTAGCTGAGCTCCATTTTTCTGTTGTAGGCTTTGTATTGATAGCATCTGGTATGATTTGAGAGGTTTGAAAATGGCATGGGCAGAGCATGGGTCACTCTACAGCTCTCCAGTGATGAGCAGGATTCAGAAGCTGCTGAGGAAATTGAGAAAATGAGAATTATAGCTCAAAAAAATATGTGTTTTCTACAGTAGATGGGGTTTTGCTTGGTCAGGTCTGCTCCAGCCAAAGTTGAAACTGATTAGGTGATTTGTCCTTGAGAGCGAGCACTGAAAACACCTTAATGCAGTGGTTAGCTTGGGACACTGTTACAATCTTTTTGGTTGCATTTTAAATCCCTTATGAGGGAACCAACTCACCTTCCTTCTGGTTGCTTGTGTTGCAATACAGTCTCTCTGAAAATAAACAGTAAACCTGAATAACCATAGGTGAAGCTGCTGCTTCCATCACTGGGAGCAAACAGCCTTCCTCATAATTCCTCTGTTTGAACAGAAGGGTAGCAGAAGTCTGAGAAGCCTTTGCTGTAATGTAAATACTACAGGAAGATGTTCTGTGTTTCTCTTTATAGCTACAGACAACCTCTATAAGCTCTCTCTGCAAACCCTGAATGCAGATGCTTTCCTGAAGCAGCGACAGCCCTCTCCAACACCCGCTTCTCCATCTCCACCTCCTCCTCCCACATCCTTTGCTTTTGGGCCACGAGGAGGCACTTACAGCAGCATTGTGAACAGCAGCTGCAGCAAGTGAGTCCAGATTCTACCTCCTACTGATTTCCCAGGCAATAAACAATTGTGGAACCATGTGCCTCATAGGGGGTATCTCCCGATTCACAGACCTGTTTCCTCTTCACATGGAAACTGCTTGTCTGCAGATACACCACTGTGCATATCTTGCCTTTCTGTACAACTTGGTGGATTAGAAAAATGTGCAATTACATGAACTGTTGAGCTGTTATAAATGTTTTCTTGAATGCTAGCTTAAATTGCTGCTTTTTTAATTGGACAATTGAAGTCCAAAACCATACTTTATTTTTCCTGTATTTTTTTTCCTTTCTTTCTTTCTCATTTTAGTGAAACAAAAAGCAAGCAGCCTAATGGTACCAAACATAAGCTGGCAAAGGCAGCTTCTCTTCCAGGCAGGAATGGAAACCCCACTTTCGCTGCTGTAGCTGCAGGTTATGACAAGAGTCCAGGTATTAGAACCAGTTCAGAGTTCTTAATGTTACTAAATATTTCCTGAATATTTTGTTATTTTGCTGCGGTTTATTTTACTCATTTTTTACATACATATTCTGGCAGGTGGCAGTGGTTTACCAAAGGTTTCTCCAAGCAAGACAGATGTTTCCAGCAATATCAGCATTTCCCACTCAGTTGTTGACAGTGATGGCTCTGACAGGTAATTTTTATATTCTCTAGGCACATACCTGGACCCCTAGAAAAGAAGATTAAGCTATTAATGGCATTTTGAAAGGAGTGACAGAATTTATTTTGGTTAGGTTTTTTAAAACTATTTTTAAAAGTCTAGGCACAGCATCTCTCCTTGCAGAACAGTTTAGAAGTTGCAAGTGACTCAAAGTAGAGAGAAGGATGTTCTGGCTGTGATGGGAACTGTCCCCTCCTTATTCCAAGTAACTCCACAGTCTTGTGTTCCTGGGCATCCAAACAATGAGAAGTCAGCTTGGCTCTCTCAGTACTGAGAAGTGTGTACCAAGGTCACTTGAAGGTTCACAGGCAGAGTACCTTGCTGTGCAGCAATACCTTTCACTCCCTGTTTTAACACTGAGACCAGAACTAGCGGTGGGCTTTGTGTTTTCAGTAGGAACAGGATACAGCTGCATTCAGTCACATTCCCCAAGGCACATGTCTTTTCTGACATTTTGGCAATGACCCCTGTCTCAGTTGTAAAAAGCAGTAAGCTTTCTGGAGTAGAAAAGATTCTTGAATTCAAGTTCCCATATGCAAAGAAATTGCTTTTCTGAATGAAGTTTGTGCATGGAGTTTTCATTTGTTTTGGTGGATGTTTAACACTGGTTCCAGTTAACTCATCTGTTACTTTTAAGAAGCTTGCCCATGAGTGAGAGTATTTGTATCATTTCTGAGCGACTCTAAATTTATATCTGCTTGACAAAAAAACTGTGCTATGGTTTGGACTCCATGTGTTTTCTGAAAAACTAATCAAAGAGCTACTCTCATGTTTGTTTGACGTTCAGTCTACAGATTAAAGAATACTGTGTTTACATTACGGTGTTGCTCCAATGTGGGTGTATACACAGGAAAATGGTATTACACCAAAAGCTTTTGTTAAAACAAAAATAAGCTGATCTCCTAACTCTTGATCACCATTAAATATATATTTAGCATATGTTTAACTGTATATTTATATATGTATATAAATATATATAGTTAAACATACACACACATACATTTGTATATAGATCAGTAAGTTAATATTGTCAATAGAACTGTGTTAATAAATTGCGTATTGCTTTCCTATTACTCCATAAAATGCAGTTCGGGTTTGTGGAGTCCTATCAGCAATCCAAGCAGTCCTGATTTCACACCTGTCAACTCCTTCTCTGCATTTGGACACTCTTTTAACTTAACTGGAGGTGAGTTTTTCTGCACAAATATTTTTCTGTATTCAAATACAGGTAAAGAGATGTTGTGTGTCCATTCCACTGGTATATCTACAGACAGTATTTCCATCCTCACCCCTAAAAGGGAAGACTGTGTAGGAAAGTGTTAAAAATTTGGTGGTATATTCTGTGTTTTGCTCCAGAGAAAGTTAGTGGAACTCATCAAATGTTTGGGCTGAAAATGCTTCTGTTTGGAGTTTCTCTGTTTCAGTAAAACTTCTTGATATTTGGGTTTTCTTTCCTTAGTCTTATTCCTTTCCATCTCTCCCCCAAAGCTTGTAAGTCCCACAAATGTGCCACTAGGCTTGTGGTTTCCTGAGCATAAACACCTGCCTAAAACCGTGGCGCTGTTAAGTGAAGCAGTGGCCCAGCCCTTGTGTTGCTTTCCTCTTGTGTTTTCCTGCCATATTTGTATAGCTGCACAATGAACTGATGCATACTAAACCCAGCAGTTAGTGAATGTATTTAAATACTTGGGTAAATTTCCATAAATTAAATAGAGATGGGCAGGCATTGACGTTGCAGGGCATGGATGCTCTGTGTACTTAGGAAGATTTGTGTACCATATGTGGGTGTGTGTAGTGTGTTTTGAGGTGGTTGAAAAGATGATAAGCAAAGCAAACTTCAGTTGTGGCATCTGTGTCTACTGCAAAAATGCTATCTACTGCAGCAGTCTGATGTCTGCTGGAAATGCAAACAACGGCAGCTGCTGCTGTGGGGTTCTTTCTTCTACAGCAGCAGCACTTGGTACCTGTGGCTCTGAGGGGCATCAGTAAAATGCCTGGGATCAGTTCTGTGTGTGGGAAGCAGGCGAGCCACAACTGCTGGTGCTCCCTTTTCCTTCTCAGCAGAGATGGGGTTGGGGCTGGGGTGCTCCCAGTGCTGCCTCCTACCAGGAGTCACCTGGGAAGGGAGTGCTGCAAGGCAAATGGTTGCTGCAGTTATGGGGAACTGCCAAGAGTATTGCTGTGCTCAGTCTGGTACTGAATTACCCACAGCAAGTGTTCAACTCTCTTTCCCCACTATAACCATGACTACATTTGTGGACCTGTCCGATGTTGGTCACATGAGGTGAGATCTGTGTTATTGTGTGTCCTCTTCTAATCTCACTGCAGCAGGACCTGCTAGAAAAATATGGGGAATAACTGTGGAAAGTATTGTTCTCGGAAAACAGAGGAAGAGTAATGTACTCAGTTTTATTTCATTTTATTTTTAGAGGTTTTTAGCAAGCTTGGTTTAGCTCGATCTGCTTATGGGCAGGATGTTCAGAGAAACTGGAGTGAATTCAATAATGTTCCATCATCCATCTGGGATCCTTCAGCTACAGATTCTGTACCCTCCTGGCCAACAAGCTCGAGTTCCCCAACTCATACAACTGCAGTAAGTATTCAGTCCAAATACAGTGGTTTATTACTGTTACTAACCTGTTCTGTATGTGCCATCTAAATTAATTCAGAGAAATTGGGGGTCAAAAGAAATCAACTGGAATAATAAAGGAAGAGGGAATTTACACATATTCATCTTGGTGTAGTTAAGCTGACAAGGCTGTTGGACAAAGAGCTACTAGTCTCCTCACTTGCAGATGATGAATCCATGTACACTGCTTCCCACAAAAGTATTTCTCACAAGAGCATCTTGCAGCACTTAGAAAAGGGTGTTCTGCTCCCACATCTTTCAGGTTTGCTCCTGTGCCATGGCTGGACGCTGCATGTGTCACTTCCAGTTTGATGTGCAGTTGCAAAATAGCCAATATGATTTTCACACTTTGATTCTGCTTTCTGAATCCAGTATTGCACCTGTCTGTAAATTAACAGAAGGTGTCAAGAACAGCTATATAAAAGACCTTAAATGTATTCTTTTCAGTTTACGGAAAAAACACTCAAGAACTGAACATAAGGTGAAGTCTTTAAACCGACTACTAATTTTGATGAGTATTTTGAGTATAGCAAAAAAGAAAAAACTCAGCTTTTACAGATTGTAGTGCTGCACTGTCATCCTTGTGTCAGACCAAAACTTACACTGCAACAGCTGTCTTCACTGCCAGCTGAAATTCTTCTTCATGTTGACTTCTGAAAATGTTTTTGTAGTGAGTAAGAGGCAGTGTTTACTTCACCTGGGAGCAGTTCAGATGGAGTGGGGGAAGGCAGGGGAAGTCAAAGAAGGTCACACAGCTTCTTATAGACACAGGCTCACTGATCCCGCCCTTGTCATGTGGTTACAACCAGAGCTGGAACCTCACTGAAACTATGTAAGGAACGATTTTTGGATTTTGGTCACACAGAGGACAGGTTTCTCAGCATTTGATAGAGAGAGGGAGGGCTTGAGGACAACCAGAACAAGCTCTCTAGTTCCTAACTTGTATTTCCCAGCTGCTTCTGAAAAATACTTACAAGTGTGCTTCAGGAAGCATCAAGATGGAAGCCAGACAAATGGAATAGTTGAAGTGTCAGTTACTCCATTTAAGTACTTTGATTTGGGAGGAGACATTTTAGGAGCTTACTCAAGGAGAAGATCACTTAAAACAAGAAGCAAGCAGCAAACTGACTGCAATATTCAAAGTTGTTATAAATAATAGTGATATTTGCAAGTGCTTATGGCAAGCCAGAACAGGAAAGCTGAGCTTTTCCTCTTACTGAGCCTCCTTGCTCTAGGTGCCTGATAAGAGAGCAAGTACCAGGCCAGAGCCCTGCCCTTTCCTCTGTTCTGGGGCAAGAGCCAAAGCCATTGATACAAACAGCACTTTGCTTATGTGTTACCCTTTTTTCTAGGAAGGTTTCTGGAGAGTTGATTTTGATCGTTCTCCTTCCTTATTCCTCTTGCTTTCTCCTTTTATGCACAATTCTCCTTCTGTGCTAAGCAGCATTTGCCTTCTGGATCCCTTACTCCCCTTTCCTCCATTTCTCTGTGTGTAGTTCTGCCTGCCAGCTACTTCGTGCCTCCCTCCACCAGCCTTGAAAGGGCGCAGCAGGTGCTCTTCTCTGCTGCTCCTTTCCTGGTTGATTCTGATTTATGAGCAAGTGCCTTTCTATCAGGATCTCCCAAACACTTCTGGGACAAGTAGGAACAAATAGTTCCTGGCTCTTGCCTGCAGAAGGAAATAGGGTGGACTTTTAGTGTGCTAGGGTTGGTGCCCAGGCAGCAGAGTGTTTCCTGCTGTTGGCTTAGTAGTCTAATGTTTGTATAGCTTAAACATAACCATTTATTTGTGTGACAGTAATACACTGTGACCCTGGTCTGGCTCAGTTTCTCAGTGACATTGGAGAGTCCTGATGTTGTTGGCCTGGTTAACCCCCAAGTAATGCTCAAAACTCCTGTCCAGCCCTTGGTGGTAAATTCTGTGATGTGTTAGCATCCAGCCAGTTTCAGGTATTATTAGACTGAGTCCATCTTCTTCATTCCAGAGCCGAAAATAAAAACCTAGAAGAAAGAAATTTTCAGATTCTCCCTTGTTTCCTTTCCTAAAGAATTTCCTTTTATTTAAGTCTTCAGATGCAGAATACACTGATACTGGTTAACCTTCAGTGTGTGTTGCCTAAGGGCAGAGATCCTGGGGAGGGGTGCCCTATCTCCAGCCAGTAAATCCAAACATAAGGATTTTTGCGCCTAACAGCACTTATTCAACAGGTCCACTGCCTTTTGGGTGTATCAAGTTTACAGTATATTTGCAAATTGAATTTACAGCATATGTACATTAAATCTGTTGACACTGAGGTATGTAGTGCCATAAGCCTACATGTAGCAGGTTCTGTGCTAATATTAGCATGAAAGTTATGCTAACCTTTCTCATCTCCATCTTTGGCTGCTTCCAGGTATCACTTTGCACCACACCACAGATCAGGTTCCTCTGCTTGTTGCCTGCTACTGTCTGGGCTTCAGTAAAATACAGTTGACAGAACCTGGGCTTTGTCCATTCCTGCATGTGTTCTCTAGGTCTGCTGTACCTGCCCTATATCCCAGATGCATTTGTGACGTACTGGAACACACCTGCATCTGCACCATGACCATTTGTCAGAGACTTCCACATATCTTGAGCCAGGACAGGCTTTCTGGAATTCAGTAATAAATGGCCAATTCTCCTATCCCCTCTCCCTTCATCTGGAAAAATTCTGGATTGGGGAAAAGTACGTACTGGGAGTATGGGATAAGTACAGTGGGACTGAACACAGGTAGATTTATCCAAAACAGACAAGTCTTGACTACAGGGAGATAAATTTGCAAACAGCCAAAAAGATCGAAAAAGAACTTTGCTGTTACCATCCATTGCAACTTGAATCTTGTTGGTTCTTTGAGACTTAAACCATGTTTATCTACCTCATTCTAACTAGTTTGTTTAAGCTTAAATGTTCTGGCCCTTGTGTGTTGAATACTCACAGTGCTTAAATTAGCAATGGTATGGGGATGTATCAGCTTAAATGAAAACAATTTGAAAGCCTGGAATGGACTGTGCTCCGCAGCCTGTGCAGCTCCAAGTGATCAGCTGCAGGAGCAGTGTGGTTCCTCTGGGCAGGCTCTTGTGAAGGCAGCTCAAAGCTCTGTGTTGCAGTGAGGATGGAAGGGGTTCCAGAGCAGGCTTCTGCTTGCTGCTGCTCAGATACTTGTCTTTTGGGGGAGGAAATAAACAAGGTGAAAATTGAGGCTACCAAACTGCCACTTACCTTGCTCTGTCTTTCCTACAGTCAATCCTGGGCAACCCCAGTGGCCTGTGGTCCACCACTCCATTCAGCAGTTCCATTTGGTCAAGTAATCTCAACAGTGGCCTTCCCTTCACCACTCCAACAAACACATTGTCAGGCATTGATCTCATGGGTAGTGAAAACTCTGCCACTGCTCCGCCGCCGCCTGCTGCTGCCACCATTGCCAATCCTGCTGAAGACATGGGGCAGACCTACAATCCTTGGAGAATTTGGAGCCCAACGATTGGAAGAAGAAGTTCAGATCCTTGGTCAAATTCACACTATCCTCATGAAAATTAAAGCAAAAAGAAAGAACTCTTGCCCAGGTCATGATACAATTCTGAATGCAAATTTTTGAAACATCATTTTCGGGCCATTGCTTCCCCTGTCCCCCTGTCAGTCATGCTTTCATCACTCGCTCCTTTTTAAAGTCTGTCCTGCGATATGGTAGTGTGAGATTGCAGATAAGCTTGGAAATGTCTGGGTGTGGTCACAAATCACAACTATGGCTGAAGCCTGTAAATATGAACAGTTTCACTGGTTTCGTATTTTACCATCTTTATTTAGGAAACAATTTGAACTCTAAAATGGTCCTGGCATGCAATACTTTCATGAAAAGTTTGGGTTTTTAAATTTTTTCCAGTGTTATCCTCCAAGTTCTAATTTAAAATCAAAAGGCACTTTGTGCTAAAATGCAGAGTATTTTTTTAAAATAAGGCTGTCTTTGTTAACACAGGTTGTTAGAATGTAAAAAAGGAAAAAAATCAACAAAAAATACCAACAAAACCAACACAAAACCTTAAGAGCAAAGTGGCTGAATGTAAGAGCATTCTGTTGAGACTGTAAAACACTTTGTGCTGTTTGTACATTTGTAAACCTGAATGCATTTTTAAGTTGAACTGAAATGCACACAGCCAAGACTTGTGCAAGAAACAAGATACCATGTGCATTTCTTACAGATACAACTTTGGGTTGTACTTTAAAATAAATATGCTTTTTTCAAGATTTGTCTGCTGTAGTTCTGTTCCCCTTGTATTTTCTGAACTTGGGTGTGCATTGCTCTGCTTGGCCCAGCCTTTGGGCCAAAATCTGCACACAGAGCCTGTGTTACCAGAAACTTCACTGCAGATGAAACCTGGCTTCTCAACAGTGTGGGTTTGTATTGCAGCAGAGAATAGAAACTGTTTTCAGGGTTATGCACTGCCACCCACTTGAAAATTCACTGGATAGCAAAAAGCTGGAAAGATACCTACATTGCTTGAGTTTCCAGATACCAAGCATAAGAGCAGCTGCTGCTGTTTATGGTACATCCATACCTTTGTAACACTGTTCTTGCATGGGTCTGAACAAGAATGTTACTATTCTTAGATATGATTTATCTGTCCCTTTAAGGTGCCTGTTTCCATTCATTAGCAGTTAGGCAGGCCCCAGTGACTGCATATATTCCTCTGAGCTGAAGCCAAGCAAAAGTGAACCCTTCCATTGCCAGAAAGCAGTAACAGGCACTAGCACTGTAAATTTACTTACGATTCAGTGGCACTGCTATAAATGTACTACAACAGATTTTTATCAGAATCCAGCCTTCAAAAGAGTAAGAACTGTATATTTTGGTTAATATCCCTTCTAGCATAAAGGTTTTGTATGCAACAAAATATGAGTGTCCCATTTATTTAACCAAGTGAGCCCTTCTCCAGCTTGTGTTACATAAACAAACTGTCCATATGTCAGACTGCTGCCTTCCTGGTGCCACCAGCAGAAGCTCAAAGATACACATCTCTCAAATAGGAACCTGCTGGAACTCCTTTGTTCTTAAAATGTGCAACCTTCTACAGCCATGTGCGGTCATCAAATGTTCAACTTGGATACTTGGATTTGTATGCAATTTCCTTGAGTAACTGAGCAAACAAGTCTTACTGCATGAAAATAAAGAATACATAGTTGAGTTCCTGACATGCCAGGGCCTGCTTCTCTGCAAATGGAGCTTGAGAAGATAACTAGCAGTAACTTCAAGGTGAAAGGAGCTGCTTAAGGTCATATGCTACCTCTTTTAGCCAGCAGGTGTTTACATTGGAATTGATTCCTTGGAGGTTAGAAGCAGAAATTAAATCTGAGGTGCTAATAGTCTGCAGTGGTTTAATCATCAAAATTCTGGATTAAGAACATTTCCTTTTGCACAAGACAAGACACAACACAAGTGATTTAGATGCCTTCCCCCCCATCCTCCACATTTGTGAGCCATTCCCTTGTGATAATGCAAATAATCTTGGCCACTATTAAAATATTCTTAGTTCTTGTTTTGGAAGAGCTTCCCCTTGAGCACCAGTTAAATTTACGTTCCAGGGGTGCAACCACCTGAACTATGAAGATCTTTGACACACAGTTTTCAGTTTCCTAAGAGGGGTAAAAATCATGTCTTTCTTCCATGGGAAATATCTGAGGCCTAAACACTCCTTGAGTGTCCTATCTTGCTTCTCCAGGGTAATTTTGGAGAGCACCTTCACTTTGTTTTGCCTTCTTAAAGAAAGCAAAAGAGCTGCTGTAAAGAGAGTCCATAATTGTAACTGACAAGGAGTCAGGTGAAATAAAAACTAGGCAAAAGTTTGGTGTAACTAAAGAAACCTCTGTGTGTGGTAAGTACATGTAGCAGATGCCTTTTGCTGCCTCCTCCTGAGGCACCTGCTTGCCAGCTTCTATTGTATGGTCAGTGGTGACGTGCATTGAAAACTTAAGCAGGGGGTGAGGTGGTAATGAGACAGAGGTATCCACAATCACAGAATCATGGAGAGGACAGACCTCGTGATGAGGTAAAAATAAAAGGGAATGAGATTTTGACAAAGCACGTGCAGAGTCTTGCATAAAAAATGTAGATGGGGTTGAAAACGCAGCATGCTGGGAGGACAACCTGAGCTTGGGGAGATGTAAGGTCAAAAGCTTGGCAGCAAGGTGGCTGCTTGCAAAAGCAGAATGAACAAGAGTGAAAATCATACGCTAGGGAAGTTCTGTCTGGAGTGAAAAGACCAGAGGAAAAAACATGTTAAAGTGCTCAGAAGACAGGCTGTCCTGGAAACCATGTAGTCCTTTGGATAATTTAAAACATTTCTTTGGAGTAGAATCAGGGCCAGACTGCCATGAGTCAGCTCTGCTCTTCCAGACCTGGAAACTACTGGGAGTGCGAAGTTCCCAACAAGGAAGAGAAACAATTACCATTAATTTTGGTAATTAGTTTGGTGCTCCTAAAGGGCAGTTTTGTTTGCCAACACTAAGAAATAGACTTTAAAAGCCTTAAAAGTTTCTGGCCTGTTTATAAAATCAGGAAGCCTGAGGTAGGAAGTATGGCCCTAATGTGAAATCAGTTTAATTATCATGAGCTCTATTTCCCAAAGCTCTTGAAAGGTATTAGATACTTTATTGAGGTGTAAGGCGGTATCAGAACTGGATACCCAATTCCAGTCAAAGGACGGCAAGTGTTTATTTCAGATACACTTGAAATGAAGCAGTAACAGGGCTGGGCTCAGCCCTGGCTGCAGCTCTGTCAGCAGCAGTGCAGGATGTGGCTGGGCCACTGCCCTGTGAGAGAAACACAACTGGGGGAAACTCCAGGGCAAGGTGGGATGAGAATGTGAGTGAACAGCAGATTCCCAACACAACAACCACGATGAAATCATACGGAAGTTGTGCTCTGCACTTCCACCGATGATGAGCTGTGCCTGGCTGAATGAGAGGTGAGAAGAGGAGTACACCAAGTGTGAAGCTGTCTCACACTATTTCACCCAGATGTTCTAAGTACAGCTGTAACTGGGCTTTGTTTTCCCAACCTGTAATTATGAGCAAGTTTTCTGAGCTCTGGTGTTTCTGGCCTCACGAAACAATGACAACTGCAGCTCTTGGTGAGTCAGTTTGTTAGAAGAGGGATTGAAAATAACAGAGCTTCTGCTGTATGGCTGGTGCAACTGAAAGAGCATTAATTATTGTGTTAAACAGGTTCTGCTTCAAAACTGACTCTTTTGCCCAGTACCTGTTTTTGTCTAATGGCACTCACTGGTGGCCTTTATGTTCAACTGGTGCTTTAGTCACAAACATACTAAAGCAGTCTTCAAGATGACAGGATCAGCTCACTCTTCAGCAGCCCTATGGACACAACTTCTAACCATGCTTGCTGCTGCTAATGTGCTGCTTCATGCTGTGGAATCCAGCAGCAAGCAGAGCATGACCTTTTTAATGTGGGTATATATAAATATATATATGGAACATGAGGACTGTCCTGAACAAAACTTTCTTTTTTAGCAGAACTGTGTAAAGGTAGCTGCTCAGATCCCAGGACATCAGTTGGATCAGTTGATCTTAAATAGCAGATTACATTGTACCAAGAGAAGTGCAGAAGTGTCAATACAGATTTTATGTATCCACTTTCTAAGAAAATCCCCTTGAGGTGTTTCTGTCAAGCTGGGATCTAAAACGGTCCTCCAGAAAGGACCCTGTATCTGAAACTTGACTTTGCTCTCTATTTGGCTATTGTGAAGCAAATGTTTGAGTCAGAGTATCATTAGCACTGGATACAGAGGGATCTTCAGGAGATACACTCACTGCTGAAGTTTTACAAGGTAACATGCCAGGAGTCCTTGAGTGGCAGCAGGAAGTGAGTGGGATGTTCTCGCACTGCAGTAACAGGCTTCACATGGGACTCTTGCAAGCTGTGAAAAATCACAGCTCAATTACTTGCCCTGAGCAAGCCAGAGGATTTGGAGACTGGCATCCACAAGAGAGAAAAAAGGTATGGGCTGGGGAGGGTACCAAGGGGGTGGGGGTGGCTGGAGAGATAATTAAATGGGTACAGGCTGGCCGTTTTATAGTTAAGGGGCTAATAAAATATTCCCAAGGAAAAAGAAAAACGAAAAAGAAACCCACAAAAGCAACCCAAAATGAAAACCAATTAGCTATTCTGGAGAGTTTCCTGAGTTTTCAGTATAGGTCCATGACAGGATGAAATCACTTGTGTTTCAGCTTAGTTACAACAATCTTGCTGGGAAACAAGTATCCCAGGAAAGCAGCACATGGAGAAGCTTCTGCCTTGCCCAGCATCACTTCCTGGCCCACCTGGAGTTATTGTTAGGGAAGACACTGCTCACCAGAGAGAGGACATTAACCTGCTTTATGGCAATGTAGGAGACAAGAGAAGCCAGGGAGGATGGCCCACTGCCTCTCAAGAGGGAAATATGCAGAAGGGGGAATCAGAGGGGAGACTGAAATGCTCTTTCAGTAGCTATTGTTGGCTTTCTGGAAGGGGGAAGGACTTGTAGCCCCTTCGGCTTCATATCACCCTTCTTCCTGCTCTAGCCTGTCCTTATTAGTCAAGTTAATTACCAGCAAAATCTTGCCAGTGTTGAAAAGTCTGACAACAAAGAATGAATCAGGTCCCTAAAAACTATGCAACGTTTTAAATGGGTGTGACTCAGCTTACAGCTCACAGGGAAATTCCTGATGCGATGTATAAAATAGAAATCTTTTTGGACAACAGTAATTTTAAGGAATATTCACTTATGTTGCATCCCAAACTAGAAGTTTCTTCCTATAAGCTTCTGATGCCAGTCTAGCTGCCAAACTTTGCCCACATTTGCCCACCTGCCAAATTCTGTTCTGTGCTTGAAGACTCTATCAAGGGAGGGGTGGGGTGTAAAAATCCACAGACCTGAAAAACACATCAGTAGTATCTCAATGCTTCATTTAAACTAAGCAAAGGCCATGGCAGAAAAGATTATATTAATGCTTTGAAATAATGGGGAAGCACACAAAATTAAAATAGTTCAGCTGTATTTTGAAAGTTAGTGAGAAATTCAGATTTCATGTACATGTACAGGAAGGGAGGGTGGAAAGAAGAGGTTTAGATTGGCTATTAGAAAAAACTTCTACACAAAGAGTTGCCAAGTATTGGAACAAACAGCTCAGGGAATGGTGGAGTCACCATCCCTGGAGGTATTTAAAATACATGTGGTACTTGGGAACATAGTTTAGTGATGGACTTGGCATTGTTAGGTCAATAGTTGGACCGGATGATATGAGAGGTGTTTTCCAACCTGAATTGCTCTGTGATTCTGTTTCAATAAAAGATGGTTCCTTTCTTTGAAGCAGCTGAACTCAACATTTTAAAGAAATGCTGCAGAAGGAAAACTCATCACTGCCCAAACAGAAAGCAAACATCCATACTACAACACTCAGCACACAGAATATCTCATGGTTAGGCAGAGATTAATTTCAGATGTTCAAATGTGGGAGCTGGGCACTGGCCGTGAGTTGAACCCACATTTCCAGGTATGTGGAATGAGAATGAGGTGCATTGTGAGCTGACTTAGTGCCCTTGCATTGATCAACTGCATGCAAAAATCCATATGGTGCAGTTATTAAAACAATAAAAACTGAATATTGCTCAAGTCAGCAGTTTCAGTGCCAGAGAACTTCAGAAAATGGACAGTATTTGTCCTGACTTTGTAATTTAATTGAGCCTCCTTGTGAAAAGACTGATTTGGTCTATACAGCAATAATAACTCATGGAGGGAAAAAAGAAGGGTTTCAGGAACTCTGATTAAATCAGCACACTGGAAAACACTTCCCCTAACTCAATACATTTGAGTAATGCCATTTCCTCCCTTTGCAGGGTGAAGAATGAGAGTCCCACTATTGGATCAACAGCCCCCCTCTGTGGCTGCAAACAGCAACCCGGACACCACAGCAGTGCCAGTGGCTTTAGGATTTCCTCAAAGGCTTTTCCTGACACCTTGAAAAACCCATTTCAGCTTTAGTAGTAGCATTTTGCTTTAATTAGCTGTGCATTAGGAAAATTCACACTCCTTTTCCCACTGCCAGGCTACACAGCTACCATTCCTCAACAGTAATGTCCCACAAGTCCTAAAGCAAGAGGAACTGGAAAGTTCTTGCTGTTCCGTAGGGAAAGTCCACAAACCAGGGCAAAAAACAGTCATACCAGACTTTTATTTCTCTCCACGACGTGCCAGACAAGCCCAATGCAAACTATTTATTTCCTGCATTTATTTTGATATATCTTTCATCAAACTATCTAAAAGGAACAACTTTTCTTTCTTTTCTCTTTTACATACATGTGTTCAGTATCTCTTTTTCTCTATCGGCTCACCTCACAAAATTATTTCCCCAATATTGGATAATTGAATAATTGAAACTATTGGAATTATTCTGTACGTGTTCAAGACAGCTCCTCCAATTCACAAAAAACATTTTAAAACCTCATTTCTACACTCCTGTTTGAGGAGTTTTATGCAGTTATTTTGTACTTTTGTTCAAATCTCCAAACACACACATGGTTTCTGCACTCCCCCACTATCTTTCCGTCCACTTTATCATTGTGAAAGGCCTTTGCTGAGCTTTATTTCCAGGGCTCTGCATCCTCTCCCCTTAGAGTATTTCAGTTCTTATTTTTTGTGCTGTCCCACTAACAGGCATCTGCAGAGCCTGCCGTGGGAATTCATCTGGGTTCTGTCTGATGTTGCACAAAAGCAGAACTCCCAGCACCTGAGAGGGCAAACGATTTACTCACCACCTATATTCCTCTTCTTATTCCACCTTATTAAAATGGCAGTGTTCTTACACTGTGTGCTGCTGTGTCTTTTGCCCTGTGCAGGACTGAGGTCACCTTAGGTCCCCTGCATACCAGGATTCATGAATAAATATTGGTTGTGCAGAGAAGGGCAGCAAGGCTCATGAAGGGTCTGGAAAATATCTTATGAGGAACAGCTGAGGGAGCTGGGATTGTTTAGTCTCGAGAAGAGGAGGCTCGGGGGAACCTCATTGCTCTCTACAACTCCCTGAAAGGAGGATGTAGTGAGGGGGGAGCTGATCTCTTCTGCTGTGCCTTCAGTGAGAGGACCAGAGGAAATGGCCTCAAGCTGAGACAGGGCAGATCCAGATTAGATACTAAGGAAAAAAAAAATCACTGTTTGTGTGGTCAGGCATTGGAATTAGTTGCCCAGGTAGGTAATGGAGTCACCATCCCTGGAGGTGTCTAAGAGGTGTCTGGATCTGGAGTTGGATGATGCAGTTCAGTGGTTTAGGGGTTACAATGACAGTGCCAGGTGAGCAATTAGACTGAATGATCTTGTAGGTCTCTTCCAACCCTGATGATTCTTTAGTTCTGTGATTATTCTGTGATTAAAGGAAAGAGAAAATTCTTTAAAGGAAAACCCAACCTAGGTCTAAGTCCCTTCAAAACTTCTGCCCTCCGCAGTACCACTTTTTTACCAGATTTTAGCCCTGACTCGTGGCTCAGCTGTTCAAGAACCAACCAGCAGCATCCACACCATGCCTGCACCTGCAGAACACTGCAGTGGCACTCAAGTACTAAGGCAGGGGATGACCTTGAACCACCCCAGCACACCCCCACACAGTCATTCTCAATCCCCACATGTCCTTCCTTGGAAAAGCTGCTCACGTTTTTAGTAACACTTTTCACCGGTTTTTTATTCTCTAAGTAATTTTCAATCTTGACTTATAATATGAAAAAAGAATGTATTAACAAAATAAAATAAATAATAATTTTTAAAAAAACAGCTACAGTTTATTGGCAAGCCATCATCTTTCTGGTTAACTACTTCACCATAGAGACGAACTCACAGGTTAATTCAAGTATTCTATGCACAACCTGCATTAACATCACAATCCTCATCTTCTGAGGACTCAGATGATGTGAGCCCAAGAAGAAATAAAGAAGTGAATACTCAGAGAAGAGGAAGTAGAGATGATGTGACACAATGGAAAACACCATAATGGCACTAAATAAATTGACTCAGAGCTAACACTTCTGACAAAAACGCTTCCAAAAATGCAAATAATTTAAAAAAACTCGTGCAAATAAATGTGGAAATTCCATGGTAAATTTACTTTGCCCTTTCACAGATGTAAGTTAGAAGCCACTGTCAAGACAGGACATGAGATAGGGCTGTGTTATCCTATCACAAAGTACAGATATTTTGAGGTTTCTAATTCAGGTTGGTAAGCCTTGAATCAAGCTGGTTGCTCAATCTTACATATTAACTGCTTGTTTAATTAAGTAATTCTCCCTTCTGTGCCTGTCCAAGCAGGAGCCAGAAAATCAGAGTTTCTCTGGGCCCTGGGTAGACTGCTCATGAAATGCAAGCCCCACTGCAAGAACCCTGTTCATGGGGGGAACATTTGGGCCACAGAATTGCAAACAAGAGGCTGCTTCTTGCCTTCACCCCAAACTGTGAAAAGCAGGTAGCTAACCTAGGATAAATACACCCCAAGGAACAGTTTGTCCCTGGAAATGCCCCATGGCACTCATCCTGTCTGCCTGCCTTACAGATAATCCCTCCTGGCAAAAGGAGAAATCACTTTCCCATCTCTCCGCTCACTAAAATCCCCACTGAGTTCTCACAACCCAAACCAGCCTTCACTGCCTTACTGAAAAAAACCACCTGGTGCTTTTGGAGTTGCCTTCTGAGGATGACTGAGGGAAAGGGAGAGGAGCAAAGAACAGAAATGGGAAAGCCCAGTTTCCAGCATCCTGTGCAACAGTTCATGCAGCGAAGCTGCAACAAAGATTGTAGGGGAAGGATGGTGTCTTCTGGTGATGGATTCCTGAGGATTCCAAAGCATCAGAGAGGGGGAAGCCTTGTCCACAAGCCGTGTTACTCAACCAGGTGTGACAAATGTGGCTGGGGTAAAGCTGTGGCTGTGCCTGCAAGGCCAGAGGTACAAATCCCTGTCTCTATTCCCAGCACTGGGGTGGGAAAAGGAAGCCCAGGCTGAGGTGATCTTAATGAAAAGCTTCCTCATTAGCAAGTCCCCAATACAGAAAGCCTCAGGAAGCTCATCAGGCAACTAAGACACCTACAAGTGGGCAAGCTATGGGTTGCAACTGTCCTTTGTAGATTTAGTCAAAGTGGCTCCTGCAAAGCTTTGCTGATGGTAGCAGTGGAGCCAGAATCTGGAGTGGGCAACTCACTGCAGATCCAGCCACACAGCCAAGGATTAAATGTGGGTTTTGTGTGCTGAGGCAGTCCATGTTACCCCACAGGACCAATCTAGACATACACAGTAAACACAAACATTTTCCATTTCCTCAGTAAAATAAGCCTTGATATTTCTCAATAAGATTTATTCCAGCCCCTGTCATCAGCCATGTCACACAGGTGTTTTAAAGTTATCCAATTCCAGAGACTAATCCCACATAGGTATTGTAAAGCCTTATTTTTCATACAGAAAGTTCACTTTTTTTAAAGAAGTTTCATGAGAGTATTCTAAATCTAATAAGGAACTAAGAAGAGTCAAAGAAAGTCCTCTTCAGTCATTTGCCTACAGACCTTGAAGCTGTGGATATGGCCACAGCACTTCAAGGGAACACCCACCTGCTCATACAACTTGAAACTAAAGCTGATTGAAAATTTAAGTTTGTGTGCTGCAAATGGAAGTCATGACAGACTTATGGGAAATTTGGTTGAAACACAACATGAAGAACATGGAATGAAACATCACGGTTAGAGGAACAAAGTGGGGCAGAAATATCCCCAAACAAGAAAGTTCTGATGTCAGAAAAATACACAGAAAAACCCATCAGGACTGTATCCCATTGTAGCTAACGAATGCTATTCCAGACCTGACAGATTTCTCTCAAAGCCCATCACAAGATCACCCCATGTTTGTTACAAACTGTAACGTGAAAGGCATTTTACCAGCATTTTCAGAGCATTTCTGTAGCAGCAGGTAGTCTCCAGGATGTCAATGCTAGGTTCTAGTGCCATCATCTGCCTGATACCAATATCAGTTGGTGGCAATTTAATCAACATCTTGAAATACCTAAAAGAAAAGTGAGTTATTTCAATCTTGCTTTTCAGATTTTCTCAAACCTGTACTGCGTGGTAACAGCAGCATTTTGAGACATGACTACAATTTAAGCAATTTGTATTAAGAGCACTTAAAAGCTATCTTTCCTTTCATGTAAACATGTTTTACTGCTACATTATTTTAGGAACTCCAAAGATCAGCTTGCCTGTATTGCAAAATGGAAATTGCAGGTACCACCCATACGCTGAGCCAATGGAAAACTAAAAGGTAAGTGGCCACCAGAGTATGATCTTTAGGATGTTTCACTTAAGTGCAGGATCTAACAAACACTGCAACAGGATTCCTGTCAGATTAAAGGATATTACATTCCCTGCATGTTTCCACAAGAGATGCTGCACTCTGGGAGACAGGATGGTCTGTGCTGCCAAGCAGCCCTTTCCCACAAGAAGCAATGTTTGAGGAAATGTGTGTGATCCCCACACCACCTGGCTGTCCTCACTTCCACAGCGGCCTTCTTCCCCTCTTCCTTCCCTCCCTCCCTCCCTCTGCCCAAAGGAAGGTAGTGGCCACTGCTGCAGGGTCACTCTGGCTGGCCAGGACATCCTGGTGTGGGTGGGAATATGCAGGTGTGTGGCTGCTGTAGGTGGGAATATGCAGATGGCTGCAGGTGGAAGAGGGTGAATAGGAACCCTGGCTGGGTCACGGTGCTCCTAAAGCTCCCCGGTGTCCCTGTCACACAGCATCACAGAGGATTCTGAGTCAGAAGGGACCCACCAGGATCCATCAAGGATCCCATAAAGGGATCAAACCCACACCCTTGGTGTTACTAACACCACACTCCTGGAGTTTCCTGTGGTGAGCAGGGTTATGGCCATTCCTGGTGTTGGGCCCAGGGCACAGGCTGGAAGGCCTCTGGTCCCAGGTGACCCTTGTGTCATGTTGGTCACTCTCGTTACTTACCCCATACTTGCTTACCCCTGTTCAAATCATGTTGCAAATAAATGGATAAACTGCATCCACCCTAAGTTGTGAAGGGCAAAATATTTCATGACTTGGGAGAGAAAGTTTGCCTGACATTTAAAGCAACGTGAGAAAAAGAGGTTGCTGTTATGTTTTCTCCTTCATTGCCTAGAAGTCTTGTTATTCATTGGGAAGAACTTTTTTAAACCCACATGCAGTTGGCAACAATATAGAGATCCAAGATTTCTGAGGGGGGGGTCTTACAAATGTTTAGGGACCCACAAACTGAAGAAGGCTGAAAAAGCTTACCCTTAGTCTCCAAAATTACAACAGTTTCTTCTGATGAGCACTTTTCTCTGGTTTA
Organism: Entomyzon cyanotis; assembly: GCA_024500445.1. NCBI lineage: Eukaryota > Metazoa > Chordata > Aves > Passeriformes > Meliphagidae > Entomyzon > Entomyzon cyanotis. Next base: position 30,695,330 of record JAKEPQ010001016.1, on the reverse strand, counting down.
AATAAGTGGTTTGCTATTTTTTGTTGTGCTCTTCTTGGTTTTCTATCCTCTCACACATTTTTTTGTGTTTCATCTATTAATATTTCCTCTCTTTTGTCAGAGCACACATTTCACACTTTAGGCTGACACATTTGTGGCTTCAGGTCATCCCTTCTGAAGTGGGCTGGGTTCCTAATGGAGCAATCTTTATGGAGACACATTCACCAGCTTCAAACACCTGACATTTTCTCTAATAGCTCAATGCCTTTTAAAGATGTTAAACCATCTTTTAAACACCTCACCTTTTAAAACTGAGAATACTACTGATAGATACTTTCTTGACATCAATTAAAAATTTGAAAATGCATATATATATATACACACATGCACATACATGCAGATGCATTTTGCATTTGCAATTCAGGAATTCCTATCTGTCAAGCATCTTCTCTTTTTGCATTTTGAACTAAAGCAGTGTGGGTTTTTATCTTCTACTGTTTTTCCTCTTGTGTGACTAGAAAAACTAATTCATTGAGCTCCATCTATGGTCTTCAGCCCTCATTCATACAAACAAAATTCTATTTGGCAGTTCTCAAATGCCCAGTGGCCACAGTGTTACATTTTTATGTTCTATTCTTCATATTTTACAGAAATAAGAATGCTCTGAATTATTGTCTGTTACACTATTATATAAACATTATTTAATTTTAAATCAAAATTACAACCAGCAAGTACAATCTATCCCTGTTGAAAAGCAGCCCAACTGCTAAAGCTGCTGGAGGGATGAGTTGGCTCCATGGGAAGCAGCAGTAGAGAAAAAATTCTGCTAATGGAAGAAAAAGTAAAAGAACAGAGAACAAAGCTCAGGAAGCTCTTACAGAATATTCATGGAGAAAGTAGAAAATTAGGGAAGAAACATACTCATATCACTTCTTTATTTAACTGCTGCTGCACAATGTGTAGCATGTAGGACAAGCTGGTGCCTCACTTGACTACAGAAAATTGATGGCAGCTGTTCTTTAGCAGCAGTTAGAAGTAACTACTTCCTGACTTGCACATCTGTGTAAAATGCCTCCACACACAACTTGGCTTTATATACTCTCCAACAGATAAAAGTGTATCAAGTCAAGGAGCCTGGAAGTGTTTATTTTCACTTACCACAAACGCATTAAAAGTAAGCCACCATTGTTATACTTGTCAGTTCTTTATTGGTTTTCATCCTAAAGACTAGCACATTTACAGCATACATGGATTGGATGAACTAGAATATATAAAACAGTAGCCATATGTTTTTGATATATTAATACTGCCCAAAACCAAATAAATAAAAATATTTCAATGCACAAAGCTTGGCAAGTACAGTCATGTTGGGACAAAACTGTGTCGTATTATACAATAATTTTACACGTATAAATGAAACAAAAGGCAACTGTGCTGTAGGTACTTTCACAGAACATACACAGAACATACTTGGCAACAGTTTTCTTCTTTTACCTTTGTATGTTTTATAATTTAAAAAATGTACTCAAAAAAGGAACATTAGACAGAACTTCATTTTACAGTAATCCTTAGATTCGCCTCTCCTGTGCAACAGAAAAGCTCACTTCCCCCTTGTGAAGGTCCCATGTGGATTCCACGTGTCACAGTTTTCTCTGGAGGAGCCTCTGGAGCCCTGGCTGTCAGTGCTGCCCTTGGGAGGAGCCTGAGCTGTGCCTGTCCTGCCAGTGCCACGAGCAGGACAGCATTCAGAGCACCCTGAACACAACCTGTGGCACCCGGGGCTGCAGTTCCACCACGTGCATACAAAATTCAGCAACTTTTTCAGATTACATTGGTATACAAAATAAATAAAGGATTGCTAAGCTCTAGAGCAGGTCTAATGATTGTTGGCCACCATCTAAGAGAATGGCGCTGCCAATTGTTACAAGAGACATCTTGGTATTTCCTTCCGAAGCTGAATGTTGGAAGATTTTTAGTGTAACAATACAGGGCTTAAAATTAACCATGTTTGAAATATACAAAATAAAATTATCAACTCATAAGAACTAAGGGATATAAAGAGCATAGTTTATACAAAAATTAAGTAGCATTTAATAATGGGCCAGGGACTGAAGGTTGAGCAGAACTAATGGAGTAATGTGCCTAAAAAGATCCCATTGAAAAGTTTTTCATCATATATTTGTTTACTTATTAGCAAAAAATAAAACAAAATCAACATTTATTAACTGGCAAACAGGGTTTGTAACATTTCTACTGCAGATGCTTTGTTAAGACCTGGGGTAGGTATTATAATACATTGTCTTTGCCCAGAATTCCATTTTTTGTTATCCTAGAGAGTCTGAAATAATGGTAACACCTAATTCAGCAAAACTCTCTGACCTTGCTTTGTGACATGCTGCTCAGTGTTAAACTGCAAAAAGCAAAATGCAAAAACTGCTGGACCTGTAACCCCCAAACGTACATGGGAGCAGAATGAACATGGCTGATTGATAGAGCAGTGACAGCACAGACAAACATCAGTGAGAGGGAGAAAGAAATCAGAAAACAGCCATATACTTACCTGGCTGTTGCTACTCTCACAAGAATAAATGGGCAGATTTTTTCTATTCTAAAACTTAGACCCTTAGAAACCAAGAAGGGAAGGACATTGTGCTGAATGAAACTAGCTAGAGATTACTTAATCCTGTTAAAATTTGGAAATGAACGTTTAGCTGCATTTTAAAATGCTATTTTAGCTTCAAAACATTCTTTGGGAGATCATTTCCGAGCAGATCTGTTGAACGTTTTTTATCAAATGCTATCCAACTGACCACCTTTGTCATAAGCTAGAACCCACCTGTGGTTCTCAGGCACAAGCAGTAGCACTGAGCAGTTGCTTTCTACCAACACAGGGCATTGCTACCTTCCTCAGAAATACCCTGACACCAGTCACCCTCCCCCCACCAGGATTCTCAACAGGTGAAATGCAAAGGTAAACAGAAACCAATTTTGGTTTTGGAGCAAGGGGGATGCATTGGGCACTTTGAGCATTTTTGTAATGACATACAAAATTCATACAGAAAAATCATACACTGACCAAAATAATGTAACACCCCGAGATACTAATGCTTACAATCCAGAAGTGATATAAAAAAACCATGGGTAAACATGTGTTAATTAATGTACACCACCATGGAATATACTGAACATGTCATGTGCAACATCAGCAACTTGCTTGTTGCACTTGCCTTAGAGTGGGGAAAGGCAGGGGGAACTGTTGCTGGCATTAATGGCTAAGGATTATGATGTTTCTGAAATACTTTTTAAAATCAGTTGTGTGCCCAAGGCTTTATCAGCCAAAGATAACAGGAATTTGTTTTATTTGAACAGAATTATAAACCAGACCTCACATGTCTGGCCTTTTATATATTATTAATTTCATACATGAAGATGGCATCCTATATACAGTAAAAGGATTCTTTGTCCTGGCTCTTATTGTGCTGATATTTTTTTAAAGTTAAACCCCCTTTTCTTGATTGTAACAATGCTTTCTACAGTTACTAAACTGTCTAGGATCCTTTTTATTTACAGCTTTTGAGTTTTACTCTGAGTTTTAAAAAGTTTAGGAAAAGCTCAATCTCAAATCAACTCAGTATAAAAAGATGTTATGTGAAACAGCTGCCTGAATGCCGTTCCTAGAGTCCTTGCCCATCCAGGAGGTACCTAGCTATTTGCATTTGGGTAATTATTAAGTAGCACAATATCTGCTCATCTTACATACACTGAAGGCTATTTAAACGGGCAGAGAGTCATCACACTATTCTCAAGCTAAGGTGTCAGAATAATTGTTACTATAGATTCCAATTCGGTAACATGCTCTGTATGACCTAGCGAAACATACAAAAAAGGTTATTTATCTCTTCTGGATGACAAAATCATGTGTTAATCTAGAGTGTATCCACATGTTTTAACGGAACAGCAATTAAAGGACATAGTATGCTTATGTTTCAACTTTTCCATAAGTTCCTTCTGGAGGCCTGTAATACTTTGGGAAAGCCTTCAGTTGCAGGGAATTAAATGCATACTTGCGACATCCAACATTCTTCATTGTATTTTCTCGGCGACAACCCTCACTGGGGAAAAAAAACAAGCACAAAAAATGACAGCAGTAAAAGGGGAAAAAAAAAAGAAAAAAGACTTAAACTAAGATGAAATGAACTGGTTATTTCATAGCATTAAAATAAAGTTGGTTATATTTAATGAGCGTTTAATTAATTTGCCACTGCAAATATTAAAAAGATGACTCATCATACAATGCTGGTAAGAAGCACACAGAATGGACACAAGCTATGTCTGATTGCTAGTTTTGCATTTCTAGAAAGCAGCAGCACATCTACTGAAAAGGTTCTTCCGTGCTGGTTTCATGTATTTCAAGGTGCACTGTTGTGGAGTTCACATGCCATTCACTGCACAAGGGATCCCAAGGGATTGCTTAAAAGCAGTTCTGCTAATTTATTAACACATAAAGCTGAAAACCAAAAACTGCTGATCTCTCTATAAGAGCTTTAAAGTAATTTTATTGTTCCCTGTATGTACTTACTTAAAGATTAGAGCTGATACAAAAATAATGTATGACTTTCCAGTTACCTCTGCATGCATAAATGGACTTGAAAACCAACACAGTGTAAAAAAAAAATCCTAATAGTGAAATAGCAGTGCAAAAAAGACTGGCTGCATTGACAGTCATCATCCCAAAGAAACAAAGCTGTGCAGAATTTAATTTTCACCCAATGTTTTCGTGCAACTGCCCCACATTACAAAGAGGTTCTGTGCTACAATAGAAAACTACTCCAGTTATAAGGCTTCTTTACACTTGTAAATCTAATTCAGAGTTCATTTGATTATATCCAAAAAACAGACATACAAAGAGGAAGCACTATCTTTCAAATATATATTATAAATCAATTTAGGCTTGCAGGAGAATGTCTTTCCCTGATTGAGGACTGGAACCTAAACAGTGAACACTAGACCTTCATGGCAAAGTGTACAGTACAACATCTTATGGTGGAAATGTCACATTAGTCCTGTCCTGGAGATGGCTGCAGCATCTACCAGGTAAGCTGTAATCATCTGATTCAAAAGGAGGGTTAGGATTCTGGTTCAGTTTGAAAGATCTCGTGCTCTTACAGACCTCACCGTTCTTCTAATTTTGGTTCATGAGACTGGCTTTAACTGTGTTCTCTATGTAACACCTAGTTTAACTTCATAAAATAAATTTTTTTTTTGCTTTAAGGAACAGTTTAGCAGAGTTTGAAATTTGTCTCCGGAGCACATTCTGTGCTTGCCTTTTATAGACTGGATCATCTGTGATGACACTATTTTCCTGGCACTGGTTTGTGTTTCACAAAACTCCCCCGATGGCTGTTGCAGCCAAATAGATACATCAAAAGTTTGCACAAATCATACTTCAGAGTACTAATAAAAGCAGTGAGTTTAACTAGCAAATAAGGGATGCTAGGTGAGCATTTTAACTCCAAAGTGAATCATTCTCTTCATAACACATTTCACTGCATCTGGTTATTGCACAGGTCCCTCGTGGCGCAGATATGGTGACAAAGATGTATTTCACACACACCATTTCATGTGCCATGTTCCTTCTCCTGGAGGCACATAAGTAGGATGCACTACTGCATCTTAAATCTGAGTGCCTTAACGAAGCACAGACCAGACTCCAAAAGGAAAAAACCCAAACCTGTCCCCACCAAAGTTTAAGAAGAAAAGAAAAAACCTTCACTGTTTTCAAAAAGCCTAAGCTTTCATTACAAATGATTTTAAGGTGGTCTTACTGCAACCCTGGTGATAATCATGAGCAGTGCCTTCATACTTTAAGAAGATTCATCATCTCAGGGAGTTCAGTGGATATACCTGCCACCTTGCTACCAGAGGGTGGCTGGACACTGGAACAGGCTGCCCAGGGAAGTGGTTACAGCCCCAAGTCTGCCAGAGTGGAAGAAGTGTTAGGACAACGCTCTCAGGCACATGGGGGATGCCTGTGGCTGTCCTGTGGGGCCAGGAACTGGACTCCTCCATCTTTGTGTGTCCCTTCCAACTCAAGATATTCTGTGATTCTACCAAAGTTACTTTCACATCTGGTTAGACTGAAGCCAGGACACTCCCCACACTGCAAGATCAAGGCCACAGTCCAACCTGAGAGCTGCTCACTCTGTAGAAAGGCAGACTGGGGCACCACTCTGTTTCTTGTTTGTTTCTTACAGCAAACCAACCAGTGCTAACCCGAAAGAAGAGATGATTTGTATGGAGACACAGCAGTATCAGGTATAGCACAGGGATATGTCCAAAACCACTATACCATGATAAACCTCAGCAGCAGTAGGGATGTACCTAAACTCACTGCAACTAAAAATAAATAGGATACGTGCTTTGTATATATATATATAAACATATATGTCTTTACGGTGTTTTGTTTTTTCTGGTTTTTTTTTCTTTTTTTCTTTTAAAAACAAAATTGGAAGAATAGTGAGGAAAAATATTAAGAGATAGTGTACTGTACAGTCTGATTTCATGAAGACACAAATATAACCACACTTTTTTTTTTTTTCGTTAGAATAATTAAATCCAAATTAAGGATTTAATTCTAATTTTTATTCTAACTGTGCTTTTTTGGTTTTTTATTTCAGCATACTTCTCTTAGCAGCTCTCAATTCCATTAAAATTGATAATAAAAGCTAAAGCTACCTATAATTTTTGAGCAAGTTAATAATAGAAAATACAAATCACAGTACTAGTTCTCCTCAGAAACCCAATGTCATCTCAGGCACCAAGCGAAGTAAAACCCTTTATGAATTTATCAAACTACATTAAATGAGGTTAGTTTATCAGCTATTGCTATTGACAAGCTCTGCCAGACCACAGCATCAACAAAGTCTTTCAGTTTAAACAGGCCTCCCCTAGTCTGATGTTACATAAATATGATGACCAAATTTCATCTGTAATTACTCTGCATGACTAAACTAGGAAGCCACTTTAATCTCAGCACTTAAATAAATGCTAACTTGCCAGCGCTCGCTTATCACTAAGTCACTATCAGCATCATAATTTATTAAAGCTGTCCAACACTTAAAAATGTGAATAACAGTAATATTTAGTCTAATGTCATTAAAATAAATCCCAACGGAAAACCTGAAACCCACCTACTGAAGGAGTTAACTGATACCTCCCTCTCCTTGCCTGAAAATTAAAGACCATTATCCTTAACTTCTAGGATGGCCCTATTTCACAACAAGTTCTGTAAGAGAGCACCTAAAATAGATAATGGATCATTAGCAGGCTAATGCCAATCATATCCCCTTTCTAACCACAAGTCATTCTCCTCATGTCTTTAATACATTGCAAAATGCAGATCTACAAATAGAATGAAATAATTCTGCATGCAGCACACTGTAAGTTGTTTTCTGAGTGTTTTCTAGTCTACTAGAATATGCTTAATCATGAGAAAGGAACAAGACTATGGTTCTACAAACTGTTCAGTAATGTAATTTGGATATTATACTTTGAAATGAAGGTATAAATTTGTTACTTCTTTAAATAAATTTCTTACAATTTCTTATAAACCCCACCCATGTTTTTATTTTTCTCTTCATACCTCGTAAAAATGAAAGGCAAGATTAGCATACACCTTAAATATACAAAAAGATACAAATTCTTTTCAGACAGAGTTCCTTTCTCTGGAATACATGAAACAAGTAACACAAAACTGTATTTGGTAAGAGATCGTCAGGCCGGCTAAAGTAACGAGGTAACAGGCCAATGTCAGACTATGTTACAAGCACTGAAAGCAGAACAATATTTTAAAGTTTCAATACAATTCTTTTTGATAAAATAATTTGATGTATATTTACAGTTTAGTACAATAGAAACGTAAAATTGTAAGGCATAATAATAATTCTTGGCAGACAATGCTATGACACATTCCTTTGTCCAGCAGGTACCAAGTGGCAATACATATTCAAGCTGTTTTTCATTTTTGTTTTTGCTTTTTTTTTCCTCTTTTTTGTTTTTAAACTCTATCTTCACTTGCAACGTAATCTGGCCACCAGGTATGCTATGCTCAGAAACAGCCACACAATCAGTAAATTGGGGCTGAGAGCTAGTAAAGGAATAGAGTAGAGGAGGCTGGGATCTAGTCTGAAATCTCGGATGGGCACCAAGCCACTCAAGTTCTTCTGGGTGACTATCTCCCGTGTTCCAATGCTGTGAAAAGGAAGAAGGTTGGGAAGAGGGAAAATAAAACAGAAAGGAAGACAGACATGCAAATGAATGGATAAAAAGAGATGGCAACACAAGGTGGTCAAGAAAATGAAAAAACATGGAAAAACGCACAACAAAACCAGAAGATGAAGTAAAGAAAGAGTGGAAAAACATCTCAAAAATATGTATCAGTACAGTTATAGAAATAAGGAGAGGGAAAGAGAATAAAAGAGAAAAATAAGAAAGAAGTACTGTAGTCTAGTGAAAATAAACACATGTAGGTTGAACATAAATGGTTTTCCATGTTCACTCTTTCAAATTACCAAGCAATAATACCCCATGCTGCTCTGCCATGCCATGGCATGCTGCAAAGAAGTGGAGCTCTGAAAAGCAAGCTGAACATGAATAACCATTGTAGTATTTGACCCTTTCAAACATCTTTCCATATGTGCCGCAGTAATTTCATTTAACCTCTTAACTACCTGTCCAACAGATTAACTAAAAAAAAAAAACCACAAACCACCCACCTATTTTTCTGCCTGGACCTGAATTCAAGTGTTTACCAATAGGCATTTTTATGAATACATGCTGCAAAGCCCAGCTCATTGTGCACCCACTTCTTATATTGAGCACTGAAGGCTACAGTGAAGAACAACTCTTCAGGTAACCTGAGGCTTTGTAGTGTGGTCTTTATTTTGGATCACTCTTATACCCTGAGCAGTCCAGCTCTAGTTTACAAAGCAACAACTAAATGACCAAGATGAACAGAGGGATGAAGCACCTGTCCTACAAGGAAAGGCTGTGAGAATTGAGTTTGTTCAGCCTGGAAAAGAGATGGCTTAGGGGTGACTGAATTGCAGCCTTCCAGTACCTGAAGGGAGCATACAAGAAAGAGGGAGAGAGGCTATTTACAAGAACATGTAGCAACAGAACAAGGGGGAATGGGTTCAAAGTGAAAGAGAGCAGGTTTAGATTAGATACTAGGAAAAAATCTTTACTCTGAGGGTGATGAGGTAGCCATGGATACTCCATCCCTGGGAGTGTTCAAGGCCAGGCTGGATGGGGCTTTGAGCAACCTGGTCTGATTGAAAGTGTCACTGTCCATGGCAGGGGCATTGGAACTAGGTCATCTTCAAGGTCCCTTTCAACTCAAACAATTCTATGATTCTGTGATTCTAAATCCAACCTGTAAGCCTGATGCTGCTAGAACATGTGCACTTGCTCCATCCATAAAAAGCCATCCATAACCTTGCTGGTTGTGTAGCAGGGTTATGTAAGCACCAGACAATGTCCTGCAAGAAATCAGATATACCCTGGAGGTGGTAAAAAAGAGCATTCAGATGCTGGTGACACATCAAATGGAATTAGGTGGGCAGGGAACGAAACCAACTGTATTTCTGACCAGGATTTGATCCAAATTGGTGATCAAGATATGTGTTCATTCCTGGTGCATGCACTGGACAAGGGCAGATTGAATCTATGATGCTTACAAATCCCACTTTGTAGCAGTAGGGAGGGGTGTGTGCGTGTGATCAAGAGAATCAGGCAGTGAAAACCTAATGCTTACTGGAAAGTAGTAGATAAAGGCTCAACAAAATAGCCTGGAGGAAGAAAACTGTTTTAGAATAGAGACAAAATGTAATACAATGGGAGAGGGAAAGAAGGGAGGCTAAAAATGACAAGATGGCATTATGAACATCACATGCCCCATCTCCACCACTAAAAATTAGTATCGAGCTACTCAATTTTACACAAAGATGTACACACAGACAACATATGGTGGGAATGGAGGCAAGAGCTGCAAAGCACTTTCCTTGTCACTGTTGGCCCATGTAGATGCTTCCACCTGAAGGGTGAAAAGCCACCTTTTGGAAATATTAAATATACCAAATTGTACAGTGTTTTAAATCAAAACATTTATCAGCAGACTGCCTCTAGGAGAGGACTAGGGTTAAGAGACACAGCAAATTCCCTTCTAACTTAGCTTGCATATGGGAATCCTCTCTGTGAGGAGGGGCTGAGGCTGCCCCAAGCTTGACACTGCTAGTTCTAGCCAGCTTTAGTGACCCACTACAGGCACAGATGAGCTCTGAGCCATGCTGGTGCCTGGGGGAAAGAGGGTGTGACAAAAGGTAAAGCACTGCATGGCAGTGAAGGGTGGTGGAAAAGATCTGAGAAAGAGCCCTGTGAGCATCCAAGTCAGGGAAGGAGAGGAGAAAGAGCTTGAAGCAGTTTCCCCTGCAGCTGTGGAAAGGAGCTGTGGAAAGGAGCTATCCACACTGCAGACCATGGAGGACCCACAGTGTAGCAGGTGAATATTCACTGAAGGAAACTGGAGACCATGGAGAGCCCATGCAGGAGCAGGTTCATCCTGAGGGACTGCAGCCCATGGGAAGGATCCACACTGGAGTGGAAGAAGAATGCAAGGAGGAAGGAGCAGAGGAGAGCTGTTATGGACTGACTGCAAATCCCTGTTCCACATCCTCTGTGCATTGCTCAGCACGGGGAGGAGGTAGATGAGCTGAGAATGAAGCAGTGGAATACTCTGGCCTGGGACAAGAAGGGCGCTGGAGGCTAAGGTTTTTAATTTTTGTCTTTATTTCTTAACATCCTCAATCCATTGGCAATGAATAAAAAAATTTTCTCTGAGTCTGTTTTGCCTATACAAAAAACTGGCAAGGGATCTCCCTGTCTTTATCTTAACCCATGAGCTTTTTCACATATTTTTTTCCCCCTGTCCTGTTGAAGGGAGGTAGTGAGCGGCTGGATGGGCATCTGGCAAGTGGTCTAGCTCAACTCAGCATAATTTTATTCTTAAAAGCAGTTCAATCAGTGAAAAAATCCAACCAAGCTTTTTATCACAGCTGTTTTATTGCAGCAAGTGGTCATATCCGAACATGACTCCTAGGAATTTATTATGTGATCCTTTTAGTCAGCACCATGGCAGCTAGAAGAGATTATTTCCCTCACCTCATTCCCAGCTGCTCATCAAGAATCCCTATCAGAGATTGTTGGCTAAATTGCTTGTGTTGCAACTTCCTAATTAATTTAATGAAAATTAGCTGGGCTACCTGAAAAATATAAAGGATTTTGCTACCCAGGATTATTTTGACTGAAATTGCCTTAGAGTAAATTCCCACAAAAAACTTCACTGGCATTTCTGACAGAAACCTGGTAGGGCGAGGATGGGCAGGGAGTCAAAGATCTAGTGGGGAGTGTGGGCTGCAGATGGAAGAGGCTACATGAACCAGTTGGACTCTGACTCTTGTTCTGCCTTTACTGGCCAGGTAGCCATTTCCTCTGTAGCTTGGACTTCCAGACATATCATCATTATTTTACTGTCTGTGGGCTGGGAGTTACTATATATTTGATTTCGGACTGGAAAAGCTGTAACTTATTTACAGAAAATGACTTATTTCTAATAGTATATTTATTTCTAAGGTGAAAGCCACAAACTTGTATCTGTGAATTTCTACAAGAATCTACAAGAGCACTCCATGCTCTCTCCTGATGTCCATGCTCACTGAACTCAATTATCACAGATACATAATTACCAGAAGACTAGGAAGGAAGGGAAGTCCCCAAGGACAAGTAAGCAGGAATTAACACCTCTGAGACCAACTTCACATGGAAGAAGACGGTGCTTTCTTAATTTTTTCAGGAATGGTGTAAGCGAGGATGCTTTTCTTCTCTGGGAAGTTGTCAGTAGAGAAAATACTAAATACTCTGAGTCTCACAAATTACTAGTACTTCTTCCCTGTCTTTCCAACTGCCTCAGAAACTTCAAAAGTCTAAGAATGAACCAAACCTTCCTTCTCCAGTACAGTTACACAAATAAAAGATCTGAATTAAAAGAGCAAACTCCAAGTTTTCTGAATGACCTGGAAGCAATTTTCTACTCCTTCTTATCCTGTATCTATCATATAGGTCAGGTCAACCTGTCCAGGCTGGAATGGGATTTGGTGGAGCTGGACGCCAACATATTTGGTCCATAATCCTATCTCTCTCATTAAGCTTTGTTAACTCTGTGCCATTTTTCCTCAGTAAAATTGATAAATAATTTTAAAAACACAACCACTTATCCCAAAGAGTAATGAGATGTGAGGAAGAGCAATGGGCTTGAAGAATGGTCTAATCCTGGTTTTCCTTCAGGTCTGCTCAATATTTGCACTACACAATCTCTATTAGTCAAAGATTTAACAGAAGAGAAAGTCATGTCCTTCACCTGCCAGAGCAAGTCCCTGATGTTGGCAGAACACTCAAACCAAAGGTTTTGATTAAACTGGCCCTCTTTCAATATCCCTGTGCATGTCAACACAAAGCAGTATTTTTCTTGGGTCAATATTTTATCTGATCCTGTGTTATATTAAATTGGTAGACTGAAGGACCAAAACAATGTTATTAACTTCTCTCTCCCTATTGTGTCCATGACTACATTAAAAAAACCCAGTGACCCAGTAAAAAATTTGAAGGAAGTAACAAGATTCGAAGTGTTCTTCCTAGTTGGTTTCATTGTTATTAAACACACAACTGTGAAACTGTGTAACAGTTTCAGATGTCTATGTCAACAAGTTGCATAATTTAAATAAAGATGTCTGAAAACCACTTAGTCCATTTTAAGTTAATAACTTCTCCCTCACAAAGCTGTTTCAAGTTTTGTTTCTACTATCACGGTTCAATTAGTTTTTGAGTGCAGTTTTCATGTACTGTACTAACTCTGTGACAATGTAGCAAAAAGTGCAGCAAAAACCTGAAAATAAAGAAGTCCAGTGACACCCAATTAGACGTAGATATAAACCCCCCAAATTACTAGTGTAAGAGGCTGCAAGTGTTATTATATGAGCCATTTTCCTTCTAGGTAACTGAAGAGTAAGAAAGGGTCAAACAGCAAAAACATACAGAAAGGATAAGAGAATTGAACACTCTAGAGAATTTGGTGAAAAGACACACAGTACAGTACATTCGATAAGAGTGAATGTTGAAAAACAGGACTGAACAGCATTGTTGAACTACATTGATAAAAGACTAAAGCTAGATTTCTTATCCTTTCTTTTGGTATGTGACTTACGGAGTTTTCCAGCAGTGCTTGAAACAAGGCATTGAACAACAGTAAACAGATTTTATTATTTTTAAGAACAGTACTTAATTCTGCAAACATCTCTGCTGCTTCAGAATACAGAACATCATTATATTGATAAGACAACAGCACACTGACAGGTAGGTTGTGATGAAATTTGGTTGCTGTAGTGTGAAACACTCATACTGACATTTTACCCAGTGAGCAGTGTTTCACTGCTGAAGAATACACGTGGCAAACCAGTGCAAACTGCAGGTGTCTGTGTTTCAAAGGACAAAAGACAGGTCATCCCTGAGTAATCTCCCTGATCTAGAACTAAGAAACCTAGTGCTGTGACAGTTCAGGTAAAGTCATCATTAAACAACTTTCAAAGAAGCACCAGTTTCCTGTTCTGTAAGCTCAGCATTAACTGAAAACATGTTTTCACATGCTTGTCTGAAAGCTCCTCATTTTCTACTGAAAACTCAAGCCCATCTGAATACAAATCTGCTAAGAACCAGCTTTAGCATATGCAACTCACATGCACAGGAGGGATGAATTCTAGCAGTCAGTTCTACAGTTTCCTTTTTTTTCTTTTGATGGAAACAGAGACCACCACTCCTCTGCAGTTTGCATGGTTCCTTATTTCGGAATAAGTGATGTAGTCAAACTCTTACCTCCTCATACACTCCAGAGCCTGAGTGAAGACCTGTGGAGCCATTCCATGTTCATGCTGCAGGATCAAACACTGCTCCAGGGTGACTGACATGGCAGTCCTATCCTTGGCACTTTTACAGCTCGTAAATCGAACACCATTGAGTCTGCGGCATATCTAGAAATGGGATATACAGTCCATCACTCCTACATGCACAACTTTCTGTCAGAGAGAACACCTGTACTTCCCCTTAGAGAGACACAAATGTTGTGTAGGACTTTGATGTCAAAATGTGTCATCTTTGAGAGCAGAGCTTCATTGCATGAGTTGTAGGGAAAATTCTGACGTAGAAAATACATTTTATCTCCCCGTGTCTCATTCTAGAGGAGGTCTAGCCTGGCAGCATTTCCAAGCTACATGCAAGCAAATGAAGAAATTCAAACATATCAGTAATAAAAAAGGGGATGTATACAGAATATGCCTACAGAAAAGCAGCTGGGCTATACAGAGATGCTTAGATGAATAAATACCTCAGCAGCTTGCCAAAGGATATCAACATTCTTGTTTTTCCTTGCATGTACATTTTGTCCCAGAAATCTTAACAGTTCAGGCAGGCACGTCTGACTACGAGATCGAGGTAGACCTACAAAACAAACAAAACCAACTTATTCACTGTATTCATTCCACTTACTCATCTGTATTCAACAGATTTTTTTACAAAGATAAGTGTTTCTATATGCCTGTTGCAGACACATTTGTGTTTTCTTCAAACTGTCAAAGCTTGGAACAATTATCCAAGTTCTGAATTACTTAGTTCTACCAACAAAACAAATTCAAGCTTAATTAAACTCAATTGGAAATATAAATTCCAATTATTTAAAACTTCAGGGACTCAGAGTCTAACAGCAATATAATAAGAGAATTAATAAAGGGAGCAAGATTGGTATAGTCTCTTGGTTTGTGTGTCACAGAGGTGACAGGAGAACATGCATGTCTTCAGAGAAACTCTGAAGCTATTTTATATTCTGCTCACATTTTCAATTTTAAATTTGCAAGCTGGTCAGCTTTGAGTTACAAGAAACATCCTCTTTGACAGGACACCACATTGTCATGATCTGTTCCTTAAAATTTCACTAAGTGGAAATGAAGTAGTTGAAATTCTTCAGAGTACCTTCAGTACTCATCTCTTGTGTTCAAACTATTGCACATTATCTCTTACATATGTAGCAAGATACGCCAGACAATCAATTACAAGTATTCAACAGGTTTTTTGTTGTTTCTTTTTTTTTTTCAAAGGAGTAACCACAGAGAACACCAACTAAAGCTCTGACTGAATAAATAAGGAGGTATGTACTGTAAGAGATGACATTGTGACATAAAGAATCTACATGAGTGACACATGAGGTTTTATTTTAGTCCTACTTCTCACAGCAAATAGTATGTAAGACCAACCTGATCTCATCCTACAACAAGGTGACCCAGTGAGTAAATGAGGAAAGGCTGTGGTCATGATTTACCTGGACTTCAGCAAAGCCTTTAACGCTGCTTCCCACAGCATTCTCCTGGACTAACTGGCTGCTCATGGCTTGGTCAGACATACTGTTCACTGGGTAAAAAAACCCCAGCTGGATGGCCAGGCCCACAGAGTGCTAGTGAATGGTGCTACATTCAGCTAGTGGCTGGCCACCAGTGTGGTTCCCCAGGGCTTAGTTCTGTGGCCAGTCCTGTTTAAAATCTTTATCAACAATCTGGAGGAGGGGATCAAGTCCACCCTCAGACTGCAGAGTTTAGAATTAAGAACAGAGGGAAAAGGACAGTGGATAACTAAACAACTTTTCTTGTGTACTGATCTTGAAGGAAGCATTTCCTACAATCTGCCAGCAAATACTCCACTGGGCCCTTTGTCACTTAGAATGAGCTATTTGGTTTTTCTTTTGCTTCTGCCTACCACAGACAACATCACGGGGCATAATCACCTGGTTTGCAGCTACATGTAAAATGCTATTCTCCCTTGACAAGGGTTCACAGAAAAGTGCACTTCACTTTGCATATCCTAAATATCACCACAAGTTTCAGGAGGAAAAAAAAAAAGCAAAAGCTAAAAGATGATTGGATCAAATGTAAGAGGTTTGAAAAAGAGGGAAGAGACTGAAAAAAAAAAAAGGCACACAAAATTAAAGAGGAAAGGAAGGAGCTGAGTGGGAATTATTATGAAAGACTAAACAGAGACATGAACAAAATTAATTTTAAACTGATTAATTTTTGAATCTCACAAGAAAAATTAAATTTTGCAGCTAACATTCCAGAGAATTAATTACACAGGATTATGAATGCCTGGATGGAGGGAATCAGGCATATAAAAAAAAATTCAGGATAACTGAAAGTGCAAGAACTTTAACAGACAGAATTCTTACTAACCTGTTGCATACTGTTGCATTTGTATTTCTGGAATAAAATTGCAACTGTAGGACACATGAAATAAGCTTACAAGAGGTTTAATAGTAATAATAATAATAATGAATTGATTTTCACTATTTTTGTGGTCACATGTAAATAACACTTATGCCACTGTCTCCTCAAAAAAACCCCAAACAGTAACAAGCAAGAAAATAACCAGTGAAAAATGACCAGTAAAAATTAAGCTTGTAGCTATTGTCTCTCTTCCAGGTTCTCTGTCACTGGCTGTGGATGCAACAGTTATAGGAAAGTGCCAAAGGAAAAACAGAGGGAAAGTGACTGAGTTCCTAAAAACTGACAGTTGCTCTCTGTGCAGGTTTTATCATAAGCACAGGGCACATCACCAAAAGCTGCACATAAAAGTGCTGCTGCTAGAACCTGTCACTTCTACACCTTTACCTTATGACAATCTAACTACCTAGCTGGGTGATTATACAGTACATAGTGCCACTTAGAAAGAGATGTAAAAGTAACCTTAAAAAAATAAGTTAATCAGTCTGACATTTAAACCTCCTGAATCTGCTCTGCTTAGTACTAAAGTACTAAAATAAATTTGCATCATTGGTTACTAATGCTGGTGTATCAACAACATTCAAACAACCAACATAAAGCAAACAAAGGAAAAAAATCAGCCTGAATTGTGCTGTTCAGCCAAATTTGTCTTTAATTACAAAATACTTACAATCATCAGGCAAAACTTCCTTGAACTGCTCAAAATATGAATTCAACCGCACTAAGCTTTCCATATTAATTATTTCTTGCAGTGAAGTGTCTCCAAACCTTTAAAAGAAGAAAGGAACAATTAAGCCCAAGGTAAAATGTTTCTCTTCTTCTTTGAAACAACTGCACTTGACAATATGACTACCAAAGAACAGTTTAAAGATTCATTCCAGAAGTTCCCTAACCATTCAAATGCCAGGTGAAGTGTAACAGAGAGCTGTTGTAATGATTCATTACAGAGAAGGAAAATATGTGAGTGTGAGGGAAAAAAAGGGAAGTAAGTTATAAGAAAAATCTTGTAGAAAATAGTATTTAAAATTCTTTGGCTTTCACGTCTCTCTTTCAATATTAAATTCCTACCTAACAAATGTTTTACCTAAATTTAAGCTTTTGATAATGGATTTACTAGTTTAGTTCATAAACTAATAATAACCATAGCATCAGTAGATAGGACTGAGAATGTTGACTTCAGGTATGTAAGTGAAAAATATAGATCTAGGATTAATAAACCATGAAGGTAACAAATATTGTCAACAATGCCCTGATTCATCTCATCTAATACATCTGCATACACAGATGTACACACAGAGTGCTGACATCTGTAACTGCACTAGTCATCTTGGGCTTCCTTAGTAGGCAACAGAGACAACAGTAATTGCTGGAATGGTTTTGTTAGACTTTTTCTCATTGTCCACCATCACAGTACACACTCTGGCCCAATACTGAGGCTGCTAGCACAACATGTATGTGCCTGACTTCACTGGTGCTCTCCATCAGAGCAGTCCTCTGTCACCGTACTCTTTACAGGATATGGCCATAAAAGAGGGAAGCTCTGCTGGCTTTTCCTGAATTGAACAGTTTCCCTAGCAAACATAATTACATAATTATATTTTTCAGCTTTACAATAGCAGTGGTGCATTACATAAATACTGCAAGGATATGTAAAAACAGAGGTATACCTTGCCCATTATCCTGGATTTTGACAGTGACCAGGAGAGGGAGTCTCAGGGAGAGTACGAAACCAAGACAGCAAATACACAGCAATACTCAGAATGACCTCTCAGCCTCTAGTGATCTGTCACTCACAGAGGAGGTCTTAAGTCACAAGGAGCACCTGTGTGCTAAATAGCCCTTGACAGATTTTGTCATTGTAAATTCACTTCTGAACCACATAAACCTGCACTAGTCTCAAACCCATGAGGTAAGGAGCTCCACAGTTCCTTATAAAGGCAGGAAGAAGGAACCTCCCTTTGTTTGGCGCATTCATTTAGAACAGTGTTCCCTTGTTCGTGTATTGGAGAAACTGAATCGCTGTTAGTTATGCAAGAGCGCAATTCCACAGCAACATAGCTCCACTGCTGAACTGCCAGTAAGGTTGAGCTTGCCCGACTGGATACATACTTCTCTGCTAGGGTTTGCTGCTCGTTGATGCCCACATTGAAAAGAACAGGCTGAACCCTCAGTAACATTCCACTTTGAATCTCACGTGGCAACAAATCAAACAAGGCGCTTGGCAGAGGGATCCTCACGTTAAATCCATCACTGGAAAGAAATAAACAGCTATTAGACATAAGGATCAAAAAGCTATGTTCCAAGAATGTGTTATTTATCTAAAGAGGGATAACACCTAGAACATATTATTACGATTAAAAAGCAAGTATCAGTCAAAACTGACTTTAAGGAACTGCCACAACTTGCTTCCAGTCAGAAAACCTATTATAGTTCAAAAACAAACCCGCAGCAACCTGTAATGTTGTTTTGATATCCTCACAGACATTTAAATCAATCTGCCAATTTCCTGACAATATCTGATTTTGCTCTGCTCATTAATGTTGCAGTTCTTCCACAACTTGGCTAGAAAAAGCGGAATTTGGCATGCCCTCATCTCATCAAGAATAAAGTATATTTATGTTTTTTTACCGATTTCCAGTGATGACTGGCAGCATGTCAGTAGATGTATTTGATGTAGCCTGAGTTACTTTAAAGGTTACATTCCTCAAGTCCATGATTCCCAAACTCATGTCCTCCAGCATTGCCAGCTCCTCACCTAAATCCAAGAGGAAAAAGCGAATTGTAATTACTTGCTATGCACAGCTTCCCTTTGCCAATTTGATGACAACAGTAGGTCTTCACTTCATGAAGAAGTTCCACATGAGATGAAGAGGTCCTGCAGCCCAGGCCTGTCCCTTTACCTACAATGACATGACTGATTTTGTGAATTCAGCAAGTTTAGAAAACACCAGTTATCTAGAACAGTCCAGTCTACTGTTCTTTAAGTAGTTTTTATGCTTATTTTCCAAGTTAGATGATGCCAGTAAGTACTTCTCAGAATTGTCAAGTCATAATATCCTCTGCACCGGAGAAGCTACAAGGTATTCTGATTTGTCTGGTAAAGCATTCCCGAACGAGCAACCAGACATCTTTTGAGACATAGGAGTGAAACACTTCTGAGTGAAGTACTTTCCCTTTTTATATTCTCTCTTCAATCTCACTTTGTGCTGCAAGACTACAGAAGGTCAAGAAAATTCAAAAAGCATATTTTTGGCACAGTTTCTCCCAGTTTACCACACCTTTAATCCATTTATTTTCGGAGAAAAAAATAAAGACTAGTGATAGGTTTTAGCCTTTCTTAAACCTTTGACATTTTATTATAAAACAAGCACACTTTGTCTTTTAGAAGCAATTCAAGTAAGTGCAAAGAAATTCAAATTTGTTAGATAATTAAGTACTTCAGCTATAATCTAGTTTTGCAATTTAGTTTTCAAAACCATTTTGTAGCTGAGCTGCAGATTGTCCCGAACACTCAGATCCTGCTGTAGCCAATTAAATGCAGAATTTGCTGACTCAACAGCTAATCCCACCCATTGGCCCTGTGCCTTTACCATAAGTGCTCAGCAGGCTCTCAAACTGTGCCAGCAAGCCAATGGTGTAGAGTTGTCTTAGAAATCCATCATCATGCAGGCAGTTCCTCAGCTTTATAATGAAACCACAAATGAGAGCTGTCAGCTGTGAGAGAGAAAACAGATAAGAATGAAATTATTCAAGATAAAAAAGGTTCTTCAGCCCCAAACAAAATAATAAAATCTGCCAAACAGATGCTCTTTTTCCTTAAACATTACTCTTCTTTTCCTTGCAGCTGAAGGGAGACAACCAACCAATGAAAACCAAAAACATTCATAAAATCAGATTCAGGGCATGCTGCCTTCATCTCACAAGCTGTCTCAAAATGGGGCTGCTGTAGATCTCACACATTTTTGTTTTCTGAACACGACCACTTGTGGTAGGGTCTACAACTTATGAATTACAGAAGCTTCTCCTTAGAGAATTTTTTTAGCTTTAGACAGAAAAGCAATACAGCTAGTTCCAGGCCAAGAATTTTGACAGTATGCATAAATTACTGTTTTTCAAAAATTGCACTTGAGAAAGCTTAAAAATGCACTGTTTGCATTATGCAGATTCAAACACTGTTGTTACAAGATATTCAGAACAAGATCCTGAAGATCTAGTACTAAGGTCAGTACTATGATCTAAGATTCGTTTGTTGACAGTGAATCAAGACTACTACTTATTTCCCACGTGAGTGCTACATACTATGTACACAGGTGTATGACTTTGTTACAGAATTAAACAGAAGGGAATAAAAAAATTCAAATCATGATGGGTAAACATAATTGAAGCATTGAGTTTAAAAATTATCTGTGATTTGAGGTGAGTTTTATATAGGAAAATTCCCTAATTTTATCCCTGTGAGATCACAGAATCAAAGAATCATTAAGGTTGGAAAGGACCTCTAAGGTCACCAAGTCCAACCGTCAACCTAGCACCACCGCCATGTACACCACTAGACTATGTCCTCAGCTGCCAAATATGCACATTTTTGGAACACTTCCAGGGATGGTGACTACACCACTTTCCTGGGAAGCCCATTCCAGGTCTTAACAACCCCTTCCATAAAGAAATTTTTCCTAATATCTAATCTAAATCTCCCCTGGCACAACTTGAGGACATTTCACACCATCCTGTCACTTGTTTTGCATTTTTGATACTACATTTTGGGACAAAAGCCCTGCCAAATGATGCCCAAGAGATAAACTGCTTGAAATAAATGAATGAGATAGTGATTTCATGGAAAGTAGACACACTACAGAAGTGTAGTGGGCAGAAGAAATGTGGAAGTTTTTGTAGTGCAGACAGCTGCTAGTCAATATTTGGTTTTCTCAATACAGAAAACCAAAAAAGATAACTGAGGGAGTACATTTGCTACTCACAGGCCCTTTTCCCTCTCTTTCACATCCTACTTCTGCTTAAGCTTGGTGGCATGGGAGGGCAAAGGTTGTTTCTGTATACAGCAGCACATTTTCATTAGTTCTGGAATAATTTTTTTGAAAAAGTGAATGTATATCCAAGGAGACACCTAATTTATGTATTGTCAAATGCATGTAAGTCACCAATAAGGACAGGATAGCACAGCTTGTGAGGGGAAATCAGTGTCAAACCTGAGAAGAGATCTGAAAAACTCTGAAAATAGTAATCTTGCATATTTCATAGAAACACCACCAAACGGAAGTGAAATCAGATCATGCATATTTGCTTGCTTACAGTCTGGCAGAAGACAACATCCCTGCGATACTGAAGGCTCAGGCAGAGCCCTATTGTCGGGGCACTGTCCTGCATTAATAAAAAGACCATGGCTTTCTTTGCCTTGTCACTCATCATGGCTACGCAGTCAGTGAGTGTGGTCAGCAAGGGATAAAGAGCTTCACTCCATTCACCTGGTTAAAAGAAAAAAAAGAATTAGCAGCAATGGAAGCACTTTATTTGAAACAAACACGCATTAAGAAGAAACTTCCTGTTGCAATTCAAAGCTGTTGATAATTCACATTTAGAACCAATTTTAATTTGGCTGGATGGTTATTCCCTGCTTTGTAATAATTAAGTAATCTTACAGAATGGTTATTGCATGAGGAAAATACAGAGAATTTTACTCTGTAAGGTTGTTATGACTTTCCAGACCATGTAGAAGTTACCTGAATTTGTGCCCACACATCAGGCTATACAATAGCTGATTTGGAAATCATAACAGAAACATGAATAATGATACACAGAAGTGTATATATACCTGCATGCTCATGCTCAAACACACCCTTTGACTGCACATACATGGACAGACAGTAAGGAGCTCACTGTATTACAGAAATAGTGACCCTATGGCTTAGCCACTTTTGTCAAAGAGATTCCTCCCAAATATATTGCCTTCGAATCTTTTGGGGGCACATAGGTGTATCATTTAACTGCCTCACCACCTTACTGATCCTTATTGCACTTCAGTGAGGCAAGATGATGCTCATCTCCTGTTTGCAGCTAAGAATAACAAGGCAGAGAGGTGAGAAACTCATGTAAGTACTCTTTTAAGTGTTTTCTGTCTCCTGAGTAGATTTAAGGGCTTAGATGGGAGTCATACAGAGTCTTGGAAGTGCTTTGGAGCTTTTCTTCCACTGAAATGCAGAAGATATGACCCGGAGGTGTTCTGTTCAAGGTCCTGTACAGGGAGCATAGAAGTGAAACTGAGTTGTCTAAGTCCTATTTTAGTACCCCAAATATTGTGCCATTCCTTTTCCCTAAGAGACTGCTCAGCCTCAAAATATCGCACATGCTCAGTTCCTTCTCTTTCCTTCTTTCATCTTTTGTCTTAATCAACCACCAATTAAAAAAAAACCCAAGAAAACAATTTCCATGAGTTTACAAAAATTTATTCAGATGCCATACCAAAACCCATTCTCTCTGCAAAATAGAAAGAATATAGAACAGGGCTTTGGTTTTGCCCTCCTTAATGTAAGGTTGAAACAGAAGAACACTTCTCTTGTTAAAGGGAAGGACAATATGTTTTATATTTTAAAGTACCAGAGCTCACAAACAGAACACACAAAACTCCAGCCTCAGTTGGCTGTAGGAACAAGGCAATGTACAGACCAGAACCTGCATGAATGAGACACTTGAAGCCCGAAAGGAAATTGTTTGGACTTTTGACTCAAAGGCAGAAAAAAGTCATCAATAATAAATGTTCCTTTGATAACTAGCCAAAGAGGGGAACTCTGGAAGTCTGCTAACAGAAACATAACTGGTAAGATTAACAGACCTATCCTTTTGGCTTTTGTTCTATGTGGTGGATAAATAACATAATAAACTACACAAAGGGGAAGTTGTTTGACTCTGTTCCATTGCCTTAAAAAAAAAAAAGCAGGAAACATCAAAAGAACAGGCAAGGAATCACAGCTTGTCTTTTAAATTCTATTAAATACTTTATCTTAAAATGAGTCAGATGCCATGACATGGCCTTATGATCACTTGGAAAGTAAAATACAGATGATACTAACAGTATCTGCAGTTTCTCTTACTCTTACTTTCATCTGCAGTTTCTCTTACTGCATTTAGAAGCTTTTCTATAAGCAAATGAGAATGACAAAAGTAACTGAAACTATCTTCCAACACGTCATCATCTCATTGTCTGGATGTTCATACATGTATTTAGTTACTAACTCAAAGATGAAGATTTAAAACTGTAGTGTGTCTGACAGCACTTCATTCAAAAGATATGTTTATCTGTGGTAATCACAAAGTACACTGCTGAAGATAATGCAATTACTAGATTTCTTTTTCTCCCAACGTTCACATACAATGCAGGGGCTCATCTGGGGTAGTGAGCAAAAATCCTCTGTGCTGTGTATTCTCTTGGTTTAAAATTTTTGGCCATGAAAAAACAAACCCTTGTCAGTCTGCAAAGTTCTAAATTATTTTTGCTATCCACTTCACAGAGGTGTCACCTGTGTTCTTTTATTTCTTAGTCAATGACAGTTGCTATTAACAGTAAGCAGGAATAAAAGGAATTGACTCCCAGTCTCAAATTAGGTTGGAACAAGGTAGGGATGTTGGGAAGACCTACGAATTTGCATATTGAACCTTTGCTGACTACGTACTACTGATTATTTAATTAAAAAATAATGTCGTATTAAGAGAACCCAATACATAAAGCTTGTAGGATGCAATTTCAGGTGGGAAAATTATTGCTTTTTTTGCCCTAAGGGTCTCTCTTCTCCAAAGCAATAAAAGTATTAAAACAGCTGTCCTCCAGAGCCTTGAAAAGATATTTTTAGTCTTTTCATAATAAGTACAGAAGTACGAGGACAGAAGAAAGAAGGTTAGCACTGTGATGAGACTCCTAAATTTTGTATCCTGAAACACGAGGGTTGCAATCCCCAATACTACTTCGTATGCACCCACAACAGAGATTTTTCATCAGCCTTGTTAAATCCTCCATGATCTACTCAAGTTCTCATTCAGAAAGACCAGCTCAACAGCACATGTGAAAGGTCATGTCTGAAATGTCTGAAATATCAGACTCCCACAGATTTCAATGACATTTGGAACAGGCCTCAAACCATTGTCCCCTACATCAGTTTGCTAAAACACATAAACTGGAGAAACCAAAGAGGCCATGAACAAGTGCTCTCCCATATCTGGACATGAGAAATGACCAGATACACCCCACACTCTTAAAAAATAATAACTTCTCAACAGCTTAGGTAACTCACGTGGTCTTGTAAAGCATTACCATTTCAAAATGGTCCATCTTAAAGCAAGGCACTTGTTCAGTTAACTATGAACAAACCCCTGCAGTTTTCAGAAGAAGCAGAAGCCATGAATGCACATACCTGGGGCAGATTCTTCCGAAGTAGGGCTGCAATCTGCACAGAAATGGAGGGGCAACATGCATGATTAAGGAGCAGCAACACAGTCTAAATACAAGCAACTCAAATGCTCAACGCCAGCGTTCTCAAACATTTTCACCGAGTGAAGAGGAGCTCAGCAGAAATACTGTTGCCCACAGGCACTGAGGGCATGGGCTGTCTCCTCCACTCCAATGTTTCTGATCAGAGGAACACCTGGATGGAGACTTGGAGGAAAGCCAGTACCTGCTAGCTCAGAGGCTTGCTGTGGATTACCAGCAAGTGCACTGTCAATCCCCAGTGATCCACAGAGCACAATTTGAGAACCACTGGTTTACTGCAATTATAAATTAAGCTGGCAGTAAGGCTGCTAAACAGAAGAGCAAAAGACCAGCAGTAAGTTCAATGCACTTAACAGAAAATGACATTAAGGCACCCACAATGCAAGAGTAATAAAAAACCAGTACTTTGCTATCTTGGTCAAAATTCTGTTACACGATTTTAGAGATAATTAACAAAAACATTAGAATGTATATTAAAGGCTGAAACCCCACCAGTGAAGTTTGTGAGTATTCCATACTCACTTCAGTAGGAGGATCAAGCTGCCAGATGAAAATACACTACAGGTCGATGCCAACAATAAAAAAATAATGTACACCCTGTTACAACAAGTCTTCCATTAATGAAAAGTAGTTTACTAAGCTAACAGGATTTAAGCTTTTGTTGTTTATATCTAGGTTCACTAGTCAATCAATTACAAATCTGAACATAGCAACAGAAAATATAAAATTCAATAGTGTGCATGTGCATCAGGACAGTCATCTCAGCTAGATAATCAGAAAAAAACTCTCAGTAAATTAAAATTCATCATGTTCACTGAAGAAACTATAGGTCCCCAGGCAATTTTAGTAATGAATATCTAAGCCTATAACATAGGTACATTTGAAAAGAATTTTTTTACATTTCCCTTCTACTGTTTCATGAAGTATTTTCTTTTACAACCATTCATTTCTAGAGAGATCCTCTAAAGTCCTTCAATAAAATTCTACTGTCTCTCTATGACCAATTCTGGAACTATCTTAGTTGCCTGGTTTTTACATTGATTTCAAAGTAATTTCTATCTGCTCCAGGCTCATTATTCAAAACTCAGAATTACTAACAGGAAAAACATTAATTCTTTGAATACACAACAAAGAAAATGTTGTGATTCTGAACTTAGAGAGAGGACCTTCTTTGTCCTTCAATTCTGCCCCAGGTTCTGTCAGTTAAATGGAAAGATTTTTTTCCTATTTTGGAGGGACAGCAGGGAAAAGTTACAGAAATTCTTTGCACTAACAAAATCTTGGATAGGTACAGGCAGCCAATTCTACTTTTATATGGTATAAGTGTCAAGATCCAGAGTAGATTTAAAAGATCCATGGAAAATGGAAGAAAAATATTTTTCTAAGTTGTTTTCAGCATCAAATTGTCTTGGGAAAAGCTTCTGATATCACTCATCACAGATTTTTCCTGGAATTTTTAACATTAAAAATCCACAACATTTAATAATTTATGTGAATGTGCACTGAAGGTTACTGATTAAACTTACATGTAAATACATATAAAACTTCATATAAACTAGCTACAAAATAAAAAAATTTATGAGTATCCAACTGGTAGAAGAAATTTAATCAAATATTATTAGAGTACATATTCTGAAACAAGAATCAACTCTCCTATTTCTTAATAATTCATAAAAATGTCAGTCTAATCTAGAAAAATATTGTTGTTTAAGATACTAAACAAACTACAGGTAACATGCAAAGCTACACAAAAATAATTAACGTTTACTTTAACTTCCTTTTTGCTTTCTTTTTCTTAAGACACTGCCTTCCACTGCAACACTAACAATGTAATGGACATGAAGTCACAGACACACATAAGGGACAGAGGGCCATCAAATGATAAGACAGAACAGGAAAGAGGAAATGAGTCTTTTTAGAGCCTTGCTTTGCCCACCTGTGCTATTAAGCAGCCAAATCATAGTGACCACAGGTACAGATTGTGAAAATATGTCAAATAAATACATAAGTAAATGAAGTAATCCTGAAATTTAATGCACAGCTGCCAAACTGTCAATGTAAACTGATATAGATATCTTTCATTCACATGCCCACAACTTTATACTGGGTTCAATACAGCACTCACTTGAGCTTAAATTTTGAATGGATTATTCAATTAAGAGCTTGCACTGCTAATTCCTACCTTCCAGCTACAAGAAGTCGAAACAATTGAGTGCCTCAGGACCACAATTTGGGTTAAAATTTGCTTTGAACTCCATTAGGTTCATCTACATTCAGCTCAATCTCATGGGGTGCTTGGCTCCCCTCCCATGCTTTAGCAGTCCAGCTGGGACCATCAGTTTTTCAGTAGTGCCTGCACATCTCTCATGTTTTATTTACCTTTTAAAGAAATTCACTGGAATAAGCTTTAATTGCTGCAAAGAAGCTGAAGCCAACAGAAAAATTACCAGAGGTGGTGTCTGTCATATGATAACCCATACAACTGTTTTACCAGCTTAAAACACAGAGAGTGAAAACCAAGTGCCACTGTCATCAGTGGATTTGACAATGATTTCAGTGGGACTGGGATTTCAAAGTAAGTAATGGGCTTAGCAGCTCCCAGTACACCAACAGCTCTTTCTGCTTGACATCACTGCTTAACACCACCACTGAACTAAAAACACATGGAGGGCTGTAAGGGAGGCTGAGGAATGATGCCAGCACATAGGAAGAGAGCAGCAGTGAGCAGCAGTGTCTGGCATACGCACTTGTTTTGAGAGAATGGCATGCACAGGATGGTGTGGATGAAGATGGTGGTGAGGATGATGAGGTCTCATTTAAATCTTCTGGATTTATCCAGTAGGCACGACTGTCCCGATTACCTTTCTTACTAGTACTGCTGACATCACACTGGAAAACATCTTCACAGCTGTCGCTCTGCAAGCGCTCCTTCTGGAGAAGTTTGTCCACTCTCTGTATGATACACTCCAGACTTTTGTCAACATTCAACCAAACTTTCTCCTTAAAAGAAAACATTTCTTTCTCAGTTTAAAACCAAGAAACGTTGGGTAACAAATCCCTTGGCAATATATTTCCTCCTGTGATTCTAGTCACAATTCCTCAGCAAAGTTTCCTCTGAGCTGTTTTGTTTACATGTGTGCACACACAAATTACTGATATATAAGTAATGTATACCAGGATGTTAACAATATGTAGTAATGTGATTTGTGTGGTAAATTGCAAAACTATTTTCTGTGTAGGTTTGCCAAACAATTTTAAATTCCTCTTCCGGCACTATTATTCCAATTTCTAGCTGGCACTGTTGTTTACTCTTGAAATTCAGGTTTGACGTAATAATTGTATACAATCTCACATCTTTTTTTTTTTTTCCTATATAACTCAGCGAACAACAGATAAAATTACTATATTATACTAATAGCTAAATACTGAATTAGCTTTATTTGTATCTTATTACTGTGACTTGGACTGCAAGTCAAAGTATGCCAAAATAATTACAACTAGCAAGGATCCATTCCCAAAATTAATTTGACCTCTTTTAAAAACTGGTATTTCACAATATTAATAATTGCTTTAATTAATCGTGCCTATTTGTGAGATTTAGTTAACTTCTGTTTATTTAACACAAGGACAGAATTTACACAGTCCAATTCTCATTTTGATTCGCTGAGTGGTAAGGAAAATCATTTAAATACTTTGTGTAAACAGTTTTAAAATGCTGTTCATAATAAAAACAGTGACCGACTGCAAGTTCTAAATGGTTACAGGAGAATTTTTATAAGAGGAAGGCTAAATTGCATAGCTAGTACTCACAAAATAGATTTTATTTGGTAGAAGAGCAAAAGCCCATTGTAGTATGGTCAGTTTTTCACTTTAAAAGTTATTTGCTTCCCCTTGGACCTCACCTTAAAAAATGCTATGTACCTACTGTAACAATTTCCACTGTTTAGGAGATCCAGAAATATTTATTAAAGCCTGCTTGTATTCCCATGCCAAGGAGTAACTGCCCACAGGATAGAGACAATATCTTTGCAAGTTGACAGTGATCTCCTAAATATTTGTCCTATGCATGTCTGGTGAGCAGCTACAGAGCTTATCAAAAAGGAAAGTAAAAAGAAGAAAGTATTCCTCACTGCACTAAGCAAACATACCCATTCCTCTTCATGCCAGTCCACCTGCAGAGAAGATCGGCTATTTCTTCCTGTCCATCTGGCCACAAGTGTATCTTGATCATTTCTTAGCATCACTTGTTCCCCTTCTCCAGAGGTTGGAGATGCTTTTGAAGCTATGTAGTCTGGCCTTGCAGCATTCAGTCCGTGTATTGAGTTTGCCAACAGCTTGCAGTCACAGACTGTGACAAGTTGCCGGGTCTAAAAAGCAATAAATCCCCACATTTTAAAAACCTTTCATAATTCCATACATAATTTATACTGTATTTTTTTCAAGAAAGAAAGAAAGGGAGGTTCAGTAAAAGAAACTAACTATTGATTTAAGGCGCCTTTAGAATACCTTTACAGAATGTCCTTAAAAAACAGTATAGGAACCTGAAACACAAATGGTACATTTCCAAAGTCTGTACTACTATATTAGACTTGCAATTGTTGAAAATTTCACTAAGGAATGTGCAATTCACCTTTTGCTTGCACTTCATTCTCCATTTGATGGAAGCTTAGAATAATGTGCAGACACACGTGCAGTGTTTGAGAACTGGAACAGGCTCTCCAGGGAAGGGGACAGCATCAGCCTGACAGAGTTCAAGAAGTGTTTGGAAAATGCTCTCAGACACATGGTGTGATTCTTGGGGTGTCCTGTGCACGACCAGGATGATCCTGATTGCTCCCTTCCGACTCACTATATTCTATGATTGCATGATTTTTATACCCCACGTGACAGTTGCCACACCAGACGGCTCAAGCTTCACCCCAATCATCCTGTCCTAAATCATAACAAGACTTAAGAGGAGGGCTGAAGGTATAACCCCCCAATCAATGCAATTTATTCCCTGCCTTATTTAGTGGTGTTGTATAAAGGATTTCTCTAAGTCATATGAATATGAAAACTATGTGGCCTGTGTGTCTATGAAAAAAACAACAAACAAGATTTCACGATGTTATATATAAACATAATCCAGCTGTAGAAAATCCCACAGATCAGTTATACACACTGTACTCATTTAGAATATGATAATAAATAATACATTTACATGAGATCCCATTATTTTTTGCACTCTGCAAAGCTGTATACATATCCCTTCCACTGGGACAATTTATGGCAAACTGATTGGCAACTACTGCTGTTTAGAGCCCTCAGAACTGCTTCAAGGACAGAAGAGGTCAGTAAAACTGTATTTGGTTATTTTCTCCCTGTAGGGTTGTGTTCAGCTGTAGATCCAGTCTGCTTTTTGTTAGCACACATCAAGAAATAACTGGTTTGCATCACTGTAATTCAAGCAAAGGCTGTGTCACCATTATTCCTTATTTCACCAGTGGAAAAATACAGAATTGTTTCATTAATTTTCGCACACTTGCTGCTGCTTGACAGATGACTCAGAACCTCAAAAAATCCCAGGTGGTTATGGAGAAAAGGATATAAAAGTGAGTGAAGAATGCACATTACTGCAATATGATGAATGAATAGAGGGAATCAGAGGACATTGCTCTCCACTGCATTTTCAATAGGAGGTGAAGGCAAGAATATGAAAAGTAGGAAACAACCTAAATAAAAGCAGGAATTTTTAAAGGCTGATATAATTTTGTTTTCTTTAGGGCTGTACATGTTACAAAACACTACTGAGAAAAGTAAAACAGATGTTTCAAGAAAACCTACTAAAGGCACAGATGGAAAAAAACAAACACCGTGCTTCAGCAGGGAAATTAATTATTCTCCTACCTTGTCTGCTAGGATGGCAAGTGTTCTTTCAAGGCCATTAGCTGATCTATCCTTGGCAGCTCTTGAGAGCCTTTCTGCATAGTAACTGACTTGCGTTTTCAGGGTGTTGATTTGTGCAATAATTTCCTTTGCTCTAACGATGTCCTGTGGGATGTATATTATAGACTGGGAACTTGTTGAAGTGCTGGAAAAGAAAGACTGATTTTAGGGGGGAAAATTCATCTAGAGGTACACACATTGCAGTGGCATGCTGGGGAATTAATGGCAGACAACAAAAATTTACCTAAACTAGTGATCAACAGTGAAAGGCCAGTGGGCAATTGCACAGCAGGAACATGATCCTAGAGACTTCTCTGGCTTTACTAAAGTATTCAGATGCAAATTTACTGATCACTAATACCAAGGGGCTGTGGGCAGAGTTTGTACACCAGAGGGACAGCTTTGCTCAGGAGAATGTGGGTGACAGATTTTTGTCATCAGATACAGAACCACTGTTTGCAGAGACATCTTGCTCCATTCTCTGTCTCCTTACAACACAGATATTTCACTGAGGCCTGGTTTACAAAAATGTTTTAAAATAGATCTACTAACACCATGAAAAGAAAATCTGTGCTCCTTCTAACAGAGAAATGCCACCCAGATCTTTAACGCTAACACTGTGGCATTAACAAAAAAGTCCTGCTACGATATACTTTCCTCTATTGCAGATCTGAATCAAGTTACACCAGCAAAAGCAATCTTATGATATGTAAAAACAAACCTGCATCTCCAGATTAATCCAAAGGCACTGTCCTTTGTGTCATTTCTATTAGCACACACTTAATATACTAAACTAGGGACAAACATATCTTTATATTGGGATACTGCAGCTACAGTAAGACTGCTTATTTGACAGT
This sequence comes from Entomyzon cyanotis, assembly GCA_024500445.1. NCBI lineage: Eukaryota > Metazoa > Chordata > Aves > Passeriformes > Meliphagidae > Entomyzon > Entomyzon cyanotis. The sequence goes on along the minus strand of JAKEPQ010001016.1, from coordinate 30,663,648 downwards.
GGGAAATAGTTTATACCCTTTTAAGTTTATATGTCTATGGAAGTTGCTTATTCAATCCAAGACAGATGCTCTATAACTGCTGGAGAGAGAATAGCACTTCCAAAGGGTGATTTCATCCTACCTGAAAAAAGTAATTCACAAAAGCTGCCTTTTAGCTTAGGAAATTACTTAAAGCTGAAGCTGTGTTCTTATTAACTATTAACTATCTGGAACCAACTGACGACTACTCCCTTTGCCAAGCAAAATGCTGAGTTTTTCCTTCCCAGTAGGAAAGGTACCCAAAGGCCAGGCCTTTACATCATCTCCAGCTGCGCCAAGTGCAATGCCCATTCATGACATGGCATTAAGCATGAGGTGACACCAATTGTGTATTATCTTAATTATTTTTTTCAGTCATGAATGGCTTCAGCATAGTAACAACACAGAAGAACCTACTGTTTGCACCAATCTCAGCACTGTTAAATGGAGACAGCCACACTGAAGGGCTACATGGAGAAGAGTTTCTTTCCCAGGCACAGTTACTACAGATCACAACCTCCAAGGAGTGGGAACTCCTCTGCTACCCTTAGAGCAATGCTGTTAATTCCTGCAGTGTATCTGTGAGGTAGGACAGGAGGATTGTGTGGGGCACGCTTTAAAATCTTGCCACAAATCCAATTCTTGCCCTTAATGGATACTAAGGCAAGGGGGAAGCTTAATGCCAGTATCTGCCAGTATTCATTTAAAAAAAAAAAAAAAAAAAAAAAAAAAAAGAGGGATTTGTTCTTAAAGGATGTAACTCAGAAGTGATTTTTGAAAGAGTTTCCTTGTTTGTGCTCTGGTCACCCACCCGAGTGGGGCAGAGAACAACCACTCCCCAGTACTGCTGTGCCATTCAGCAAATTCATCTCGGCTTTTAGGACTTTCCCTGTACTTGGTTTGTGCTCTGTAGTGACTGGTAAGCTTAGTGAAAATTCCTCTGAGCAATTTCTTTCCACGACAGTGTGGTTAACATGCATGAAGACATATATGGCAGAAAAGGCCATGCAGCATATTGAGATTTGATTTAGAATTATTGTATTTTTAATCATAAACATTTGCTGGGATGATTGGGGGAAAATAATTTACAGTGTAAAGTTCACGTATACTTACTTTCCAACCTGCAATTGCTTTTTCAAATGAACAGCTCTCATTGTATTAAACCAGCAAACTGTAACACAGACTTAAATTCTGAGTGAATTAGGGGTTCAACCTTAGTAAGAGTAATTTAGAGCAGAACTTCTGCATTGTTGAACCATCAAGTAATGTCTGCTTTTCACAGCACTGAACACCACAACATGAGGAAAAATAAACAAGTTATGTGAAAATGTTTAAATAAAGACATGGATTACAAAAATATAAACCATGCCCAATCTATCACTATTAAGATTTAAAAATACATAGAATTATCTTAATTATCTTCCATCTCTGGCAGAAGAGTTTCTCAGTCCAGATAGTTTTCACTGGAAGTAACAAAGGAAAAGATATAAAATCCTTGTGTTCTGATTTTCAGTTTTCTAACTTCTTATGATCAGAGAGAGCCAGGAAGCTAGCTGTTCATTGCAAACAAACATTGCAGATGAAATGAAATTCATTCACACACCATGTTCTACAAAGCAGCTACAATTACTTAGAGCACGATTAGGGATGCCATGATGCATGACATTAAAAAGCCCTGTACATTTTAAAACACACCAGATCTTTGCCAAAGAAAGGAAAAATAAAACAACCCAGAGAACAGAAACCCTCTATAGAACTCTCAGAAACAGAAAACTCACCAACACTCCTCATAACTGCTACAAAAACAAAAAACCAAAATAAAATTAGCAGATTGTTAGCAAATACCAAAAGCAGAAACAAAACAAAGTATGTTTGGGGAAATAACTTATTTGAGTCATTTTTTCAACAAGGTGGGTACATAAACTTGTAAGCAAAAAACCACAGATTGCCAGATGACGATGTGTTGATCTGGGGAAATGCTGTGAATGCACCAAGCACAGTTATGCCAATGAAAGGAGAAGGAACTGAATGTAACAATGAAACTGAGGAGATGGATCTCAGTTCTACTACACTGGCTTTTTTGCTAACATAGAAGTACTTAAAATGAAAGTTATTCTTCAAATGTTGAACCTGCAGTTTTCATGGACTCAGAAAGAACAGTTCTGAAAAGCTTAGAGGAAAAGTATTGCATAGAAATTAAACTCTCCAATCAGTTTAAATACTGGGTGAGGGAAAAAAAACACCCTCATGGAAACTTAGCTATTGCAGGAATAAGGACCACTCTAGAGGATAAGCTGACAGAAAGAGGTTATTTCAAAAAGCAATAGTGGTATCAAAAGAACAGAAAGGGTGAGCCTAGCATAGCAGTGCTCCCAGGTTTACAGTTCTCTCTAGTCCTATCCTAGTGCACTCTGTAAGCCTGAATAATTCTAGTATAGTTTTTTGTATTTGGTGTATTTTTGCACCAATCTTTTTATCAGTACATATCTGACTTACATTCACAGGATGCTCCTATTCATTTCTCTACTGCCAAAATTAATTCTGCAGTGGGTTCCCACGTCATTCCCTCCTCCTGTCAGCTCCAAATCCTACTAATCCTTTCTTTGGAAGGGCATTGTAAGGTCTCCTTTTCCCTGGCTACAATGACTCCTTGTCCTGCTGCTCTTGTCTTAAATGCTTCATACAGCAGCAGAAGCAACGCAGACCCCTGCAGCACTCTCTCTTCCCTGGGAGCTGGAGCCATGTTAACAGATGTGACCTTCCCAACTTCTGCACCTTCCTCTACTTCATATATCTGCACTTCTGCAGAGGTTACTAGGCAGTCGCTGAAGCCAGGACCATGGGCACCATCCTGCCTGTAGGGCAGAGGCCAGATTCAGAAGCCCAGTCTGTGCATAAACCTTTAGGCAATGCAGGAAGGCCTTGAGCAATAGTTTCAGAACTAAACCCACTTTGTCAACAAGGAATTTACCAATCAGGCACAGCTGTTTCCTGCTAAAGAGAGCTCAGCAACAGGGTCTTGAAGCTATGAGAGGGGTGAAAGTCTCCTGACAATAATGGGTTGAAAGCATGATGTAGTGCAGCTGAGGAGGTTCAGCAGACAAATGCTCTGATCCACAATTCGGCAGAACCGAAACCCAGCATGTAAAATAGCTAAATTAAATGAATCAACAAGAATTCAGAAAAATTAAAGATTTCATAAAAAGACTATTAGAAAGGGCCCATCAGAAAAACAAATAAATACAGTAATATAAAGAGGAAACTGTTTTCCCTCTACTTATTTGAAAAAAAAACACCACAGAAAAATCCTCAACACAAAATATTGTATAGTAGTAAGTACTATTGAATGAAATAAAAACATAGAATGGAGTGATTTTCCAAATCACTGAGCATGGGCCAGGAGAAAAAGGCACAATAACAGCTGACACAACATTATTTCTACTTACTGTTTCTTTGCCTCTTCAAATTTATGCAGTTTTTTCCGCAAACCACCTGATTTAAAGCCTTGACAATGAGCTGCTGGTGCTCCTATGGTGACTATGTCGTAGTTTTGATCTGGGATGGACAAAAAGGACTTACAAATGAAAACTTGTCATCTTTAATGTGAACAAACAATTGTATAAGTTCATGTAATCTCTAATGTCGACAAACAATTGTGTAAGTACAAAAACTTCTGAAAGCAGTTTTTGGAAAACTTTTCCAGTGTTTTGAAGGATGTGGAAAACTGAATTGTTCTAGAGGCCCTGCAAATCCATCAAGCATTTTTGAGATGAAAGACCCATGCATGAATGCAGGTGCTCTGTTTCTTAATCTAGTAGACTGACAGTGAAAAAGAAATTTTGAACATTGGTCTTTATACAAAGCCTGCCATTACTGGAATCTCTCACATGGACACATAAGATAAGTGTGTGTCCATGGTTAGGGGGAATTACTGTTAAAAGAAGGGAAAACCCAGGTTATTTAGAAGAAACAAGGTTGATGTGAACAAATGTGACTTTGCGTAACTGTACATGATGATTCCAGAGAAAAAGCACACAAGCTTAACAAGAAACAATGGTCAGAACCTTTGCTATTCTGCTACAATTCAAAATGTCTGGAAGGGACACAGCTGCTTAACCCAACCGCAGGACAAAGGCTAACTTGTGCCACATAGGGTTCAATTAACTCCAGAACCTAGTTTTGCCACCTGTAGGACAGCAATAATTATACTTACACCTCTTCTTTTTCAAAGAGATTTGGAATCTGAGCATAGAAGGTGCCCCAAAAATGCCAAGTAGCACTACTTCAGTAGTTTGAAGAAACTTGGCTGCATGGTTGAAGATGGAAATTTAAAAAATGGAGAGAAAAGTAACAGGATAAAGTGAAGAAAGAGAAACAAATACCTGATCCTCCATCATCCTGGACTCTCATTCTCTGTATATGTAAATTCGTAGGAACAAATTCCAATTTTTTATCAGCTTTCAAGCTACTGGCTTTAAATGAAGGACCTGAGAAATGCAGGACAAAAGTAAGCATAAACCCCCTTTCCTTGTGCCTATGCTAAAACATTCAAGAAGCTTCACTCATCATTTGCTATGTGCTGAAAGTAGAGAAAATTTTAAAAAAAACCCCAAAACAAAATATTTCCAGTCACACTTGATCTCTACTTTTGGAGTAAGATAAGAGAATGAAAAGAGCAGACAAATATTCCCAGGTAATTAACAGACTCAAAAATAAATATTAATAAACTCAAGAAATATAACAGCATTTTTTACTCATCATAAAGCATTCCGGGTTCCCAATTTCAGAAAAGTACTAATAATCCTGGTAGAAAAGAATCACATTTTTATTAAAAAAAAAAATCACCTTTATACTGGTGCAGGTCAGTTAGGTTTTCCTGATAAGTTAAAATAATTGTTTGGTACTGTGTAACTATCTGCCGACGAAGGCTTTCCCAACAAGGAGATAGTTCTCCCAATTCTTCTAGTTCACAAACCCTGGGGGAAAAAAAGAAAACCAGGGGTAAAAGAGAGGTGTTTATGTCCGTAGTCCACTTGACCAAGAATGAGCTTCACATTATATCAACCATTGTATCAATGTAGCACCATCCTCAGCTGACACACTCGAAATTTCCCTGAGCTACTCATCAGACTGGAAATGCTACTCATCAGACTGGAAATGCTTCCAAACACATATCCCAAAGCACAGCTGTTGAGCTCTGCTCCCAGGTACATTGCTTCCTCACAGGCAGAATACACTGCGCTCCCCCTAGGAGCCTCAGGTATTGGTCATAAGCAGAGCTTCCCACCTTTCTGTAGGAGCTCCCAAACTGTGTGAAAACTTGTAAATTATGGAACTGTCATCATGTCAGGTGACTTGGGACAATGAGGACCTTTTAAGGCCACTCAACTGAACTGTGGTGGCTCTCAAACTAAATCAGAACTGTGACAGAGGTTAGGTGGGATATTAGCACCTATCTGACATTTGGTACAAGGAGTAAATTCACTGGTTAGGTATGTACACAACAGCTTGCAAGGCCAGGGAAGGCCTAAGAAGCATAAGCATTAATAAGGGTTTGGAGAGACTGAAGGTCAGCCAACAAAACCTTCATCTGAGATCCAGGATTTTGGGTGCTCAGGTTTCCCTCTAGGTGGAATAATGGATGACTGGATATCCCCAGATACGAACAGGAAAACTCTTCTCCCACTGCACCCTGACTGCCAGTTTTCCAGTCACGCATGGCAATCCTGTGTTATACTGCTGCTGAGAAAATACTCACTGTATTTCATGTCATGTTTGTATTACTGTCTTCTTGGTTTAAGATATTATTTGGAATAAAGAAGGGGAAAAGTAAACAAGTCAACACCAGACACAATTCAATAGCATATTACCCCAGAAAAGGTAGAACAATCATATGTCAAAAGGATCCAGCACTTCTTTTTGCAGTTCTCTCAATATCACTACTTCCATAGTTTTAGCCAATTGTCCATATATAATTTAAAAGAGCATTTCACAGAGCAATTCCCACTCCACAATATTTAGGATATTTTCAAAAGGAACTAAATTTCCAAGAAAGACATCAGATCAATTTGCCTAGAGGTAAACTACATTTATTAGTGACCTGGATAAAGACACTTCCAGTTTCATCTTGAGAAGTGCTTTCTGCATAAGATGCTATTATGATTATCTCATCAGACTCCCTGCTTAAAACTAGCCAGGCATCTGAGCCCTGGTCTTCCTAAAGTAAATTCACGGCTTAACACTTCAAGTTTACTTGTTTGTCCCACAGAGCCAAGGCAGCAGGGAATATGTATGCCATAAATAATGAGGCAGTCAAAATATCACACCCCCAATTAGATGTTTCCTTTCAAAGGGCTCTGGCTCAGAAGAACCCTCTTTTATGCAAGCGACAGCAGTTGTGACTATCCAAGGACATTTTAAAAGTCACCAGGATGTGAAGACAGAAGCAGCTGTGCTTGTGTAGCTGTCTGTCATTCCTCTGGGCTGCAGCACAGAGAACAGAGAACAGAGTGCTTGGGCAAATCTGAGTGACTCTATGAATACAAAGTGTGACTGTGCACATTATTGAGGGTCACCTCAACTGAACAGAGACAAGGTAGTCTTTCTCAGTAATTACACAAAGGCCTATTTACCTGTCAGCCACACCATCCAGTGTACCTATACTAGGTCATATTAACAATCACCTTGGCTCTTATTAACCTTTACCTGTTTACAACAGGCATTTACTGATCTCAGCATGATTTTAGCAAGAGCCTCTGAAGAATCATATTTCATGGTTAAGGCTTCAAACTTCACTGTCTAGTCTTACAGAAAGCCCCATCTTATCCCTCATTCACCCTAAATTCTCCTTATCTTCAAGTCCTTAAACTACATCCAACTTACATGGCACCTTATGGATAAGCTTGCCAACTCTTTATTTATATTGTTGTACCTCCTAATGAATAGGTGCTTTTAAACCTACTGTGAAAACAGGTGTAGAGAAACAAAGACATAAAATAAAAAACAAATAACCCACGACTAAATGTGCAATGGCATATCCCTAGCCTGCTCCATCAAGTTTGTAGCAGGACAGCTGGACAAGATACAACATCCAACCTCTAAAATCTCAGTGCCCATCACTAAAAACGTAACATCAGAAAAAAAGAATCAATGTGAAGTTCAGAAACTCAATTAGTTTTCCCATGCATTGCAGAAAGTCTCTGCCATCTTCCTGTGAGAGTTTATAATTTTCACAAAATATGGAAATACCTAAAATGAATGGATTAACCCATGATTTTATTTCACAATATTCCAAAGGAACTGAAATTAGTTAATAATGAGAGTGCTAGTTAGTTTTACTTTTAATCAAGGTCAGACTTATTTAAGATCTATAGGATTGGATTCCAACACAGTCAAAATAAAAGCCCAATATCCAAAAACACAGCTAAAATTATTTAACATTCCAATCTTGGCCTTTATAAGGAACATATAAACCATTAGATTTGTAAACCACAGCCTATAAATGTAGGGAAGTAAAACTCATAAAGATAAGTATGTTGCCTGGAAGAGAGTTAATTGCTTCAAAAAGAAGCAAATTCAGAATAAATCTACAAAATGCTTAACAGATTTCTTTCTTCCTCCCACCTCCTGAGACAATGTCATTACTGTACTACAGCATTTCATTTTACTTGCTTTTATTCTGTTTTGGTTTTCACTCAAAACTACTCTTCCGATTCGCAAAGCCATTTCTTATCTCACTGAGTAGTCCATGCAATAACACAGATATATTTATTCCTTTGTAACTCAACAACAGCCACATCAATGCTGTATTACTGCAAACATAAACTATCCCAAAACTCACCTTGCTGCATCTTCTTCTAGAAGCAGCTTCACAAATTGTCTAGGGATGTGCAGTGACAGGATGCTCTCTGCCATCTGCTCCAAGATTCTCAAGTGGTTTCCATCAGTGGTTGGGAAACGATACATTCGGCAAATGGCACCACCAAACACTAAAGAATTAAAACCATATTATTTAAGCCTAGGGTTGGATTTCAAAGTGTACAAAATCTCTTCTTCTTCTTAGTAAATGGTTTCTGTTCACTAACATGCTGAATCACCCTGCTGTAAAGATCTGGTTTAACCAGGCATGAGTCTACCACTTCCAAACGTGGTCATTCTGCGATGACTATTCTTCAAGTGTTTGCAGAAAAAGCCTCCAGTCCAAACAACTTAAGACACTGGTAAGGAAATTAAATTGAATACACATTCAACTTTTAAAATGCTTTTTCTTCTTTTTTTTGTCTATGTACTGTGCATTTTCCTCTCATGCAATCATTTGCTGCAAAACTAACCTTTCTGCAAGATTCCTTTTTTTAAAGCAACTTTCTTTCCTCTGTCCCTCTTCTCACCCTGCAACAATTGCTTAGGAACAGACTATGAAATTGCATGGAAAATACTATATTACAGTCAACTTAATGGCAAAAGTTTGCTTCTGCTGTTTTTACAATACAAAATAGTCCAGATGATAAAATGATTTATTCTAGTATGATCCTCAAAGGACTGCTCAATCAGCAGCCTGTTCCTATTCAAACGAAACATCTGCTGAAATGCCCTGGGGTCACAGGCACACAGGGAGAGATTAGCTTTTATTGATGCCTAAAGCTTACTTGTTAGAGCCCAGGGCAGCTTACCAGATTTCAGTAGTGCATCCTTCCGCAATGAAGCATATTTGGATCTGATTCCTAAAGATTCTGTTAAACTTTCATCAACTGGCAACACAGTCTGAACAAAAACAAAAACAACAAAACCCAGAAATAGTAAAGAATGAAACCTCAGTGCCCAAGCAATATGCAGTGATGACCTATCACACAGACTTCAAAGGAATATTCAACTCAACACATGCTTTAAATAAATATTTCAAATATTTTTACTGTGGATAAAAAATATTGCAGGCAGAAATAATGAATCCTACGCATTTCTATTTATTTTTACTGCACAGTTCAAAATACTGCAAAAATTTTCATTTAGCCTTTCAACTACTGTATAATAGCACAGCTCCAGAGTCCTTACAGGTATTGCATCAATAGGCATGAACAGATCTGGAGGACACAAAGTGATACTAATGCACACCGTGAATATAATAAACATGTAAGAGAGCAATGATCACCAAGATATTCAAAACACAAGCTTTACAGAATTAAACATATGTCTAGGCTGAGGAAGAGCTACAAACATCTGCTCTCAAGCAAATATTTGGATATCAGGAAAAAAAATCCAGTAGTCAAGTAAGCTCTTCAATTTTATTGAAATTCCGGGAATTCTCTAGCATCTTCATTACAGTTTTGCTTAGAGGCACCTTCCAAATCACACTGTGAAATGAAATACCACACCTCTCTGAAACTGGTTATCCATGCACCTTGTGCACCAGTGAATAGTACCAGGAGCCTCTTCCAATGAAGAACATGAGTACTTGAAGTTAAAGATTAATCACTTTAAATTAATTTTTTTCCCAAGTCCTTTAACCCCACACATGAGCACCAAGAGCTCTGCAAGACTTAAAATGGTTTCACCTCCATTAGGCTGCTCCTTACAGCATTTTGAAAGTGCAAAGCACTACTAAATATCAAGATGTACAGGAAAGTTGACAGCAGGTGTCAACCTAGCTTATTTCAATGCTGGCAATAAATCTGCATTCTTCTGAATTTGATACAATACTCATACTCACCCTTCCATTAATTGTATCAGGTGACCTTGTCACTGGAGGCCTTTGGTCAGATTTTTCCTCCATCTGCCATCCAATAACTGTGATGTTACCTACACGGTCACTTTCAGCCGACCTGCAACAAATACTCTGCGTTGAGATTTTTTTGGAGGAGGACCTGTTCATCAACAAGGAAACACTTATAAAAGGTTATTAGTCTTCAAACTTAATGAACATTTTAAATAGGAAGCTTTTCAACTTCATTTGGAATAATTTTATAATGGGTTATTCCAACAGGAGAACATTCCCCTCATTCTGTAAGGATGCTGTACAGAATTAAAGGCAGCCTAAACCAACATGTTTTTACATGCTTCCGTAAAACCAGAAAGAGTTCAGATTTTAGTTAGGCAAAAGCAGCTTAAATTGTGAACATTAATGTGGAGCAGATATTTGAATGTATGTGCACATGTGCTGCCTGTGCATTTCAATGTCTGAACCCAAACTTTTAACTCTTATTGATGCAGTTTAACTCTGACTGGTACAGTTGCAACTGGTAGACTTTGATATTATGTGGATCAAACAGAAATAGCACCAAATCTTCCTCTCAACAGAGAAGTTGGCCAAGGTCACCAGTTATGGGGCTGACCACATCTTGTGCTTCTGCAGATAGACTATTTAGATTGGGAAAAACTGGGCACCTGACATTCCATAGAGAAAAACTGATGCTAAAAAGAAGAATCCTTAAACTAAGTGGTCTAGAAAAGGTCAACATTTTCAATGGAGGTAACACCCCCGAAGCAGAGAAAAATCCTGGACATGAGTGAGTTGCGTGGAAACAATTACTAAAGATCTCCAGGAATCTGGCCACCAACAGCTGAGACAGGACATGAACAGCTGGGGCAGCTGCAGAGCAGGAACCAACACAACTTTCTGTCCCACCCTGCCAGAGCAGCAGCCATCTCCCTGCTCGGGAGAGAAGCTGACACGGTATGTACACATGACTGAAAGGGCAGCAAATAAAGTGCGTGAGTCAGAGACAGAGAAAAGTGGGGCAAAAACCACACTCCTGATATCAGGGGTTTAAAGTACCCAGATTTATCATGAGTGTAATTTATTCTGCCTCACCAGTGACACAGAAATTTTGGCAGAGACATTATGTTGTTATTTTAAAATGGATCCTAATTGGTATTTTAAGATTGCTGTTTACATGTAAAAATATGCTGAGACAACTTAGACAAACAAAAAGTTGCTGGAACAGACAATACTGGGGAGGCCAAAGAAATAGGCACACAGGGTTGACTACAAGAAAAGGTTTAAAAATCATGGAGTATTTTTATAGGCAGTGCTCTGTGCCCAGCTTATATATCTGAGGGTAATAAGACAATGAGAAGAAATGCATGTATTTACACACTTTGATAATCAGAATAAACTTCACATCAAAACAAGAGAGTTTAATAAAGTCCATTTTCAACTTAGTCATGAAATAAGAGTTTTCCATAACATCTTAAGCATTTTTTTAAGAATTAAGAATTAACACTTAAATGAAGGAAAATATTACAAACCTTAGTGTTATGTGCAACCTGTGGTACTTCTCCTGAAGAAGATCTTTTACAGTGAACGTCCCAGAACCCAACAAATACATCTGAAAGAAGATGAGTTCCAGAATTATATTTACCTTTACAGTGAGAAAAGGCTTTGTCCACACTGAAGTCCAAAAAGACAATTACTATGCATAAAAGTCCAAGAGCAAAACCATAACTAAATATGCCATACATAGCTACTTAAAACATATTAAAATTTAGTATATTCAGTAATTTATAAAAATTTTTCTTCTACTAGAGGACAATATGCATTTTTGTTTCTCTAGGACATGAGTGGAAGCACATCAGTATATATGAGCTTAGGCCTAGCAATACAGGAACACTGAAAGCAATGACTTCAGTGGTCATTGCAAAGCAAAGGGCTCAGGCTGCATCCTTGACCCAAACTTGGCTCCTCCTAAAGATGTTAGCTCCTCTGGAGATATTAATTTTTCACTAGAGATTACACATGAAGCACTGAACAGAGAGCACTGAACAAGCACTGAGGAAGCCATGGAAGAGCAGATGCATGTATTCTTTCATTTAAAATACCTGAAATGGTATTCTAGACAAAAGTCTGAGAATAAATGGCCTGAATTTCCCACAGATCCAAGTAGTACCATGGGAGCAATGAGACTTAAACTTCTTTCAGTTAATGAACAAATCCCTAAGCAAAATCGCTAATGTATCAGGACAGGGTGATTTCTGGAATTCAAAAGCTCTGTTCCAAAAAACAGTTATATGATCACATTTTGGCACAGGCTAGAAGCCTCGGTTAGGGGTGTTGGATCCTATTCACTATCTAGTTCATTAAAGATGTCCACAACATAAGAGCACAAGTGACAGGACCTTTTTAAGTTAACTCCATGGTTTCCAAACTTACTGCAGACAAGCCTTATTTGAGAAAACTGGCAGCGCTTCTCACTCTGCCAAGCCAATCTCGTTTGTTCCTCTTTTCCATACCCATCTTGTTTTCTGTATGATCAGTGCCGTTATCCCTTTGTTTTCTTCCACAGAAGTTACCAGTTTTATCTTTTTGCCTCTAATTTCCTTGCTCCACCCTGGCTGGACAGGCAACAGAATAAAGAAAACTTACTGTTCCCTGAGATCTATCTTTGACGTCATACACGGAGAGTTTGATTTGTGTCAATTGATTGATAAGAGAGTCTTGGAAAAAGGCAATGCTGCTTAGAAAGATAGGATTACTTGTTCCCTGTAATCATAAACAAAAAAGCCAAAAGTTAATGTAAGGTGGTATTTGTTAGGAAGAAATGATTCCTGTGTTAGCTTTGATTTAAAATCTAATCACCACTTACCTCAATAATTTCTGTCTGTGCATGCTTTGTCCAGAATGCCTGGGGAGGTGTAGTTACACTCACTGCTACAAAACTATTTGGTTTTCGATCTAGCGATGGAGTTAGCAGCTCACTGCAAGCTTCAGGTATGCAACAGATAAATAAATTTAGATTCAGGATCTTTTTCATATTGCTCTAAGACTCCACATTTTTATAAAACCACATGATATACCCTGAGCAATCAAGCCACAAAGGGCTTAATATTCATTCTATCACGACACTTTAAAAGCAGACACCACTCGCCTTTGTGCATGCAAGGAGTAAACATGCAATCAGATCAGTCTGGCTCCAAGCTCTAGAGCTGCAATTTAAACTTGTTCTCTTCTAATACGTGCCTATCCACCCCCTGGCAAGCTGATTCTAACTGCCTACATGCATAGGTTTTCCCCTGGGAATCTCATGAGTGTGGCTGCAATTGATTCAAAGTCATGCTCCATTAAGCCCATTATCAAATGGCATTTGCCCAGGGAGAACCAACAGAAGCTCCTGAACATTAATCAAGCAGCACCACTATGAGGAAAATCAGCTTGGAATTGCAAAATGACAGCAATTTATTTCCTCTAAAATGTTACTGTGAGTTTAACTCTGGGAAAAGACTATGGTGAGTAGCAAACAACTTCCAAAAATTTGAACAAGTGGCTCTACATACTTACATTAAACTTCAGAGCCAAATTCTATCTAGCTAGATACAGGTAACTACAGTGTGGTCCAACTTTGCTTCAGCTATGTGCAGGAAGTTAATTCTGAGATTTACCTAAACAGCTTTGTAATTCTAGACATTTTTAATTTATGTTTGAATATTTCAGATAATTAATATCTGAAAATATTTAAAGTACCTTATTCAGAGTACCTGAGAGTGCTTGTTAAGATTATTATTCATAACACAGTTACACACATCTGAGAAAATTTTCTAATTTTTCATTTCAAGCACACTGTTAAGAGCATGACCTTCTAAATACTAGTCCACTATTAAGCAAAGAAAAACCATCCTGCAGTTGAAAAGGTGGATGGAATTTTCATGAAGAAAATATTTTTCACTTATTCTTCAGGTGAGGTGAGTCAACACACAAATTTCTTTTCCAAATTCAACTGTCTCAGAATTCAAGTCACTTCTGAATCTCGCACTATCACTTGACAGCAAAGACCCCAGGAAAGAACATGTGCGTAATTTGCAATTCTTAGAAAACATTCTGCCCTAAAATGGTGTTTCCAGCAAATCTGCAGCTTGCTTGAAGATCTGAACTGCTGATATACTGACACTGAAGACAGTTTCACTGTATCTTCATATCAACAAAGTAAACATTTATTAGTAATATTCACATAGAAAACATCTAAAATTTTATAGGACCAATGTTTTAGTTACAGACTTCTAGAAACTTCACAAAATCAAACTACTGGCTGCTTATTAAAAGATACTGTACAGGCAGCACAAAAATTTTACCACATCTCCGTAAAAATCAGAGCAAAGTTGCAAACCTTACTATATGAAAGACACTTCAGAATCAACACTTACAAAACCCCACACATATTCAACAGCATGCATCATCAAAACTAGCTTAAAAGTCACTAAGCCTACCTAAACTGAACTCTAAAATCGGCTCATCTGGATCCTGAATGTTTCCTGTAAATCAGAAAAATTAACACAGGATTAGCCAAACATCACTGTCATGTGAATTCTTTCCTGAAGTTGCAATCACACAGAGAAAGAAATGAAATTTTATACAATTCTTTTAAAAAATTCATTAAGCCATGACTGGTATCTAAAACATTTATTTGGTAATCCTTGGGATCTAATAATTATTTGGGAAACATGGGATGATCTCAGTTTATTAAACATATTAAAATATTTTAAGCTATGCAAGATTATATGCAATACGGGAATATTAAATGCTTAATCTCAATAGAAAACAACAGGATTAAAGCCTGAGCTACTATTAAGTCCAAATTATTAAATCAGATATGTCTGCTCTGTGGTGGTTAATAGCACGAAGTTTGAAAGTACCTATCTCTCTGACTAATGAAAGAAAGCCTCTGAGGGTTAGAATCCTAATTTACTAACCATAAGAGATCAGGAGGTAAGCCTTAGCTCCCTGAATTATCTTGAAAATTTTATACAATGTCAAACATGGAGGTTGCCAAGGCTCCTCCTAGACCTTGACCTTATTTTGTTATTTTCTCCCCATTGCTTATTTTTGAGTGATAAACATAACTGCACAAAATCCAGCTTAATTTATTTTAATCCCTCTCCAATTTTAATGTTTTGCCTACTTTAGAAGTGCTAAATTCAAGGTTTTTTAATTTTTTTAACATAATTCCTTTATCTCATTACCTCCAGATAACCAGACATATCTAAATCCTTGAGCAATTAAAAGAAGAAAACCAACATTAGTACAAGGCAGATCCTGAAAGAAGCAGCAACAGAGCAATAGCTGACGGGAAGGTACAAACCTGTTAGAGAAAGGCCAACCATGTCAGAGGTGACATCAATGGTGGAGGCCCTCTGCACAGTGCGGGATTTGGCACCATGGCGGGGACTGTGTTCTCTTGCTGTCATTTTCTCATGAAGAGCCCTTCTTTTCTCGCTGCTTGGCTTTACTGATGTTTGTCTCACAGAGTAGCAGAGTGCAGCAGGTTGTCTCCAACTGCTATTCCTCTAACATTACCATGCCAAGCAACAGAGAAAGCAAAAACACACACCAAAAATTTAGGCCACTATCAGCTGCTACTGTTCTTTTTAATAGCAGCAAACCTACTGCCATAAAATCACCTAAAGTCATTCAAATGAAATGCTCAAGGCAGATCCAATGCACAGAAACTCCATTTGCATGAACTATACATCTGTAGCATTTTACAGCAAATTGTTGAAAACTGGACCATGTGCAAGAAAAGCTTTGCTCTCAGAAAATAGGGCTTGAGAGAGACTCATTAACAGACCAGCTGCTCTTGTCCTTTGTCTAAGTTATTAAAACATCCTTAATGAAGTTTCCTGGTTTTCATAAACCCCAGGGAGCACAAGTAAATTTGTCAGATGGGGCTTCTGTCTGCAGAGGAAGGACAAGGGATAAGGACAAAGGGACAACAGGTCGATGGAGTGCACAACAAAAGGGCAGGAAATGTTAGTGTCAGCACACTGTGTTGTTCTAGGCTCTACTGCCATGAGAAAGGGATAATGAAAACTATAAATAAAGCCTACTGGGCCAGAGACATGTTGAAATTCTGGGATGGTGGTGGAAAGAAAAAGCAAAAGGGGATGCCTGCTGATGTGGCACGTGGCAGCATCAGTGCTTTTCCTCTACCCTACACTTTTTTGGACTACATACATCCAACACAGCTCTTCCCCTCACAATGTCTATGAAGTGAAACATTACAGTAGGAAAGAAAGCCTACAGAAAATTTGGTTATCATTTTAAATGTGAATGTTCTTTCAATCAGCCATGCTAGCTCTGCAGTTACGGCACTTTTATATTTGTTTCATACTATTACAACAAACTCCATTAATTTATGAGGTGAGGAGTAAAATCTGATAAACTGAAATCTGAAACGTACTAACAGAGTGACTAACACCTTCACAGCAGCCCCTCGTTCATTCTACAAAACATTTGAACCACACTGCAAAATGGGAGAATATTTATTTTCCTTTTAGGTTGATGGACCTTAAAATGAGCAAGATGCATTGTAATTAAAGCACCTAGTTTATACTTTGTTCTAAACCAGCATTTTAAACTTTTCTCAAGGCCTTCATAGGAACATTCAACCTGCCTAACTTAAGTGTCTGAATTTAACTAGTTAGCATCTCCCTCTCTCCACAGGGTACTCAAGCTTCTTCTTAACTATCACTGCTTCACTGGACATCAAAAATTCAAATGCAAGTTAAGCATCTAAGATAACTGAACACAGCCCTGGCCATCTACATCAGCTAAGGAATTAAATTTTAAATGAGGAGCTCATTCTAGGGAGGAAGGAATTTGGGCTGTGTCTATGAGACAGGTCAGTCTGTTGCCACTCAGAATTAAGAATTTGATCCAACTCAAGTTCATATGATATGTCATAAGTCAATTCCGAATAGGAAAAAAAGCGAATTCCTGAATGGAAGAAGCAGAAATTGAGAGCTCTGAACAGCCCATCCCCAAAAGCTCTGAAACTCAGTGACAGCAAACAAAACAACACTCTGCCTACGGATATAATTTCTGACAGCCAAAAATTAAAGCAGGCAGTTTTCCAATTCATACTGAATCACAGAGTAGTTGAGGTTGGATAAATTCTGGAGTTTATCTAATGCAACCCCCTTTTTCAAAGGAAGCTTCTCAGGACTGAGTCCAGTTGGTTTTGGACAAGAATGTACCTCTCTGGCCAACCTGTTTGCTCCAAGGTTTGATCACACACAGTAAAAGCTTCATTGTATTTATTAATGTTTAAGTGGCTAGTGAATAACCAACCTTTTTCAACTAGTACTGAATATCCTAGTACTTGATCAAATAAAACTTCCATCAAAATTCTTTGACAGTTTCCAAGTCTTTCCATTCTCCTAATTTTTTCCCTTCTTTCAGCAGTAGGCTTTCCTTGGTTTGTTCTTTATATAACATGATGCTTAACAGTCTGTAAGTCTATTAAACCTAACTGCCTAATGAAAAAACCTACAAAATGTACTTGCAGACATTTAGACAGGATACCATAGTCCCTTCCCCCAAAATCTCAAAATACCTTATTAGAGAATAACTAACACATTCACAAAGGCACAGGTCAGACACCAGTTAGGTTTAAGAGTTCAGCCACTTTTCAGCTAAAATCTCTGCAGTTGCTGACATCCTTGAAAAGGGTCAGTCCTTGATAAGTTAAAAGAAGATCAGGTATCTAATTTGTTCTGAAGCTATTTCTATTTAAATATTACTGAGCATAGTAATTTTCCAAGGCTCTCTAAGATCTCGACTATTCATTTAAATTGCAATATTAATTTCTCATCTAACGATGCATCTTTACATTACTTACAAAGATCATACTTACAGAGGGCTCTTCTTCTCATGTGGGGAGAGATTTTGTATGTCATAATACCAGTTAAATCCACATCTAAAAAAATTAACAAAATAATCAGCATAAATTAACAATCTTTTTATACTGCATAAATCACAACCAATGGGCAGGTACCATTCTCAGATTAACTATAAATTTAACTTCTAATTACCAGCACTCACAATAAAGTTTACTGAAAATCGAAAAACTGTATCATCCTCTACTGGACCTCACCCAGCACTAGCCATGGCAATACCCAGTCAGAGTAGGAGTACAAAGAAATAAGCTTATGCTGAAAAGTACTGACTTCAGGTCAGCATTTGGTGAGTGGGTAGAACAGCTGTAAGAAACATATGTTAATATGTTTACCAAAAGGCTTGGAGCTATTAAGAAAAAGGAATGTATATGATAGGTTGAGTATAAGAGCATTTGTTACTACACTTGCTTTTCTACAGCTAAATTTTCAAAACGTTGTTGTTTGGAAGAGTTTTAACTGCTACTGTCAGGAGAAAAGATCCTGTGTCAAAACACAGAAGTTCAAAAGATCAGGATGTAGGTCTCTTACTCCACTGGGTGAAAATACTATGTGAGGGAGGCTTCTACAAACAGCTGGCAATGAGCATACAGTGAAAGTGATTTGTTCTAAGTTTACTACAGACTAAATGAAGGTTTGTATTTGATAGTGCTACCACCTCATTAAAGTATGTTTACATTAAAAGGATATGTCTTTTAAGACCTCCTATCTATCCCATATTACAGTAAAAGAAATGGGGAATTCCAGTCTCAGTTTCTTGGTTTAATCACCAGCCCTACCAATCACCACCAACCAAGACTGCTTAAGAATTTAACATGAGATCTTACCACTTATAGAAAGATTTTATCTCACATATATTACATAGGAAGCAGGTATCTGGTCCCAACTCACCACTCAGGTTCTCTATATAGTCAATGGTGAGACACAGGCACTTCCAGAGAACAAGTCACTATTTTCCAAGGTAGGTGGGATGAGTCACCCCATGAAGATTCCTCTCTCTAATTATAAAAATAATTTCGATGACTAGCTTAGGCCTGATGCTGCAGCTGGGCAAACTGGATCCCTCCCACAGTTGTGCTAGCTCAGGCAAGAGTGAGTTCCCTCTACTCAATATATAGCCAAACAACAGGTGCTCTGATCCCTCTCTTGCATGCCAATTATTTCAACAATTACAATCTTATAATCATGTTTTTGATAAAAATCAATGGAGGTAGGATTCTTACCAAATTAAAGGACGTATTATCAGGTCACACTTTCCTTAGATGGTATGTATCCTTAAATGGATAGCTTCCAAAGACTGATACCACTCTAGCAGCCAGCAATCCCAAAGGCTGATGTAATTCCTGTCCAGGTAACCTCTCCTGAAGATGGCATGATTTATCTACACATAGTCTTTGGCTTTGCCCTTACTAAGACTGCAGACACTGGGACATTGGCAAGATGAGCAGCTTTACACTTCATGAAGCTTTGCTGCAAGCCTGCTTTTCAACAGAAATATAAGAAGCTGTTGTTGACGTCCAATACCAGAAATGGCCACATCCCCAGTTCAGAAAAAGGTTCTGAACAAGCCTCCCTTCAGTTATGTGAATATTTATTTAGCACTGTATTAGCACAAAAGCATACACCAGAAGAAAAGGTCTTCATCAGATGCCACTTCTGCCATCCCACCCGCAGTCCTGTCAGTCGGCTGTGGAAAGCAAATGCTATTCTGCTCAGCTATGTGGCCTTGTGTCCTCTGGGATTGAAACTTTGGGACACTTGGTATCACTCTGCTTGCAAGATCTCACGCAAAAATGATTATCATCTCAGTCCCAGAATAAACCCCTGATGTCCAGTTTGTACAACTACAAGCTAGCATTCTCGTTACCTCACAAATTGTTTTGGTGAAGTGCTTTGTTCTGTTCCCTTCTTGGAAAAAAAAAAAAAAATATCCTGCCAAACTACCTCTGGAAACAAATGTGTAAAGTGAGATCAAACCTTCTGTCAGCCCAACATGTACTTTTTTGACACTCCTTACACAACTGAAGGAAACAGGGTTTTTCCAATTCACACATCAATAAGCAGGAGAAGGGATACTCCGTTTACTGACTGAATCAAAGTCTACTTTGAGACTGTACTTTTCTACAGCCATAGTGCTCTTTGATCAGGTAAAGAGGCGTACGAAAGGAAAAAACTGAATAGTAGTGGAAGGCTAAATGTTACTAATACATCTACATTAAAAGAATAATAGACAAAAAGGGAAAGTGTGACAATTCCCTTAAAGTTTAAAAAAGAAAAAAAAAAAAAGCACATGTAACCCTACTGAAAGTTTACCATCATGTCCAAGAGGGAGTGAAAAAGTACTTGTGGGATACTTAATGAACTGCAATTCATTTTGGAGACTCTAGACTCTCCAGACTGTAAGGACCATTCCCTGAACCTTACAAATTAGAATTCCTGCTCCTGAAAAATGCATTTTGAAACATAAAGAGGGCTTCTTCAGCCAACTGCGTTCTTCAAATAACACCTTCATAAAAAGTTCTTCTGATTGAAAATGTTTTAACAATACACAAAATCATGAAAGTGAGTATTACCTGAAACAGTAAGTGTTTTGGATCTGCAGCAGGGCCTGGTTTCCAACTCACATCCTATTAACCATATCAGTAAGGACAAAATAATGGAAAGGATGAAATGTCAGATGATGCTAAGTTATTAATTAGTTGCCTTTTGTAAAAGAGCACCTTCTCTAGCATGCAGGGAAGTGTTTTATTATTTGTTACCTCCAACAACAGAAAACTTTGGTAGTGAAAAAGATTTGCCATGTTGGTTATTAACCATACAAGGATCTGAGGTGAAGGTCTGGATCAACCCTATCACTCTTGGCTGCCAAGGCATCCGAAGAGCAGAACATGAGCTCAAAGGACAGCAGCGCTCAGCAAAAGCCTACTAAGACCTACTGCAATTAAGAGCTATTTTCTTTACAGTCTGACATGCACTTTGCTCCTCTGTCTCATTTAATGAGAGACTGAATGTCCTGAATTTTGCACAGATCAAAACAGGAAAAGTCAAAGCCGTGATTTTGGCACCTTGAGCCAGATCCTTCCAGCCGAACTCATGGGGGCAGCAACACAGACTACGTCTGCTGCAGATCCATGGGTTGACAACAGTTTCAGTCCATTCTTTCCATGATCTAGGCCTTGGGAAGGCAAAAGAATTGAAGTGATGCCAGCATTCAATATGAACCTTTGCCTCCCACTGACATTACCCCCCACAAAAGCATACTTGGCAGGTGCTAATTTGTCAGCTCCACAAAGAGGCTGCATCTCCCCTCTCCCAGTCTGTTTCTTAGGTCTAGGTTCCCCTCACAAGCTTGTTAAATGTTCCCTTCTCCCACACACCAGAATCTTGATTAACAAAGACAAAAATATTAAGTTTAGCCTGAAGAATCTTGTCACTCTCTGAAGCTCACCTGAGGATTCTGAGCAAGTGGGTAAAGGCAGCAGGAACAGGGAAAGGTCTTCCACAAGAAAAAGAAATCAGCTGCTGCAAGATACAATGAATATACTTGTGCTATGAGGAAATCCCCGAATGTAACCTTTGAGTGATATTTAGATAAAAGGACATTTCAGCACCTGGAAGTTGCTTTCTTTCTCTCTGCTCTCCTGTTCACTGATCCCATTTACTTACAGTTAAGTTTGTAAGTCGCAAAATGTTTTCTTGATCCTTCCCCACTATGAACTTCAGCAAACGCAAATAACCTAATTTTGCCTCCAAAAACCTAATTTTGCCTCTTTAGTATATTTGAGCACTTTTTATAGGAAACTGCAATTTAGGCCACTTAGTTCTTTGTGCAAATTAAAACTATTTGTCTATCTTCACAACAGAAATACAATTAACATTCTTCTTAATGAGATATTGTTTTAATTTCACTTGTCATTGCAGTATTTTTATTCCTTTAGTGCTTCTATGAGCACAAAAATACACACACCCAGAGGTGGAAGCGAGCATTTGAAACACACACATCTGTTAGCTAAAAAGGAAAAAGCACAGCTCTGTTTGGAGAACAGCTTTTATCAAGCTGAACACAGCCCAATGCCATGGAAAATGCTGAGTTTTGCCACAGGCAGTTTGAAGTCCAGCCCTCTCAGCCTCCTCTGTCATTTTACCAGCAGAAACTGAAAGAGCTTACAAATGGTATTTACCCCAAATTAACCTTTGCCCTGTTCACAAGAAATGTGCTAGGCACTTTGCACTTTATGGTAAGGTTTCCTGTGTGCAGGATGACTTCTTTTGACTTCTCTCCTCATGACCTGAGGTTCTCACACTGGCTACACAGACTTGCAAAAGCCCATGAGAACAGGGGACATACTTCTCTTGAGGAGTTTGAACTGGAAACACTTCTCTGAATTTGATGGTCTTTTCAACACCCTCCCCACACACCTGTCTCTCTTCTCTCCTAGACTGGCCTGCCATTAAAATCATAAAGCTAACAATGCAGAAACAGCACTGCTCTGGCTGGAAAAACAAAGAGCTTAACTCCCTCTCTGAGCTCCTCCTGCTGCAAGAAAGAGTGAGGCAGGGGAACAAAGGTAGGGAAAAAACCCCAATGAAACAAAACAAAAGAAAGAAAGAAATAAACCAAAAAAACCCAACAAAAAAACCACACAAAACCCCAACCACCCCCACCCAAAACAGAAAAAAGAAGAAAAAACCCCAAAACCCAACCAACCTGGAAAACCAAAAACAACGCCCCCAAACAAACAAAAAACCCCCAAAACAAGAAAAACAAACAAACAAAAACAATCAAATAAAAAAACCCAAACAATCAACCAACCAAAACAAAACAAAAATAACCCCCCCCCAAAACCACCCCAAACCCTAACACTTTATGACATGAAACGGAGATGAACCAGACACACATAACATTTGCTAAAGATTTCATACTGCTGTTGATTACAGATCAATATCATTAACATATTCTTTCTCATACAGGCAATGAAAGGGGGACCACAGACAAGACAGAGGGATGAAAGCACTGAAACTAGCTCTGTAATCAGAAGTTTTGGTCAAGTATGGATTACAGCAAAAAGTCTAGGGAGCTATCTGATCTGCCTATAATATTCATCCATTCCACAGACTAACATAGCACAAATTAAAGTTAGAAGTGTCCTAGGTTGCAATATAGATGTTTTTAAGTATTCTATTACCACCAGCTGTGGGCCGTTACCTGCTATCACCTGCTAATGACCCACTCCGGATGACAGGCAATGGGCCATCCGTTAGCTGTTATCAGCTGCTAACGACCCACCCCGGATGACAGGCAATGGGCCATCAGGGACCCACCGTGTGACTCATGGACTTATCTCATCCCATTGTGGGATGCTTTGCCCAGGAGGGAGGAGCCAGGTGTTCCCACCTGGATATAACCTGGCCTTGGAACTGCCTGAGCTAGCCCGGTCTACTGGGTTCCCAGAGGACAAGAGCTACCACTGGATCTTCAGCTGGAGAGTAGACCTTCACAGGATCACTGCTTCAACTGGACTACTTCAGTTGGACTGCTACTACCACCCTAACAGGGTGTTAGGTTGTATCTGACTTTGTCAGTGCTTTTCCTTGTATTATTTCACTTATTTTTAATTTCAATCTTGACTTGTGATCTCCCACTGGTTTGTTTTCAAACCAACACAGAAGTTAGTGTATACTGGTCAAAACAACCCAGGAATCACAGCCTACTGATAGCTCTGCTCTCTATGTGTATGATGGGATCTGACAATCTGCTCTGAAATCACTGAGCTTCACCCGTGCAACAGGACTGCACCTCAGAGTCGCAGTCGAAACTTTATTTTTCTGACACTGCATTTTCTGACATGGAAGGAATGATCCATTAGGTCACAGGCACATCAAAAAATCTCCCAAGCACTCTTCATTTTCTCATGAAATTGTTCACACTTGCTGTGATTCCTACAGTTACTGTTTTAAACATTTATATAAATGAAAAATACACAACAGCACCCGAAGACAAACCAGCAATGCATGAATTCTTTCTTTAACATATGTGTTTGCAGTAGGATATAACTAATTGAGTCAGGATTTGAAACAGTGTCAAGTATTTAGAAAATTAATGTTAGTGTAGGAGTAGTATTCCACAAAGGTTATTACTAAGATTTAGGCAGCATAGCAAAACTAGAGTCTTAAGCTACTAATGCAAATCTGCTGATGCATATTTCTCCATCCATTTGTTTTGTACTCCTGAACTGTGTTTCGTGCATGTATTTCTGATTGATGTAACTTTTTCTCTTACACAGTGCATGCCTAGACTTTACCTAATGGCTACAAATACTGGATATCTTTTCAAATAATTTTTTTCTGTTCCAGTATCTGATTTCTTTGTGCTGCTTTCATTTCTTCTTCCTAGAAAATAAAATTGTTTGCTTACACTGACCTTTCTAAATCAACGGGAGAGAGGGTTGCTGCAGGCCAAGATCCTGACTGTATTTCTTTCTGGAGTCACGTGAACAAGTGGTGGGATGCTGGCAGTTTGGAAGCATAAGCATCTAACTCCACAGAGGCCAACAACAGTCTATGCTTCCCACCACTGTTCCCGTTTCAACGCCTCGGTGGAACAGCTGTCCCAGTGAAAGGAATCTTTTTTAATGCAAGTACTACCCTGTGGGCTAACAGTAAGATCATCTTGTAAGATACAATGGGGGGGGCGGGGATGTGTACTACTTCAGCTTTTTGCCAATTTCTCAAAATAGTTTCCTTGGCAAGTTACAGGAGGCTCGTCACTAGTGATGTGCCCCAAGGTTCAATACCAGGCCCACTATTGTGTAACTTATTCAACAATGACTTAGATGAAGGGACAGATGCCTCCTCGGCATGTTCACTGGTGACACAAAGCTGGGATGAGTGGCCAATACTCCAGAGTGCTGTGCCGCCCTTTGGAAAGACATGTTGGAGAGATGGGCAGAGAAGAACCATCCAAAATTCAACAAAATTAAGTGCAGGGTCCTGGACTTGGCGAGGAACAACTCTAGGCACCAGCACCTGCTGGAAGGCAGCTGTGCGGAGAAGGACCTGGCTGTCCTGGTGGACAACAAGCTGAGCCAGAAGTGTGACCTTGTGGCCAAGAAGGACAAAGGTACCCTGGGGTGCACTAGGAAGAGCATTACCAGCAGGTCAAGGAAGGTGATCCTGCCCACTGCTCAGCCCTAGTAACGTCACTTACTAGTAAGGTTTGGAGTGCTGTGCCCAGTTCTGGGCTCCTCAGAGCAGGTCCAGGGAGGGCAATAAAGGGGATTAAGGGACTGGAGCATCCCTCTTACGAGGAAAGTCTGAGAAAGCTGGACCTGTTCAGCCTCCAGAAGAGACTGAGAGGAGAGCTCATCAATGTATGCAAGTATCTGAACGGAGTGTGTGAAGAGGATGAAGCCAGGCTCTTCTCAGTGGTGCCAAGCAATAGGACAAGATACAAAGGGTAGAAATTGATGCATAGCAACTTCCACTTGAATATGAGGAAGAACTTCTTTGCTAAGCAGGTGACCATGCACTGGAACAGGTTGTCCAGAGATGCTGTGGAGTCTCCCTCACCAGAGATGTTCAAGAACCATCTGGATGCAATGCTGTGCCATGAGCTCTGGGATGACCCTGCTTGAGCAGGAAGCTGGACCAGATGACCCACTGTGGTCCCTTCCAATCTGACCAATTCTGTGACTCTGTGATTAACTTGAAGCAGAGCGACTGAAACCCAACCACACAGGAATTGTGACATGAATTGATGGTCATCAATCATCTTAAAACATACTGGAATAATATCTGGAATATATTGAAACTGCCCATATCTGACTGCTACATTTTAAAAGCCTAAATAAGTAGCACCAAATTGGAATACATAATGAACCCAACCTACAAAGAAAATAGGTGAATGGTTTGTGTGTCTTTGAAGTATAATAAGAGGAAATCAGACCAAATGTCACTGACATATTTCTATGAATTTCATTGCAAGTCAGTATCTCAGATCAGCAGCTTTCTAATAGAATACCATATTTCAGCAATTGTTCCCAACTTGTGAAAATTCCTGTGAGGTTTCCCAGTTTTGACTATCAGCTTTACCAAAATATTATATTCTTTGTTGAAGTGTGATTGAACAAAAGAACTATTACAGAAAATAAATGTCTTGTAGGGGATATTATGATGTTAGCTCTGAGACAGAAATGACACAAAAATAAATTTTGGTAAGAGTAACAAAGGTATTTCTACTGCTCCAACGGTTTTTGTGTGTAAAATGAGCAAACACATGAACAGCTGAGGATAAAAAAAAATATTGCAGGTACTTACTTCAAACATTCATGTCTCCTCACTCCAACATATTACAGGTTAAAATGCTCCATTCAGACAGGGAAGGCAACAAGTACTTTTGTAGCTGCAATGTGTTGTGAAACACTTTAATCTGCTATAATACTATTTTCTTTCACTCTCAGCTACTAACAGACCAGATGTAATAAACATTTCAGTCCAAAATTCCAAGAATTAAAAGAAACTTAAGACTCCTATAGGGTGTGGCCATGAATTTCTGGAGTACAGGGCTTTTAAAAACAACATTTAAGTAACTGTAACCACAATCTACTGGTTTGTTTCCAACAGCTAGAACGGATCAATCTTTAGAACTGATGCAGTTTAGTGGTCTTCAAAAATTTATTTTAAAAAATAACTGCTGCTGCAGGGATGATAGCAACAATCCCCAAAATATATACAAAATGGTATGCAAAGACAAAGGGCGTATATTAATGCTGAGTTCCTGGCAGCACTCAGTGCTCAAAAATAGGAACTTAAATGTCAGAGTTTTGTCAATTCTCTGAGCACTCACATGACTTCTAAAACTGGTGTGTTACTACAGGCCAAGTTTACCTGAATCTCACTTTATTTAAAAGCAAATTTTGCATGAATACAAAAAAGCCTGAAAACGTGAAGGATGTATCCCAAATTACTTTCCTGAGTTCATGACTAACTCACTCTCATGACTGATATATTTGACTCTCAATTTTTGCATGTTAAGGCAAGCCACAGTGACGCCGACTTTTGCTAACTTCTGTTGCCTCCCACCACACTTTATCAGAAATTCATAAGCATGCTGCCTACCTCAGCAGTGAAACCTCCACAGCAAGAAAGCAGAAATGATCATTTTGCCCACAGCTACCTGTGTTGCTCTTCTGGCCCAGATGAAAGCAGGTAGCTGCATTTCAGCCACACAGTTTTATAGCTCGTCATCTCATCATAGCCACTTCCAGCAACAGGTTAAACTAAGATACTGAACTGCATCTCAGTGTGGGCACATGTTCCTCCATCCATTGCTTCTGCTGGAGAGGCAGTACCTTCTGGCCAAGGGGTGGGACCAAAAGCTGAATTTAAAGACTGCACAAGAGCAAAAGCTTAATCAAGCTTGGAGTCTTCTCTGAGAGCAGGCAATGCTAGAGACTAAGAAAAACAGTATAATGAGCAGCACTGGTATTCTGTGAGGCATCTCCATGTTTGCATTCCCATATTCAGCTGACAAGCATCCTAAGAACTTTGGAGATGGGCATCACACCCATATTTTATGGTCTGGAGGTAACGCAATAGGCAATGCGTTACCAGAGTCCCTCACTGGCCCTTGCAGCTCTGTTACCCTGCAGCCCTGTTGATACCACACTGCCATCACCAGTGACTGCCCATAAGCCTTGCAGAAGGGCTTGCAAATACTGAGCACTTAGGCTTTTTAGGCTTGCTTTGTTGGAACTTTTGTTGACCTGCCTGCAACTTTGTTCAGCTGTGACAACAATTTTTCCAAGTGCTCGGATGTCTGCG
This sequence comes from Entomyzon cyanotis, assembly GCA_024500445.1. Lineage (NCBI taxonomy): Eukaryota > Metazoa > Chordata > Aves > Passeriformes > Meliphagidae > Entomyzon > Entomyzon cyanotis. Next base: position 30,636,153 of record JAKEPQ010001016.1, on the reverse strand, counting down.
GCTGATTTGTTTTTACTTTTGTTTATATTTGCATTTACAACTCAGCACAATGATGCAGTGTAGAAAAATACAGGCCTGGTATGACAGCAGAGGCCTTCAGACATGGAGACACAGGATGGAGTAGAAGCATGGGATAAAAAGAGACAGGGTACAGAGTGGGCACTTAGAGGCACTGTGGCTATAGCTCAGTCACTTAAGGAACTGGAGACTTAAGTCTGGACAAAATTGGTTTCAAAGTGATCAAGGGTATGTATGATATCACATATAGCAAATCTGGACATAACACAGAGCTGCAGACCAACCAAAAACGAGCCAAGTTTAAAAGTTTGTCAGCAAATACAAAAATGATCCCAAGTGGATCCTCGAGTGGAGAAGAAGAAACTACCAACATGAACATAATATTCCTCAGACATTCAGATGCTTCAGTATCTGAAGTCCTCTGGACGCTGACAACTGCTGAAATGCCTCCACATATCCACCAGCAGAATGAAACCACCTTACAGTCCAGAGAAGGAGGAAAAAGGTGAACATTACAGCATGATAGAGGTAGACGCTTTAAGTGTTCAATGAATTTAACTGCATTGTTACTCATTGAGACTTTCCTTTATACAGAAGCATGATTTCTTTACCAGTCATTATTGGATCCAGCCAAGTAATGATTCCTGGATCAGGTTGTAATGACTTTTAATTATAATAACAACTACTTGTCTTTAGATATAATGTGGGTTTCATCTTTGCACTCATATAAAAATGATTCTAAGTGTAACAGCACATAAGTGGAATTTTGTACCATTCTTCACTGTTTCGTGTACTAGCAGATGCTGTAGTCCCATGCTTTATGAGATAATTTTTTCAACAGTTAGGAGCACTTATTTTACTGTTTCCAGCCTTTTCAGGTCCTGTGGATCTCTACAGCTTCAGTTACATAGTCTTTATGACTAAAGATGCAAGAAGGAGAGCTAGCCATAAGAGGCTTGTTAGGACAGTTTGTGTCACTGGGATAACTTCCATGTTACAGGCACAATCTATTTGCTTCCACTGAAAACACAACATGATTGTCTGCCCACAGAGATATCACTGTGAATCATGGACATCACGGTAACACATCTTTGCGAAACAATTTTTTTAAAATAGCAAATGGCACAAAACTCAACTTTTTAACTGTTGGAAGTGAAGTAAGATAGAACTCCTTGACAAAACTAAATGGGACATTATTAAACTCAGTTATCAATAGCTTTCAATCTTTTTTGATTTGAAAACACCCTGAAAATTTTCCAGTGGAAGAACAAGCTAATTTAAAGCTACTGATCGTGGGTTGTATTCCTCAGTCACTTCCCACCAACTTTATTTGCATAGTTCATGGACAATTTAAAACCATCAACTTAAACATTCTAGGGACTAAACAGCTGTTTCCATCTGCTCAGAACTACACAAAATATTCACCTAACATTCTAAACTTTTCCATGTTTGGTCTCAATTTAGAAGCAAATTTGTATTTGGAAAGTGTGAGCAAATGTTTTTCTGGGTATTTTCCAGTGCTGAAAAGGCAAGTCTATTAATAACTTTTTTTATGCAATTAAGAAAGAGAAAAAAGAAAGTGAACTTTTTTCAAGAAAGTAATCTTTTTTCAACAAAGAAAACAAAACCAAAGTGTAACTGAAACCCTAAAAGGCAAATAGTTCTTTTTGAAGTATACAGTTACAAACAATATGTATATTTGCTAATCCAAATAAAAGTGAGATTGAAAAAAATTTAGAGTCTGGCATTACCTATGCAGGAGAAGTCAGGGAACACTGGTTGAAATGCAGGAGAGTAGCCTTGACCTTTTAATAGTGAAGCAACAACAGTGTCAAAGCCCTGTGAAAAACCAGCTGCTAAAGGATGATGCAGAAAAAGTGGTGTTAGTGTGCATCCAACAAGCACTTTGTTAATTCTTCCATTCTGAATATCTCTGTGGCTAAGTACCTTAGGAGGGATGGCTCTGGGGTAATACAGGCCAGATCTTATTTTTTAATAAGAAGTCTATGGGCAATGAACTACCAAATCACATCCTTATTTTGGCTATGAAATTATCCAAGTGCTAGAGAATGTCAGGTATGCAGCCGCAGTTCACAAAAAAGACCGTAAAAGTCACAAAAATACTGTCCTCTATACTTCATTCACACTCTACATGTTATTATATGACCTAAACAACATAAATTGTTCAGCTAATTTATAATTTGTGCTGTAAACTACAGTCTTACAAACTGATGAGTGTTTTAAGTGATCCAGAGGGGTGAGAATTTATAGAAGTTTGACTGTACAATCAGGTAGAAGATGCAAAATTTAATATATTTATTAAAATTTGTATAAAAGCAAATGTCATGAAACTGCAGCTATACCTGTCTTTTACAATTGCAGATAAAATCAGATTGCCTGGGAGTGGAAAACAGCAGCATCCAAATAATTAGAGTTAAAACATATTCAATTTTTATCCCCAGTGACAGTCCTCAGGCCCATCCTGCATAAGTAAGAATAGAATTTGCAAACATCCTAATGGATTTTCCTAATGCATTCTGTCATGTTATACAGGGACTCCTTCACCTGGCAAGACTGCAATTCAAAATGCAGGATTTAACAGGGCAAAATACACTGTGAATTTCTACTCAGTTTTGGGAAAGCAGTGACCCTGTGGTAATTGCTGTGTCTGATTTCCAGGCACTTTTACAACCAAGATACTTTCAGTTCTCATGTTCAGATTTTCCTTTTTGATCACTAATACGAAAACTGACCTCAGGACAAAAGGTATCTTACTCCTTCTGTGCTAAATGACTTCAAAGCCAAAACATTAAGTTACAATATGCCAGTGTCATCTCTGTTGTGATGGATGCAGCTGGACATAGCAATGCCTTTTTGGGTGGTAGAAATATGAAGCAGTAAAGGGAGAAGGGACTATTACCTTGATTTTAATAGGGCCCTAGGTGCACACTCGTCAAAGGTGGAAACACGCCGAGAAGCACACTGCGTACAACGCGTATACAACTTTTATGGACCTCGCAAATTACCATATCTACTTAAAATTCCCCAATAAGAAACTTAATAAATGAAGTAATTGTTCCCCTATTCTAATTAACTCCCCCCAAATGAGACTACAGCCTAGTTTACAAAAAAATATGTTCCAGAGAGGAGGCTCCGTCCAAGGTTGGAGCCTCTAGTTCAGAAATACTGTGAATGGTTGGTCTTTCCACTTTGCAAAACTAAACTATGTCACCCTACAAGAATTATAAATATGTAGGGATAGGTACAAGGGAAGAGAAAGGGTATAAAAAGGGTATTAAAAAAAAAAAGACAAATCATCAAGCATCTACGGATCTTTCCTATTCTGTGAGGCGCCTTTTTAGCAAACTGATTTAGTCCAGTCTAATGAAAGATGTTTTGTAATGGATGCCAAGTACTTACTGGTACTTATAGATGCTCCTCGGGAAGGGGAAAAAGGACAGTTTTTAAACAAGACCCACAAGAGTGGCACCAGATGACTGGAGTTGTGCTGGGACAGTTACAAGCTGCTTTAAGACTTGAAGAAAAATCATGAGACTTTTTTTGTCTGCACTTGCCTCTTGCCTTCACTGCATAGCAAGATATCCAAACTCTCAATTACAGACAAGCTGGAGTACAATCAAGTGCATTTCTCCAACTCCTAAAGTAGAATAAATATCAACAAATGCACATGGTAAAATACAATCAACTGAAACCACTCATTCCTAGTGCTCTGGGGCATCTGTTTTGTCCATGGTATCCATAATCACTGCCCCCCAGCTGGATTTTTGCTCCCAGCAGAGCCTCCTGTAAAAAACAATCTTCAGTAAGTTTTTATTTCCATTTTTTCCTCCTTGGAGATAAAATACTACCTGAAAGCATTTCTCTCCCAGTTTTCCCTCTCAAAGAAATAGAACACCCTGTGTGGCAGGATTGACTTTGTAACAATTACTTAACCCATCAAAGCAAATGGGTTAACACATATAACCCATTGTTTGAGGATAAAATGCACCAACAGGCACCACACAAAACAATGCTGATTTGTCATACTTTGAATCCAAAATAGAAAGGGCTTTTCTTCTGGTAGTATATGTTTTTCAAAGCTGATTCATAGAGAAATATCAGGGAAATTATTAAAGTTTTTATTATTAAGTATTTCAGAAATGAAATGCTACTTTTCAAGCTATTGATAAGTGTCATATATCTTAAATGTCTACAAAAGGGTTTTTTTTCAGAATTTATCTTCAACAGCCATTTAAGTAAACTGTTAAAAAACCCATCCTTGAACCAGCAAAGGGTAATCTGTTTGATAGTGCATCAGTTGACTTCAAACATTTTGTATTATCCCCTATCTCATAGTTAAAAATATTTAAAATGCCCCTGAACTCTAATCTTTATTCTTACCTAGTTCGTATTTCTACAGCCTATGGACTACAAAACAGTAATAATTTAAACCAGTGATAACTCTTTTTTTCAGTAACAGTGGAAACATTGAAGTCACTATGTTGATAAATAATTACAATTCGGTGCCAAGCTTAAACCTCGTTAGACTGGTATGCAAAGATATTCATAACTCTTCTCCTAAAATGTTCAAAAAATACAATGAAAAAAATTCCGATGAGCAAACTAAACTATTTATACATTTATATATATGCGCAATTAGAAAGTAAGGCATTTTTTCCCCAATAACAGTGGATAGTGGTATTTGCTGCAAAATATGGTATTGCGCAAAACAGATTGCAGTCTGATTGTTTACCATCTTTTCTTATTTCCACTACTAACAGACTACTACCATGACATTTCAATCACTAATTTGACATCCTTCAACTTGTTTTTTCACATCTTCTTTCCTAAAGCTGTTACTTTATAAGGAAGCTGTTAACTTTTTTCCTTTCTTAAAGGTTATTAAATCTTCTTTGGAGTAGAATTACAGAGTTCCTGTATTAACCTGGGCTCATGAATTCAAAAAACCCAGAATACATGGAGAGTCCCAGTTATTTAAGAAATAAAGCAGTTGAAAAATATTTTAAGGGAGTGATTTCCTTTAGTTGCTGTGGCAGTTTAGTTAGGGAAAAAGCTTCCCTTCTTTCTAAACTGAAGACAAAGTCTTCACATGCACCTCAAACCAAATGGAAGCCTTTAAAAAGGAAAATCAAAGACAGCTCACACTGGCTGTTTTGCCTCCATAAAAATCATAGTTGGTGCCTTGAGGGTTTCATTTATAAAGTCAGGTCTTGTTTATCTAATGCTGACAGTCCTCACTGAAGACTAAGGGACCTCACACATTTATTAGGTAGAGTCTGGAACACCTTATAGGATGGGATTAAAAAAATCTAAGAGTGTCAGCTGAATAACATGAAAAACACCTCAAGGTGGAGATCTACAAATTTCTGGAAAATCATGGAATCACTGGAATAGGTTGGAAAAGACTACTAAGATCGAGCTCAACCGTCAACCCAGCAATGCCAAGTCTACCACTAAACCATGTACCCCAAGTGCCACATCTACATATCTTCTAAATGCCTCCAGGGATGGTGACTCAACCACTTCTGTGAGCTGTTTGTTCCAGTGCTTGACAACACTTCTAGTTAAGAAATGTTTACTAATATCCAATCTAAACCACCCCTGGCACAACCTGAGGCCATTTCTTCTTGTCCTGTCACTTGTTACTAGGGAGAGGAGGCTGACCCCCCACCTGGCCACAGCCTCCTTTGAAGTGATTGTAGAGAGTGGAAAGGTCTTCCCTGAGCCTCCTTTTCTCCAGGTTAAATACCCTCAGATGCTTCTCACAGGACTTGTGCTCCAGACCCTTCACCAGCTCCATTACCCTTCTCTGGACATGCTCCAGCACCTCCATGTTCCTCCTGAACTGAGTAGCTCAGAACTGGACACAGAACTCAAAGTGTGGCCTCACCAGCGCCGAGTACAGTGGGACAATCCCTGCCCTGGTCCTGCTGGCCACACTATTGCTGACACAGCCAGAATGCCATTGGCCTTCTTGGCCACCTGGGCACACTCTGGCTCATGTTCAGCTGCTGTGGACCAGCACTCCCAGGTCCTTTTCCACAGAGCAGCTTCCCAGCCACTCTGCCGCAGCCTGTATCACTGCGTGGGGTTGTTGCGACCCGAGGGCAGGATCCAGCACTTCACCTTGGTGAACCTCAAACTTTTGTCTTTGGCCCATCCATCCCACTATCTCAAGATGCTTCCAGGATGCTACACCAAACCTATAGATGTACACAACTGGAGTTTCCTCCACACAGTTGTTTTTCTCTACACATCCACTTTGAATGTTTGGCAATATTTGCCAGATGCCTGGGACAGCTTCAAAAATCACCTTATCTCAAATCACAGCAGATTTGACTGAAGGAAAGTCTCCAAAGTGAACAGGCACAACCACAAGTGAAAATGCCTCCACTTAGAAAGACCAGATCAAATGTTCAAATGTCCCAGTAAAAATAGCTTGGTGTAACTAGCCAAGCAGCACTTTTTTCTTCTTTTTCTTTCTTTGCTCATGTTAAAATGGACAAAAGGCAAAAGTACCAGTTCAGACAGCTTATTATTAAAATATTTTCAAAGACAGTATGCTCTTACAATGGCCTGTGCTATAATACATTTTTCAGACTACCTTATCTTTGCATTCTAGACACTTCTGGGATTAAAATTTAGTAGGAACTGCATTAAGTGTAGAGGTGTTTTAATATGGAAATTACAGAACAATCTTGAACATAAATATTCCATAATGAATATATTCTTGTTTCAAAACAAAATCAACATAAACACAATTCAAGAACAAGTTTTAGTTTTTATAGCATATATTTTATCCTAACAGCAAATGTACTATTAAAAATAACGACAGAATATGCAAATAAGGTGGAACAACATTTTCTCTTGTACTGTGCACAGTTCGGCAGAGATAGAGTTTGTGTAGATCCCATTTTATTGTACAAAAATATTTAGGTTTTTATTACTGTTTAAGAATCTGTGTGAACAAAGCATGAGGACAGTGTTTACCTCAATTAAACACCATGCTATGAACAGGTTAAGCAAGGTGCACAGTCCCTGGATGGGATTCACTTCACTGAACTGTATGGAAGTTAAGCAAAATAGGCAACTTGATTGAATTGAGTGGGGAGGGATAGGAATCTTGAAAAGGTCATTTTTTCTGACTTTCAAATGGCTATCTTAAGAGACTATGAAACAAGATTTAATTTGCATTCCAACATCTCATGTTTAGTAATCTACAACAGCAGATTTTGCTAATTTCATCCAGCACCATCCCCCTACCCCCCCCCCCACTCCCTCCCCACACACAAAGAATGTAGGTTTGCTGGAAATTGTTCTGTTTCTTTTCCTTCCCCAATATGACTGTGACATGTCTTCTTCATGAAATTTAGAGGTGGGGTCCCTCAGACCTTATAATCTCTTCTTCTACAGAAACATCTTCAAGTGATGCTCTTCCTGTTTTTTTGGGCATCCTTATAAGTGACAGCCATGCAGGCCTGAGAGGCTTCAAGTGTTGTCTCTCAGGAAGAAGCTTAGACAGATTTTCAAGATAAACCCCCGGTTTACAAGCCAGAAAAACATGACTTGGAGCTAAATAAAACCTAGAATACAGGAAAAAAAAGCCATGTCTAAACCGGGACAGGTTCTAAATCTGAAGTAGTTGACCATGACTCTAATAAAAAACAAACCTGAAAAAGCCCTGACACATTTTCACACTCATCTTCTTAATCCTCCCCTCCTTGTCATCCCTTCTCTTGCACTGTCATTAAAAGCACTCTGTTTCCAACAGAACAACCCCCTTCCAAACTATTGACAATAAAACATAGACAGAGTTTTTCTTCACTGTGGCAACTTTCCAAGTAAGGACTGTGAGATCATCATACAATTGTTTTTACCACAGAACAATAACAACTTAGTACCACTATACAATAATTAGGAAGCAGAAGAGAAGAGGAAAAAAAAAAAAAAAAAGACAGGCCATACTACTCTCCCCTGATATTCTTCTGGGCACTTAAAAACCTCAGAATCCCAGGCTGAACACTTATTAATGAACAAATAACTAGACAACTAAACATAGTGCTGTCAGAAGTACATTAAAAATACCTCTTGCTGTGGTATTTTCCTCCTGCTATTTTATGAAGATTTCTGGTAAAGAGCAACCTGATCAATATTTTAATAGCTAACAAAGCCAATTAGAACACCTCAGGATTTGCAACAGAGCAGAGAACACATTACTTACCCTTGATGCAAGGATTCAGCTCCTTTTTGAACCCAGTGTTGGGACAAACTAGCATCCAGGCAAAGGGCAGCTCTTCACTAACACACAGTTTTAAGTTTCAGTGCTTGTCAAACTAAGGAGGTATCTGGGGCAAGGGCTGTCACTGACTGTAAGTGCTGCACTCATCACTTGTCACTACAGGCACATCAGGGATCTACAACCACAGTCTTCACTTCAGAGCAAGCTTCTCTCTCAGTGGTCATGAGTTTGCTAACCAGCAGTCAGCTTCTAAATGTATCTTTGTCACAGGCTGAACTTAACACGCCTTTGTCCAGCCCTACAAATGCATTCAAAGCCTGATTTATCACACAGCTTTCCCTGTGCAGTGCAGGGGAGCTGCAGGGCAATACAGCAGACAGTAAGCATCACACTGTAGGAGTGATCAAAAAGCACAAGCTGCCAAACAGCCTAACTCCAAAGAATCCAAGCAATGATTGCCCTTCATAAATCTTTAAGCTCATCCCTAACCATACATCAAGCATTCTCCTACTGACTACTGTCACATATTACGCAATTACCACTATGCATTCTACGTGGGTTGAATATTTTATCCCCATGCTAGGTGCACACACAAACTCAATCAGTAAGACGTGCCATATATTCAGTTCACATCACCTCTAAATCACACAAATAGACACTTCTGTTTTGGTACCATAATCTTCCTACAATACCATATTGTTACACATGAACCTGCCTTAGTCCTCAGATGGTCTGCAGACATCATGCTTGTTAGCTATCGCCTAGCTGATATCAGCCACATTTCAAAGCTCCCCATGACTCCAGCAGCAGAGCTGTGACAATTACATTTCTCATTTTACCAGTCTTCCTGACATATCCAACAGAGCTGTCTCAGACTCCTCTTGTAACACAAGTACTTTGATCATCCCTGCAGCTTTTCACAGAACGGTTTGGGTTGGAAGGGACCTTAAAGACCAGGTAGTTACAACCCTGCTGCCATGGGCAGGGACACCTTCCACTAGACCAGGTTGTTCAGAGCCCCATCCAACCCAGCCGTGACCACTTCCAGGGATGGGGTAGCCACAGCTTCTCCAGGAAGCCTGTTCCAATGTCTCAACACCCACACGGTAAAAAATGACTTCCTCATATCTAATCGAAATCTACCCTCTTTCAATTTTCTCTGCCTCTATTACCTATTGAGGTGAAGTTTCTCAGATACTGCAAGAAGTGTTACACACTTATTCCAGATCAGGTCCCAGCCCAGATGCACCCAGGTGAGGGGTCCTCCCTCAACTGGAAATACGACTTTTGACACTTGCCTGTACCCCATATATCGTTTTCATGATGGTGTCAAGTCGACAGACTAAAGACAAACTTGAACCCACTTACCCTCATATAGGCCTTTCTCCTTCAAAGTCTTCCATTGTTGAACTCCCTCTTCATAGGAAAAGATGCTGCATTACTTCCTAAGCTGAGGCTGTAGCACCATCCAGTTTCAGGCATTCAGCACTGATGCCAGAGTCAGGTGCCCAGGCTCTGTTAACAGTCAGGACAGAAAGCAGGAATTGGGTGCCCAATTTAAAATCTGCCTCTTTCCATGGATTACATAAGAGCTCAGACTGTCATACTGCTAATTTTGACAACAAGGTTAAACTGGGTAAGTGAATTCATGACAATGTGTGGCCTGACACTTTGCTGGGTTGAATTCCATCCCTTTAGTATTATCTAATTGTTCAATTAATTGTATAGTCATTCCATCTAAAACTGCACACTGAAAATTAACATCTTTCTCCCATCCACAAGTTTCAACAGCCTGCTTTCAATACAGCATGCAAACAATATCAACTCTACAAAAAACCAAACCAAACAAAAAAGCCCCAAGAAATCTAAACAAGTCAAATCCCAGAGAATAATTCATCACATATCTACCTCCTTCTGTCTCTGCTGTGCCAGTTCTTTGGTTGCATTTACAGTTCTTACACTAACCTTATCTTCTTCTACCTTGAACAGTCATTTTGATGCAGCACCATGTTAAATGGCTCAGTAGAATCCAGAGAGACCAGATCTAGCCCATTTATTTTTCTAGAAAACCTACTTTCTTAATAAAAAAAGATACTAGGCCAGTTTGACATGACCTATCTTAGCAAAATAGATTGTTTCATCCTCCCTCCACTCAACTCCCATGTCTTCAATTATTCATTCCTTAAAAATTTCTCTAAGGTTATTAGGGTCAAATTAACAAGCCTGAAGTTGCCTAGATCACCTTTCCCATATATATAAAATCCAATAGTATGAGTAATAAAAATCCTCTAAAAAATCTTAGTAACGGATCCATATTTCAATCACACCTAAAAAAAGGTACCTTTAAGACATTCCCGATTTGGAAATTCCCAATGGAGCAACTTAAAAAGTCATTCTGACAGCCAGAAAGTCTGATTGATTTTAAAATAGGAGAGATGCATTAACTGGATTGAAAAATTTAAAATCACTAGTAAAACACCCAAGACTTCTTGAAACCTCCTGGGACCCCAAACCACAGGATACAGCTAAAACCCTTGTATAACTTTATATGTGTTGGACTCAATGATCTTGGAGGTCTTTTCCAGTCTTAATGATTCTATGGGAAATCCCAGTGCAAATCTGAAATGTTTGTGGGATTCTGTTACACAAGCCTCTAAGAGTTGCACAGTACCTTAAATTCTCATTACTCAGTACAATTTGTTATAACCACAAACTGTTTAATAAGTTCATGGAGGCTTTTCAATTAGTTGGGTCACGCAAACATGCAACATTTGAAAAAGTTTCTGTGATAAGGCATGATGATTTTCTTGATAATATTCAAGAGCTTTTTAACAGAATAAATACACTACTCATTTCAAGAAAACTATTTGACATACTGTAAGAAATTTCTTTTTTCCTTCCTTTTCTTGTCATTTTAGCATTTTGGTATCTCTACCAGCTTGACATACAAATGCAAAAAAACCCCCAAAAACGAAACAACCAACCCTTAAAAGAACAAAACATTTCCTTAGTCTGCAATTTTAAGCTCTTCTTCTGACCCACATTTGCATTTCTCTGCCTGGAGCTGAAAGTAATCATCTTGTTAAAAGGTGATATTTGTATATGTCTCCTCCTTCAGACAAATTTGGCTTGAATTTTAATACACTTATTGATTTGTTCTTTAAACAGCAAAAGTGTGAGTTGTGCATCCTGGTGCTTTAGAAGTAGGTTTGTAGCTGTCTGCACATGTCACACAAAAGTCAAAATAGGTAAGCAGTTAAGATTTCTTCTGAATATCATGGCTAAAAATGTCTAATTGGGCTAAACTGATAGCTGTGGGGCACCCAACAGGAAGGGTGGAGGTGAGAGGGCAGGCACCAATCTCTTCCCTTTGGTGACCAGTGACAGGATTCTGAAGGAATAGCATGAAGCTGTGTTGGTAAAGTTAAGTTAGATACTAGGAAAAAATTCTTCACCCCGAGGGTGGCTGGGCACTGAAACAGACTCCTCAGAGAAGTGGTCACAGCACAAGCCTGACAGAATTCAAGAAGCATTTGGAGAATACCCTCAGGCACATGGTGCGATTCTTGGGGCTGTCCTGTGCAGGACCAAGAGTTGGACTCGATGATCCTCGTGGGTTCCTTCCAACTCAGGAATCATATTCTATGATTAAAAAAATTCTGGTTCAGCAAGGCAACTCAGCTTAGGGACAGCACATGAGCAGATGCATAACTGTAAGCTTCAGTTCCACCGAAGCAAGCAAAAAAGTTAAGATTTCTCCTGGTGTAGATTTTAAGACGGACCTGACTTTCTGGGAGACCTCAGATCACTGACAATTACTCCTGACTTTACGAAGCACTGCAGATGCTCAGTGTGTACAAAGGACTTTTATTGAGATGTCTGACTTCAGATTAAACATATGAATTTGAAAATTTTCTCTGCCCTCCCCAAAGTTACGAAAAATCCTGCACTAAAGTTAAAAATAAGTATGAGCTTATTCTGCTGTTTATTCTTCAGAGAGTAGCATGCTAGCAATGCCTCAGTCTGAAGCATACTGCTACTGCAGATTTTTTGTCTTTTATTGCAGTGCTTCAGGCTATTGAGTCCATACGTATTGAGACCATACAGAGTGTTTGCAAGTGTTTGTACTGCAAAGTCCAGACCTTTTGATGTGTGGAAGTACCTGAGGACCTACACAGTCAATTTCTATCTTTTCTTCCTAGCTAAATGGAAAATACTAATGGAGTAGGAAATTATACCTATGCAGAGTTTCAAAGAATGAAAGTAGCATGGTAGACAGCTAGTTTTGAAGGTTGGTTTAGATGGCTCAGATTAAATGTTAATCCTCTCAGTACATTTTTGTGAAACAATTACTGAAATCCTTATTATTATTCTGTGGTAGTTCATCTATGTAACTCCCAAGGATAATGCTGAGATTGTTAACAATTAGGCACTGGACATTTTGTAACTTAAACATTGTAACAGCTTTATAATTAAAATGCAAACACAGGAGTAAGATTCATGTTATTGAATCAAATGCAAGCTTGGACAGGATAAAGTTCCAAACACTTTAAAGGCCTTGATGTAAGAGTAGAATTTAATTCCAGAAAAAGCTTAATTATTTTTGTGCTTGCAAAGAACACAATATAGGTAAAACATTCGTAAAAAGAGACAGAAGCCATATTAAAGAACCAAAGTAATAGCCCACAGATCATTGCCATTTCCAGACACTTAAAACACTGGAAATTCTGCTTCCATCTTCTCCCTGACTACATGCCCTCTACAGGTGCTATCATTTGCTATGTGACATCATGTCCTCTTACTCTTCCTTCTTTCCCTCTCCCTGCATTCAGGCTCTATTTAATACCATTATGTCTTTGTTTGACATATTATTCAAACTCAGTCCTTCATTTCTCTCTTACTGTTAAAAGTCATGGTTAGCTCCGTATACTAAAGCCAGCAGTCAGAAAACTCCCTAATGGAATACAGAACATTACAGAAGGGCCAAGTGCCACCCATTATGCAGTAACTGCATGTGTAGTTACTGCAATTATACATTCCGCTTTGGCATGGGGCATGAATCAATCTAGCATCAGCAAGAGGGTGGATGATGAACATTATGCTCTAAGAAACAGGATCACTGCACGTTTACACAGCCACACATGGCCTGCTCTTGATTTATACTTTATAAACTAGCAAAAAGGAAAAAGTAACAAACTTGCAAACGCTGGTGGCTTTTGTTTAAAAAAAAATAGCAACAACAAAAAACTTTAAAAGCAGATAATAAACTTGCAGTAAAAGTTAACAACAATCATAAAGCTGCTTGCTGTGCTCAAATTAATGATCACCTCTCCTTAGTTAGCTACCCATGCAGTTTGTCCATTCATCTACACCGGTATGTACTTTAGCAGGGCACATTTTCTAGAGATGTCACCCAGAGAACTGACTGAAGAGTTCTGACTGTTCAAAAGGGTGACATAACCTGTCTTATACACACATTAAGGAGCCTCAATCAAAAAAAAAATTTGTGGAGCTTTACATATGCAACACAGAGTTTGACTCCTAATAAAGAAGCCACTAAATTTACATCAGTGGAAAGAAAATACGCCCCAAAATACCGAAGAAGCAGGCAAACAGAAGTGGTGGCTTTCTCTTTTCTTTCTCTCCTATTTTCTCTCCAGACCTACTCAAATACAAAGCTTCAAGCAGGTAGTGTGATCTGACAAAATATGGAGTGGGTCGCACAGCCATATTTGAGAAACACTTAATTAGGATGATATTCTGTCCCTGTAGGGGAGCCCCAAATGCTGGTTTTTAACTCTATGGTTAAGGATTTCTTTGCAAGTGTGGAGACAGACCCCACAGGGGAGAAGTCATAGCTGTCTTGGGGCAGAATGACAATTCTTTTTTAATTTCTTCAGCAAGAAGCAGCCCTGAACTGGATGGAGATGCAGGATTGCCTCAGGCATTTCTTTTCCAATGCAGACAATGGTTAATAAAAGAAAGAAAGAGGGTATGAATGACTAGTATTACTGCAATTCCTTTTAAGTCACAATATAGCTACAGGGTCTGGCAATGCTAATTTGCTGCTGGCAACTTCATCCCAGCCTTCTTGGGATGGAGAAAGATCTGTAAGTGCATGCCTGATTCCAAAGCTGTTTTTCACTGAACAGTTCAAGATGGTGAAAGGAAAAAAAAATACACATAAGCCCCTAGAGTATCCTGTTGTGTGCTCTATTCCATTCTGCCCCAATTAAATAACCGAGTCCATGGTATTGACCCTTTGCTTTAATTGCAGATGTAGACACAATCATGGCAGCACACCTCTCTAGACTTTTCAGTAATTGATTCTCAGTCTGCTCTAAGATACACATTTGACTCAAGAAAAGCAATGCTGTAGGAGAAAGTGCATCTGCTGACTTTGCTTGATGTTGCAAATGAATTTGATCTCCCTTAGCAGGAGCAGGGGAATAGCTTCTCTGAGAAGTCAATACTGTTCACCATTGACTCGACTCTACCATTCATTATTTGCTGAACTCTGTAAAAGGGCACTGAATGCACTACATCAGGGACAAGGACACTCAGGGTCCGCCCTTAATTTCTGCACACAACCATAAGCATCACATTTGACCAAGAGCACCCTGTTTCACCTCTCACTACCTCCTATTCCCAGACCAGCAAAACCTCCTGCCTCTAGCAGATGACTCATTCTATTAGTCTGCTTCATACTGCCTTGCAGTTCAGGCCACATCCCACATATCATCAGCATATTTGCCTCAACTTCTCTTACTCTCCAGAACACCAGAAGCAGCTGGTCAGCTCAACATACAGCTGCTCTGTACACAGGAAGCAAGAGGAGTCCTGGGACTGAACTTTGCTTGGAAATGAGTGGCCAAGAGTCTTCTCATTTCTGCAAGCAGGAACCCCACCAGGACACAGATTTCTCTCTCAGGGGCTAGTAATGTGACTATCAGCCTCTGGCACCCTTCCACATCACAGGACAAAGCAGCTCTTTCCCTGTGGAGAAGCAAACACTTAAATGTTTCTGAAATGCCCAACAGGGTCCAGTTCCCATCCTGAAGGATCCTGCTCTATGCTCAGTGACAGGCAGACCTTCCTTCTTCCATCTCAGGATGTTTAAGGAGAAAAACTAAAGAAAAACTGGTTTGTTCCTATGTTAGACACAGGTGACAAATATTGGCCTTTCAGCACAGGCTGTGCTTTAAACAGACTTACAGACACATAATTTGTTCAAATACAAACATATCATACTGCCACTAGCTATTGAACTACCTCACCTTCTGTGGACAACGCACCAAAATAAGAACAGAAAACCTCTGGCCAATGTAATGAACTCACAATACAAGCCACATGGTAAAAGCATGCCACTGGTACCAGAACATAGGATCTTGTCAACACTTCATTACTTCCATGGCTGAAGCTCCTTTAAATTTGTCTGCCTCCAATTTATGATGAATCTTTGAACCTTTGCATTCAGTGTCAACAGATCATCACACATTATAGTAGTAATCACTAAAATTGTCTTACCTTACTGCACCTTTCACAAATGAAATTCAGCATGTGTACCCAGCTCTTTTTTTAATGAAGTCTGAAAGACACAAAAAGGACAAATTTTTTCTGACTGAATCAATCCAAATAAACAGGCTAGTAGAACAGCAATTTGGGGGGGGGGCGGGTGGCAGGGAGAAGTAATAAATATAGGAACAAAACCCCAGTAAAGACCTGTAAAAATGCAGTGTTAACATTTTATAACATAGATTCTCTATCATTTAAAACAAAATTGTTCATTCAGTTTCACACCTTCACATCTTTCTCTACACTCAGAATTATAGAACAAAGCCATTAACTGTGCACTGGGAAGTAGCAAATAACTCTATGGATCAAATTTTTCTTAATGTCAAAACACAAATTTTTCAACTAGTATGCTTTCTAGTATGATCTGTAACCTGAAATAACTGCCATTTTACTTCAAAAGAGCATGTTAGAAATCTTTGACTGTGGTACCACAAAACTGTAGCAAGGCAACAGGTTCCTATGTGGAGAAGATGTTTCTCTATTAAAATGTTCAGATGGGGCAAACATATAAATATATACAATAACATTAAGAAAGCAGTGTTCAACTCTGTGATGCAGCAATCAAGATACAATTCATCATTTACAGCAAAACTAACAAAGAACCAGGACTGAAGTAAAAGAAAGAAGAAGTTAAAAAGTACTAAGATAAAACAGCACTGTACAGACTAACAAGAACGTCTGTTACCCATTGGGAGCTTATCAGTTGAAAAAAAACAAGAAGAAAGAAGACCTTCGAGTCAGATAACACAGCCACAAAACGGGAGATACCGCACTAGGGTGTACCAGCCAATGTGCTCTTTGTTGCTACAAGAAGCAGCAATGAAACTAAGTCAGGAGCACTTGCTACAATAAGCTAAACACTGTCCATCCATCTCAGTCTGCAACACACAGAGAAAGGCTTATGAGGACAACAAAGAGCTACCTTCTGCAAAAACACTGTTAAGTTCAGCAAAGTGGAAGCTGAGATGAGTTACAATTTGCTCTTCAGAAATACATTACAAGGGCTAAACAACACTGAGGTGAAAAAAGTGTTAAGAAAAACAGGATGTTAACAAAGTAACAAACCTAACCTGAAAAAATAGCAACCAAAAAAGATAGTTGAGCCAAGGAAAACTCTTGTTTTCTGTATAATGGGAGTGTTATGCCACTGTTAAAACTAGATTTAACAACTCAGGAAACTCCATCCAGCCATGTGCTTTCATGCACTCATCAGCAAAGCATCTAAAATTTCTTACAAAATTGTACCACTTCACAGAAGTGGCCTGTAATGCAGTTTTCAGGAAAAAAAGTCATATACTATTTTAAATAATTTTTATTTTGGAAAATTCACTTGCAAAGTTCCAATTTAATATCCTTTATAACTTCAAATGTATTTATTTAGTATGGTCACTCTTTTCCTTTTCCATTCTAAAAGCAGGGAAAGTACTGTGAAAGCTCCTCAATACCATGAAAGCTACTCCCAAGGCAAGTCATTGCCAGTCACAGGATCAAGGATTGATACCACAGATATATAACATTATAATTTTGTAATATACTGTACCACCATTCACTTTCAGGACATCTAATATACATCCTTAAACCTGGTCAGTTGTTATTAATTCCATTTAAATGAAGAAATTTAAATGGCAGAGATGATAAAGAAATCTAAAAATTCTATTTACAACACTGTGACAAAAAACAGACTAGTTCTGCGGTGACAGGCAAATCCTTTTCAACTTTGTAGCTTAGCTCAAGTATCTGTAAAATAGAGACCTAGTAACTATATCAAGCTTCTTTGCTGCCACATTATATTTGTAAGTTGTTCACTACCTTCAGGAAGTCACACCCATCTTGCAAAGTAACAGTGAGATTAGCAATGTGTTTTATAATCAGGCCATCACTGAAATTTTTTTAAAAAATATTGCAACTTCTGCAGAGAAGGCAAGACCTACCTACCAATCTCTGCAAGTTCTGGCCTCCTGCAGATGCCCTCCTGCTCTGCACTCCCTCTGAAAGCAATTTTAGGTTTTCAACTACATTTCTAGAGTCTGCCTTTAAGTTCTCCTCTTTGACACAACCAGGTTTTAATCACACTACAATTCTGTTGCACTTTGGTACCATCAAAATGCTAGCTTTAGCCATAGCAACTAAACTGAAGACCAGCAGCCTATGCCCAGGCATTACATTCCCAGAGATGCCAATGGCACTTGCAGATGAACGATTCTAACTGGGCACCAATTCAAGCCATGCTTTTCACCCTAAATTGTAAAGTTTTTTAATTATATTGCCCTGTAATAGCAGTAAAACCACAGCAGAGTGTGGTAATGTACTACTGCAGACCGCACCAAAGGACCATCTTCTTGACATATTCTGCCTTCTGCCTCTGGCCTTTTGGAAGTCTTCATGACAGGAAAAAAAAAAGATTCTATTAAAAACTGCACCATGGTTTTGCTTAATTAAAACCATATAAAAATTGTTTTGCAATCGATTGATGATGGCTGTTCAAACCTTAGAGTTTGCTGCCAGATTTTAAAAGCCATTCAGATCCTTCACTGTACAGAAACGATATATAGTGAGGCTTTTTTCCTCCCTAATCACTTATACTTGCATCCAGGGTTACCACACACACTGAGAAGAACAGCAGTTCTCAATTAAATCTGCCACACCATTATTCCAAAGTACTGCACAAAGTGAAGTGCATGACACTATTTTCTGTAGAAAAGCATCAGTGTGATAAAAACCGAAACATAAAAATAACAAGTATACATGCTCCCACCAGAAATCCCTCACTTTCTCCTCCACATTCTCTTCTTCCCTCTTTCTGACTCACTGGATAGCAGCTAAGTCATTCCAGGAAAGAAGGCACAACTAATACTTCTCCTTTGCAATTAAATGTGATGTCAACACCTCTGAAGGGTATCTGCAACCCATGACACCAGGTGTGACTTTGTCTATTAGTTTAACAGGGAAAAACAGAGCTACTTTGCCCAGATGCTAGCCTTGATAGCTTTTATCCAGGTACAGTCCAACAGATGTGCTATTGCCACAAGAGTTGTGCCAATCTGAACTATTGTCTCCCATTGCTTGTCCTCACTTTTCCCTTCCTTCTGTCTGTCAGCAAAATGGCACACATTGGTACATCCTAAACTTCTTTTAAAAAAAATCCAAGCACACCACACCAAAACCAAACAAAAACAAGACTCCACCACCCCACCCCACTTCTCTCCAGAATACCCAGACAGAAAAAAAGAGAAAACCAGAACACTTTGCAAAAGGTACTATGCAAAACCAAAGCTCTCTAACAGGATCAGGGTGGAGAAGGACTGTTTGCTAATTACACTGACAAATTTGCGGAGCAAGAACATCTGCAGTGGACAAGAAGCTGAGGATGAAGCACATGACAGCAGAGGTGCAAACTAACACTCATTCCAGTGTAGCTCAGAAGACATTTCCTGTAAACATATTTTAAAGGCTCAAGTTTCCAATAATTAGCCTACAAACACAGGCAGCATGTTCTTTTTCTAGCAGACAGAAGGTAGAATAGACTGTGTGTCCTGCTGTGCCTTGTCTGATCTTCTCCTTTGCTTTGTGGCAAATAAAATACTGCATTATCTAAACTCTTCTGCAACTACATATGATTTCCTGAATTCTTTCTTCATTCCCCATTTTGAAATACCAGTTTACAGGAACGTAAGAGCATAAAGAAGATAAGCTCACTTCATTCTGAGCAAATAATTTGTGATTAATGTGGCACCTCTTTTTGCAGTATTTACACAAGATGCTATCACCATGACATTGAAATATACCCTACAGAAAAAGATGAAACTTGTCTTCATCTGACTTCCCCAGAGTTATTTCAGATTTGCTTGTACATTATGTATGCAACCTGTACTTACACAACATTAAAATTTTATCTATTCTCAGCTCTTGGTTGTGAAGAAATAAAACATACATCTACAACTCTATCACTTGGTTGCAGCAGTGGTTTAGCATTCCTAATGCTAGGCCATGTTCTGAAATGAGACACAACTTCTGGTCAGGCAGAAACACAGGTACCATTTACCTTGCTCAGCCCCTGTTTTTTATGCAAAGAAATCATTGCACACAGCAATACCTGCCCAGGTTGAACACACATAGAGTCAGAACCCACAGCATGACCCAACATTAGGTCTGTTCCTCAACACTGTCAAATACACACCTCCACAAAATCAGTCTAGATGAAGGGTGCAGTCCTGCAAAATGGGAAGCCAGGAAGAGATTACAAAAGTCAGTCTCGAGGTCAAACTGGTTTGCACAAGTGGATCTGTATTTCATATTCTATTTTACATACTAAAGAGAAGATGTGGTTTGATATTACAGGCATTATTGACCCAACCATCTACGATGTGCTTATGCAGAAAAGATGAGGTGACACCCAGGACCATGGTGCACTACCTTGTGAACAGTTTTGTAATAACGCTGACAGTAAATGAATGGTGTCCAGTATCTAAAATTCTTACTCCCTTCTTTCATTTATTCTATCAGTATCATGGTAAGACACACTTTACTTAGCTACCAGATGCCCACAATGCCTCTCTCTCTTTTTTTTATCATGGGAGGCAATGTTTTCAGGCTAGATAATATTTCACTGTAAAACTAAACATCCAAGGAGCAATTGCTGGAAATTATCTTCACATAGTGTAACCAACTGATAATTTTCTGAGGACGTTCGGTTTTACACTAATTCCCAAGATGTCGAGACATTCAGATGGGTTTTCCTTACTGCACTGACCTTGTAATTCTCATTTTATAAACCCCCAAATGCAGCTTGAGAGCTCATGTAAATGGGAACATTGGGTACCCAAGCCATGACATGTGCAGCACAATTTGGAGAAACCTAGGCTGAATTACTAACTTTGCATTTAAATAGTCATGTTTACGGTGAAGGTTGTTTTCTTGAGTCTCAGAGATATGAATCATAAAGGAATGGGGAAAAAAATGCAGGTTCTAAGGAAGTTGGGAAAGATGTCATACTTTCAAAAATAAATGCTGCACATCATAACATTCTTCATCAGCTACCACAGCCCTCCCAAATGCCTATTTGACACATACCTTTTGAGCAACCTTTTAGATGTCTGCAAACGTTGCTAGTGAAAATAAAGCACTGTGCTAGGATGAAACAGTTCTTCCCATTTATTCTGGATGTTTGCTTATGACAGGAAGGGGGATCACATCTTCACACAAATTGAGTTGAATTACTAGAGTTCTTGTCTCCTACTTATCACAAATATAACACCAGCTAAGCAGATCTTCACTGGCAAGTGTTCTGCCCTCCATTTGCCTTTCTGCTAAATTTTACATAAAATTTCTATTTAAAGACACCCCTGGTTTTTAAAGAGACAATTCTTACATGTGCCAAATTTTTTCTAGCCCTTGATAAAATGTTACTGGTGGCCTCTTTTGACATTTTGATTTTTCATGAAATTAAAGACTATGGTGATGTTTACAAATCTGAAATATAAATCCCACTAACGAACACAGAAAAATCCATGTGGTTCTTCCTGAGCTATTAAGAAATACTTGTATCCCACAAAAAAGGCAAAGCATTCACAAGGAAGTAAAAATTGAGACATGGGTGTTGAAGTCAAACCCCTCCCTTCCTCAGTTCACATACACACAGATGCTGGCAGCCTTCCCTCATTTCCACACAAAAAAGGAGCTGTTTCCTTCACACTACCCCCATGACAGTGGAAGTTTATCCTTCCATGTGCCCAAACAGCCCCCCCGCCCTCTGTATGCTGAAGGTGCTCATCTCTTTCCACTATCCTAATCCACTCAGTCTCTCTTACCATGTACCAGCAAAAGAATAATCACTTTTCCATGCATCTTTTCTGTGCAAAATCAGAGTCCTATAGCAGTATCAGCAGTATACTATCACATTCTCATCAGAATATACAAAGCTATAGGACAATGATGAGAAATCTCTCTTACATAGACAAAACCATACAGGCCACATTCTTCCTATTACTCACTACCTCCTGTTTACCAAAATACAACTGAAAGTCAACTTTTCCCAGACACCCACATTTGAGAGAGAGTTTATGACAGAAAAAGCTCACTCTAGCCAACTCAGTTGCATGCATATTTATGTCATGGATTTAGAGCCATGATACTAACATTTAGTGATAGTAATACTTGTGACACAGTCCTTTCATACAAATCCTCCATACTATCATACAGAGCTCAAAAGAGCTCTTCTTGCTTTCCTGAGACAACAGTAGACACTGTCAGCATGGAATTGCTTATTTCATGTCCTTCTATGTGCATTACACAAATCAACATTTTACTATTTTGGTCCGTACGTTCTCAGGAGAAGCCCTCCCAACCGCTTGACAGAAATAACACTGAAGCCAGGAAAAAACAGATCTTATGCTCTAAAGTCAGACCATTTGTGTCTATTTCTGAAATGAGACAGAAGAAATCATTTACAGCAGTTTGTATTTCAGGAATATGGGACTTACAATTCACTCACCTATCACACACAGGAAACCTGATAAAGTTACTGTCATTTGGTGCAATCCAGAATATTGGAGTGCTGTATTTTTATTTTTTTTTAACAGCAGATTTGCTGCCCAAATAACCTGTATGCTCTGTTATTCACCTCTGCCTGTAGCTGTTTTGCCATCTGGCACTATCAAATATTTATCTAAAAAGTAAATTTGAATTAAGGATCATGAACCCACTCCCTTTAAACTGTGTTTCACCTGAACATAGAAGGTCAATTCACAGTTATGTGAGACATCAAACCTATCAATTAGCTGTTGTTTATTTAAGCTTACACAACAGAGTCAGAGGTACTCTGCTGCTTTAAAGGCAAAGCATCAACTTGAAACAAAAACTGAGCTAATCCCAGATTTCTGCATCCCTATAAAATACAAGGAGAATTCTGCACTGAAATAACATGCCATCACAATCCAGGCCATAATCTCATTTAACCAGAGCAAAATGAACTATCCTCATCCTTACACTGGCCCTGACTCTGGAGCAGGACAGGGGGACTCCAGTCTTGAAGTCAAGTAGAAACTCAGACCCTGAAGGCAAATGAAAGGACCATCATTATTATATTCAGAGTATAGGCTGGACTCTTCACTCTTTACTTAAACTAGCACAATCTTAAAAATACACAAAGGTTTAAACAGACAAAACCCGGGACCATTACTTTTTCAGTGCGATGCAAAAGCTCGTGCAACACAATGAGGTGGGAGCCCCTCTAAGGGTTCAGGCTCTCCAGGGCAAAAAGGATATTTTCACCGCCTCCCTCTGTGTCCCCCTGCTTGAACTGCTCCAGGATTAAGTGAAGAGCTTTTCAGGACACAGTATAGACAAAGATTGAACAGCTTTTTCCCCCCTCCTCTTTAAAACCAGGCAACAAATCTAACCCCCACAAGATTTCAGAAAACAGGGAAAGGGGCCAAAGAGATGCCCTCTGTATAAGACCCCAAAAATAACTGACATAAAAATTGTCATCTCTAAAAATTACACAAATAAAAAGAGGAGTTCTCCAACAAGCTAGATGGCTCAGTATTGCAAATGGTGCTAATCATACAGCTCATATGCAAGGATTTTATTCCAATATAACTCCAGTTTACATGGGTTTATTTCAAACATGCAAAAAAAGAAATAAAAACTTGGAAAAACACCCAACTCATACAAACATTTCCCCTCCCTCCATTTCAAATTCCTGTTTAAAAATAGAAAGTGTAAAAGTCAGCTTCTGATACAGCGGTGGTCCAGTTTGGGTTGATCATTAGCCAAAACTGTAATAATAATAAAAAAAAAAAATCACCCATATTAAAGATGACTCACATAAAGTAATTGCAATGACAGGATTGGATTTCCCCTAAGTTCTTCATCAGGCATTTAACAAGGCTAGTTAAAAATCATTGCAGATGCAGTTTTTGTGTAAAATAAGAGAGTAAATGCTTCCTCCCACTAATGGTCTCAGAGCTTCAAGAATTTTGGAGAAATGCTTTATTTACTCCAGGGCTCTCATTTCTCCTCTTACTACCCTCAGCAACAGCTGTGTTTCCTGCAGTCATTTCCCTCTGTCACAGCAGGGAGAGGTAGAACAACATGCCCAAGGATGATGCCACTGTCTGTTTTGAAACTTCTGCTCAAGGACTGAGAAACCAGAACAAGTAAGAGCTCAGAGTTAATCCAGCAGCACGGCTCCCCAGCTGCCAGGAAGGCTGACAAAGGGCTCAGAGTAACACTGTTAGAGCATGGCCACAAAAGAAGACACCAAAAAACAAGCAGTTTTTACAAAGGAAGAAACAAATGAAGGGCAGCTGAACATCCCACCTGTTGTTTGCAACACAAGCAGCACAAGGAGCAAAAGGGAAGTGCTGAATTACGTGAGCTTTGTGGCTTTGCACCACTCAAGGCTTTCCTAGACAGAAAACCTACCAAGGGGAGAGAATCCTTAAACAAGTTACACCAGAGTAGCTGAAGTGAGAATCAAAAAGGGAGCTTGAATTTCAGCAGGAAGTTCACAAAAGCTTTAGAGATGGCAAAGATAACAAAGCATGGTTCTGTAGTAATGCAGAGATGAGAAAACAGACATGATATCCTGTAGGTTAGGAACAGGAGGAGAGAACACAGAGCTGAGATCTTCTGTTTGGGTTTACAGAAGAGAAAGGCCAAAGAGATCATGAACTCTCCCAATTCAAGTCCTGCCAAAAGTACCAGTGAAATAATCCCAATAGCTTCTGCCACTTGTTACCTTTGCAGCCTAATACAAAGCCATCTTAAGGTAACAAAACCCAACTTTCAGGGTGCCTAGAGGGCAGGTATTGACAAGCCCTATTACACTTACTACAAAATCCCTGCATGGAATGATCAAACGTAGCTGGTTCCTTTGCTCATAACACAGATATGATCACTTCCCTGCACAAATCTCTCCTACCTTGGATATTTAAGTTTTCAGTTGTAACTTGCTAATGTATCCCCCAAAGAAGGCACGTAATTATTGATATAGTATCACAGCAATCACCACTAGAATTGCATTTTTTTTCCAGAAGGTCTCCAACTCACATAAAGCAAACTGTCTAGCTATCTGACAAGACTGGACTTTTTGTTCTTTTTTCAGCTACATTCTTTTTCACTTAGTGGCATGCCAGCAGCAGACAGAGGGACATGGCAGGCAGCATGAGGATGACATGAATCAGAGGGAGTTCTCTCTCGTGGTCAGCTCTTACACAAAGAGACTATGGACAAATAGGATGGAGAGGATGTCTTCAGGTTTGTGTTGATTCAGAGGCTGTCATTCTGTTTTCCACATGTTAAGCATGTTCTTGAAATGTCTTTTGAAAACTCTTACATTAATTATTTAACTATGTCCACAATGTGTTAAAATAAAGGAATTATGTAAACGAAACGGAAGATAATTCAGTTTTATTATAATAAATTATTTCTTCTGACATAATACAGAACTAAAATCTAAATGCTTACTTAAGGGCAATTCTGAAGGCAAGCACACTTCCAACACAACAAAAAACAATAATTCAGATACAAATCAGTGGAAGAATTAAGACTGTAAAGAATGTTTTATTTCTACTTGTTTGGATTTGGGAGGGGAAGGAGACTGTCCTGTACCAGAACTTTGTTAGTGAGCAGTTCCGAAACCAGCCCTAACACTCTTTAAACTAGTTTGTATTTATAATGCTGTAACATGAGAAATATTTTATATCAGAAATGTAAGTAATCAAAATTAGTAAATAAAATTTTTCCTCTGGGAGTCAGGCATCCATGACTGACATTGTTTTAAAAGATCCTTGCACACTGTAGTTTCCCAAGTGGATGTCACCAGAAGTGTAAAGATACTACAAATGCACTAACAGACCTTACTTTCAATTTTATTAAGAAAACTAATCTTTTCTAAAAGAGAAAGTAACACCAACGCTGGTTAATTCATAGCAATGAAAACACTGTACATCAGCAAAGGCTATAAACTAGCAAAGAGAAGAAGAACCAAACGTATGCTGTCATTTTTAAATGCTGCTACTACAGCACTGTACTTCTTCAAGAGAAGTGGTCACTTTTATGTAAATTCTACAAGGAAATGAGTGGTAATTTCAAGTACCTAAAAGTAAGTTAGTAAATGATCAGGTTTTGAAAACACCCTCATTCTCTCATTCTGAAAATAAACACAAGTGATCTGGCTCCCTTATTACTGAAAGCAGCTGCCAGCCTCACTGTAAGATGCACTTTATAAGGACACTGCTTTGCAAAACCAAAATAAATGGCGGGGGGGGGGGGGGAAAGGGGAGAAAAGAAAAAAGGAAATTAAGACAAATTCACTACTGCAGTTCAAAACCAGAATCCCTTGCTTATAGAATCTCTTGTGGGGAATACAAAATGCTCAAGACTCAGTGGATTCTATGTGAGCATAATAAGCGATACCAGTCTAACCTACATTAAAATTATAGCACCAAAATGAATAAAACGGCATTAAAGCCACTACAAACATTTTACCTACTCTGCATACGTCAACACTAACTAGAATATACCTCATTTTTTTCACATAGCTGCCCGAACAGGATACACACACACACACACACTATATATATGGGCTTTTAGTGGCACAAGATGAAAATCACCCCAAGATCTGGAAGTACCATTTATAGTATTTGAATAACTGTTTACATCCAGGCACTGTACAGATCACATGCACAGTCCCAGCCTGAATGCTGAAGGCAAAACAACACAGTGATTCTAAAGGTAAACAATTATTTTGCTACTTCCCATGCAGCTGATTTTTTTATTCTACTAACACAGAAATACAGTAAGCAAGAAGCAGAGAACTGCATCACTCTACAAAGAACAGAGAGCTGCTTAACAACTAGCTGTTTTCCTTGCCCTACCATCTAGCAGCAGTTTCTTCAAAAGAGGTCTTCTGTCCTTAACATGGCTGCCATGCCTTACATAACATCAATGAATGAGAATGTAGTTATTTTGTTTCCTAGGACGTGCACTGCCCATTAGCCATATGATTCTCCATATGGCACAGCAAATAGTCGAGACAAAGCTTTGCAGTAACGCAGCTCCAAAGATCAGCATCCTCTGAGAATAACAGCAACAGAAATTCAGACTTCTCAAGCTCCAAATTCCCTTTCGTACATTTCTCTAGGAAATAAACAGGCATTCTTACCTTAAGAAAACAATACTACTAATAGTAGCGGTGCTCAGTAGAGCTTCCTCTGTTTCATCTGTGCTCGTAA
Organism: Entomyzon cyanotis; assembly: GCA_024500445.1. Classification (NCBI taxonomy): domain Eukaryota; kingdom Metazoa; phylum Chordata; class Aves; order Passeriformes; family Meliphagidae; genus Entomyzon; species Entomyzon cyanotis. Next base: position 30,609,063 of record JAKEPQ010001016.1, on the reverse strand, counting down.
AAAAAAATCTTGGTGCAACTGTCTGCTGCAGCAGGTAATCAATAATACAACCTGCTTCTTCTGCTGCCAGAGCTGCTCCATCTGAGCGCTAGCTAACGTGAACACTGTCAGTGTGAGTCATAGCAGTGACTCAGAGCAGATGCAGAGAGCTGCAGGAGGAGTTTAAGTTTCAAGGCTTCCTCTTGCTCCTGCTCCCTGTCACACAGGCACCTCGCTGCCTGCCTGTGTCTCTTGTGTGTGCCTGCAGACTGCCCCAGCTTGCTTTCAGCAAAAGTTGGATTTAATCCTCTGCATAATCTTCGAGGGTTGGGTGGTTTTGGTTTGTTTGTTTGTTTTGGGGTTTGGCTTTTTCCCCCCAGAATAGCAATTCTGCTTTTTCACCGCAAATATATTTATCATGAATGCAAAAGCTTGCTCTGCAGACCAAATTAATACCATGGTATGTCAGGTGATGTGCAACTATAAGATACCTGTGGGCTCATAGGGGCAGAACTCAAAAAACACAGGAAACTCTATAAAATGAAAGTATTGAGTCTGGGCAATATCCATTTATTCGTGACAACTTCCTAGCAAAGTGTCTCTGATTTCATTAATTACTCTGGGGAGGGCAAATTTGGTGTCAAATGCAGTGAGATGAAAGAACTGTAGGAAGGATTGTAGGAAGGGATGCACAAGAGCAGAAATGCTGTGTGCCTCACACCAGTTTAGCAGGGAAAAGAGCCTACAGGAAAAGAGAATTACAAACAGGAACAATGCATTTGGGTTTAGGGTTGAGTTCTGGCAGCCTCCCCCATAGCCATCCATCTCACTAGGCACTGATAATTAGTCAAAGAAGCATTTTGATCACGTATTTATTTCCCAGGCCTGCTAGCCTCCCCACCATGAGCAACTGAGAACAGGCACCATGAAGCCAAAGTTACGCACTTAATGCTGGACACAGTTGATATGCAATGCTGTACTGCTCACACTCATTTCCGAAAGGCATGTTATACTAAGCAGTTTCAGTATTTAACAGTTCAGCCTTCAAAAGAGGCAGATGAAGCCATCTACTACTGAGCCATCAGGTTAGGCACAAGGAAACAAATTATGGCGGGATGAATCAAGCAAGTATTGTCAAAAGAAGCTGCTGGCTCAAGGAACGATGCCATCAAAATGCATAGACCTGTGAAACAGCCTTTCATATAAACATCCCAGATAATTTGGGAAAAAAACCACTTGGTTTATGTCAAAGTATTTACTGCTGAACATTTTTCCTCATACTTAGCAAATGTCCAGCTGGCTATTGCCCAGATGAACAGATTTGTGTTGAGATTTCTCATGGAAAGGCTAATATCAAAGCATGACTTTCATGGGTCTGTGTATTTTGTCATTTTAAAGAAATCCTTCTTTTTCAAAACCCAGTCAAATGAAAGGTAGCCCTGCCCATTCAAACCAAGTATGTGTACAGCACTCTTCAGTACTGTATCTGGTTGTTAAAACTGCTGAACGAACTTTGTACTACTGATGGCAAATGTTTACTCCATGTATCTCAAAACAGCCAAGAACACTGCCTTGGCAGGGATCAAGAGATGAGAAGGAATCAAGCTGAGCAAAACAATCCTTGAAGCATGGTCATGGAGATCACATAAATAAGAGGGATAAAGAAGAGCTGGTATCTATCAAACTCTTTCCCCTAAAACCATTAGTATTCTATCACTTGGAAAATCTTCTGTTGAACCCCATCCTTTTCCCCAGTTCACTAATGATAGTGAATCTTTGCTCCTGTCAAGCTTCCAGGGCTTTATTTTCATGTCATAAATGCTTGAATAGGCAAGAGGATGTGAAGGACCACAACATGACAGGGGAAAAAAAAAAAAACCCACAAAAAGCACAACAGCAGCAACAAAAAACCAAACTAAGACCCCTGAGATTTTAATCACGAAAACTAACACGGTCCAAATGGCTTCTGTGACACAGGCAGAGAAGAAGACAAGACTGGATGATACTTCACATGTCTGGGGGTTGGAGGACAGTTTCTTTTGGGAGGTGGGGAGTTGTGGTTTTTGTTTATCTGCTTTAAAATGTATGGCATGCAATTGTGTATCTACATTCAAATTTGTGCTGCTGTCCAGCTAAGAGCATAGATTTGGATCAAAGCAGACTCAAAGAAAAGAGCTGTTTTAAAGGCCTAAAAGAGATAAAGCACATGAAGAGCGAACACCCACTGTGTAAAATGCATATACTTGGCCTTAGCTGCAAATGACCTCATCTCCAAATCAGATGTGATTTAGCTGCTATAAGCAGCAGTTTCCTGTTGTTTAATCGATCAGTCTTTTTTTGCTGGATCTTCTGCAGTAGAAAGGGGTTGTATTAGGGATTTGAAAAGTGGGAAGACCTGAAGCTTTTTACCTCAACAGAAGTAAATGTACACAGATGTGACTGAAATCTTGACCAGAAATTTAGTTACAGCCTGCTGAACCAAACACTGCTGCAAGAAACTCTGCATTAAGAGGCAGTGTAGACTATTATACACTCTTTAAGGTCTACAGATAATATTTTTTCCCTTTTCACCTTTAGGTAACAAGCAAAGAAAGGCTTTTCTATAATGCCTATTCAAATGGCACTAGGCTCAAGAATCTTGTTTCTCCTCATCATCTCCCTGTCTCAAGGAATTAGTTTCGAATTTTTTTTAAAGTCATCATTAAGCCAGCAATGGTGGAAATGGTTTCCCACAGCCTATTCCAGATTGTCAGATTTCTCATAAATCTGCTTTCTCATGAAAGCTCAGATTGTCCTTCCTGAGAGCACAAACCTCTACTCCAGCTTCTGAGCCTCCTTCTTCTTAGGTTATACTGTCTGGGGGTGGGGGTGTGAAGGGAATGGAAAAAAATTTTAAAAGCATTCATTTTCTTCAAGGACAGACCTGGCTCCTGATTCAGTAGAGTAACAGAAGCAGACTGAGGACCACTGCCAATACTCACAGTTCCTCCTTCCACCCTCATCCTCCTAGCTTTCCAGTCATCTTTCCAACAGCTACACTCTCTGCTGCATCCTAATGTTTTGTAGTCTTGTTTTTCTGAGCCCTGTGAAAAGGTGGGAGCTCAGAGATACTAATTTTTGAGGAGCACTGACACACATTTTTGAGATGAAAAGAAGAGCTAATTTCCTGAACAGGCTCATACTCCCTTTAGCGTTGACATGGGCATAACAGTACTTTCCAAAGTACCCGTGAGCAGCCATACATGGAAGTGAGCACTACGCACACACACAGCAGAGGACATGCACTGCAAAAGGAGCATGTATTTGAAAATACATATAGGCAAAAAGCTGAGAAGATAAATATTTTTTGCATTATCTTACAAACGCAGCAACTGACTTGACACATGTCCACAGCAAAGCAAAATGCAGAAAGTACATCTCCGTGTCTTGCTTACTAGACTATCAGACTTCCCTTTTGGTGCATCTCACTAGCAGGTTCCTTTCTTCCATCTAATTACCTTCCATGGGTATTTTGATATGCTGTGACAAAAGCACTGTTTGTTTCGCAGGAAAGTTAAGACTCTTGCTGGGAAAAGTGTCAGAAGCAGAATCTTTACCCTGCACAGACAATGAACAGAGGAAGCCACACATGAAAGCAGATCTTTAGTGATTGGGTATGGGGGGAGGGAAGAGGATGCACTTACTCACCACAGTTCTCTCCAGGTTTCTGAGGATAAATAACAGGACACACTCTAGCAGTTGAACTTTTTACCTTCACTACATCATCCACCATTCCCACATCTTGCAGTCCTCTCTAAAAAGCAGTTAGCAAAGCAACCCACAAGAGGCTGTGGGAAACCATTTCTACCACACAAGTACATCTCTTCACTGAGACCACCTCCTCAAGTTACTGCTATAGCTATGACCCACGTAAAATGTATTTTTTATTACTCCCTAACAACCCAAAGCTACATAGGCTGCACTGGGAAGAGACAACAAAGTGACAAGCTGTCAGTAACACACTGCATGCAGATCTCGGAGGGAAGTACTTCTGCACATCCAGTGAAAATGCAAAAGACAACCTAAATGCCCATTTCCTCTTTATTGTGTTCTCAGCAGATGAAACAACAAGCTGCAGAGACCAAGATCAGAGAAACCAGCCAAAGCAAGACAAAGACAACATATCTCATAGCAACAAAGATGTACTGACCACATGAGAGACTGGTTTACAGACACTGCTGCAGCTCCTGCATATACAGACAACGATATATTGCAAAGGCTTGCTTGGGTAAGGACTCTCCAGATTGCACTTGATGTCAGCATAGTGTCAGCTGATCTTTTGGCAGCCAGCCTGCTCACATCTATCCACTTCTGCTCTCTTTTTCTCTCTAATGCTAACATCTGCCCATGTTTTGCATCAACAGAAAAGGTCAGCAAGACCCTAATGACACAATAAACCTGATAATCAAGCAATGCACCATTTGCAATTACTGTGTGCCCATTCTCATTCCTCTTATTTTCAGAGCTCTGCTTTTTTCTAAAAAAACCCAAGTACAGGGCAAGTGCAGAAGCATCTGCAATCTCAAATCTTAGATACATGCCATAGGGTTCACTTTGGATAAGAGAGAAAGCATGTTAGAACACACCCGGTGTCCCTAGGCTTCCAAGAATATTAAAATTTCTACCAATATAGACACAAGTTTCCAATTCCAAACAATCTTTATTTTTCTATACAATGCACAACTACCTCTCTGTTACAAACCAGCATGCCCATTTTTTGCTCTCATACTTCAATTCTTTTTTTTCAGTTCAATTCTCATACTTCAATAATTCAATACTTCAATTGAATACTGACCTGTGAATCCTAAGAAAAGAGAGACATAAACAAACCCAGGCGTAAACTCATTTTGAGGCAAGTATGTCTGACTTAGACATCATGGTTCTTCACATTGTCTAACAAAATTCTGTACTCTGATAAATATTCTCTAAATCCACTCATTTTGCTGGTTCAATATACTCTGTACATTTTCAGACTGAAGTTTTTCCTGTTGTCTTCACAGTGCAGGACTTGCAGATCTCATGCTGGTGAGCTATGACTGGTAGGTTCTTCAAATGCCTCAGAAAGAACAATTGTCAGTGCTGGAGAAAGGCGATGCAAAGACTTATTGTTTTCCCAGTACCATCTGCTGCACTGGGCAAACCAAACCAAAACCCAGTAAAACTGAATGCAAAGCCGGATATTTTTGATGACTATTCCTGCAGCATTTGTTACAAAATTTACTCCTCATTTGCACAAAGAAAGAGCAGCTGTAATGTGAGATTTCTGTGGTTGCGTAACATCTCTAATGCTTTGTCTTGTCTTGACATGTCATCTGTAGTCCTTTGCAAGTTAATCAGTCCCTATTTTCAGCAGGGAAATCATCTTTCAATTTCTAATTTAAGGCCATGAAAAGTAACTGCCCATCTAGACATGTTTAGGGGCTTCATTCTCTTAGTCCTATTTCTGCCATTCTTTGCCTCCACTGTGCAAAAAAAAAAAACCAAAAAACCTGTTAGTACAGTGTCATAATACAGCACTTCACAAAATGCTAAGAGGGTCCCCCAAATGTATGTTGTCCAGTAAAAATCTAATAAAATGAAAGGCCATGCAGTTAAACTGTTTTTCTTCTCTTTCAAGATTCTTTCAAAATATATTAGGAAACAATCCAATCATAAAGAGTAATCTGCAAGCTCACAACTTTTAAGTCATTATGTATTTGTGGTGCACTGCAAATTATTGTCCAGATTAATGCCACCAAATAATCAATGGGGCCACTCAAAGATTAAGGTACAGCGCATGTTGAATTGTGCATCCAGCGGGAGCCCAAGGTGGAAAAGCTTATTAAAAGTGTTGATAATGGAAGCATGTTTAAATGATTAATCTAAATTTTGACATTCAGAACTTAATTGACTTGAGATCATTTGGGATTTTTCCTAAAATTAGGTCACAGAAAAAAGCTCACTAAAAGAAGCACTTTGGTGTTTCTAATGGGATTTCAAAAAGTCTTAATGTGAAAGGCTACATGTCTTATTCTAAGAACAGTCAACTCCAAACCAGCAAACCTACAGAGACAGTAAAAGAAGGCAAGTAATAATGAGTAAAAAAAAAAAAAAAAAAAGATTCAAAATCTCCTTATTAAATAAACAATTTTCTTTTCTGTCAGGTACATAAAAAGAGATTGCCCCAAACAGACCCACCAGTTATGACATCTTTTTCCATGTATCTGTTGGAAGAGCAGGTGATATATCAGTGCTGTGATGGGTTTCTGTTTTTCTTTTCAATTAGTTTCATTTGTTTATGTATAATCCATAAGCATGCATTAATATACTGCCATATGTTTAGACTATTTTCACTTTCTAGTATAGTAAAAGGTCTCATGGCATGGGATGGCTTGGTGACCAAAGTGAGACCAGAGATTACAGATGTTTGCATCATACAGTGTTTTGGGAAAAGACTTTGAGACCTTGAATTTTATGTTAACATGCAGCTTCTTGTTCATAGTTAAACTGCACCAATCTAAACTGGTAAGATTACCAGCATCATCTTTTTATAAGATATAGACAATAAAACATGTATTTTCTATTAACCTGCTCTCTCCCACTTCCACCTTCTTCTGTCTGTGATGTACGTCAGCTGTTTGGAATTGATGGCTGCTCCTGTGCTTGCCTAACAATGTTAACAGCCCACAGGTCCTGCCACTCTGCATGCCTGGGAGCTGCAGCTGTCCTTTCCAGCCTGGCTGGGCTACAGAACCAAGGCTTCCTTCACACAGAGACTAGTTTGGTGAAAAGGACAGGTCTCTTGGCATGCATGTTGCATCTGAGATAGGGTGAGAATAGAGAAAAAGCATCCACCTGGAGATTAGGTCACATTATCCCCATTACCTGCTCTCTAGATCACCTCACAGCTTTTAACCCAAACCACAGGAAGGCTGGTTTTCCTTCCCCCAGCACATTTTGGGGTTTTTGGGGGCAGGGGACTGGATAGCTGCATTTTATTGTTTTGGTTTTTTCAAATGGAAGAATGAAGCAGATTGAGTCTGAGACTCAGAGACAGAAGTTTCTAGGGCCCGTCTCATTAGCTGGTCATGATTTTATTCATTACTTGCCTGACATTATACAAAGAGTCTTGGGAACGGAATCTAAAGTTCTAATTAGTGCATCTAATACTGGAGAAGCTTTCTTTAGGGTATTATAAAGTAATTCTGGGATAATGCTTCATTTTGGAAGGAAGATACCCATTTATCTCCTATCCAAATCTTGTGAGGTTGACTCTAGTCAATGTAGAACTCTTCAAAGAGCTATTTAATAAATTACAGTCACATTCCTAGATAGGTGCACTCCAAACTACATTCACTTTTGCAAGCTGAGGATTTCAAAAACTCATTAAATCATTTTAGAAATAAAGAACACTTACAGAAAAGACCTGGCTAGAAACACAAAATCACCAGTACAAGTCAGCAAGAGCCATAAGGGCAGGTAGTATGAAAACACTTCATTGACTGCTAGATTTCAATATAGCATTAATTCTCTGTTAATTTCTCTTGGGAAAAACAGTTCTAGTAACTCTCCATGCAAGGCCTTCTGAAATATACTACAGTACATTAATACTTGCAGATTATATGTATAGTGAACAGAGAGCGCAAGCTGAGTAAAGAGGAAGAATACAGTGCATGGAAACTATGTGATCCACACCCAGAACTGTGGAAGGACTCTTAAAATACACAGGCAGTAATTCAGTGTTACAACTGTAGTTAAGATGGAAAAGGAAACAAACATTAAAATTAAAGACAGGTAAAAGCTATCCTCACGCTAAACTAATAAATATGGGTGTCTCTTTTTTACAGTGGGTCTAGAACAGCACAAGATTTTAGCAACAACTGTTGGTCAGAGTTTCTAAATAACCTGCCTTTTTTTAGGAATTCCTATAATAGGTTGAAACCGCACAAATACTGGCCAAAGGACTTGATGGTCTGTCAGTTTAATGTAAATAAGCTTAAAATTTATTTTTATAGACTATAATAGGTAGTCAACACAAGCCTACTTCTTGTACAAAAATGGGGCATATTTCTTCTACCTGCTCATTCCCCTTAAACCCTTCCTCTCACAAAATAACTGACTGCAGGTTTAAAAAAACAGAATTAAGACATGCCTGAGCCTTTTTACAAATAGTAACAAATTTTGCATTAAACTAGTACCAATCAACACCTATATAAGAGAGTGAAAAGGAAATAAGTGTTTGCCCATATAAAAAAGAATTCCACACAGGGAAGCAATGTATTTTTGGTATCTTACTTCTGATCTTTTAGTTTGTTTGAAGCCTTTTCAGGTTTATTACTCCAATGTGCAAACTCCTGTAATTTAGGTACTAAAAAGACAAAATAGGTAAAGTTTTTCTTTGACAAATGTCCCATTAGGGAAAAGAAAAAGTGAGAACTTAAAATACTTCATTCAAGAAACAAATCTTTTTATTCCTCCTACAGATGTAGCCTGCTAACCAGGAATAAAGGAGTATTTAGAACTAAAAAGCTAAAAAGTCATGTCTTAAAATTCTGTACACCTCTCATCGCTTTAATAGGTTGAAAATTACTACAATTCATGCTACCCCTTACATACAATGTGGAGGACGAATAGACTACATTAAGAATGTCCAGACAAGTCAGAAAATGTACTGTGTTCTCTACCTTCTCAGCAAGAAGACAGGTAGAGTGCGATTCAGAGCACCTAAGCTAAGCAGGAGCTGCTGCTGACTTACATGCTGCCACCTCTATAAAGGCAATTACTTCCCTCTAAAACCACAGAGAGGATGAAGTCTGCTGGTGCTAATATGCCCCACTCAGACCTACCAACAAATAAAAAATTCCACAGGAGATATACAGAAATGCTGCAGTGGCTTCAATTAAATAGTTTTCCAGTAGAAGTAGAGCTCAAAATAGAACATAGATGGGAAGAATCTAACTGTGAGGTATGAGATTTTTCAGAAGACAACATAAGAAACTGAGGAAATGTCAGAGCTGGGGAATCAAGACTCAGCAAGGCAAAGATCAATGTTACCATCAACAGGATATGAGTTCCAGTTAACACCAAACTGAGAGCAATTCTTAGCATATAGTCTTGAAAGGAGATAAGCTAATAACACTGTGGTGGTTTGCTAATGGGGCAAACTGGTTTAGAGAACAGGAAATGGAGCAGTGATGACAAAAGTGTACAGCAAGTCATCTTAGGGGAAAGTGTGGCAGGGCAGGAAAAACAGCACAGTTAGCTCTGTGATGGAGAAAGATGCAAAGAGGTGGATTCAGGACAGGAGGGATTTGGGCAGAGACAGGCACACATTTCCCCAGGCAAGAATGAGCTGACTGATTGACAGGCTGCTCAGAACAAAAAGAGACAGCAAAAGGAGAGAGAGGAGACAAAAAGACCTGGGAAGAGATCACCATGAAAGCTTCACAAAAGAATTATTTGGCAACATAAACAGTTTGCCAATTCTTCGGGGGAAAAGACCCAAACTTTTTCAGCTCTGTCTCTTGTTTTGAATTTAGGCAGAAGAGTTTTAAGACTGTTCACAAAACTTTGTTGTAGTTAACTATGCTTCTTGACAGCAGCAAGGCCTCTTCCACCGACACAGCTGTCTGAAGAGCCATGAAGAGCTCTATAGGTTTCAGTCTGGAAAAAGGTCCAATGGCATTTTCCGATGAACATATCTGAAAGTTTGAGTCTGACGGTCTGTAACTCAAGTGACACTAAACCAATAAAGCTCTACTGAGTCAGAGGCTTCAAAAGTCACTCCCTTCCTTGTTCAAGGGGACTGACCACTTACCATGACACAAAAAATTCTTACATCAAAACAAGTGCTATTTCCCATGAAATATTTAAGGTTTGCTTAGCCTCTTTAATGTAATACAGGCAATAATACTGAATAAAGGGAAAGAAACACCATGCAATTTTGCAGCACTTCAATCAGAAATTCCTGGCTGGGCATTAAGCAGTGCTCAAAGGTTTGGCTGCTGCAATACAGAGCTATACAAGTCCTCCAGGATCTCTGAGCATGGTGGAGCACAGTTACACAAAACATGTGATAGACTGAGTTTGGATGCCATTTTGGACTCCCCATCCCTGAAACTCCTGGCCTTCTGGCTCATGACAGAAATACTCCTTTATTGTCAGTACAGCTTTCTCCAAGTGTCACTTTGCCAATTGGCTCTAGTGCCATTTTTCAGAATTGTGTGGCACTGGCAAAAAAACCAACAAGAAGAAAAATATCAGTAACTCCAGAAGAACTGCTGTGCAGAGCCCCTACAGGATATTCTACTGCACAGGCTTCAGACCTGGAAAGGTACCATGGCAGGTTTGGCCTCTAATACTGCAGAAGCCACAAAGAAAAAGGAAAAAATGGTACTGCAAAGTTTAGGCCTTCTATGATGCTCCGTTATCAACATCCTGAAATTCATAACACAGCCACCGGAAGCAGTTACATTTTATTGCCCTCTTTAAGTCCACACACTAGTTTTTGTACTTTGAGCAGCTACTTAGTACAGGGTCTTCTTGAAGAGCTGGATGTCAAATAGAGGAGGAAAGGATAACTAACAGGATTGCCTTTTTGCATCTTGGAAGTTTTGGGGGCTGCTCATCCATTTTCCTCCAAAATCTCCTATTCATCAGTTTTCTGTAAGTACAAAGAACACTGGAGGAAGGTGTGAAAAAGGTAGATAAATAGAGGGCAATACTATGGTATTCCAGTCTGTCTAGTTTCTAAAAACTAAAGACATTAATAGCTGAAGTAAAGGACAAATCTGGTTTAAATGCAACATTGTGGAGAATAACAGCACCAGCAGAATGAAAAACTGTCTTTAGCTCACGTAACACTCAACATACCCCAATTTGTGTACCAAAGCAGACCAAGCCAAGTTTTTCAAACTAGCCTAAAATTAATCCCAGCAAGACATGAGCATCCTTAGTATTCAATTTGGGAAAGCACTGTGAGCAGCTGGTACAGAGCAGGATGTCTCCAAGCTAATCTCTAAACTGTTATCAAGTCCCAGAGTGCTCCTACTATCATCTGCAAGCACAAAAATGAGACAATTCAGGAAATTACTGTTACCCTTTTTTCTCTTCCCTCAGTCTCACAAGCCTGAGAGCTAACAACTCTAACACAAAAGAAAAAGGAAAAAAAAAAAAGACAAAATCATTTTTCAGATAAGTAATTAGACTGGTAGGTCTTCTTTTAGACAGAGATTACACAGTTAAACATCCAAAAGAATATTCCAACTCCTGGATATTTTTTATCCTGTTGGCTGTTTGAACAAACAAAATATAATCTATTTTTCCACTATACAATCTGACATATGGGTACTAAAGGATGAAACTTGAACACTTGGGGCTAATTAAAGGTAATGTCACCCCTTATGCACATATGCACCATAATCACCCTTACCTTTCTTTGCGGGTGAAAACACAAAATTAATCAGCTGGTTTTTCTAGTCATTTTGCTCTATTTTGTCAAGTATATCTGCTTCATCCTTCAAATTATTAAAACAGTGCTGCCATGAAACCATTTCAAGAGAATTATCTGTTTGAAATATATCCCTATAGACAGGTGAAAGCAGGAACAGTTTTCTCCTGGCATTCTTTTAAGCAATGCAAAATTTGTGCCAAAGAAGTAACTCTCATATTTACAAGAAATCCTTTAATATGTTTCTCAAAAAAATGTCATTTAGAACATTAATTACATGGACAATAAAACAATCTCTTTAGAGTAAGTTCAGCAAATACTTTTAAGAGGACAGTACAGAGGTACAGACCTGCCCATCTTACTGCCCATACTCATCCACATCTGTCTCAATGCTGCACAGAGAGACTGATAATCAAATCAAGAAAAGGCATGTTTGCAAAGAAAATTAAGGCAGAAAAACATTAGGATGAAACTACTGTGAGAAGCATTACATAGACAAGATAAACGCTCTATCAAGATGTTGCCACAAGGCTGGGGCAGAGTCAGAAGTTTTAAAGCACCTATGGACATATACAGTGTACAGGAACTATAAACTGTGTGATAGTCAATGTTTTCCTCAATTGCCCAATTTCCAACATTGCAAGACTAGGCAAAAGTCTCAGATCTGACTTCTAAAATTAAGTCACCATCACTGCAAATCTCTACTCTTCTGTGATTTAGCAGTGAGAACTTTGGAGACCTGAACCACAAAAATTCAAGTGCAAGAACGTTATTAGAAGGACCTCCACCTCAGGGTTATTTGAAACTTCATCAGTGTTTACACCTAGCTTGAATAGGGAGTTTTGACCACTGGCAGCAGGTAGTTGCACCCAATTACAGTCACTTGGACTGGACACTGCAGAAATACTTAGGGTTCAAGTAGCAGAAGGAAGGATGCATGTTGCCACAAAACAAAAAATGTAAGCTGGTTCCCCCCATCAGGACAGTGCTTTTCTCTCAGAAGAACAGCCAATACAAGACTTCCCTCTAAAAAGACAAAGACATCTTCTGTGCATTGCTGCATTGCATGGTGCTCTCTTACTCAATTATGCCTTTGGAGCTACAAATCCACAAGCAAAGCAGCAAAGCCACCTCCACTTCTCCCTCTAGTAACTCGTTTCAATTAATTTTTAAAAAATGCTCATGGATAAAGTAGTTTTCCCTATAGTTATAGGTAATTTCTTTAACAGAAGTTATTTAAAACACTGACTTCAGTCAGATAACTTCCTGTTTTGCAAGTAACTTCACCAGAGCTGGTGAAACTTATTCAGCACAAGAAAGACACCAAGGGTCCACTTCAAGCTGTTTTCAATATGTAGGACTGGGTGACAAACAGGAAGAAGTCAGTTTCCCAATGCATAAGTTTTGTGCCTCTGAGCACAGGAAGAGCAGAAAGCCAACACACATTATCAGTCATGAACGTCTCAGGCGTCTTGTGCAAACTTGTCCCCCTTAGAACTTTAAAACTGCTAGGAAGCACTGACCAATAACTATATATAACTCTGAATTGCTTAACTTTGTGTAAGGCTGAAATAATCCATCTGGCAATGAATAAAAAATATTCAGGGAATCTGCGGGGACATAAGGCACATCCAAAGGAGAGCTCAGCAAAACCTAACATCTGTGATCCACGTTTCTGAGTTTTCTTGACAGGTATAAGCAAAAGGGACAGCAAAACTGGAGAACCTCTACTCTAAAATGTAAACTACTTGATAAATCCTTCTTAGAAATTGTTTCCTTGTTTCATGCTTAATACAGAAAACCACTTTAAGTATTCTAGTGGCACAAATTAAAAGCACTAAGAAAACAAAAGTATTTATCTTTGCACAGACCTCAGGTTCCTCTGACCAAAGCTGTTGCCTTCAAATAGCAATCCCCAAGCCCCAAATGAAATCTGTTGGTGCTTGACCTCATCTTCCCTTTGGCTCACACCTGTTAACCCCACAATCCTTCAGCAGAATGAATTCATGCCACTAATAGGTCATATAATTTTTCACCTCTTTGCTACAAGACATTCTAACACACCCACCTGTAGAGGCCCCAGCAAGTCAGTTCAAGCAAGACTGGTACCAGTAAAATCTGCAGAAAAAGCTATCTGAGCCAGCCCTTCACTCCCATCCCACATCCAACAGTAGGTTCACATCTCTCAGCGTGCTGACAGCTGGGCTGAAGCCCAGACAAATACGAGTGCACTTACAAAAGCCTTTACAAAAACAGTAGTGCTGATGCAAAAAGCACATCCTGTTTCAGCTCATTTCCAACAGTTACCTAGAAAACTCTTAACTTTGCTTAGACTATGTTTAATTGCATTAATTAATCATTTCTCACTTTCAAAGGTTTGCAAAGTAGAAAGGAGACAATAAAGTTAAAGCTGCACTTTTCTGTTCCTCAAAGAAACAACAGGCAGCCACCTGCAAGAGCTAAACCTTTCAGGCTTTGTTGATGAACCAGAACACAACACCATTTATAGAAAAGAAATTACTTTTTAAATCTAAAACTAAGGACCTATTAGTTCTAGTAGTATTTCTGTTTTCTGTATATTGCTTATCATCTTTCCTCAAGTCAGCTCCTGCTTCAAAAATATATAGATTTTTTTCATTCTACGATTTTATGATCTATCTCCAGTCTGTACAATTTCCACAGAAGTAAAGGTTTGATCCAACACCCACTGAAGTCAGAGGAAAAGACAAGTCAGACCATAAAGAGAGGAAAATAGCCAGAATGCAAAAGGTCTGTTTTTTCACAGTTTTCAATGACACCAAGAAGTGCCAAAAACAAAGACTCCCTCAGCTGGAGTCCTGGTGGGTGTCATAAGCAAAGAGATGATGAGTTTGTGTAGTCTTCATTCTCTGTGTATTTATCATCATGAACTCTGTTCACACAATGCAACCTATTTATGCTTCTGCAACAGAACAGAACTTGAAATTCTTTTTTTAAAAGGGGAAAAAAAACCAAACCCCAAACCTCAGAAAACTATTTCATCTTTTCATCATATCTTCTGTTACCCACAAAAGTTTTTGTTTTCTGTTGACCATACTTACCTGAATATACACCCAGTACAGCCATAAAGTCCAATTTAAGAGTTTCTGTGTATATGGAACTTACATGCATGTGTAGGTCTGCACATTTACAAATGTTTCTCACCCACAAATGCATTGAAAAACACCTTATTCTGAGCAGAAAACCATCTGCAGAGGTCTCATTTATCTGATCTCTCTGTGCCTATAGCAAAAATAATAATAAGTGTACATTTAAATAATTTTATCTTAAGCAAAAAATATCTGTCATTATTAGGGCAAGTTTAAAGAGGAAAGCAGCCAACAGGTCAAAAGAAAAAAAAAAACCCATAATATTTTGATTGGCTTTTTCATTGTTTTTGGAGAGTTCCTGAATAACACACTATGTAAGAGACAGCTACCACTTATTTTCTGTTTCACTGAAATTAAAAGTCAGTTTCAAGGGTAGCAACAATTCTGTCCAGCAAACAAATTGTCACAGTAATTTATCATCATGAGTTGTTTTTGTTTTAAGACTTGGTTTTCCTTTAGCAGTAAGAAAGCACTGATTTTAATTTCTCCTGCATTAAGAAAATCCTCTGTCTTAAAGCCCACACTCACCCTGCATGGGAAAGAACACATACTTTTTTCCAGAGTAACATCATTATTGACTGCACTGTAACAATCAGCAACTGCCATACACTTCACATCTCTCTTGGTTCTGTCCACCCACAGGCACTGAACCCCTTCTACTAGCAATTCCTTGGACAAACCAGAGACAATAAAGGAAAGCAAAGCCTGTAGAGTCTAAACCAGGTGGTGACTTGTACCAAAACATAAACAAAACTACCCCAAAAAACTACCCCAAAAAGCCTGAAGAACTATTTGTGAAGTTTCTGCTTATACTGTTTCTTGGAATATTCTAAAAGTACTGGAACTCTCAGCAGTCAAGAGCCACATATAGCCTTTTAAGTGACTCTCCTATGAGTCATTTTGCATTTTTTCTCCCACGATGCAAGTAGCCATAAATAGATGCAGGAATCCAAAAATATGAAGTTAGTTTTGTGGGAATTGTTTTCTTTACTTAAAAAGGGATGATGGTTGAAGGAAAGGAAAAAAAAAATCATACAGTGCAATACATTTAATTACATTTAGAATTGTCTAGGGAAAAGAATGATCTGAGCAAATTTAGCATCTGAAACAAAACCCAGAGTTTTACAGCACACCAAAATAAAGACACACGGAAATACAGAACTTTCCCAAAGTCAGAGTACAGGATGTATGTTTACTTTATGCAGAAATGATCACTGTACAGACTTTACTGTCATGCCTGATTAATAGATATCATAGTTTCCCCCTTCTTTTTGATCTACAGCCACTCAGAAGTACAAGGAATTTGACTAGCTTGTTGACGATGTTGCCTTGGCCCTGAAGTGATTTGCTCTTCCTTCATCAAGAAAATATCCTACAGTCAAATACATCTCACTAAAATGTATTTTTACAGAGACTCCAGAAAGTGACTGTTATTCTTGAGTATTTTATTTTTCACTAACTAGAAAGTCAAACAAAATCTGAAACTCCTACCAGAAAAATGAGGATTTAGGAAATTTCTAAAAATATCTGTGAAAATGATGAAAAATCATGAAAAGAAACGTCTTCAGAAAAATATTTTCTTTGCAAAATATAAATAAGTATTCTGTCATATTTATTGTACATTTGTTTGTTGTATAAATTTGAGCAATGAAAACTAAAAAAAGAGCTTCTTACATCTACTTTTGAAGAAAGCCCCAGAAAGAAAGATTTCCATCTTGATATCTCCAAGTATTTCTACTCGCTAAGACATTATACTTTGACATAACCATTAGTGATTTTTGAGAGCGTTTATTAGATAGATGGTTTTTACTAAAGTAACACAAGCAAAATTATATTGAACTTATGTTTACATGAGGTATGTTAGAAAACAGAATTGAAAATGTCCATATCACCGATTAAATTTCTAGCATTGCTACAATTATAGCTGAGATAACATTTTTTTTCCAAAATCTGGAGTATACAATTGCTAAAGGATTTGGAAAGTGTATGATAGCACAGGTATCACTGGAACTTTGATTCAATGGAATATTGATATTTCATTAGTATTGATCTTGAATCTTTGGCATAAAAATGTAAAATTCTTTTTTTAACAGTACATCTGTTAGCTATCCGAAGAGCAAAACACTGAACAAATATCCTAGAAAACAGATGTCTGCATGCAGAAAAATTACCACTATTCAAAGTTTCCAGACAAAATTCAAGGTGAAAAATAAGTGATGCATCATTGCCTCTAAAAGTAAAATCATTATTCTATCTTTTCTCTTACAACTTGAGTACACGTCCAGAAGAAAATGTACAGAATTTCTTTTCATGCCAAAGTTTTCAAATAGAATTAAACATTGCATAGTTCACTTTCCTGTTTCTTGTCCAATGAGCAGGAATGACTGCTTTAAAAGCAGAAGCAATCAGTCCAAGTAGAAGACACACACTCCACGTTCTTCAAAGAAAGTTCTTAGTCTCAATACACGAGAAAGTTTAATCCCTTTGTGCAGTTAAGCCTGTGCATTTATGAACTATTTCTTGACAGGAGCTTTGAAAATTGTCTTTCTAATGTTGGTATGAAACCAAGACGATCTAAGCAAAGAGGCGTTTTTCCTCTTTAGGCAACTTTTTTCATTAAAGACAGGTCTTCCAGTTCAAGGCCTGCAGTGTGAAGGAAAACATGCTGCTGTTGCTCAAGATTTATATGCTATTTAAGACTTAATTCCTCTGAGCTGTCAAAACATGACCTCTCAGCAGTTCAAACCTTCACCCAAAGAGAAAGACAACATTCACAAACACCTTGGGGCTCTCAAAGGGCGACCTGGCTTGCATCAGAGCTGGCACAAAAGCCTTTCTGCAATGGACAGTTCTCTTACGCAGTTAACAGCCAGCCTGAAAACAGCAACACGCCCTGAGATGCACATTATGGAGAAAACACTGCAGGTATGAAAGTCCTTCCTTTTATTTTGCTTTAGTATCAAGCAGTTCCGCTGTGCCCTATGGCTATGGCCCAACACTGCCCTGGTACCTGCTGGTGATGTCAGTGGCAGAGAAGGGCTCTCCACCTGGAACAGGCAGCATCCTGCATTGCCTCTGGGCACAAACAGCCCTTTCCCTCCTATTCTTGGCAAAGGACAGACAGGGAGGGTGAAGGCCTCCCACACTGACCCCCACATCTAAAACGTATGAGCACACACTGTCCCTGGCAACCTGCGTGGCAGCTTGTTCAGCTGGTGTTAGTGCTACACCACAGGGTTGTGCAACTACCACCAGGATGACAGGCTCAGTCACTGCTCTCCTCTCAGCTCCAGCCCCACAGTGCAAATGGCTGATCCAGCAACAGGAAAACTGCACCAAATTAATCACAACTCATCTTCAGCAGAGAGCATGGTAGTCCAGATCCCAGCTACAAAGTACTACGTTGAGCAAATTACAAGAGAAGTTTCTTCTCCTGTATGTCCAAGAACATAAAAATGGCTCTACATAAGCTACACCATAGCAGTTCCCCCACTGCCCAGCCCTGGCCCATTTCTGTTTGTAAAAACTATCTTTTACAATCACATCTAGATAACCACTGCTAATGACTCACTGAAGCACATTAGTAATCTGGGATTTATGCCACCTTTTTTTCAGTCAAGACTGATTAAAGTGATTTGGCAATACTGCAAACATAATTCAGCATTTCTGGCACTGTTTAGAAAACTGTGATCACAGTTTCACGTGTATTAAGTAGGTGGTCATCTGAAAAATTTCATGCTGACGAATCCAAAGAACATATATTCAACCAGCCATTTCAACTGTGGGTGAAAAAGATGGGTGGGAAAAGAAGAAGATAAGATCCAAGAGGGTATGATTAAGCAAAAGGATAAAACTCAGCATTAAAAATAGACATTGTGCAATGCCATCTCAAGTGTTGCATTTTACATTAACAACAATTAGAAACCAAAACTTCTATAAAAATACAGACAACTCATTTTGATACAACACACCTTCTTACAGTAATTTTTTAATAAATTATCAAATTGCAACAATGTTTCTCCCCCACACCTCCTCCTGCCTTTCAACTTTGCCTGAAATCAGTTCTCTAAAGCCAGGAGCAAACCCATTTTGCTTCAAGCATTCTTCTGGCATCAGGAAATGGAAACAGGGTATAAAGTTAATTAAGAGCATGATATTAAAAGCTGTGGTATCAGCAAAGTGAAGGTGCAGACAGCAGCAGATTTTCTGGGACTTTCTATGAGAGAACTTGTCTCCACTTCCATCTGAAAGCCAGTGCCTAGTGCTCTGAATATGGAACTTCAGTTAAAGCCTGGAAGTCAAACAGCAAGAGATTTCAGATTCAAGCAGATGTAAGAAAGAAATTCCAGGTCCAACAGGTAGGGACTACTGCTGCTACATGGGGCTATGCTTTTGTTTGGAGGGTTTTCACACAGTTGTTAGCAAATCCTTTCCAGAGGAAAAATAGGCCGGTCAGCCTGACAGTGCAAACAAATGACAGGGTACATGTCCAAAGCCTTCCAATGCATGTCCCTCTCATCACCCACCACCATGTTTTCCAGTAAAAATCATCTTCATGGGGGCATCACAGAGCTCCCACTCCAGCTTAATGTCCCTCCTGTTCAGAGAGGAGACTCCTTCCCTACTACTCATCTTACCTACTTTACTCATTATGTCTGTCATTTCAAGGATATCCACACTCATCATTACTGGCAAGAACATCCCTCTTGAGCCTAAACTCTGCCTTCATTTCCACCCCTGCTAGCACCTAATGCTGAGTGTTGCAGAGGAATTTAGTATCTGATGAATGCAATGTCATACTCACTCACCAGTACCAAAATACCACTTTCAAATGTGAATGTGACAGGAGGTCTCTGGGAAGGGCCTTTTTTTAACATTTGAAGCACACAGACACAGAATAACAGGTCTGAACAGCATATGGCAGAGTTTCTTCGTGTAAAAATCAGACAAAAAAGAGCAGGACGTGCCTGAAAGGCAACATGGAAAATGGCTTTAGCTAGGCTGCCAGAAAAAGAGAAGAGTTATCAACTGTGCTGTTATTTTGATAAATATAAGCACATTCTATACATATAGAGGTGCAGTTGCTTTTTCTCCAAGAAAACTTCCCTAAATCTTACTGAAAAATATTAAAATATGTAAATATGTTTACATGTTTTACAAAACATGTAAAACAATCCAAGAAAACTATCCAATGGTAAAAAGGAAACATAGCTTTGTCTTCCTTTTCAACTTTCAGCTACCTCCCTATTATCTTACTCACAACTCCTGCTCTCAGCCCTGTACAACACATCATTTAGGAGAAAACCAGGTCTACACCCAGATTATTTCCAACCACATATCGCCCAACAGGAGAGCACAAATATATCCTGCACCATTTTATCATCCCACTCTCATCAGCAAACAATAATCTCTGATAAATGCAAAACTCTATGACAAAATATCTCTACTAAAGAAAGCAAACTTAAAAAAAAAAAAAAATCCTTTCTCTACAGTTACCCACCCGCACAATGTATTCAAACACTGTTAACCAAACCCTTCCTACACACACACCCATTCACCTTGTAAAAGGGTACACAACAGCTGTTCCAAAGCAAACAGGGAGGCAGGTGATGGGATGGGGAAGGGCAGGAAGCAGCTCTTGAGAGACAGAGGCTGACTAGAACCACTTCTCATGCTGCCTAGCCTGCACAAGGATAGAATTATTACCTGTGGGATGTTACTTAATTGTAGTTCAGTAAGAAACAAAAAACCCCCTTTATATCCCATATGCCACAGTACTCGGAGCTACCTGACAGGAAGGACTACGAAGCAACATTTTAGTAATGCATCAAACCTTTGGCTTCAGCACACAACAACCACAAGTGTTTCACCTTGACAAATGTCCTAACCAACCAGAAGTAAAAAGCTGTTCATTTGGACCAAAAGAGTAAAAAGTGGTATGTATCTTGCAGCTGAGGGAAACAGGAAAGATGAGATCACGAATGCAGAGTTACCGACAATATGGATAACAAGCCATTTCCTTGGTGTCAATGTCATGTTGAAGACAGTCAACTGAACAACCATGGTTTTATTTTTAAGTCATCTTTCTTCCTCTCTGGAAATTAATTACATTTGCATATTTCTTTCTACCCACAGGGTAGTGATTAAAGAAGTTTTCATATTAGTAATCATCGTCACTAAAATCAAAGTAGCTGAGAGTATTTTAGGATAACCATGCAAAGTGAAATATTATTTCTATATGCATCAGCTACAATTAATGTTTTTCTTTGATTTAAGTATCTATAGTTGTCAACATGGGAACTATATGCCTCATGCTTCACTTCTAAGTTTTCTTTCTTCCTTTTATGCTTTAGGAGGCTGATTTTGAAAGTAGAGCAAATTCTTATCACTTAAAAATTCTACACAGACCCTGTACAGGACCTTCTAATTCACACAGTGCCTTGAAGGTACTCCTTTCAAGCATTAGTTTAGTATTTGGAAAATTTATTTTGCAGAGGGCTGCTTCTCCTTTCATTTTCTTTCTGAGAAATGCAAATCTCCCAACTTCTAAACTTCTGCATACTTTCACTTTCTGACTGCTAATTCTGTTAATTCACTAGTACCAAAATTACCTGAGAGCTCATAGTTCCCCTTCTTTTTTTATTTGGTTTGTTTTTTCTCTTTTGGAGGGTCGTTTTGGTGGGTTTTTTTGCTTTTTCAAATCTTCCATCTTGCATCTCTATGTTCTCCTGATCTTCAATGACAATTCTAGAGTGTCTTCCATTATCTCCCTCCCAGCAACTACATAATTAAAATGACAGATAAATTGTGTTCCCTATCTATTCCATAAACTGATGTCAAGGTCTTTTAAAGTCTGTGTGCCTAGAACTCATATATACTTCTGTCACACTTTCACAGGCAGCCCATGCCTCTCAACTTGTGCTCTGCAAGTACCCTTTCTGTTCAGGTATATCTCTTGCCACCTTCATGGCTTCCCTGTTACAACTGATCTAAATTCTAGTCTCATCCCAATCTGCAATCATAACTGCAGCAATGAGGAAAAAGGGGCCACTGAAAAAAATCCCCTTTTCCTTCTACTTATAGAAGCAACAGTTACATTTTTCTTGGTTTTTTTTTTTTAATTCCCAAGATCTTGCAACATTTTAGGTAAACTGAAGCTCCCTCCTTCCAGAGCCACACAACTTTACCCTCCCTAGAGGAATGTGTCTTCATGGGCTCTCCAAATTGGATGCTAAATAATAAACAAACAAAACCAAAAACAAACACAAAAACAAAGGGGGGAGGGGGAAGAATATAGATGGATTTTTAGCACTTCCTGCTTCCTCCAATCCTCAGATCTCACAATTTAAATTATCCCAACTGTTCACAAGCTCTAATTTATAAATCTCAGCAGCAGGTCTCAGATTATCAGAGTACACCGTATCTCAGAATCTTGAAATGCTTCTTGGAGGGCACTCATCTTGACAGGAAGGGTCAGAGTATGGGAGCAGCTTGAAAATAAATGCATGAAACAACCATCTCAAAACCTCTATTTTGGAAACTGTATAGCTCCTGATATTGCTCTGCTGCAGAAATGCCACAAAATGGACTTGTATGCATTTCACTAACTTGTCACTTTCTAAAAGCTCCAGGTAGATGCAATACATACAGATACTGATGTCAGCATCAAACTGGCATTCCGTCCATAATTTTGCATCATGAATCCCTAAAACAATGAACCATATACAATAAAACAAATCCAGATGTATTTAGAAGCCCATACATAAGTGGGGTTTGCCCATTCTCGTAAGTACTGTGAAGGGCCTCAGAGAAACCCAGAGATTTTGTAGAAGCTCCAACAAATATTCCCTCAGGATTCACTGGTGCTTCTGATAATTTTACATGTCTCAAAATACTCCGCCTTTTCCTGAAAGTCTCAGGTCCTTGAAGCATGTATTACACATAGGAAAGACAAAACCATTCACCTTACTGGTATCAGAATAAAGTTTGTAAACATGCCTGACAAGGCAACTTGTTAAAAGGGCAGGACATAGGTTAGCATGCATCAGCACCATTCACAGGCACAAAACCAAAATTAAGACATGCAGGTTTTTTCAGGAAGAGAAGAATTTCAGGTGACCACACAGCATGCTATTCTATTGTTTTTAATGGGGAACTACCTAAAAGCTCCAAAAGCTGGGAGACAAATACAAAGTCTATTGCAAGGATTATTTCAACAAGCCTCACAATTCTGAAGGCTTCCTGTGATTTCCAAATGCCCAAGGTTGATAATACTACTGCCACATACATTTCTTGATACCCTTTTTTAACTGCTGCATGTAAAACTTAGGCTCGTGACTTATTTTACTGGAGACATGCCTACTACGGTTTCTCCTAAAATAACCTTATACTGGATTCTTACAACCACTTTCAAAGAACTATTTTCCCTCCCATAAATCTCACCAGTAAGCTCACCAGGTGCTCATGCCAAATGCAAATTTCCAGAGTCAGAAGTGGAAATGGGAGGGGTAAAAAGGTGCACTTATGAACTTCCACTCTCAGACTGAATGCTCTCAGAGGCATCCTTGCAGAAAACTACCATGATGCAGAGGTATTCCAGCCCCTACCTGTCAGACATGGTGTGGAAGATAGGCTCTAGTGAAAACTCCTGGGATGAACTATCCTGTTCACATACACATAGCAGTGGAGAGGACCTATATTGTTTGCCTTCTTTCTTCACACAGCAGCAGATACCTCAGAAGCAAACACATTCTGGAGATTGTAGCACTCCAGCCCTAAACAGGAGATGTTCAAAGCAACCCCAGACTGCAACAGCAAGATGGTAATAAAATGGCACACTGCTGTTCCAAGAGTAAGAATTAACATTTTACTTTCCAAGCTGCGGCACCCTGAGTTAACTCTGAGGTAAGGGAAACAAGGGGGAAAACGTGCTTTTGTACCTTCAGGGTAACAGGACGGAAACAAAACAAGGAGGAAACTTAAGAGAACCACAGAAATAAAGAATTTCTATTCCTATGCCAGGTCTATGTGTGACATTTACATATCAAAACATGAGAAGTTTTCACTGCTCTTCCTGAGAGGGGAAATCTCTCTAGAAAATCACTGACCCTCACAATTCATTCCCTGCATATTGAAGCCCCAAATACCTGCTTTCTGCTAGAACTGGAAAGCAGTGTTTTTAGAACAGCTCTCAAAGTCTCCCTGTGCTTAGCAGCCAGTCTAACTGCTGAGCTGCTTCTCCAACAGCATCTCTTCTCTCAGGGCAATATTATCCTGCTGGGAAGTAACAGACATTATGCACTCACTGAAAAGCAGCACAATACATACACCAAGAGCCAACAGTGGCCCTGTGATGACTTCTAATGGCTTTATTTACATCTCACTGCTCATTTTACCTATGAGATTTTAATACAATTGCTCAGTTCACATCCAAGCCCTGCAGGGTTCTGAAGATCCCAGTTTCTGAGAGCACCTGGACACTTACTGTTCTGCTGTAACTGGGCTACCTATGTTATACAACAGAACTGCTGAATATTTTACATAGGCACATTCGTTCAATATATTAATAAGATTTAGTCTGAAATCTTCCCATAATTGCATAGAGCACACACATCCAAAACTCTCACTGTAAACTCATTCACTGTAGAAGCTTTCATACAGATTTCTTGACTGTATTTTGCTGTGTTTTCTTTTTATAGAGTATATAATCATCTGGTCATAAAAGATTGCTTGCTTCCAGTTTGAAAGCCTCTTGGGAACACACAACCATGACCTGCCATTCATATATTAAGTACAGAACATTTCAAACACCATGTCGGGGGTTGAGAATTTCTTCCCATTCCTGTTACTAAGCAACAAATAGTTAGATGTTTAGAGCAATCAAAAGACAAAAGGTGGGCTTGGGCGAGGCAGGGTAAGGGAACACCCGGCCCTTGGAACGGCTCTCCCGTTCTCGTGGTTCGGACGCTGGGAGGAGAGGCTGCTCTTTGCTTTTCGGCTGGGACCAGAGGGAATCCAACCGAGCCCTGTTTTCTCTTCTCCTGACTGGGTGAGCTTGGATTCAACCTTTTCTCCCCACTGGGAAGTGCACGTTTTCCCCCGGGCTGTGTTTCCTCGCAGCTGCTGCCGGGAGAGTCCCGCGGCCTCTGCTGCCTGTCCCCCCCCCGCCCCCCCGCCGCACGAGACCGTGGCGTCAGCTGTGACTGCAGAAAATCCTCGCTAGCTGGCCGGCAGAGAGAGAGAGCCGGCGCCCGCCCCTGCTGCCCTGCTGCTTTTCGCTGCCCTGCGTCCTCCTCAGCCTGCCCACCATTACAGCTGCTGGACGCTGACCTGACCCTGCGCCACAGCGCCACCTGCAGCCGCTCGGGAGTCATCGCACCTGCCCTGCCCGACCGGGAGCTCAACAGCGCCCCTGCTGCTTGCAACCGTGATTACACCACACGGGCAAAGGCTCAGCAGCTCACAAGCCATCTGCTATTGGTTTTCTGGTTCTAGCTGTGGTTGCTATTATTGTTATTGCTTGTTTATAGATACTAGTAAAGAACTGATATTCCTTTTTTCCCATACCTTTGCCTGAAAGCCCTTGATTTACAAAATTGAATAATTCGGAGGGAAGGAGGAAAGGAAATCACATTCTCTGTCCTGGGGGAGGGTTCAACCTCTCTCGGCAGACACCTGTCTTTCAAACCAAGACACACCATGACACAGAAATTACAAAAAAAGACAGAAAGCTAAGTGAGAACCTGACATAGAATTAGCAAGGCTTGTTTCCATATCCATCTCTAGATCAAGTGAAGCTGTAAATTCATAGCTCATGTTGGATGTCTGTATCTCTAGCACTGCTACCATAACCACTAGTATTTCTAGCAGAATGCAGTTCTTACTGGTACTTCTTGGAAAGGGTAACTCCCCTAAAATATAGACTGGGTCAAACCAACAGGAACATGTATTCTTGGGTAATCTTGTTCTTGCCAAAAGAAACATATTGTAGAAAAGATTCAATCAGAGCATATGTAGTTTTCTCAAGTCTTACAAACTTTGTAAGATGAAGTCTGTCTATTATGTGAATAAAAAACCCCTAAGTAATGCTGACAACTTAGATGGCAGTAACCATACATTTTGGGTATTGCTCAACACGTTTCCTTGCAGTTGTTTGAGAAAAGGTACATTGCTTGGGAAGAGAAAGAGTTTTGCTATACATCAAAGCAAAGACACACTTCAACATTTCCACTGTTCTCACCAAAAGGGGAAGAGAAGGAAAATTTCTGTTTACAGTGAAAGCAGTTCCTTGCTAACACAAGATTTCCCCTATTTTTCTTATGGCCAAGTCATTTAAATGCCATCACTAGTACCACAGTATTTTAAAAACCTCTTATTTGCCGCTGCATGTCAAATGTTAGGCTGCCATGCCACTGAACAATACCTGAGATACATGGGCTCCCATGAAGTGAATGAATATTTTGTAAAGCACTTTCTAATTTTCAGCAAGAGAGGAGCAATCAGAAGGTGGGACTGGTAGCATCTCTGTCTGTAACTATGCCTGATCAATACCACTTCTTAAAAGAGTATTATTTTCATTTGCTTACATTTTTCCAAAGTGTGTGCCCGGAAATTTTTTATGCTGAGTGTTTGTCTCAGACTGGTTTTAAAAGAACAATCTTCAGTTTTAGCTAAAACAGTTCAGCTACTACCAACAGTAAGGTTTTAAAAAAAATGTTTTGCATAATATAGAAAAAAACCCCCAACTGTCAGTCTTTCCTTTCTATTCTAATCCTTTAAAAAGTTGCAGTAAACAGATCCAGTAGAGGTTAACTCACAACTAAAATCTCCAAAGATGCCAAAAGAATGAGTACTCTTGATTTCCACAGGGAACACAGCTGCATGTGCACTGTCTTACAGGCTCCCCAAAGGGTTCAGAAGACAGTTCCTCATAATAAGCATTCATCAGTTTGGCTGAATATTGAACTCAGCCAACAGAATCTATATTTCTATGACAAACCTTCAGGAATGGGAAAGAAATAGCAAATTCAAAAAGACAGGGAAAGATGGCCAAACCAAAGGAGCAGGACAAGTAACCAAAGAGAAATACTGGCAAGTTGTCAGAAGACCAGGACTGAGCCTTGGAGGTAGAGATAAGGTCAGAAACAACTTGGCTGAGAGGAATCATAACAGTAAAGAGCTGGGAAATTGCCAAGAATGGGCAAACCAAAGAGATGGGACAAGTAGCATACACAGGAAAACCAAGGGGTGCAGTCTAAACTGGTGCAAGGAGGCTGGGAACCATCTCTGGGAATGGGAGAGATGCTGGACACAGATTTCAAGGCAGAACCAGCCAGCTTCTGCAGAAAGAATAAAGTACCAACTAGCTTGGGTGTCCAACTCAAGACATCCATGATTCTACTTTTGAAAATACACAGCCTTTTACATAATAAATGCAGAAATACCTGGGAGGGACTTAGCAGTTCTACGAAACTGAAACCAGATCTTAAATCGGGCACAGAAAATTTGAGAAATATTGTACTGACCAATGGCAAAAGGAAAATTTTCAGAGACTTGCTTTGCACCACACAGAAACTCTGGGGAGTGTCACAGGCCTCTGTAAGGATGCAGCTCTCAAATGAAAAACAACTTTGTCTTCCTCTTCCTTTAATCTCTGGCTTTACTTGCTCTAAAATTTCCAATTTCTGCAACAAATAAAGCTGTTACACTCACTGATGTCCTTTACTGAACAGTTCATCCCCAGATTAGACCCCTCCTGTGCACTAAATAGAACAAGAGGAAAGTAGATCATCTAACTAAAGATTTAGCATAATTGGAATCCACAAAGCCAAATTCTGGTTACATGGATTGCTCTTTTAAGACAGATATTTTGACAGCAGTGTAAGTAATTTGTGGTTTAAAATGCTGTATTCATGCTTATAACTGTTGTGTTTATATGGAGCAGCATTGCTTTCCATTCAGCAGGAAATCAGTTCCAAACACTTCTCCCAGTCTCAGAAATGATGATGAACAATCCATCCACACTTTAGGAGTAGAAGTTATGATCACTAGAAAACCTCAAGGATCATGTTCATCCATGTTTGTAGAAATATGAGACCAGACAACAAAGCAAGTTCATGAGTCCAGAGGGAGTTAAGTGTCACAGACCAAAAGCTTCCAGCTTCCAGCTCTAACTCCAACTTTTAAATATGGATATTTACACATTACTTTTCTACTGATATTATTATCTACTGGTATCATATTAATTGTTGCTGTAATTGTCTGTGTGATACCATACAATTTTGAACTTTAAAAAGTGACCCATAAAGCCTGGAAGGGGTAAGATACCCATGAGATAATTCTCCTGTGCAGATAATGTCAATACTCACAAAGTACCTGAGAAATGCTCAACAGACCTCTGGACTTGGACAGGACGACTTATCACAAACTTTACATTTTACGTGCAGCATCTTCCACAAGATAATACCCAAGAACATTTTCTTAAAGAAATTATGCAGTGTTCAATAAATTTTGATATTTACAGAAGTTACCAGAATTAAAAACGCACTAGCATATAGCACTTTATGGTAAAAAATATAACAAAAAAACGGCACAGGGAGCTCAGCAAGTAGCTGTGGTGACTGAAGATATTAGCTTGCTGCTGGTTCAAGTTTACGACCTCCCAAGCCAAGTCAATGGACCAGATCAAGTGAACACCCTCCAGAAATGTCAAGCCAACAGTTTAAATTAAGCTGCTGAACTTTGCACTAAAGTTGCTGAAGCGTAGGGACACATTTCATTCCACCTGCCCTGCTGTGGGAGGCAGTAGTTTCCAACCTAGTGAACATAAAAAGTAGCTACAGGATCAAAATCACTTTTAGTGGCAAGACAAAATGTAGGTGGGTAAGGGGAAAAACTAAAAAAGTTAAAATCTTTAGTGATTTTTAGAGATCAATACCTACTTTATTCTGAGCAACACCAAAAAAAAACCCCCACAAGTTGTTTTTTGAAAGAGCACTATGAAAAATTAGAGGCCTAGCAGAGTGTGGAAAACTATTCCTTAACACTGGTCATCACATAGAAAATGCAGAAAAGGAGCTAAGTAAAAACCAGAAGAGACTCCAAGCAGGCCAAGCATTTTTAAAATGCATTATACAGAGCCATTTATTTTCTGAGATCTTATCATAACTCCTGAAGACTGGACAATTCTTTAAAAATTCTTCTTAAGTCTGAATCCAAGCTTTGGAATGCCAAGGGTTAAGACTTGAAACACAAACCAGAATTATAGAAAAGTCCAATGTCTAGCCTTAGCAGTAAACCTAGTACTGCACTTCAACAAAACAGATTTAACGACTTTAAGTGGAAGAACAAATTCCCAGCAAATCTATGTGCCTCCACTGCTAGCTGTAATTTCCACCTTAGAGACTTGTCCTACTCATGGCAAAGAGAAATTCCAGGCATCAAATTCTTTCTAATCACATTTCATTTTGCTGGAAGGAAGTTAGAGAAAACTCAGTGATACACAGGGTAAAGCCAGGTAGAGCATTTTTTTCAAGCCCAGAGTTAATCTGGACATTTTAGCCTTGTATAAAAGGAGCAAACTGAGCATGTGCAGAGGCATTCACAGGAACTGACTACAGCTGCAGGATTCTGCACAGTTTGCCACACTGCAGTAACACCTTAGCTATAAAATGCCCCCAAAGAATTGAAGTGTGCTGTTTCCAAAGATTTGCAAGATCTGTACATATATGCTTCCTATAATTAGTCATATGGTAGGAAGAATAACTAGTCTTCTAAAAGTTTAAATGCATGGTAAAACATATTATTTTGTTAAGCAAGACTAAAATAACCATATTTGAGAGAGCAGATGACCCCAGCACCTCAAACACCTTACCTAGCAATGGGAGTTAGCAGCACACAAACCTTGTACCAGGCCTTTGTGTGCAGGTTCTCACTCAGAGTGGCACAGCCCCACTTGCTTCCCATATGCTCAGATTCAGTATGCATCTGCCAGGGAAGTCCAGCTATAAAGCTCAGCCCCTGCTTTTGCATCCTCTCCAAGCACACCCCAGCTGGAGCTACAGGTTCGGAATGCTTCCAGATTTTTTCAGAAATTACAATTCCAAAGTGCTCCACTGGCAAACACTACTAAACATTGATGAGAAGCACATTGAATGAATTTTTCTTTCACTGTCCTCCTTCCTGTACTGTCTTATCCTCTACACTTATTTCCCTTCTCATCCCTCCTCTATATCCACACTCTTTTTCTCCTATGCTCCTCCCTTCCACCTCACTCAGTTACCTCCTTCACAAGATCTGTTGTCTGCAACAATCTGGAATAACACAGCTGTATTCAGAGAGAAGCAACTCACATACAACAGGCTTCTCTGTCAGCACACCACAGCAGTAGATGCACAAACAAGATGCAAGCATTCATGAGATATGCAAGAACATTGAAGGGCTCATACTTGCATGAGTGGGCCAGGTCTAAACATAACGGCTCAAGAACGTCAATGTCTTTTTGAAAATATCCTGCTGGTTTCATACAACGTCTTAGCAGTATCTCACTGCTGTACGTAATGAGTACTTTTAGTGGATACTGATGCAAATTCACAAACCTCTGTTGAAGAGGAATCCTTGGTCACATATGACAAGGTGGACAGAAAGTCACCTTCACCCAAGGTCAAGATCTCAACTTGCCTGGAAACTAGGGGGAAAACGACATTAGTCTCTTATATTTCATCAAGATGGTTTTAGCTAAGTTAGGATGCACCTTGGTACTTCAATTTCACAATCGCTATTTACTGCATATTTGGCAAAATTATCATAAATTCAAGAATTTCACACTCAATGGAAGTCCAGAAATAGCCTTCTTGCTGAGTGAATATGCTTTATTGAAGGCTTCAAATGCTGTTTTCAGGAAGTGCTAACATATTCCTCTGTGAGACAGAGAAGTGGCTGGATCAATGGGCTGACAGAAGCACAGTGTCCACCTGTGTTGGCTCCTGCAACATCATTAACCTCAGTTTCTGGTTCGGGGAAAATAGAGTAGTAACTGCCAGGAAAGCCTGGAGTGTTTGCCTTCCATTATCTCCGGTACCCCTCCCTTACCGTGTGCCACACAAACCACAAAGACTGGCTATGACCCCACCACTCCCCTGTGCAGTCAAGACACACGCCCTCCTCTCAGTCACCTCCTTAATTTACAAATGTCCCTGTTCTTCACTTGATACACTCTTCATTCTCAACCTGCTTTGTCTTGACTGTTCCTTGGTTTTGCCTCACATGCCACCAGTCTGTGGCAGTGCTTCCCTTACAGTAAGCAAAGCACTACAGAGAACAGAACGTGGGAAGCAAAGGAAGGAGGGCAGTGGTAGCGGGAAGTGCCTGTGAAGCAGGAAAGGGAAATGCCTCCTTCTATTTGAGAGCCAGAAGAATCAACTTCATCTAGACTAAAGAGCTTATCTTATTAGGTAAAGCAGCAATAGGTGTGATTCAAACACATTTGAGGCTATGCCTATCTGTCTGACAGATGTGGATGAAATAGATACACCCAATAGCTTTGTTCTTCCAAGGTCAACAACATTTTCCAACAATGTTTCTGCAAAGGATGTGTGTTTGAGACTTAGGTAGATAATCCAACAATGGATAGGAAATTCAGTTTGTCAGACAAGAAACAGGAAAGGAAGCGGCAAGCAGAAGCAAAGAGCGTGTAAGACAGAGCTCTGAGCTGTGGAGCTGTGCTGCCTGCATTATGTGATCTCCCATCTCTCTTCAAGGACAACAGGTAGAGGTTTCAAACTTCATTTCCAAGCAAGGCAATTGTTCTTCATATCTGTTCAAGAAATGGGGAAGTTTTTCCAACTAAGACATCTAAAAAGGGGGTCCAAGAGGTATTCTTGTATTCTAACGGTGTATCTTACGCACTAGCAATTGGGCAATTAAAATTTGCTGTAGTAGAGCACAGCCCAGAAGCCTGAATTAAATCTTAACAAGGAAACAAGAACTGAAATGGGATCTTTGGCCTTTGCCTTTTCCTTCCTAATTCTAGTAAACTAATACAGAGGCTGAGGAACCAGATCATATAGGAAATGAAGCAGTCATTTCTCCTAGCAGACAGTGCACTCCACAGGGAGAACTTCCATTTAACACAGCATATGTACAATCAGACCAGACTTGAACCGGTCTAAAAGATGACTAACGACATCCAATCCTAAATATGTATGAGATTTTAAGACTGAAAATTCTGCTACCTGAGAAGACGCACAGAATTTTGTCTCAGCTGACAGCGAGACAGATGTAAGCAAGTTTTTGCAGAGGTATCATCACTGTCTTCAGTAATGGAGCCGAACACCCTCTAAAGATCACACAGCTTTTTTGCCACACTTTGGCAGGGTTCTTTGTTTCTCCACGGCTCCCTGCAAGCTACCACCCACTACAGATTAAGTTAAAATTAGCTTATTAAAAAGAAATTAAATCATAGGCAAAGTTGTCATGCATCTAGCAAAATGCACACAGCCTAGATACAGAAACAGCCTTGAAAACAGCCCTGAAATCATGATTTGCTATCAGCTTAGTACTGCAGCAAGGAGCAATGAGTAAAAGAAGTCACATCCACCCCAAAGTTTGGAAAGTGCCAGAACTCCTAAATTTAAGAACATTGAATGTCAAGTTCTTTCCAAAAATACATATGCCCCCCCGCCATTTGCTCCCACCTAACATTTGCATAGAGTCAGAGAGACTTGTGAAAAAATTGGCAAGATATTGCATTCTCTGAGTTCCTAGAAGCAAGGCAGCCCACTGAATTAAGATCTTCAGAAGCAGGAAGAAAAACTTAATAAGCTTTTAATTAAGAGCTTTTGTGAAAAGCATTAGCAAACAGTTGCTCTGCAATGGGCAACTGCAAAGTAATCTTGTTTTCAGCGCAACAGGGTTTTTTAGAGTTTGAGGGCAGAGACAAAGATGAGTCTCTGCCTCTGTTGCTTCAGAAGTAACCCAGCAAGACCTTCCCTGCTAGATCTCTACTACCAGCCTAGACAAGCTCAACACCAGAGGCTTCTGCAGAAAGGATGATATCGGCCTGCCGATGGAGAGCTCCTGTCAACACCATGCTGAACCATCCAGGCAAAAGCCCCTCTAGTGTCTCTGCAGTCCATGCTGGGCTCTGACTAGCATGTATTGACTTCACTCATGGTATGGAATGCATGCAACTGGGATAAAGCTTCAAGTTCATTCTTAACGCTTCTCCGCCAAACCCACGTAAGACGGATGACGGTGCATCAGTACTGCAAAGGCATTTCTACCATATTTCACAACCATATTCCAGCTCAATAAACGGGCAAAAATCTGAAATATGCACCAAACTAAACACACAATCTGCTTCCTTTTAAGGCTTCTCAGCATGGGAAAGGAGCCGTGCAACCCGGCCTGTAATAAATTAGGGGGGTTAAGCATCGCCTCCGCATTCTGTTTACGCGCTGTGCCATCCACGCACGCTGTTTACACGCACCGCAGCAGCCGGCCAAGGCTCGGGACGAGCCGCAGCGAGCGCCGGGCGCGCACGGCCAGAGCCGGCAGCGCTGCCGGTGACAGCGCCGGCGACCGAAGCCCGGCGGGCAGGGCCTCCCCAAGATGGGGCTCGGCCGTGCCGCCCGCCGCGGAGCCGCCTCCCGCCGCAGCCGCACGACCCCGCCGCGCTCGGCGCTCGGCCCCGCCCGGCCCCGCGCCTTCTCCCCGCTGCCCCCCGCTCCGCGGCCGCCCGGCCGGCGCCCCTCGCTCACCTCCGCAGCCGCGGCTCGCCGGGCACCGCCCCGCGGCAGCCACCGGCCCCGCGCCCTCAGCGGCTCAGGCGCCCGCCCGCTCTGACGGCGCCGGGAGCGGCGGCCCCGCCCCGGGCCTGGCCCGGCCCCCTGCGGCCTCGGCCCGGCCGGCAGCGCCCGCCCGCCCGGGCTGCACCGGGAGCGCCTCACGCTGTCCCCGCGGCTGCCCGAGCCAGGCTGTGCTCGGTCATCTCCGGCTCCGGAGGATCCAAAATTATAGAAACTGGCATTCTCTTGTATCTCCATCTGCAGTCAGGCATTGGGGGTTTTGAGAAAGAAAATGCCACGGGTCTGCAAAGTACCCACACCACAGCTGTGATGATTGAGCCAAACAATTTGAGCCGGCAATAAGACAAATGGGTTTGTCTTATTTCTAATATTTTATCACAGAATCAATTATATTGGAAAAGACCTCTGAGATTGAGTCCAACCTATGACCAAACACCACCATATCAACTAGACCATGGCACTAAGTGCCACGTCCAGTCTATCACACATCTCAAGGGATGGGTGACTCCACCGCCTCCCTGTGCAACCCATTCCGGTGTACAATCACCCTTTCCACGAAGAAATTCTTCCTAATGTCCAACCTAGATTTCCCCTAGCACAGATTAGCACTATGTCCTCTTGTCCTGTCGCTGGCTGCCTGGGAGAAGAACCTGATTCCCACCCCAACCTGGCTACAGCCTCCTTTCAGGGGGTTAGAGAGAGCACACTGAAAGAACGTAGGAAGAGGTCACAGTCCAGCTCTGGATCATTCTATTATTTTTACATGGAGCACAAAAACCAACAAGAACACAGGTTACTCACAAGTTACCTTGTGGGAACTTCCAGGAGGGAGATGAGAGGCTCCTGCACGGAGGAAAGACACTGAAGGAGGTAATTAGAGAGACACACTTATCTGGATGCCTCCAGCCAACTGTGCATGACCTGCAGGGGACTGCTGCCAAGTACCAGCTGAGTCAGTCCCAACACTGCTCTAGTGTAAGAATTTTAATTTGCCTGTTGCAATTCCCTCGTGCTGGAAGGTGCCAGCTGAAGTCCCCAGTACAATCTTAATTTGGATAAAGAAGCCAGGAGAGGCAGCTTGAATTTTTCATTTTTCTTTCTGCATGTCATTGGAGAAAATTCCATTAATTTTCCCTGCTTCAAAATCTCACAGAACTTACAGAAGAGTTTTCAATGCATAGTCCAACATGCATAATTTTTATATTTACCTTTGCTCATAGTTTAGCACAAAGCCAATGAACCCCGCCACATTTTTTAACAAAGAGACAGAAAATAAAGTTCCTCTGCATACCATGAAAACTTTAAGCCATCCTTGCATAAAAGTATTAAATATACCTGGTGAGGACAGGCTAGAAAGCAAGTAGATATTGTCATTAGCACCTTTCAATTTAAATACACATTATTTAATACACAGCACTAAGAAGGAAAAAAATCATAGTTTATTTGCAGCTGATGACATTTTTAATCATCATCAACCAAAGTACAACCTTTTTAAAGAGCAGACTTGGATAACTCCCCACCAAGGACTCTGGAAGAACGATGGTTACTACTGATACTCATTTAGTATTAGGGAATCATAACAGCACTAAAACCCAAGGGACCAGAAGGGCCTTATGTTGCACCAGTGTTGAAGGAGGATGTGGAGACTCATCATGTTATTTGTAGGCAGAGCAGTCTGAATTACCCAGGGCAAAATACAAGAAAACCCAGCAGGGTAGGAATGGTTAGGCTAGAGAGGTTTTCCATTTACCTAATTTTTTTGGTATGATGTTTTCTTAATCTAAGAAATCTGTAAGTAACAAAACCTCACAAACAGAGGGGAGTTTTATTTCAGTAGAGTACTTAGAGAGCTGCTCTGGGACCATTACCAAGTTTAAGACTATTTCACTTCTTCAAAGGTGGATAAGCATGTACGAACTCACTGACAATTGTATTTGTGGACAACCCAATAGATGACACTGTGATGAACAAAAAAACTGGGCCATCATATAAAAGTCCTGGAACAGATGATAAAGCATACTGTTCAAAACTACTTAATAGCCAAATCTCAGGTTATACATCCAGGAAAAGAACACAAAGCTGTACCTTAGGAAAACAAGCCGTACACTGGGAAAACATCAGAGTGAAAAACTACTGACTCTGAAAAAGGCATCAGGGTCATAAGGGACAGGGAGTTGAACATGAGATCCCAAACTGACACGGTGTATTAAGTGACAAAATGTGACACTCACCTTGGAAGCACAATCAATAATGTACAAAGAAAGTGGGGATTTTACCTGTATGTAGATCAATGAAAAAAAAATGTAACAGTGGTTTATCTCCTTCCTGAAAGAAGATTGCAAATCTGTGAGGGGACTAAGGAAGGCAGGTATAACACAGGATATTAGGAAGTCATTCCATGCATTTCATTGAAAAATATTAAAAGTGTCTTTTTTTTTTTTTTTTTTTTACTTTCATGTGCGTTCCAGCAGGAAAACATAAGATACTACTAACTTCTTTGTAGAGCCATCCCGTCTTCTTCTCCCATAAGTGAAAACTGAAGTCAAATTCTAATTACAAGACAGATACGCACTTTTCTACAGAGGGGTTACTAGCTATTGAAATATTCTACCTAGAAAAAACATAATTAGATTTCATGCCTTTTTAAAGAGCTGATGCCTTTCTCTGTCATAAAAACCTTCACAGAAGGTCAGACTAGAGGAAAGGTGTCAAACCTTACCTTAACTCCTAATATAAAGCAGGAAGGGACCTGAATGTCCAGTCACAACTGATAAAGGGCTTTATGGAATTTCTGCTCTTATATTGAGCAATACAAATTTTTATGCATCTGATAATCAATCCCCTCAACCCGCTATTTACCCTCATCTTCCTCAGTATGCCAGCAATCCAACAACCTGTAACAGATTTCTTCCTGCTCAGAATTCTAGAAATCATCCTGCTATGACTGTTAGCGAGATATGGCTGCTACAGAATCAGAAGCCTGAGACAACAGCTAAAAAATACTACACCTTTGTAAACCTCACAAAGGTTTTTCCCCACTAAAAATGCCTCAAGAACTCCTGTCACAAATTGAATTGGAAAAGTTCATAATTCCTCTTCGAGTGGTAATGAAGGGCAACACAATACAATTTTACAGTAGCATAGTTTATCATTAGAACGTACAAACTGCAAGCCAATTTCTGATTTGCTATTTTTCTCTAGCTCCTTTTAAAGCAATAGTAGCAATATTGCAGATTTTGAATATCTTGTTCTAGGTCACAGAGATTTACTTGTACCATTTCCTCTGTTAGTAAAAATCTTTAGGGAAATTATTCCGTTCTATTCCACTGCAGTCCATTAGTACCTACGGGCCAGGCAAAAAAGAATACTGCACATGAAAGTCTCCATCAGGACACACCAAACTCAGCTTGACATAAAAATATATTTTCAATGTTTAGCTACTAAAATATATAATTACTTGAAATATATCACCTGCTACTGACCTAATTAAGCAGCTATTAAAATACTAATCTTGTTGCTTCTTCCAATTTCAGTGTTAAAGGACATTATTAATGAACCTACTGTAAATCCTAAAAATAAAGCATAGTCCACCTCAAGAACCTGCTGCATTTAAAG
Organism: Entomyzon cyanotis; assembly: GCA_024500445.1. NCBI lineage: Eukaryota > Metazoa > Chordata > Aves > Passeriformes > Meliphagidae > Entomyzon > Entomyzon cyanotis. The sequence goes on along the minus strand of JAKEPQ010001016.1, from coordinate 30,572,068 downwards.
AATTTTCTTCCTACAGACTGTAAACAAAGTCATTGTGGAGTGTGCCACTTACAGAAATAACTGGTTGATGATTTTCTGAAGATATCTGTAATAAATCCATGCCAGAGACAGAAAATTCAGCATGCAGATTTGGAAAAAGAAAAATGAGAAAGGATCTTAGGGTTTGGTGGTTATTATTCTGTCAACTACAATTTAAGACTGGAATTAAGCTGTTGTGCTCTTCAGCTTTAGACGAGATACATATTTACAATAAATATTCTAAATGACCACATATTAACGCAGCATGAAATTCATCATGTTAACAAACCTGCTACAGTTCTGTATTTTTAAGTTTTCTAACCACAGGCCTAAACAACAGACACTGCTTACCACCTACATTCTGTGGCTGCATTTTTACACGATGACTTAATTTAATGCTCTTCTTATGACTAGGTGTCAATCTCGTTTGTTCCAGGCTTTCACTGAAAAGATACTATTTTAAATGTTTTCTTTAAAAAAAAGCATCTCATCCAACCTGCAACTCTCCAGAAACTTAAAAGGGAGAGTGGACAACCAGTTTCTTATGCCACCCAGTGAATAATGAAGCTCTTTGTAATACAAATGTACACCTTAAGGAAGCAGAAAAGATTTCAAAAGTGAGGATTTTTTAAAGACTCTTTGTCTTTCCTTTTAAGAGGCACAACTTAAACACTACGTGTGATACTTTTTGAACACCAACCCCTTTCTCTTACTTTTCAACATATGTATACACAGGTCTTTGTTAAACACTCATATGCTTATCACTGTATTAACTTGAAACAACAGTTAATGGCCTAAAGAATTTTCAGAGTAAATGACCACAGCATATCTTTCATCATCATGAACATGAGAGCAGTTCTGCAATATGTGTTTACAGCTCTGTAAATACAACCCTGTTTGCAGGATTGGACCACAGAGAGAACATTTTAATTGCTGAAACTAGATGAAGTTACACAGACAAGTCCAAACACTGACAGAGCCACAGCCTGCGATGTCAGTCTCAACATCTGACTCTCCACCATGAAAAACAAATGGGAGGAACAAGAGCAGCAGTGAAAGGTCTTTGCAAACTGTGTCCTATATTTGTTCAATACAAATTATTAGCACTGCATATTTTTGTGATTCTAAAACCAGTATGAGCCTTTGGGTGCCATGTCAACCATTTGCCCTCAACAACCTGGTTTCACAGATTCCATCTTGCAAAATCTACCAAAGAATAGAAACATGCACTTTTTTAGTAAAAGCCAGTAGTGTAGGTATGAGACGAAAATATCAATATATTTAAATAAAAACGTTTTGTGTATTAGGAAAAAAAGCTGTAATCAAATGTATAGGATAGGGCTTTAATGAAACAAATTATTTTTCCCCCAAGAAATATTAATATCTCTCAAGTAGGACAGCGTTTGAAGTCCCAAGACAATTATATAATTACTTATCTTTAGAGAGAGTATTATGTTACACAATATTGGAATTGAACAATAGTTTCTCGAACAAATCAGTATTTCGATACCTATTACAGTATTTTTACACTGTCCTAGGTAGTTTAGTGAACCACTAAGAAGTTTTGACACTAATACTCTATTGGAACAAATAATGTGTGTATTCTGTTAATTATTAATTCCTTAAATACACAATAGATTTCATTTTAACACTTGATCTCCACTGGATCAAGCCAATTACTAAAAATTACTGTCTATGATGTAGCAATTTTTCTGCTCCCTTCCAAAAGGAGTTGCTGCAGCACCATTAGGTGAGGCTTAGTGATTATGGCTGAGAAAGGAATAAAGATCACTTGAACCATCAACCTACAAACCCCTGCAGTAGGACAGACCATGGAAGAGTCCTAGACTACCAAACCCACATACCATTCCCACTCTTCACTCTAACTGACATTTAAATACCTGCCATGTGCCTTTATATTTATTTTTAGTACCTTTTTTATTTTTTCCCTATGGAAAAGGCTTGTGAGTAATACTTTGAAATTAGAATGTTAAGTTAAAAATACTCTTATAGACATCAATTATCATTTTAGTGTATGTAAAGAGATAATATGGTAACTAGGCTGTGGAAAACAAAGGATGCTTATAGCACTTGAACAAATGAACTAGCTTCCACATGATCAACAGAACATGAAAATGTGAAATCAGTGTTGATTTAGATGGCAAAAATAAAGTCTTACACATACAAGGAATATAAACATTCTCTGACTCATTACAGAACAGTTGCTTAAGACAGAATTAAACAGTCAACATGTGCTCATTCACTGAAGTCATCAATTTTAGAAACAGTAAGTGTTGCATTTATCTGTTCAGACTGCTTGTAAATCAGACACTTGGCTATAAGCTTCAGCCAAGAAAAGAAGTTACTACAGCTCTCTCCCTCCCATCTCACTATTTCCTAATCTTGTTTCTAATCAGCTTGTCTGAAGTAACTTGCGTTTTTATGTGTAAGAGTTACACTACCATTTATTTCCTAAAGGCCTGTAGAGGCAGGGACACTAAAGGAAGAGCAAAAAAATGTTCCTCTGGGAAAAGAGTTCTTACACAGAACCAGTTAATATTGATCACAGTCATGGTTTAAGCACTATTTAATGCTTCTTATTTCCATAAATCCCACTTCCTTACCAGTGTGGGACTGAAAAACATCACCACTCCCATGTATTAGTACAGGTTTATTGGGTAGGAAACCAACTATAGAGGAAGCAGCTTGCACACACTTTTTAAAACCTTTGTCAACTCCTCACCTCTGAAAACAGTTCTATTCTGAGAAACCCTCTGGGATACTCATCTGCTAAGGAAACTCCTCCTCAGCATATCAACTGAACTCCCAGTTCCATATCTGTTATTATTTCTAATAATACAAGATTATCAGAATTTACAGTAAAGTCACAAAAGACAACTTCACTTCAAAACAGAATGATAACTTCTACAGCTTGTTCTGGATTTCACATTTTTATTGCAAGTACATTACAAGTACCCATTTTGGCTAGAACTTGCAGCTTTGTGTTTGCCTTCTTTTTAACATTCAAGTCAATCTGTCAGAATACTCAGGAGTAGATACCTTCCACGAAAATACTGCATGAAAGGATGCAGCAGGTACCATCTTCTTACTTTAGTCTCTGTTTTTGTGTAGAGTGCTGATAAGCCCCGAATTCCCATGGCTAGGTCTCTTGATGAGGACTTCAGTATCCCTTCCTTCCTCTGAATCTTGCCCTGGTATCCAACTGAAAATTAAAGTCAATATATTAAGAGCAGGCATTTCGCAAAAGAAATATTGTAGAGTTTTTGTGCTACCTTGGCACTTTGTAACATCCGAACAAAGGCCAGAATAAAGCAGAAGAAAACTAGTGATGTAGCCAACAAGCCACAGGGGCTTCTGATGAAAGAGATATTATATAATCTTAAACCTCACACAAAATTTAAGTATGTGATAAGCTTCCTGTGCATTCTAAAATAAACAACATAACATAAATGACAGAACAGCATAGTAGGATGTCAAGGAACACATGAAAACAAGATAGTTTAAATCTGCTTAGATCAGTTTTGCAAACGTAACTGATAAACTCAAGGAGCAAAATTCAGATTTGGTTGAAGTGGGAGTCACTGCAAATGTTCACAAGGAGAGGCATATCTTAAATACACAAAGTTTCTGGAAAAAATAGAAATAAATCAGTAAAAACTGGAACAATATTGAGCTTGTAAAATCTGCAAGTTTACTCTTGGCAATTACAAAAAAAAAGCATTTCATGAAAGGCTAAAGATGATGGTAAAGATAAAATAAATGTCACAGTGCATTTCTTACAGAAGCTAAACTGCAAGTTCTTTTCCAATGCAGCAGAAAAACATACTTTGATCTCGGGAGAATTCTTCTGAATTTAGATAGCCAACCTTGAAGATGGCAGTGACAGACTGCAACTCAGCCATATTCAGATATCAGATTGAGGAGGCTCCTTTTACATCCACTAACCTTCTTCCAGGATTCAGAACTGCAGCAAAATTTGTAAAGAGCAAGACTCACGATGACACAGCTTGTCCAATAACCAAGCAGCTTTCAGTTTAAACCTTGGCCCTGCTTTGATATCTCAAGTGAACTAAAATTTATTCCTTTGATAAGACTTCCCTTGCAAAGAAAACAGCATCTAGGCAAAACCCCTGATGATTTTAACTTACTGTAAATTATATCTGCATTTAGCGTCTAACCTGGACATTCTTTAAGCTTCACTATTATAACAAGTATTGAATTTGACACAGAGTGATTACTGAAATTTACGGAATTAACAGGACAAGCAAAACATCACTCATCAGCCTTAAGATTTGGGACAGTTAAATAAAATCATTTAAGAGCCAGGCCTCATCCTGCATGACTGGAGACATACAGCTAGAAACTTCAGTTTCATCAGGTGCCCCTAACAATCCACAGGCAGAAAAATACAGGCACATCACCTGGAGATACTTATGTTGCTACTGCAGCTTTACATAGGTATTTCAAACTTTCAATATACAGCATTTTTCCTGGGCACAGAAATTGTAATTTGTCACTTTATGTATTAATACAGTTTACATAAGAGAGATACAAAAAGCTGCTATGACTAATACAAAATAGAGGAAAAATTTTAGGTACCATTTCAGCTGTCCGTTTATTATGTATCACATCTGCTAAAAAAAAAATAAGCCCTGCACTTCTCATGCTTAGAAAGTTTTGATACCATCTTTACCGCAACTTGTATATGTTTTAAATGCAACTTAAATATGTTTTAAACGCCTTGGAAACAAGCAAAAAAATTCTGGACAAGGAACTCCTATCCCAATAGGCAAAACTTTACCTAATTACATTTTTAAAAATGACTTGTCATTATCATGTGGAATAGTTAATTATATAAAAAACCAAACTGTTATTTATCATGAATTTTAGTACTCCAAGAAAATTAATGACTCAACGTGAATTGAATGGAAGATCCTGCTTCAACAGTGAAAGTCTCACTTTCTTTCATTTAAATGTTCTCTACATAGATGTTTTTCAATGACCTAACAGACAAAAAAAATAGCTTGTCCATATTTTTTCTTACAGTTACCTGATCTACTAATATTTTTTTAAACCAAAACTTTACAAAAAACAATAGTGAAAATACCTACGTCACTTACTTGTAACATTCTAAGCTTAATTCAATTTAAACATGCGCTTTTCCAATTTTTCCTACTCTACAGCTTCTTCTTCATGAGAACTAGGTACCATATGTTAATGAGGATTCAAAGGCAACACCCGTTCTGCTTAATGAGACCCGCCTTACTGAATTAAAGTGGTTTTCTTCAGAAGAAGGGGGGAAAAGGACAGGAAGCATCCAGGCCGGCAGGAGAAGACACATCCCACTTACCATTGATCTTTTGCATGCAAAGAATGTCACTTGCAAACTCCTACAGTGTCCTTCCTTCAAGCATTGTTTAGGGCTTTTGTTTTCCTAGTAGATGAAAAAAAGGAAGGATTAAAAATTTGATTTCTGCAGTTCGTCAGAGAGACAGCAAAATACTTCACAGAATCATAGACCAGAATCACCGAATATTCTGAGTCGGAAGGCACCCACAAGGATCACCGACTCCAGCTCTTAAGAGAAGGCTAACGCAGGGATCGGACCCACGACCTTGGCCTTATTAGCACCACGCTCTGGCCAACTGAGCTGATGGGAAGGGGCCTTTGAGGATCATTTAGTTCCAACTTCAGAGAAGTTTACTGGGGATTTGGCGTCGGTACGGTGACCTGCGCCCTCCAATGGAGCTGTAATTCCCCAAGCTGCTGCAAACACGAGCTAAAAGGCCGGCAAAGGGCTCGCCGCAGGTCCCCGCCCCGGCAGAGCGGCCGCGCTCACCTGCAGCACGCAGGGGCTCTCCAGCAGGCACTGCCGCAGGTCCTCCTTCACGCCGCCGCAGGCACGCCCGTCCTCCTCCTTCTCCTCGTAGTACTTGGGCATGGCGGCGAGCCCTGCGCTACGCCCCGCTGCCGCCCGCCCTGCAGCCACCGCCGACAGCCACCGCCATGCCGGGAGCCGCGGCCGCTTCCGGCGGGGGCAGGAAGGGACGGGGCGGCTCCGGGCAGGCTCCGAGCGCCTGCGTCGCCGACGGTGCCGGAAGGCTGCGGGAGCGGCCGTGGTGGCGGTGCCGGTGCCGGTGCTGGGCGGGGCGGGGGTCGCGGCGCGGGCCGGGGCAGCAGGTGAGACCCTGAGCGCGGGGCGGGATGCGAGGGGAGCGGCGCTGCCCGGCCCGGCGCTGAGCGCGGCCCCGCTCGGGAGGGAAGCTGATTGTCAGCAGTGAGGGCCGGGCCGGCCCTGAATCATGGAATCGTACGCTGTTAGGGGCTGGAAGAGACCGTAAAGATCATCTTGTTCCAACCCCCCCGCCGTGAGAGGGATACATCCCGCTAGATCAGGTTGTTCTAAGCCCCATCCAGCCTGGCCTTGAACGCTGCCAGGGTTGGGGCATCCACAACCTCCCTGGGCAACCTGTGCCAGTGCATCACCACCCCCACAGTAAAGAATTTCTTCCTTATATCTAATCTAAACTTACCCTGTTTCAGTTTGTACTCGTAACTCCCTGTCCTATCAGTACAGTTCCTGAGGAAGTGTCCCAGCTTCCCTGTTTTCCTCCTTCAGATACTAGAAGGTGCTGGGAGGTCTTAATGAAACCTTCTCCAGGCCAAACAGCCCTAGTTTTCTCAGCTTGTCTCCGTAAGGGAGCTTCTCCAGCCCTCCTATCAACTCCGTGGCCTCCTCTGGACTTGCTCCAACAAATGCCATTTGTTTATACTTGTGCGCAGTTTTTGTCACTTCAGCATTGCAGATGCGGCCTGCATCGCGTGATTTTATTTGTAGCCCTTATTATGTGCAAAATCAAATACATCTTTTGAAATTCTTTCTTTAGCAAGATGCTGCCAACCACATTGGTTAGTTCTGGGAGCCAGGGCAATGGTGTGCTGAGCCCCAGAGATGCTGCCAGGCACACGGCCGGAGCGAAACGCTACAAGTACCTGCGGAGGCTCTTCCACTTCCGACAGATGGATTTCGAGTTTGCGCTTTGGCAGATGCTTTACCTGTTCACCTCACCTCAGAGGGTTTACAGGAACTTTCACTACAGAAAACAGACAAAGGACCAATGGGCAAGAGATGATCCTGCTTTCCTAGTGCTGCTCAGTATCTGGCTCTGTGGTGAGTGCAGGAAAACAGCATAAAGAAGAGGGAGGGAAAGTTTTGGGATGAACATTTACTTTCCTTCTGATAGCAAACACACAAAAAAGGACCAATCAGTATGGATAACCTTTTAATCAAATTAGCGCAGAAGAAAAAGGCCTAGGCTTTTTTGAAGTGAGGGTGGGAATTAGAAATCAGAGTAGGCTTAACTAGTACACTGTGGTCTTGAATTGATCTCTCTGTTGCAATTCTCTTTCTGTTGCATTTTAAACTGCATAGTTCACCGTAACTTTACAGACAGTAAGAAAACCCCATGTCACATGGCAGTGCTTTTGTTAAAAAAATACTGAATATTTGGTTTATGTGAATATTGTGTACAAAACACTGTTTTTACCATAAAGGCCCTGGTGAGATTCTGTATATTGCAGAATTAAGCTATTAAAAAAGTGAAATAAAGTATAAAAAAGCTATAAATGACTGAATTGCAAATTCAGTAAATATGATCTCAGTTGCCTTCTATTAAATAGTGTATTGCTGTTCACAGTAGAAGAACTCTTACATGAAATAGAATTACACATGTGGTTTGAGTTAACAAGGAGCTTTTGTAAAACAAAGAATGTTGTATTGTAGCATTGTGCGAAATTTTTAAAAAATAGTTTGGATGGAGCATTACAATTAGACCCAAGTACAAATGAGTGTTCAGTCTGTGAGAGGGATTATATTCTTAATAAATTGCATGATATCTAGTTTTTGGTGGAAAAAAGTGAGCTGTTGGACTGAAAATCTCAGGGGAAAAATAAAAAGGAAACTGGAGATTTCATAACAGTATACTAAAAAAAATCCCCATCAGTTTAAGATCTCATGCTTTCTTTTCCACAGCTAATTTTAATAATCCTTTTCTGTTTTCAGTGTCTACTGTAGGATTTGGATTTGTGCTGGACATGGGTTTTTTTGAAACAATAAAACTGCTACTTTGGGTTGTATTCATAGACTGCGTGGGCGTTGGCCTCCTGATTGCAACTCTAATGTGGTAAGTAGTGATTTCTGAAGCTGAGTTCAGTATTGCTGTTCGGACACAGAGAATCCTCTGCTTTTTGTGAGACACTTGGTTCTTTGTTTGGGGTAAACTTATAAGAAAGTATGGACTATAGGTTTTATGCTGTTGTGATTGTTTCAAAATGAGACCTTAAAAAAGAGCACACCTCTTTATTTACTTTTTCCTACAAAGATAAATGGTCAGAAGGTCTATATTATGATGAACATCCCAGCTTTTTGTCTTTGTTCTTGAGCTAATTAATATTCAGCAGTAATGCCAAATAAAAAAAAAAGTGATTGGAAAAAAAAAGCTGTTCAATCAAAATAATGAATGAAGAAATCAAGTAATGTAAGCCTAAGGATAATTCTGTTTAAGTAGGGCAATATACACTTGCCCTCTGCTTTTTGCTAAAAATTGTAGCTAGTGCCACTACAGCGACAAGTGTTCTGTCTTGTGCTTGGCATCTTTTTGCTTTGTTGGTAGTTGCTGCCAGTTTTATCCTCTTAAGTCTGAAGACTTGCAGAAGTAGAGAGGTGGGAGCAGGTCAGTTTACAACCCAGGCCTGGTCAGCATCATGAATGTGTCCTGCAGCTGTGATGGAACCATGAAATGGTGGGAAGCTGCTGTTTCTGTGCTGCAGCAAGGGGAGGACACCAAAGAATTTTTATTTTACAAGGCACTTAAGAAAGCAAGGGCATTTAAGAGTTCTTAGTGATGGAGCTAACATCTTAAAGTGATGATGACTGGAAAAAGGATAAATCCTAACTGTGGCCTTGGGAACTCCTGCTTGTAATTGCAAAATTGAGAATGAGGCACATAAAAGAAATGTAGCTGATAGATGAAAGGTCCACCTGACCTGCTGCTCCTGTCTGAGACAGCAATCCGTAAATTGCTTGGGGAAGAGCTTATAGTAATGCTCCCTGCCCCCATCCTCCAGCAATTTGTGCTTCAGGATGCAATCTTCTAAGCCAGGAAGACTTCAGCATCTGCTGGTTTTCCTCTATCTTTTAGTTAGCTTTCTGCAGGCCTCAATACCAGTCACTTGGCTTCAGTTTGGTTCAAGTCCCTTCTTCCAGTGCAGGCTCACCTTTTTTCCCAAAACTCCCCCCATTCCTAATGACTCTAAACTCCTTCTTGCCTTGTCTCTCCTCCTTGCACCCAGGCTCTGCCTCTTTGCAACCCCACCCTTGGCACAAAGAATTGCTCGGAGGAGGCTTCCATGAACTCTGGTCTCTTATTTCTGAGCATGTATTGACTTCTTGTTCCTTTTCTGAATGGGATAAATTTTTTTATGTCAGCAGAACTTAAGCTGAAGGAAAGTGTCTTGAGGCTCATTTGGTAGCCTGTAATACCAGGCAGTTCACATTGCATTTGAACTTCTTTTCAGTAAAAATAGCCGCATTATGAGCACTCTCCTGCCCTCCTCCTGTCCTTGCAGTGCATCAGTTCTGCAGAGATTAAATAAAGCATCTCTGTGTGAGGTGTGCTGATCCTGTACCAGCACTTCACTGAAGTTATCTCATTTGTACAGAGAGAAGTGGCAGCTTGTGGCTGCACTGATAAATTGTAGCCCTGATCTCTCCTTTATAAAGAAGAGTTTTGTTTCTGTATTACCCGTAGAGTATTTCAGCTGCCTGTAGCATGCAGGGGATTTAATGATAGTTTTAACAAAACCATTTTAACAATAGTCTAATCTGCATGGTTCTTGCATGTTTTTTCTCCCAGATAGGAGAAACTTTGGGGTGGAGAGTTGGGATCACATTTCACTTACTACATCAAACCTATGTTTTGTCAGTGAGCTTTATAGATTAACAACAGTCTCAAATATCTTTTCGTGTAGGTTCATTTCAAATAAGTACTTAGTGAAGCAGCAGAACAGAGACTATGATGTGGAGTGGGGATATGCCTTTGATGTGCATCTGAATGCTTTCTACCCACTTCTAGTCATTCTGCATTTTATCCAGCTGTTCTTCATCAACTGTAAGTAGAATACTTTGAGCTCTCTGCTTCAAAATGGTGCACTATCAAAACAGCTGAGAGCAGTTATCTCTTGCAGATGTCATAATATCTGATTCTGTCATTGGGTATTTTGTTGGGAATACATTATGGCTGATTGCAATTGGCTATTACATCTATGTGACATTCCTAGGATACAGTGGTGAGTAACATCAACTTCTTTTGTATTTGTTTGACTAAAAAGAAGAGCATGTTTTCAGTCTATTAATTTAATCTTAGCCTAGTAGCTGTAAAGCAGAGGCTCAGCTGAGTGTTGAAGTAATTCTTTCTTTGTGGTAGATGGAGTTAGACAGAAATTTACCAATCCATGTTTTCAGCTGGGTGGACATCTTAGCCAAAGAATTTATATTCTCCACCTCACCAAATTACCTTCTTGTATAATACCTGTAGCACCACAACTTGGTTTTCTTGTTCCTCTGTAAATCCACATCAAGAGGTTTGCATTAGATAAAAATTCTGTAATGAGTTTAAGACCATAGTTTTAGGTAAAACAGTTCCCCAAAGCATTATAAGAGTAGGACTAGTAGGGCAGAAATGTCTGAGGAGGACAGCAGAGCAGAACTATTTTTTATTGCTGCCTTGCCTCAAGGCTACTCTACATGAAGCACCTTTTTTAAAGAGCACTACTTTATACTTGCTTCAATATTGCTTCTGTTTCAGCATTACCCTTTTTGAAGAACACGGCTATTCTTTTGTATCCATTTGCACTTCTCATCATGCTCTATTTGATCTCATTAGCTTGTGGATGGAACTTCACCAAGATGCTTTGTTCCTTTTATAAATACAGAGTGAAATAAAACCAGGACTTCATGTATCTAATGTTTATTTTGTTTGTACCTTAGCCATTTTGACAGTAAAGAAAAAATTAAGAACGTTTTGTAAATGGTTGTAAATTTCTCTTTATTGTAGATAATTGTGTAAAAAAGTTTGAAGTGTCCTTTTCTATTAAAATATTTACAACAGTAAACATGTTAGCAATTTTGTTCAAATACTTTCGCAGTACATTCCTAAAAACAAGTTACTTGTACATTTCTGTAGCTTAAATTTAACTGCAACAAGTCTATGTAGCATAACTCTTACTGCAGATACTTTGCACATACTGGCATAAGCTCTACATTATGAGGGGTTTAAGTGACACCCAAAAGCAGTTTTATTGAAGAATAATATTGGAATACCTTGCCTTGGGACTGTGTGAAAGTACAGATCTTAATAGTGTTGCGATGGTAAAGCAACAACTGTCTCTAGATACAGATCTGTCCTCTCCTTGTATGAAAAATCATGAGAACAGATTTATTTTATTGACTACTTCAAATATACATGGACAACTCTGGCACACAGAAGAAACAGTGATGAAAGGCACAATTAACATGACCCATATCAGGCTTCCAAAGATAGCAGCAAGTTTTTAAACCCGATCTCTAGCAGTCCAGTGGGTATTACTACATCCACCATTCTGAGTGGCAGGTCAATGGACATGGAAGGAAAGTACAAGTTAGTTTGGCTACAAGGGTGGGTGGGTTCATGGCAATGCCTGCAACTGTAAAGTCCACAAGGAAGGAGTATAAACTGACCATCACAAACAATACCTTATGGAAAGTGAAGATGACAGCTTTCCAGTGCAGTGTTCAGCATGAAACATGAGCACTAGGATTCAGTTTCCAAAACAACACAAGGGTAAACTGGTTACAGTAAGACAATTTCAATACTAGAATTTGATCTCTAAGGAAAAACTATAATTTATCTTAAAATACCAAATATGCTGGCAGTGCATCTTACAGTACTGTGTGTTTCAGCCACTGTTAAGGCTTGAAGAGATTCATGTTTCCCTCTCAGCAGATGCTGAGCAACGTTCTCCTTTAAATAAGGAAAGCACTGAACTGCTGATCCATGGAAGGTGAAGGATTCCAGTCAGGATCTGTTCCCTCCCTGGCTAACAGCACAAGCTCCCGTCCTGCAGGCAGCTGCAGCCTAACTGTGCACCTTTTCCCTAACAGGAATCCTAGCATCAGTGATCACCCACTTCAGTTCAACAGTAAAAATACTTCATATTTAGTGCCCTATGGTGCAATGCCATTGAAGGACTTGGGGCCTGTGTACCTTCCCTTTAGAGATATCAAACCTTTTCCCCTTGAAAGAAGGCTGCATCATTCTCAAAATTAAGGTACTTTAACTTCCAACAGCTCACTGTTTACAGCAGAAATTAGCAAAACCCTTCAGACCACTAAGGTCAGAAAAGTGACACTCAAGGACTAATTCACCAGGTCTCCATGGGATGTGTGTTTTACATCAGCAATCAATGCTAGCCTGAAAACACCAGTTGTTTAATAGCTTTTCAGCCTTATGCTGGTGATTGTATTATAAATGATTTAAAAACACAAGATTTTTTTTTTCCCTCTTTCTAGCTACAATTACTTGTTCTAGCTTTTTCAGAATACATCCTTTCCTAGTAAGAACAAATATAGAACCTTGGGTTCATGTATTTTATGGGAGTAAAGTTTGAAAAGATTTCATTCTTCTTTTCCCTTGCAAGTCTAAAATAATACTTTCCAAGTTGGAGGCAAACTACAAATTACTATGATACTTCATCTGGAGCAAGTATTTCCAACAAAATACAGAGATTACTGAAATTATAATGTATTTGAAAAAAAAAAGGAAACTGTTGCACAGTTGTTCAATTTTTCCAAAGACTAATCACACTTCAGCTCATTCAAGGAACTGTGTTTCACATGGGCAAAGTATAAATTGCTTTGCTCTAAACTGACTCAAGGTATTTAAAAACTGCCTTGAAACAGCTAGGCAAGCAGTGATACAACAGAAGACTCCAGTCTTTTCTTGGTCCATGAATCATGTCTATCTGAATTTTTCTAAGCCATCTTTAAGTACAGAAAAAACAAATATATCTATAGGATTTTTTTCCATCAATAAAAATACATGGTTGAGATGCCTGCAAAAGCTCAAAGCCTTACACAGTGCTTTAGAAACACTTTTTAATTGTCACATCCTGTTCACATTATTTACAAAGTTTTCAGCAGGATGACCCACTGAATGAGCAAAGCAAGATTATACTGTCTTGTGTTTCCTTGGTCCCAAGCAATCCTGATCAGCTCAGACAAGCCAGTGTACACATCAGCCAGTCTGTTTGGCATCCAGTATAAGAAGTTAAGAATAATTTGTCCAGATAATGAAGGTTTCTGGCTATGCCTTTGGTTTCACAGAAATTTGCTTTTCTGAAGCTTGAACAACATCAGAAGGAGCTAACAGGAGCCTAGAATAGTGCAGTTTATTTTGAAACACTTTCCATTATTGGATAACTCTAAGATTCGGCAGCCTAGAGGAGATTTTTAAGGCCACAACAAAAATAACTTGAAATTGAATACTTGTAGGGAAAAAGTCCCCAAAACCAGGTAACAGGTTTAGGGTGCTGTTTAAGATCTTGTCTAGTAATACTGTCACTTACAATGCAGATGTGCACAAGACACCAGTCCCACTGGTGTGGACCCAGTCACAAAGAGGGCCTGAGCTAAATGCTGATGAGCCAAACAGCGCAAGTGTTCTTACTTCACCAGACTTCCAGGAATGAAGGGAAAGGAAAGAGACTTGCACCACTTTATCCTGACTCAGGGATTGGAATTGAAAGGTACAAAGCCCAAAATAGCTGTCTGCAGAAATAATTAAGATAGAAAATATTTTCCTTGCTTTTTCTATTTATCAACATTTCCAAGCAAATTTGCACAACTACCTGATTACACCACCTCTGGATTTACCTGGATCTATGAAATACAATATGTATTAATGTGGCACATTTATCTAGAGAGCCTATAAACTCAGGAACATTGGAAGTATTAAAGCAGCCCAGAGTATTTTCAACTCCTGCTACTATAATGTAATAAAAATGCACCAATCTTTAGAAAACAACCCACATTTTACCACGCACTAGTTAATTTGTTGTCTAGGATAAATTTCTTCTCAACATTTTTGAAAACTAAATATACTACCAACCACAGTCTTGCAATCAATGTGGTACAGGTTCTGTGTATTTAAATATATTAGCAGTGATTCATCGTAACTACTGTGAAACATCAGGAAAAGTGATGCTTTGAGAATAAGCACACAGCTTTCTTAAATAAGTGCTTCCAGTAAACTTCTGGACCCATGGAAAAAATGGAAAAGGTCACAGTCAGCAAAACTAATTATATTAAGAAACTGCAATATCTAACGTATTTCTGCAGTCTGAATTGTAATAAATAATCCTAGTTTAAATAACTTGCATCATTCATTCACAGACACAGCTGAGAAGAAAACCTAAATACTTTCTCAGAACTTTGCTAGCTAATGTGTGATAAAAAGCCATGGCATATCAGTAATTTGATGGCAGAGCACTATACAGGAAACAAACGGGGCTGTAGCACCACAATAGGCTAAAGTCCCACAGGATTCAGAGCCTAGTCACTCATAATCCTAAATCCAAGAACAAACTCCATTTATGTGACTAGTGCTTAGCTTTATGCCCACAGTCCTATGGGCAACACAAGATTTCCAAGTAACATTTTATTTACACCACATGATGCAATCAGGAAAACTAAAGAAGGCGTGCCTGGTATCTAACTTTTCTTGAACTTACACCAGTCAATCTAAACAGGTCTTACCTCTGTGTACAAATCTTGTCTTCCCTGTGTCCCCGGACAACATAGCTAAACCAAAACAACAACAGTCTGTAGGAGTAATTAAGTTCTTCAACTTGAATATTGCTGAACTGTCAAAGCTACGGCACAATTCTCCAACAAGGCAGCAGAGAAGACAGCTTGACTCTATAACCCACTGGTGAGGGCTTGCAGTGCTGGAGAGTCAGGTTTAGGCTCCTTATAAACGTATCATGAAAGAGGGCAAATCTATCAGCTGAACTTTAATGTGGAAGTACAAATTCAAGATCCCTGCTCTAGATCAGGGAACCTGCAACAGGTTTTGTGCATCTGTGCCCTGATCACAAAGACATTAAAAATCTTTTCCAACTTAACTGATTCCATGATTCTATGCTGGGGATAGCGGAGTGTGTTTTTTTCTACACCTAAAGCTGGCCAGCTTTGGGGATGTCTGTTCCAGGTGGCTGCTTCACAGCACAACTGAGAATCCTCAAGCCAGGGTGGATGCCTCCCTCCAATGTCAATCAGGCACTTCATTCCTCTTAAAGGGAGGAATTCCTGCCTCTCTTTTTCCTGGCCCTTTCTGCCTAACTGAAATCTTGCCATGCCTGAGTGCTTACAAATAAGCACCTAAGCAGAAGGACTCTTAAGAAAAGCAGCAGCATTAGTACTGCAACAATTCCACTCTGGATGTAATCCAAACCACATTCTGTTCCTGACTGAAATTCTGATTCATTTAGATCACTGTTGTTTCCCTTGAAACAAAAAGGCAGGGTACAAACTTGAGGCCAAATTCAGTTCCTGCTATAAAGTTAATGTGAGTTACCATGCTGATCCACAAAGGAGTCAAACTAAGACCTTGTTCTTGAACAAAAGAAGAAAATAAACTGTAACTACTCACTAATGTATGCGAAATAAACACTGCAATAACAGAAACTTTTAAAAGGAGACCTCTGTAGATCAAATGTATCTGCTGTTCATTCTTTTGGTAAAAGGTAACCTCTTGTCACTCCAAAGCAAAGCTGGAGAATGATTTTCTTTTTTCAGTACAGAAAATGAATTTGTTCAGCCTAGGAAATGCTTACAAATACTTTTAGAAAGAACAGGTTTGGAATAAAAAAAATTTCTTTTAAAATGCAATGGATTCAATCTAAAATCACTGCAGATTTAGTACATAATATGAAACAAGACATTTCAACATGCTTTTTATGTGGCTACAAACTGTACATAGTGGAATTTCATAGCCCCAAAGAATAATGCTCTTCAGAACTCTTTTTATGCCTCTGAACATCATTCAGATTCTGTGTATAAAACTACATAATTTAGAAACTTAATCTTGTTTTTTTAAACATGGCAGTATACTTGAAACATGGTATTAATTTATGTTTGCATCTCCAAAGAAAAATGTAGAAAGATAACTTAAACTAGAGAATTCATAAAAAAACTATATCAATTTAAAATTTTACTGCATAAAAATATGTACTTTTCAAATTATTTTAATAAATTAAATATCCCTAACATTTTTAATATATATCCCTGACAGTCTATAAAAGAGGGTTCTTGTTATAGAAAATAAATGGAACTCCGAAAGTACCCCCTTCATAAAACTTATTTAACAATAATTATATTTTTTTCTTCTTCAAGGAATGTAACAATATATACAACTCTATATTACTATACTATCAAAATAGTATAGGTTAAGCGTAGCAGGGTTCTGTAACCACAAGATGGTAAAGTCACATTACAGTGGAGGACAACTTGGGCCTCGGACGAACGTTATCAGTGTGGAGCATCAGTTTCTGGATGGATCAGATAAGAAGGGGTAAATACAATCTTCTCATCTACAGTAGATTTCACAAGAGGTAGAGTTCAAGTGAAAAAGAATGACATTTGGAATAAGGTGCATGCTCAGTATTTTCAATTTGTGACTTGCTAAGGATGTCAGATTTTATAGGAAGAGTTTTCAAGGATTCTTTATTTTTCCTCTAAAGCAGACTTCCATGATCAGTTTGTAATCTTTTTAATATGAATCTGAAATAGAGAAACAAACAAAAAAAGTCATGGTTTAGTGTATTACGTTTCTCAGTGGTAACTATTTTTAGTGTTAGCCAAAAGTCTGAGGTTCAAAACAGAGTGAAGAAATCTTCCATTCACCAGTTACGTTTTTAAACATTCTACCACCTCTTACCTCATTCAGAATTGCCCAAACGGCTGAATTTTGTATCACTGAAAGCCGGAATGATGAAATAGGATTTAGGCTGGGGTCAACTGTTCCTTCAGCTACACCGTTTTCAAACTTCCCTGCAAAAGAAGTGAAAGCACATCCTCAATTAAGTCCTGTTCAACAAACTGAAGTACAAAATCCATGTCCAGAAAATGTATTTGTAGTATCACAATTCACAGGTGAAACCAGTATCATTTCCCAAAACAAAAGGTAGTGAGTGATTTTGACATCAGATCCAGTTTTGCAGCAGCAAACAACATGGAGCACATCATCAGAGCACACCAATTTGAACAGGATTACACAAAAGAATAAAAGCTTTGAAACTGTCTAAAGGCATTAACACCTCAAACTCTGTGAAGATTTTGGCATAGCTATTCATTTACTATCATGGAACTAAAAATGAGGCCTTTGGCTTATGTGTTTTCAAGAAGGATTAAGGACAATGGATATCATTAATATTTAAATATTCCTATTTAAAGCATCTTCAATTATATTAGGATGACTAACAATTCAATTTAAAAGCCCAGTAAGACTTTACAGTTAAACCATATAACAACTGTAATTTATTATGACAAAAAACCCTTTATTTTGCTTCCTTTTTAACAGGATTGCTCAAACTGTGTCCAGGAACTAATTAAAATCCATGAGTAAAATTTCTCTTCCTTGACAACATGTATCCAGGCACCTTCACCAATAGCCATTTTGCTGTTGAAATGCCAGTCTCATCCTATGACAAGACAGCTGGTGGTCTGTAGGGTGGGTTCAAATCCAGGCCAAGCACACAGCTCACACCAAAGCACTTGTCCAGTCACAGGGCAGAAGAGGTGATCTTACACAATCTGGAAATGCCTCTGCTATAATCTAGGTGATCAATCCTGGCAGAAAGTTGGATGTAGCTGTACTACAACTAAGAGTCACAACAGATCTCTGTTTAGTACATCAGTCTCTGAAAAGGAACAGTGGACACAATGTTAAGTAAAGCCTACAGGGTCATGTACCCAAAAATGAATGCTCAAAACTCAGGTTTAGGTTTGTTTTGGTTTTAATGAAGATATCTGTTACTGTTGCAATAATAAGAATACTCATTTCTTTCTAGTGTTACATACCTATCCTGAAGTAACCATCCTCTAAGCGTTTGTCTTTGGTTTCTTTGCTTAATACCAGTTCTTCATTCTAGAACAACAAAGCATAAATGAGATCATTTATTTTGACATATGACTTTGCCAGAGAAAGACAAATGTGTGTGTGCACTCTTCTTATGTATTCAGCATCCATTTTTTCTAAATAATTAAGAACCAGCCTGGAATATAGTTATTTACAGGCCTAGACAAACCAAACAAACAAAAAAAAAAAAAAAAGAAAAAAAAAAAAAAAAAAAAAAAAAAAAGAAGAAGAGCAGCAGTGTTCCAGAACTGAACAATACTTGGCTTCAAAGGAGAAAAAAGAAGTACTCTAAGTGCCCCATGTAACTCACATGGTAACTGCCACGTGAACAGAATACTTAGCAGATAATGGCACACACAGTAGGAGAAAAGCAAAGGCAGGATCCTGCCTTCTTTTTCTATGGCTAAACAAGAGTTTTCTCTCTTGGACAAATGAAAACTTACAGCCTACGTTTTGATCGAAGACTTTGTATGAGATGGAAAGCCATCAGACCAGCGAGGGAAGCATTGCAATTATAATTGCCTCACTAAAAAAGGATGGGGATCAGTAAGTGTTTTTTAATAAGCACAAAAAAATAAATTGTACAGCAGAGCTTGAAAAACAGCTTGAAAATTACAACCATGATCCAATACTGAAAGACCCACTCGAAGAATTTCCCAGGAATTACCTAAAAATGTTTGACAGAATGGAGATTAAATTAATCAGATTTTTTTTTTTTTAATTCCTACTTCGAAGTGAGGCTGCTGAAAAAAGCGGGGATTTTTTTTGGTTTTATTTATTTGGGGGGCAGGTGTTTTTGTTTTCTTTTTTTGTCATTGTTTTGGAGGTTTGGGGCAGTTTTTGTTATAGGCTGTCTTGAGGGTTTTTTTAGTATGCTGCACGTGTCCTACACAAATCCAGCCTGGGGGCACACTGGTTTCTAAGGGTTGTTTTTTGTTTTTCTGAATTCTACTTAAGGAAGATCAAGGTTGAAGTACCTGAAGGGTTTTCTATCTCTACTGAAGTCCATGATGGAGAAACAGGGCCCTCAGGAGCTGCTGTCCTCACACTGGCAATATTTTCTGCTGATACCAGTGGCTTAGGAACAGGCCAGATGCAGAATTTTCAGTTTACCTTTTCCACAAATTGCACAAATCAATAGCAGTAGAACCTTTGTAGCATTACTTCCTTAAGGGATGCTCTAGTTTGAGGGACATTTCACAGCCGAGTAAACCAAAAAAGAGATGCCTTATGCACATTTTTGCTCATTATCTTGTGCATTCTTGTATCTTGGGCTTAGATGAAGTGAGGGCTGCTGCTGTTTTTGTGGTTGAATATATTTCCACAGGTCTCGAGAAATAAATTCCTCAGGTCTTACTATATACTACCCTACATGTCATGTATAATTAGAATCAAGCTAACAAACTTCTTTTTAAGGATGGGGGTTGTAAGAATTTCCTATTTTTGCTTGCTCCAAGGAAGGCAGACTGGGAAAATGGACATGTGAACTCCTCCATGATTATTTACTTAAAAAAATAAATAGAAAGTTAAAAAAAAGAGATTCAACATATGGTAATTTAGGCATAGATTTCAAGATTCCTACACCAGGTATATGGGAGAAGATAGAACTACTTTGCCATTTTAATACTAAATAAAATAAATTTGTCTGAAGTAAAACCTTAATTCTCTCAGACTATTGTGATATAAACAGTTAGCTGTAATATCTAGTTGAAGAAAAAGAACCCATACCATCTGACTTCAAACAAGAACATACTTTAGATAGTACAGTGCTCTCCTGCTGTAAAACTGCCTGATTTATGGGGAAAAAAAAAAACCCAGGAATCAGGAGAAAAGTACACGTTCTGTTTAAGAATCCATATATTTCAGTACCTAGTGGGTTTGGATGAGTGTCAATCCCTGAACTAAGACTTTTTTACTAAGTCAAAAAGCAGACTGATTTAGGTTTCCCATTTCCCAAAATACACAGGAGAGGGAAGACTGTTTATTTTTTTGTTTTAAATAGTAGTAGTGAACTGGAAGAAAATGACCTTGTTCACCTCCAAATTACCAACAGCACTTGTAGCAGACTGCACCTTGAATGAACATCTGAATAGTTACAGTAGCCTTCTGTGAACATATCCAATTAAAAGAAGGATAAGTATGAGAGCATCAGAGCATCAAGCCCATACAGTTAAAAGAAGCATTTATGTCTCCCTCACCCTGTTAAAAAAGTCAAGAAAATAAAGAGACTTTGCTTTTATCCTGTAATGAAGAAGACACAGATCAATAAATTTATACCTGAAAAGGCAAAACTTCTACAGTTGTGTTTAGAAGTATATCTCCTGGATGCTCTGGATTGCCGCTGTGAAACAAGTACCTATAAATGAAAAAGAAAAAAACCATGGTCTACATACATCTGTCAGAATCAGCTGTGTTACTGTCTTACATGTTAATTATCACATACAGATGTTACAAGGATAAATATTTTTATACTGGACCTACATCAGCTGGGGATAAGAGGGTTTCATGTATTACTGCAATTAGAAGGGGTCAAGTTTTTCAGTTGCTAAAGAGTAGTTGGGCAATATTTTACAGAGGAAAGGAGTTTGCATCATCTGCTCTTGCCAGATTGCATTACACAAAGCAACCATCGCTGCAGTCATTATTGTCTGGCACACACTGCTATCACCTCCAGAAGCAGGAGCCCTGCCTTCCTTCAGCCTCTCCCCAGAGCACGTCCCCCTCTCCCTGTGCCCACAGGATGAACTCTGCGGATCCATTCTGAACCAGTTCTGGGAACTTAGCCAAGTCAATATTTTGCCAGGTGAGTGTTCCTCTCTCAAGTCCATCTCTCCACCATGGTTCATTGCAAAATCTCATTGATGATTGTGCCAGGAACTTCCAACCCACATCCACACCCTTCATGTTACCTGAATTCAAAATTCTATTCCAAAGACAGATTTATTAAAAAAAAAAATCCCCAAAAAACCAAACCAAACAAGCCTGGTTTTGACACGTATACACACATAAAAAGGACTTTTAAAAACCTGTACAAAGTCCCCATTACCCTCACTCAGTTGTACAGTTATGTATTTTTTTTTAATTGGACAGAGTAAATATGTTTCAAACATTATCTAAACCATCCCTATCAGTACCAATCAGTGAAGTATTCAAATTCTAGCTGCCTACTCTGAACAGCTTTTGCGGTACTGCACATGTGTAGATAATGTTAAAAAAGAGCTAAATTCCCCTTTCTTTATATATATAACAGGAACTTCATATTATCCTGAACACGAATTATGTAAACCAGTAATATTATTTTTTTACCACTAGGTGGAATCAATGCTTGAAAATTGTTCACTGCTTGCCATTTTTTCCCATGGACCAGAGTTAATTCAGATCACTGTCAGAAATTAATTAGATCCTACATCTACTCAGATGCCACTTTTAAGAAGACTATTTTACTTTTATGATGTTTAAATTAATATGTAAGAATCTATCAACACATTTCAAACCTTTCTTCAATTGGAACTCAGATGGTGCTTACTGTTAATTTCTCTTCGCCATTAAATATGTCACCAGCCAGAGACAAAATTAGTTCAGAAATTATCACTTGATTAAAATTACAAACATTAGCTCAATTTGCAATTTATTAAGATGCAGTTAGAGATGTAAATGCCAGTTTGTCTTTATCCAATATATATGAAGACAGGTTAAGTACCTGCCATTAATCCACTCTCCATAGCTACAAGACAAGTAGAAGAAAACCGCTCTCTGACCCTGACTCAGAAATGTCTGTGACCCCAAAATGATAGAAGTATTTTAAGAAAATGCACACACATGAAGAACATTTCTTTTATCAAGGCTCAGAAAAGGAGTTACACTCCACATTGTGATATAAGAAAGCCACACTGATTTCTATTGCACTGGTTTCAGCAGAACTGCACAATTGTAGTGCAAAACAGAACTGGACTGAATAAGCCTCAGCACTGTATGTGTTTCAAGAAAAATAATTTCCACACTGTAGTTTAATGTAAAGGTTAGTCAGTTCCAAAGTACACAAGCTACCTAAAACATCCACAGTTCTTCCAAGACAAACCTTGTGACTTTTTCTAGGCATTAATGACATCCAAAAAACCCCAACAAATTACTGTTTCCTAGGAAGACACCTTCATTGTGTATCTCAATTATAAGCAAAACAAAACTCTAAGCAAAGCTGACAGGAAAACTAAAAGTACATTCTGCTGTCTTCTGACCTAATAGATCTAACTAGCCATTCCTTAGTCTGTCAGATAGCCTAAGCAATACTGGGCATTTTTAGTCTTGAAAACACTGAAAATTCTAAGGAGACTTAATTTAAAATGAAAGTGATCAAACACTCGCAGTCTAAGGTATTCCCATCAAGTGCTCCACCCAAACCACAGACATGCTGCTTTTCCTTAGCGCTCAGTTCTGAGAAGACACACCTAAAAATGCACTAAGAAACTCCCTGGGATCTGTGATCACTGTGTTCTCAATGAACAGTAATTAGCTTCAGAGGTTTGGATGAGTTTTTTTGGGAAAGTTGGACAGAGGGAAGCAGTAGCTGTGAGGGCTTTGTTTGTTTGTGAGGGGTTGTCATTTATTTATTTGGGTTTGCTTGCTTGTTTTTAAAACAACCCTGCAAGCACACAACCACGGCCAACCATTTCTCCTGCTGTGCTATCAGCTTTGAGACTGAGATGCAACTTCCTCCCCTCAGCAGTTGTCACTCCATTAGAGCAATGCACTCACAAGCTGGCACAGTGCCAGAACACTTTACAGCACTAATTAATCAAACCCCATTTCCATGTAATCAAACCTGCTATTTTAGTATGTTTTCTATAACTATCTGTTAATCCATATGCACACACAAATGTAACACATGGCACATTTTAAATTATGTTTAGAAAGGAAGGGATATTTTTATATCTGAGTCTTGCTTCAACACTTGACAGATAACACCTACTTAGACATTGAAAGTTACACAGATTGAAAACAGAAGCCTAAATACACATACACAGTCAATCCATATCTGTGATAAATATTTTGTTTAGAAATAAAATTTACCAATTAGAAAATTTAATTTGAAATAAATTTTAATTTACAGACAGATATTTTACAGCTCCTAAAAAAAGTGTCATTAGCTATTCTTTTGTAAAACTTGCTCTCCTGACAGGGGAAATTTTCCAGTGGAGATTATTTGGAAATGGGTTGAGTGAGTAAAATTAATTTTGAAACAAAGGTCAGTTGAACTTCCCACCCCAAAATCCTTGAAGTGGCTTTTAAGGAACCTGTCTACCTCCCCAGTCCTTTTGGTTTTGCACTCTATATATGCCAAGACCATTTTTACAAACCTGCTGTCATGGTGGATATTTAACTGCACAAGACAGTGTTATAGTTTTCTCCCTCCCAGGTGGGGGGAAGACTCTTACGTCCCATAACTAATGAAGTGATTTATTAATCTGGTATTTCTTAAGTAAAACATACCTTTCTAAGAAAACCACAGAGACATTCGCAGGACATTTAGGGTCTTCATTAAATGACTAATGTGGAGTAATCCAGCTGATGGCCATAGGATTACGAGGTTGGGGTTGTTTCCTTTTAATTCCTGCATCATTAGTAAGATGTCTGGCCCAGCCTTTTTTTCTTTCAAGAGAAGCACAGGTTTGTAGTTGGACTGAGTAATCTTAAATGTCTTTTCCAACCTAAATGATTCTATGATTCTAAGGTTTTCAGACTATGATAGGTATTTCTCAATACAGATACTGAAAGACTTGGAAATAGCTTTGCTTTCAACTGCTAAATTATTTTGACACTTGTCCTGGCATTTACACTTGACAGTCCATGTAAACAGTAAAAACTAGCTTTTTTTCTTCCTAATTACTTCATATTTTTCTTAGGGTAGAATCACTAAGATTTCCTTGTCTATCTGCTGCTTAAACATAACACCTTGTGAACCGTTCCTTCAAATAAAAATTCTGAAAGCCATGGATCTCTGAATACGGTAATCCCAACCAAACACAAATTCACCTAAACTTAAAAAAAACACCCTACTATTGCCTTATGGAGTAACACTTCACTACTTTCTTAATTACAAAATACAAACAGGGATGCAATTGAACATTTTTGACGGAAGTCATCAGAGAGAAGTAACTCTAACTTGCAACTGCTAGTAATAAAACTAACGTAGCTAAATATTAGAGAACCTTTCCCACTGGCAATGTCTTTTTGAAGAGTCACAGGTAAAAGGTAATAACCAGCTATTCTAGATATTCAAGCACAGGGACAAACCTCCTCTCTACAAGAGATAATTAAATAATTAAATAATTAAAAGAATTAAATTAAGTATAAAGTAACTTAAATACATTCTGCTCATGACCTCAATATAGTATGAGAGTAAGACAATACTAAGCATTAACATCTCATGTTGCAAAAAACTTACACAATATTTCAAGAGCACCAAAGGCTTAAAAAACCCCAAACAAATAAACAAACAAAAAGCCCCCAACACCAATCATCAAACTATATGGAGCAAAGTCAAAGCTGCTAAGAAAACTTCAGTTTTCATACTCAGTGACTTCAGTATTTACCCAAGTTGAGGGGTTGACTTGTTGCCATGGAGCTAGATACACATATAAAATCAAGGCAAATAGAGGGGGAAAAACCCCCAGCCAATAACCTGAAACAAATATTCATACACATCCTAGCACACAAAGGGAGGGGAAGGCAGAAATATGATTGTAATTAATACTGACAAAAGATACCATTAGTTTGCCCATGCAGTTAACTGTTAGGGTATTTTAAAAGCCTACACTCAGATTCAGAACTCCTCCAATAATGAGCAATAATGAGCAATAATGAGCAGAAAGATTCTCACCTTTTCTAATGTGCCCCAGGAAGAAGTATATACTAATATTACTAATTTACACGGTTAACTTTAATATTCTTTTAATAGCTAAATATTTTCATCACCTGTGCTTTCAAAAAAACCCCAAACATCCCAACTATAGACACCTCTACCCATCTCCCATCTTGCTTATAAAGGGATGTATCTCTCCTCTCTCACATCAAAGCATATTTAGGCCCAAGAATCTGTAATTCTCTCTATTGCCCACTTTGTCTTATTTCAGGTGTTAAAAGAATATTTTATATTTTATTTGAGTACCAATTATTTTTTAATCCATAGAAAGTGTTCTCATCTAGTGTTCTAATTAACTGTTCTAATTGAAAAATAGAACAGAAAACACAACAACTTTATTAGTAAATTATGGCAGCTTTATAAAAGGAAATAGTATAGAAAAGTTATTTAAACAGCAGAATTCACATACACTGTCAATACTTCTGAGTTTTGTTTTGAAGGAAATTAGTTATGTCACCTCATACTAAACACAAACATTCTAAGAATATAAGAATGCAGGCCTTTGTGCTCCATAAACATCAGCAGTCAAATCCTTTTCCTCACATATCCTCCTTACATCTCTTTTTAGCAATCTCATGTATTTTAGTATATCCCATTTTCAGAAAAAGAAAATAGGTAGGAAGGCAGAGAGGAAATGTTTCCTTCCATGTTTGAACAAATTATCCATAGCAACATGCAGCCTAAGAGTTTTTAATTCTGCAGAACATGAATTTCTATAAAAGCAATATTCAGTCAGCAATTTTTTGGCTCTCTACAGATGCCATCATCCACTGCAAAAGTCATTATTCACCAATTCTATCCAGAATTTTTGATCACTGGATGCAAATGTGGTAAAAGAAAACTAATTTACCTCCTTTGTGTCACTTTCCCAGAATCCTAATTCGGAAGTGTTATCCTACTGTCACTGGAAACCAGTATTAACCACGCACTATTTCCTCATGCAAAATACAAACAGAAGATGAATAATTTCTTTTTCTTCTCTCAAGCTCAATTTATTCTCCTATTCTTCACGCCTCTTACTGAGTCATTTGAAAAAACTGCTTATACTTCCAAAAAAAGTGTAATTCCTCCAGTCTATATATATGCACCTGCCAAGTACTCACAATAGGTAGGCAATGTAGTGGTAGCTTTTCCATCTTGTTGTTATGATTTCCAATTTGGAAGAAAACCTCCACAAACAAAGAAGAAATCCCCCTGCCTCTTCAAACAACACAAAAAATACTCCCACCCCATGACCTTCTATGCAAAGTGTCTGGTAAGATTTCATTTCCTCTGACAAAATGAGCCTAAGGGTCTGTATATAAACTGGAGTGCATGGTTGAGAGCTGCAAAGGATGAATTCCCCATTTTCACAGAAGTCTCGACCCAGCACACCACAAGGAGGGAACTTTCTCATGTTTGTCAATGAAAGTAGCTTGACTGAAGAGGTGATGTGAGGATTTTGGGAAGTGGTCTGAGTCTGTTTTATGCAACACATCCCTAAGAAATTAATTTTCTCAGACCTCTTCAAAACTTAATTGGAATCTGTTGGTTACCCGTACCATTTCCTAACCCTCTTCAGTCGTGCAGGATGTGTAGAAGATATAGCTGTGTAAGAAAATCTCGTTCTCTCATCTACTCTTGCCTTCTATTT
Organism: Entomyzon cyanotis; assembly: GCA_024500445.1. NCBI lineage: Eukaryota > Metazoa > Chordata > Aves > Passeriformes > Meliphagidae > Entomyzon > Entomyzon cyanotis. The sequence continues at coordinate 30,545,244 of JAKEPQ010001016.1, read as the reverse complement.
CCCAATAAGGACTGTATTATCCAATTTCTAAAGCAGCACTGTCTCTCTGGAGTGAGCTCACATCAACTGTAATAAAAAAGTCTGGCATTAAATTAGTTCTGAATTTTTCATTTTGGACATGGTTTGATGTTTATTGTATATTGTAGATGGGGTTTTTTTGTTTGTGTTTTTTGTTGGGGGTGATTAATTGTTCTTTTACAAGGTTATTTCTGCTGAATTTTTAATCTGGTGAGATGTAGAAAGGCTTTTGTTGGGGTGTTGGGTTTAGTATGTGTGAGTGTATATATATATGTGGGTGTATGCACATAAATATTTTTTACCCCCCAGTTTGGCTGGGGAAGCACACATAACTCCATTCAGTTTCCTTAAACACAAGCATTTGCCACCATTTGAGATCACACTTGGGTATGTGACCTCATCACAGGCTGGAAAGATGCAATTATGACATCTCAGAGACGCCAGTCCTTCTGGAAATCACATGAAGTATTTTAGAGTCTCTCAAGTGGCATTAGACATCTAACATTTTGGCAACAGCATTAAGCCTCCAAGATTTCTGACTAAGAACTATAAATCCAGGAACACTGCCAAATACACAAATCTTGGATATTAGTACCATTAAGGAAGAAGCAGCATGTCCTTGGCTTAGGCAGCTCTTTTCTTCTGTCTCTGATCCATAATTTGAGGGTTTTTTCCCTTTTCATATGAAGTCCTTGCCTCATTGTTATGGGCAGAATTCCATGCCCAGAGCAAGCAGCATCAGTGCTTGGGAGCCTGCCTGCCAAATCCCTGCTGTCAGTGCATCCATTTGAGGATGTTCTACTCATTAGTACAGAAGCTTATGTAAACAGAGAAACCAAAGCCCTCAAATTCTCTTTATGTACACTGAAAGTATTATCCCGCCTGAAATGTACTGACAAACACCAAAACATTAAAAATAATACATTCAGAGATTTTCAAATATTTCCTATCAGCTGACATGAGCATTACAATCTTAATAAAATGGTGTTGCACTTTAATAGCATTTATTATATCTTTAGAATCAGAATTACAGATTACTTCTAAATCATACACTGCGTGCATGCACTTACATGGTTCTTGAGCTAAAACTGCCCATAGAAGGTTTAATGCATTGGGCTGAAGGGGAGCTTCTACACTGAACAGTAATTATGAACAAACAACAGCTTATACATCAGTTAAGTCACTGCTGTACTCATCTAAAACCAAAACAATTTTGCAGTTCCCTAGGTTTTGAGTGGTTGTTACTGCAAAAGCAAATGATGAGGAAGTTCCATTTCCAGTTTTGGAAAGCTGTTACAAAGTCTTTTTTCCTTTGTAATGCATTTGATCTTGTATCTCTCTAGCCACAGGAGGACTTGTATCCCATAGGATGGATAATTAATTACATTTTGGTTTTTGAATACCTGCAAGACTGACTGCTTTGATGATTTTTTGTAACTTTTTTTGTACTTAAAAAAAGTTCATTTTATTTTTCACTGCTGGAGAACCTGTTTTAAAAGCTGCCTTTATTTTCCTTTAAAAAATATCAGGCACCCAATCTGTCAATTTTTATGCAGGTATTTTTCAGCACTGTCACAATAATTTCAAAGCAAACAAAATAATGTATATGTTTCGTTACCAGGAGCCCAACAAGACACTATTCATACTCAATACATTGATTTTCTAGCTTAAATAGTCAAATATATATTTCTTGCATGACTATTAATTTTGTGGTGTGAGAAGATGCCATGGGAAGCATAAGTGAGGTTAACATCGTGATTCCAATTCCCTGTGATTCCAATGTCAACAATACAGAAAATTAGATTAATAGTCTCAAATACTGCACATCCAGTATCTATGCCAATATCAGAGCACAAGCTAGTAAATGTAATCTACAAGCTGGTTTGTCTAAGCATTAAGATTTCACTCTAAAACTGAAATTCCAATCAGCAAGTTGTACTTCATAAAAACACTTTATTAATAGTCAATGCCACATTAGGATGAATACTCAGTAATTTGCTAAAGGGAGAGGACAACCAGCTATGGGACAACTATAGAGTTCAAGGCAGTGCTAGGGAGACGAGGAAAAAAAAACCACCACCACAAACAAAACCACATTTCCCCTCCCCTAAAAAAACCAACTGCTAATCCTTTTGAAAATATTCAAAGTAACACTACTAAGCAGTATTGCAGAAGAGTCTGGAGCACAAGTCCTATGAGGAGCAGCTGAGGGAGCTGGGGGTGTTTAGCCTGGAGAAAAGGAGGCTCAAAGGGGATCTCAGCACGCTCTCCACCTGCCTGAAAGGAGGCCAGGTGGGGGTCAGTCTCTTCTACCATATCTCAGCAGAAAGGACAAGAGGAAATGGCCTTAAATTTCATCAGGGGAGGTTCAGATTAGATACAGAAGAAGTTTTTTTCACTGAAAGAGCAGTCAGGCGATGGAATAATGCCCAGGGAGGTGACGGAGTCACCACCTCTGGACGTGTCCAAGGGGCATCTGTATGTGGCACTTGGGATATGGTTAAAGGAGTGCTGGGTTGATGATTGGATTAGATGACCTTGAAGGTCTCTTCTAGCCTTGATGATTCTGTGAAGCAGTTTCCTACAAGAAACAATGAGCCTCATATTTTAAAAATATAAAGCAAATTTATATATTTATGCTAGTGAGGTTACAGTGAGTTTTGGGTCTTGGTGTTTCTTTTTTTTCCACGTTGTAAAACACATACTTGTCTTTTCCTGCAGCTTTTTCCTTTTAAAATAAATATCAGCATTTGAAATCCATTTAAACTGAAGCAAACCTGAAGCCCTTTTTAAAAATATCTATTCTAAATTCTTATTGCGGAAAAGCTGACAAGTGTAAACATAATCTAATTGAAACAGCCTAGGTTGTGCACTTCCAAGGGCTTTCTCAAAGTAATTGGTGCACATGCGCTTTGAAAACAACAACTGATTTGTGTCAATCACATCTATAGGGAGTCAAAAAAGAAATGGTTGTGATGATGATGGACATCAGCATCACTTAAGTGCTGCAATGGAATGTCTTTCTCAGATGTGTTTTGACTGGTTCATAAGGAAATTCTTAAATACAACTGTCAGTTTTAATAATTAATTCTGTGCTTGGAACAGCAGTGTAAATACCAAAACAGCAAAGTGGATTTCAATAATTAAGTAACAACCTGAGGGAACAGAAATTCAGTATTTTCTAATCTTTACAATGCAGGCTATTTTGAGCATTTAAAGAACAGTCCATCCCTCTATTAAAAAACAAACAAACAAACAAACAAACAAACCAACCAATAAACCAAAACTTAACCATACTTTCAATACTGTTGTGCAATTTGTTTTCAAGAGGAACATACTTCAATATCCTTTCATTCTCAAGGATTTTCTACTGCAAGAAATGTATGTATTTTCTTATTGCAAAAATAAGGATTACTATTGGGGGACTTAGTGTTTTGGCTGGAGAACTTTTGCTTGGAAAAAAACTAGAAAGCTTCAGTGCAAGAGCTGCTACTAAAGTAAGCATTAGAAGGTTTCAATTTACACATCCCTGTTCCTCAGGTGTGGTTTAGAATAAGCACCATCTATTTGACTGTTCAATATTCAGCAGGAATCTGCCAACCAGGTCTTGCATAAAATAAGCACAAATGTTCCTTTCTGCTCAGTGAAGTGAGCTCAGTTCTCACTTTACACTATTAAGAGATCCTTGCCAGTGTTATCCCTGACAATATTCTCAGATCTCAAAAATTAAATATTTAAAGACTTAATGAAAGCTAATTACTGAACTGCAGAAAACTCAAATTCAGCTCAGCAAAACATTTGGTGTGGAAAAATAAACTACAAGAACAAGTCAGTACTCTGTCACAGTGTAACAGATGTGCTATTTATTCAGTCAGAGCTGTGGTCAATATTTCCATTAAAAAGCTTCTTAATCATGAATTTATTATGGGAGTTACTAAGCAGTTACATCTCAAACTGACTTGCCAGACAAAATTTCCTTATTAAGTCAAAGAGCTTTTCTATTACTTAAAAGACAGAAAAAAAAAAAAAGAAAAAATATGAGAAAGCCTGTTGCATCCTTTCACAGACACAAGATCGCTACCAAAACTGTGTTTTCTATTCTTAATTCCCACCATCAGATGCATTTCCCCACCAGGTAAGTCTTCCTAATGCTCGGTCTGTTTTCCCTTTTCTGTGTTTCAACCTGACAGTCAGTTTTATTTCTGACTGCCTCAGCAAGCATCCTTGAAACATCAGGAAACTCCACTGCTCAACTAGACCTGCACTTGCCAAATTCTGCAGCTGCTGCTCAAGTTAAGCAGACAAACAAAAACAAGTCCCCAGCCATTTGAAATTACAACATCTGTAAATCCAATCAGTCATTGACTTCAAAAAGGCAAAATACTGTATTTTTGAGGACACTGTGGCAATAGAAGCTAAAAGTCTTAAGAAACTTTGAAATTACTTATAATGATAGCTGAATAGGTAGCATTATTCTGACAGGTGCACTTCCCTTGAGGAAGCAACAGAGTGCAAGATGTTTCCTTTCTTCTAAAAATAAAATGTATTTCTTCAATACATGAAAATAACAAAATAAAACAAACAAGAGAAAAACAAAAACAACAACCCTCCAAAACCAAACAAAACAAACAACAAAAAAAACCCAACCAAAAATCCCCAGAAAACCAAAACACCCCCACAAAATACACACAACCACAAAACCGCCCAAAACAACAAAAAAAACCAACCAAAAAATTCCAAAAAACAAAACAAACCCCCACAAACAAATAAAAAAAACCCCCAACAAAATAACTCAAGCCAAACAAAAAAAGACCCTGAGAAACCCCACTTCTGCCCCCCACAAAAACCCCAAACATATAATTCTCTACTGCTAAGACTATTCTTAACACAGCAGGTAGACATAACTACTCCAGGTCTGGCTACAATTTTCCAGGGCACAACAATGAACATTATTTTCCCACCACTTAGACAGATAATTAGTACTTTCTCATTCCCCTAGTTCCCTTCACCATTAAGGCAACGGGTATCAAAAATGTACTTTTTAAACTATTGGCACAGAATAAATATTTTGCCTTTAATCCAAGGAGGTATGGCAGTTATATTCCTCAACACATGGACCTTGGAAAGCTAACCAGGAAAGTTGTTTAAAGCATGGCAATCAACTGAGAGTGTAATTTGACATCTCAAACAACAGCCTTGAGTTTCATAGGTCAGATTAGTTTGGAACAACACAGTAACAAGGAAACTACTGATCTTCACCGTTGTGCTAAGCCAAGGCGCAGACTTAGCCTTTGATTATGTACCAAGGTACACAAGCTGACTAACTGGATTCAGTTCAGGACAGCAAAAAGAGCTCCTTCACAAGAAAAACATCCAGTCAAATTGAGTCAAAGAAACCTTGTTCAACCAGGCTATAGCTGTTGGCCTAAAATAAAAATGACATAAGGTGTGTGAAGTAAGGAGAAGAGGAATCCACTAGCATAGCAACACTTAAATAGACATTAAATAAACCATGTATTTTATAAATTTTGGATTACCATGCTGGCAAGACAGTAGCCAGCAAAGCAGTGAGTCTCAGTAAAACTAAAGGATGACTAATCTCTACAGTGGTAATTCTATCATCCTTAATTGATCTGACCAGTAGCTAAAAAGAAGTCACTTTTAGTTCTCCAACAAATCTCAGATATTTGTATTTTGAAAGCACGCACCCCCTTTCTTTTTTGTTACATTTTAATACTTTTTAAATTGGTCAACTTGGAATCTTAGCACAGTGACTTTTTTCAAGCCCTAAAGCTACATGTTAAAAATATTACCCTTCAGAATTCCCAGCTTTCAGGTCTGGGGACATCCTTATATGCTCCAGCAAGATTTCTGATCTGGACAACCAGGGGACCAAGGCCACAGGGCACAACATACTGTACCACATACCATGCTGTACAATTGTTCTGTAATTAGGAGCAGACCAACCAAATACAAATAGAACCAAATTGGCTTCTTTTAAGTTCTCTGTGTCAGAGAAGGACTGGTTTTGCATTGCATTTATCAAAAAGGGTCCAGATTAAATGTAAAAAAATTTTAAAAGCATGATAAAATTTACTGCAGTAAAAGAATTAGAGAGAAGACAGGACTGATCATAGTTTCAGCTGAACTCCAAATGTCCTACATCATTTTTCTTTAGGTTATAATGACAGTCCCAAACTCTATCTTCAAGCATTCTCGGCACAAGCAACTTTATATATGAGACCAACGGCAAGTAATTACTAACCTTTCTACATTGACTGGCTTGTCAAATTTAAAGAGAATATAATCTCCAGCAACTGGTGTGACAGCCCAGAAAAAATCTTCCCCTACGTAGGTTTTTTCTAGCGTATGCCCCTGGTAGACTTTTAAAGACGTCGAAACCTCTGCAGGTGGATTCACGTGGATTTTATGCAGTAATGGTTTCAGGAAGTCTTTATCCTAATTGAAAGACAGACAAACATCATGCTGGTCAGACAACCTTGTTTATTATGTTCTTTTCCCAAGTGGTTACACTTAAAACAAACATTGGCATAAAATGGAAAATGAATGCATTACTCATTTTGGGTGCATCAGATTTTGTACTGAATAGTAAAATGGACATGCCATTAATGTAAAAAAATTAGAAAAAAATCTCTTGGCAAAAATCCACATAAATAAGCTGGACTAGGACTTCTTATACTTTATAGTAACCAGTCTGTATCAGATTAAATGCCAGCTGGAGCAATATACATCATGCTTGAAAATGCAAGACAAAAAGAAAAGGCCTGTTTTCTCCATTGCCACAATGTTTTTCATTTAATCAGCCTGCTCTGTAAAGGAAGGGAAATGTTGTCTACTAACTGTGAGTTTCTGGATCTTCCCTGCTAGAGAAGAGTGGAGGCCAACATGCTGGAAAAGGGAAGGTCTGAAGCGTATCCGCAGGTTAGATTTCTGTCGATCACAATGTTTCTGAAATGGTGGGGGAAAAAGGTAAAGAGTGGGATGAAAAACAAAACCAAAACAACACGTTAGTAAAAACTAACACAGGGCAAGAATCTAGGCCTTTTTATTAATTTTTTTGTTTTCATTCCAGAAATCTACCAAGACTGCTATGCAAATGTAATATTGTTCAAGGTTTTTGCACAGAACCCATTTATTCAGTCTTTCAGCAAGGGTGCTACTTGAGAAATGAAGGAGCAAAATCTGAAGTTTGTTCCCCATTTGGAGCCTTCTCCAAGACTGCTATCCAAGCAGTGACATTCTGCAGAGCCACACCAGCGCTTACATGTATAAGTTTATTCTAGGACTGCTACACATCAAATCTAACTAGACTTCTGCTTTTCATCCTTACTGCACCCATCTCCAAAATCTGAAGCAGTAACAGTTACGACGCCCCTGAGAACTCTCTCTAAAGTTCTTTGTGAGATAAAAACCTTGGCAGGAAGAAAGACTCTTCCAGAGCATGCAGTAACTGTAATGTACAATATGCTGGCTTTCAGCTTACGAAAATCAACTCGTTCATCATCATGAAAACATTTTAGAAGCTTTATAATAAAAATAAACTTACAGCATCTTTCTCAGGGTTACACACTTTCACCCAGAGGATATGGTCCAGGAGCCAATCAATAGGTTTCTCCTTATAAAACATAAATATGAACTCTACAATAAGAGTGATATCTGGAGACTGGAACATTTTACCTGTGGGTGACATTAAGAATAACTGCGGTTACTTCAGATTAGAGATAACATTGTCTTTTGAAATCAGTGAGATAACAGATGATGCATTTGTGTCAAGAAATGTTAGCAATGAACAACTTGAAATCTCAATGTTATTAAAAGTTCCATACCTTTCAACTAAAAAAACAACTATTTGAACAAGAACTTGTTGTCATATATCTTGTGCTATCAAAATATTCAGTGTATATTCAATGTACTACAACACAGTATCCTAAAGAATAGAAACTGTCAGTTTGAAAAAACAGAGAAAGAAGAGTTATGGATTGGCATCTGTTATTTCCCATGTCACATGTAAGCTCAAGCACCTGAGATGAGAAGCTGCTGCAAGTGTTACCTGCCCAGTCACACAATTTCAGCTTCTGCAGGTACTAAAAACAGAGATGGAACACCTACCACTAACTTCAGATCCTTCTGGGCAGGAAATCAAAGGGAAAAAAGGAAGCTACCAGAACATACCCAGAGACAATACAACTCAGAAAGAGACACCCCACAGTGACCAGAGCTTTTTTCTGCAGTGCACAGGCCATCAGCAGGACTTCCAGGAGGCACCATGCAAAAGGATTCTTGAGAATCCTGCAGACTGTGAGGCTTCAAGGAGGCCTTTGCAAAACAATGAAACTTGCTGTTGATGAAGTGTTTACTCTCAACATGAGCAATCACCTCCATGGTTGTGGCATACATTTCTCTGCCAGTACAGGTGTCTGAAGAGACAGGTGGTCAATACACTGGGCTATTGTGTCCCACTGAATGCAGTACTTCAAAAAGGTACCTTGTATGAAGACACTGCTGCCAGAAGCAACACAGCTGGGAGTGGGGCAGACCAAGCTGAAGATAGACTGGCAAGTGCTTATACCAGGGACTGCACTGAAGCATTGGAACAGGCTGCAGAGACTGCTTAAGTCACAATCCCTGGAGGTTTTTAAAAGATGTGTAGATGTGGCACTTGGGGACATGGTTTAGTGATAATTTGGCAGTGCTGAGTTAGGCGTTTGACTTGATAATCTTTGAGGTCTTTTCCAACCAAAATGATTCTATGCCCACATGCCAACTAAAATCCCAAAGGCAGTTCAGATTTCAAGGCAGATTCAGAAAACTTCACCAGGTTTGCAGATGAAATCTGAAGTCTTTGCCAGGCTACAATGGAGAAGGCAAGGAAGGAAGACAATAAATATGAATCTCTCAGGAAGACACTGGCTAAAGTGATTCAGTTCTGCAGATGTTCCTGCAATGTGGGCCGTGGTGGACTAAACAGGGATGGGTTCTTGGGGCATGTGTGCATCAATGAATCAGAGTGCAAAAGAAGCTCTTCTCCAGTGCAAGTCTTCTGTCTCTCCACGTTTTGGAGTCCTGTAAAACACACTAACACACAGCACTCAGGCACAGGAAATATTTTGAATTCTTCCTTCTGCTTGTGAAGAGGCTTCCATAGGCTTTCTAAATAACAAGTTCCACAAGTAGTAGAGGTTCTAATATTTTGTCCTACCCTTAGGAAAACCAGCTGGAGTAGACATTAAGAGAAGATCACTTAAGGAGCCTTGCCCTTTTCAGAAAGCACATCTGATGTAATTTCTTTTCTTTGTGACTTGTGTGAAATTGGATAAGAACAAAGCCAGTGAAAGAATATTCATAATGAAATTCTGACATGAGTTTGGAGGTGTGGACCATTTACACACTGGGGTGGAAAAGTAAATGTGGTAAAACATTAACTGATTTGACATTGCTATATCAAAGCTGTCCCTTACAGAAACTTTTCATCCAGCCCTTTATAAAAAAAAACGTTGTCATCCTTTTAAGCAGCTGTTGCAATGAGGTCCTCAAAAAGGTATCTCCACATGAAAATACTCTATAACTAAAATTTGAAACTCCTACTACACAAGGGACAACGCCTACTAAGCTAGGGACAATTGCAAAACTTTATTCTCAAAAGACATAAGAAAGATGTTATTATTTTTATTAGTACATTGTTAGTATTTACACACTATATTGTCACATTGCTTAACATTATTTGTGGAAGTAAATATTTAAAAACGTGTAGGAAACAATCATATGATTAGTAAAATGTGTAAAACAGTCATGCAGAATAACAGCTTTCAGCTTGTCACACTTCCAACTAAACAGACCCCAATTTTCCTGGTGATTCATCTCTGCCTACTACTTTCAATGGCATAGGGCAGGAGAAGAAAAAAAATCTAAGTCCTTATAAAACACCAGCTAAAAAATGGAACTATTTAGATATTTCTGGGATTTTTATGGGACTGAAACCATCATTTCTAGATGACACCTGCTGAGGCAGTCTGTCAGTCACATCTGTTTCCACAGGAAGCACACCTTTCCATGTGGTGTTGGAGAGGTGCACAATAGGATGAGAGTCAGAAGACAGAAATATCCCCATGATATGTTTTAATCTCAATGCAAACAGACTGAAGAGAGACTTTATCCTCTTCCAGAGTCTATACACAGCCATGATGCTCGAGAATCCTTTTCTTCTTTTACCCAAGGACAGAGCAGAAAAATAACAGTGACATTTTTTCCTTTGACTTGCTCATCTTCTGAAGAACACAAGGATTATTGTCTTTACTCATCCTCACTCACAGACCATGTCACTTAGAACTTAGTGCAAAGGTACAGGAGCCTTACCTACAATTAAGTACACTGAGAACAAGACTGAAGGTAAGAGTAGGAATTTACTCTTTTCCCTAATTTAAGTTATCCTAATTTTATCTAAAATAGAATAGCAACAAATTGTTTACTTCCAAATGGCAAACTTGTCTAGGCTGGTACTCTACTGTCCACCATGCCTTCAGCCACCCTGGACATGGGGAATAATCTAGTTCCCATGATGATGTCACAGGGCACACCAGAGAAAAACAAATAAGCAAACAAACAAAAACCAACCACAAACAAACAAAAAGCCCAAGCCACCCTGATACATCCAACGGCAGCTAGTCAGAATAGGTGAGGTAAGCTGGCTGTATCTGCACTAGCATTTTTAGACCCAAGTGGCCTCTCTGCATTACACTGCCCAGCACCATGGAAGTGTTCAACAGTGGAGACAAAGTCTTCTCACATTAATTCCTAATGAACATGGGAGCAAAGATGAACAGGCAACACCCTGATCCCAAGACAAGCCCTTGTCTTCCTTCAGTAACCAAGGACAGACATCCACATATCACTTTCTGAAATGCTGTCACCACCTTCCACACAGAGCTTGGGACAAGCTTGCCCCAGCCCCTCATGCCTCTGTGCAACACTGCATCCCTTATCTGTCATTCCTGTCTCAGGACACCACCAGCACAGCAGTTCTGCCATGGATCCATGTCCCCCTTTTCTCCATCAGAACATCCTTCCTACAGCAGCTCTAAACCAGGGTTCTGCCAGGAAGTCTCTGGTAAAACAAGTCTTCAAAGCTCTGGATCCCTGACTCTCCACATGTAGTCCCTGTAATGGAAATCAGCCCTGTACTACTCCTGCTGCACAGATGCAACAGCAAGCCCCTCTGAATCCAAATCAGCCAAGCCCTTGCCTAGTCACTCCTAAGCCAGAGTAGCAGCAGCAGCCTGGCTTCCCTGCAGCACAGCCACAGCCCAAGAACAAGTGGCAGCATTTACCAAGGTCCTTCTATCCTGCAGCTCCCATGCAGCAGCATGTGAGGAGCCACAGAACTATTGAGACACCATCCAAATCCAGCCTACGGACTGCCCACTGGCCACCCCCAATATGCAGTTGAAAATTATCAAGCCAAAGAGAGCTAAGCAAAAAGCTGCAGTCAACATGCACTGCCTCAAAATGAAAACTCTGTGGAAGAATTGAAGCGATGGCTCATCTTGCACCATGCCCATGCACTTGGTACAGTACATAGGAACAGACATAAATCCAGGACAGTGTGCTGACAGAACTTCAGAGGCTTCAGATTCTGGGTGCATACAACCTACCATTGTGAAGAGACTTCAAAATCTGAAAGAATTAGGAGTCAAAGGTAAAATCTTGCTCCATAAAACCCTAAAGATGCAAAATGTAGACTTTCTCCTTATTACTTATCTATCTTGATAAAAGTGACTGTCGGGACCAAAAAAACCCAAACCTGTGGAACACTTTCTGCTATTTGTTGTGCCCCATCAAGACTTCTATTCATTTTTCACTCCTTTTAAAGGCCATCCTTAGTGAAATTCTGGCCCTCTCAGTATTTTGCTGGCAAATACAAGACATGCACAAAATGAAACGCTTTGTTTTCTACAGTTCTCTGAACTGCAAATATCTAAATCATTCATTTTAATTCTTCCACATAAGCATCACTAATATTGAGTCTACACCAACAATAATTTTACACCTGCAAGCACATATTCTAGCTATAGTTGATGTTTTGAATGCTTTCCCTGTTAATGATATGCAAATTGCTGGCATTAAACCCAGAACCTCTTTGAAGTTATTTAAAGCTCAAATGTTTGACTTGATCTACTCTTTACAAAACTCCAACTATGTACACAGCTTGAGCAAAACTGCAATCAGAACAACTTAAAATAATCAGAACAACAGGCCTTAAAACATCAGGGCACAGTAAGTCTCAGAGGAACTGTATAAGACAACCAAAAGGCCATTTCAGACCACTCCATTAAATGTTTGTGACAGCTGGTATTATAGCTACAGTGGAAGGATTGCAGTTCCTCTGGAAAACACTTCAGCTCACAGGCAGTTGGAAGATAAATCATTATTTCTCATAAAAAGCTAGTAGGACTTTCCTACATTATGTCACAGGGCTCGCAGTGCAAACCAAAATCCAGAAGAGCAAAAGCTACATCTCCTTCCACAGAGCTTCTTAAGGAAACAGCATACATCTCACCCATTATTTATTAGATACTTGACAGCACTTAAGACTATGCTTTCAGTATTAAAAAAAACCAAAGGAAGCAACGTCTGTTCTGTGGCAGAGGTGACAGAATTCTATAATCCTGCTGTCAGCCTAAATAGCTACATTTGCCACTTCCTCATGTAGTGCTTGCATAAATTAGATTTTCAGTTCAGAAATACACTATGGCAAAAATATCTCACATTTTTACCTTGCAAACTTGCAAGCTAATCAAGGTTTCCAATAGCTACCAGTGAATCAGCCACACCTCTTTTTTTGAGAGATTATTTCTAAATCAGTAGCATCTAGACAAATAGTTGCCTAGAGAAGCTGTGGATGCTCCACCCTTAGAAGTGTTCAAAGCCAGGTTGGATGGAGCTCTGAGCAACCTGGGCTAGTAGAAGGTGTCCCTCCCCTTGGCAGGGGGGTTGGAACTGGATGATCTTTAATGTCCTTTCCAAACCAGGCCATTGTATCATTCTATGAATTGAGTGCTCTACATTCTCTCTTGGACATTTACACATAAAACTCATCCCCAGTTCCAAGCTACTGTAGCTCTTCCCAAAGCTATCTGCATTACCAAATTACCACAGTATCAGTCTGCATCAAGATCCATAAAGGGATAGCAGAGATGAGGTAAATCTACACTATTTGCATAAAATTTCCATGCAATGTGTGGTTATAGCACACCAATGTGTCTCAGAGCCAAAAGTTTTAGATGCTTTCATGAACACTAATTTTTCTCTCAAAACTTAAAAACATATAAGTGGCTAAATTGGGAGAAGAAAAAAATCTAATTTAATTTTCTAGGTAGGAAAGCAACATTAAGATGTGTAACCATAGATAAACACATCTGAAATTCTACTGATACCATCTTGTTAAAATGAGGCAAACAAGTATTATACAAGAAACAAAGAACAGGGATGCAAGCAGCAGGAGCTAACAACTAAATTAAATGACAGCTACTTTCAGAGCCCACACTGACCAAAACTATACAGACAGTGTAGAAAAACAAGATATTTTTAAACACTTTTGCTTTTGATTAAGCCAAGTCTCAGTAACAAGAACTATCTACCTATCCCACCAGGCTTAAACACTGTGTCCTCTACAACAGCACAGAGAACAGAAAGAGGGGGTGAAATACACACACACTAAGCAAGTTAAGTAACATGAAATACAACTGCATGGGGTGGACAGTGCATGTCCTAAAATGTAAGTTGGTTTTATGCACAGTTGACATGTCATTCTTACAAAGTGGCAATTTGTAAGTGAGCACACTCTACTATTAGATCAAGCAAATGTAGAATAAATGTAAGTTACTACTACAGCCCAGGAACTTCATACAGAATTTACAGTTAAAGTGTATCTATGCAATTAGACTGGAGCTAAAACTTAAATTGGGCTTAGTCTGGGTAAGTGTTTAGCTATTCAACAACAGAAACAAAGTCTTATCAGATGCTGTATTCAACCAGTCCCTGCTAACACATAACAGAATGTTGTGAGGAGTTCCCCAGTCAAAGAGTCATGTTTATTTAGGGCAAGATGCCAGTTAAGTACTTAAATTGTTATTTTTCCACACTAGACAGCACAATGTCCCGTTTCTTCCACCTCTGAGGCCACAGAACCAATGGCATAATTATTTCAGCAACACTATATCTCTGATGGTAGCCCAAAGCAGTAACATGATAGCCAGGTGTATAAGGAGACTTCAGTCCATCCACTTCCTTTCCTCCTCCCCATGATTTCTGCAGGTTAAACTGGCAGGCAAGTCTACAAAGTGCCATTCTGTATCCTAACATAGCATATATGAGAGATAATTACTGCTTTCCTTCCCACTCCAGGAACCTCTGAGACTCTGAAAGTCAGGGAACTATTGCACACCTGCTGCTGAGCCAGAAACAGGGTAGCACTTCTTCAAGTAGTGCCAGCACTCTCAGTTCTCAGTACGACCATTATGGGTCACCAAGCTAAAAACGTAGCCATTCTCTGGAAAGCAGATCCAAAGGAAAGAGAACAATAAGAATTTCCAAGAGAATGACAGAACTCAGGGCTGCATTTTTATCTGTTACATGCAGAGTTTTCTTTCTGCTCTGAACTCAATTTATGGCCTTCATATTGGAATCGTTTCTGTTGACCACAGGAATCTCCGAAGTCTGCCCCAGCTTTTGATTTTTCCTTGCATATCTCCATCTTGTCACTTTTAAAATGATCATGACACATCACTGCAGGAATGAAATAAGCTTTTGATTCACAAAATCCCTTCAAAACTTCTCTTTTGTTGTTCTTCTGTTAAGTCTAGTATCTCAATAAAAATATATTAGTGCAAGAACAAAGAACCATAATTTCCACAACACCCTGAGAATCAATCCACAACAGTCCAAGATCTTGCATTAACTCCTCTCACTGTTGTTTATTGCAAATGACAGAATCTGACTGCATCTAGGAAGGAGCAGACTGTTGTAACTTCTCCTTCACAAAGTTGAAAGATGGAGATAAAACAGGCTTTGCAACAAACTGATGCCTGCAAATTCTTAGAAACTTTGGCACAAACACTAATGAAGTTATTTTAGGTGGAGTCAGTTTTCATGTTTTTTCTTCACTTCAGTCAGTTGTGTTTTAATGACAATTTTGTTTTAACAGTAGCTGAATTAAAAATAAGTCATGCCTTGCAGTTTGATTGTTAGTATTTTTATAAATTAACTTTTGGTTACAAAAATACCCTCTTTTACAGCAGTTTAAGTTTGCCTCAGTCACACAAAAGTATATGAAAAAAATGAGGGGCAAAAGGAACAACCATGAGCTAATCCAGAGTTCCTAAAAAACACAATTAATTTCTACTTCTTGGTCTATTTTCAGTACAAAGAAGATAGCTTTTAAGTCAGATCACTATTAATTCACAGTCTGAGAATAAATGTGTTCTTTCGAACTACAAAAGTGAACATTTTCTTACCAATGAAACCCAGCTGAGAAAATTCTAGAATCATCCAATCTTCAGAAGCGAGCTGAAGCGCAAAATTTTTTATTGTGCTGAAATAATTCTGCTTAACAACAATGTCATCTTCAAGCTAGAGGAAGGTAGAAGTGATATCAACATAAATAATAATTAAAAAAAGCACTAGCAAAGCAATAGAAAAAAGTACAGCTAGGAAATATTGACTTATAATATATTGCTAACACATAGCCATATATTTCTAATGGTAGCACTGATATAAAACATAGATGCCATAGCCTGGAATAACTATTGTAGGGATCAGTCTGTCTATTTGTGGAGAACTAATACAGACTCCTTCAGTAGTAAGAATGCACAAACATATCTCAGCTTCTTACTTTAGAACATTGCTTGTGCAGCTGCTTTGGAGAAAAATCGCAAATGAAATAATGTAAGTCTAAGTGATATTATCAGAACAAATAGATTATCTGCATTAATTGTACACAAACAAGACTGTTCACTTACAAATGTAAGAGCACTGGAAGAGTTTCTCCTCTGAGACAAGAGGCTAAGAGACCCAATGTCTGCAGAGGAGGGATTCATTTCACCTGGCTTTAGCTGTCCAACAGAAGCACAGATGCACAGTCCATGCTAACCACCTAGTCCAGGCAGCAGAACTGCCAACATGGGGTGCTACAATTCCTTTAATTCATAATAAGTCTAGGCAATGGCTGCATTAAGGATTCTGCTTCTCCTGTCCTTTCTCACAGTGCATTCATACCCTTCCCCTTGTGCTGGCACTAATATTTGTGCAGCTTCCTAGCATCAAACCAGAATGTCACATGTTACTGGCTCTGCAGCTTCTCAGACAGCTGAGACTCCAGCAGCTCTCAGAGAAGAGTCAGCACAGCTTTGTGAAAACTAGATGAGATGTGTGGGACTTTACACCCCAAGGACACAGGCACAAAATCTAAATAAAGATCATTAGTGCAGTTACTAAATCTGCAATATCTGTAGGTAAGACTTCATCTTCAAAGCAGAAACACGTGATAGGAACAATTCTGAGCTAAACTAAAGAAGAACTGTTTAACTCTGTTATTGGAAACCTCTTTTAAAAAAGGGAAAAAACTCATGTCTACACACAACTGTCATGTTAAAGTGACACTGCACTTTCAAAAGAGAATAAAAATAGATTTTAGCTTTATTTCTGCTCAAAACTACGCTGGGTTTTTTTGTGGTTTTGTTTTGGTTTTGTTGGTTTTTTTTTGGTTTGGTTTGGTTTTTTTTGCCTAGGCAACTCAACAATAATTCATTTGTGAGACAAGGAAAAAACAGTAGTTAGGCTGCTTGGATTCCTTCCCTTTTTTTTGCTAAGCATCTTAAGGTAAGTGACATAAGACAAGTTTACATTCTACTTCAGAGACAGTGAGATCGTCCTCAAATTACTTCCTCATATACCATAACCACCATACTTAATGCCCTCTTTAAATTATGGGATCAAGTTATCTCTGTTCTGTGTAGGTCCTTCTGATGTGTCCAACAGCATCATTTCTGGAGACTCATTTGAAAACTTGTCTCAAAATAAAGAAGAGAAACTTACCTGAATGTAATAAACCCCCTTTTTCTGGGCATACATCATAAGAAAACAATAATCCAAGTTTTGTTTGGTTCTCCATCTGAAATTAAATTGAAAGCTTAAGATTTATGAAAAAAGGTTATTTCAATACATGCTGGCAATTTAAAGTAAATTTTGCTATGAAGAATGACATATATTAGTGAAATGTTAGGACAGCTGCTTTTGGTATCGTTCCCTCAGGAAATCCACTGTCTGGAAAAACAAAAGGAACAAAGCTTTCACCCTATGCTTTAATACAGGTATCAAACTGGTTTAATTTGAACCTGACTTTGTGACAACTACCTGACCTTTCACAAAAAACACATGTGCATTTAAAATGGCAATTCAACAAGAACTAGTGGGTTTTACCCTGTCTTTCATGAAGAAAGGAGTCCCCACACCAAACTAAACGAAAGTAAAACGAAGGAGTCCACACACCAAACTAAAAGTGTATCAAAAGTTTCAGCTCTCCTCCCAAAATTTAACACTAAATGGACTCAACCAAGCAAAGGTTCTGATTATGCACAGAATTGCATGTAGCTAGGAAGGAGATGGATTCACAGAGCACTTTCAGAATCCCCACACTTGCAAGAATTACAGTAAGAAAACATTTCAAGAATTCACATCCCACTTGCCGTTTTATAAACAACAAAAGTGTGGGTGTGGGAGGAGATGGGAAAAGATCTAGGGGAATAAACTTACCTCACTCTCTCTTTTGAGTCTCCAAATGTTTCTTTCAAGTTTGTCAAGTCAGGATAATAAGTTGCAGGAGGGGCTATTACTTCCACCAAGCCAGAATTGATCTCTGTAGAAAACCTGTCAACAGAAACATCCTGAAGTTACATGAGAGATTCTGAGCTCTGTAGACTTCCTGCTTGCTTGCTGTTGGAACAGTTACTGTGTCTGGTAATGATGACTTGCTCAAATGAGGCATATATAAGAATAGCAGTACAGAAAAAAGTATTGTTTTTCTTAGCATGTCCTTCAGAGCACTATTGCCTCTTGCCAATCAGAATCAAACTACATTCTAAACATTCTTTTTGCCTTTTTTTCAGAACCTAGTGATTTTTTTCTACAGCTCTCTTGGAACATACAGAATACAAGGCCCTAACACAGATGTCACACACTTCCGTTCATGTTTAAACAATCCCATCTGTTTATGCTGCATCAAATAATTTAATCTCACTTAACTGTTTTACAATTTAACTGACTCAATCACTGCCTCTTAATTTGTCATCTCTTGCTTTTTTGTTCAAAAGTTCAAAGCCCCAGGACACAAAAAGGCATGATCTCTTACTTCTATTTCAGAATATTTTTTATTGCTTATCAGAACCTCATTTAGGAAAAATCAAAAAGCAAATAAATCAATAAACTAAGAAATACCCAATTAAAACTACAACTTACTCTCTTTCCAGGCTTGCAACAACACTGTTCACATAATCAAGGTCAGTCTGGAAGAAAATCAAAAATAATGAAGAGAAAAAAATGAATCGATTACTTGACAGTTCTAGAGTTACATGTCAAAAGAACCAAGTAAAATAAACATTGCAGGTGGCTGTCCTTGGAAATCACTTTCATTGCATGAGATACCGGAGTAATACAAGAACACATCACACATGTAACTATGTCTTATCTGCAATATAAGAAGAAGCAATTTTTTTTGTAAACAGAGGGGAATAATTATCTCATATATGCACTTGACAGAAAATTGTTAAAACTCATGCTCTTTATTACAAAATGATCACTGACCATTTTTGTAGGAAGAACTTCATATTATTATTATTATTATTATTATACAATAAGAAGAAGAAGAAGAAAATATTACCAAAGAAAGCTTTATGGAAAACAGTGCATTGAACACACACACTCTTCCTTCAAAAGTACAACTCCTAAGCTTTCCATTTCAAGTAAATGCTCCAACCACAGACAGCAGTGATGCTGCTGCCTTCCTGACTAGGGGTGCTTTTTGCATCAGAGATGAAACTTGAGGGACTACAAATCCTATCAGTCACTCAGTTCTCATAGGTGCAACAATTCTAAAAACTACTTCTTGGTGAAAGTACAAATCATGACATTCTGGAAAAGTCTACATCATCTAAATTGCCAGAACTGGACAATTTTTCAACCTGGCTGTACACATGTTCCAAGAAAAGACAGTTTGTGTACTCATAAATGTGACTGACCCCTGGTCTTTGTTATACTTATTAATCTAATGATTTGACATACTGTTTGCATTTTTGAAAAGAATAGCCTATAACTCAACCCAGATTCTGGCTCATGAGGATTCTGGAGAAAGAGTTGTCTTTGAAATGCTGGAAACAAAGGAATGGTTCATATTTTTTCTGATGAATTTGTAACACAGGATATCATTAAAGGATTATACACAGAGGATAAATCCCTCCCAAGCATTTATATACAACTGTTAATCTTGTTTGATAAAGGTGCTTACCCTTTGATCTTAAAAATCACAATTTCTATTTTTTTAAGATTTATTTTTATGAAATCAAACATAATGCCAGTGACGCATGTTTTTCAAAAAGCACAACAACAGCAGTGGATTTCTTCCAAAAGCAGGTTTTAAATACCACAAGAACATGTGAGTAGAAAGTATTTCTCATTATTTTGCCATATATATTTTCTTCCTAAGTGCTATGCCTAGTGCTGGGCAGAAGTTCTAGTAAGCTGGTAAGGTGTTCAGAATTTAAAACTCATCTCGCACTGAGTTCCACACAAGGAGACTCACAAGTCTATATGGACCTTGATATATCACTGTCTAAATACTTTTATGGGTTGTTCATACACATTTAATTAATAGAATGGAGTTAGACATTACTTTTTCTGTTTTGTGTAATAGTTGCAAATCACAGTAACCTAGTGACTACCTAAAAATAATTTTAATATATCCATCTGTAACTGAAACATTTCTTTCTTTTTCTCTCTTTTCAAAACCTTTAAAACATTTAAAATACAGAAACTGCAGTTCAACCATCATATGAAAAGACAAAAATTTGCATTTCAGTTGGCATGCCAAACTTCAATTACCCAGGCCAGCATGAAGAACTTCAGCACATCCAATACAGTCCATACTGTAATTGCATTAAAAAAATACAGGATTTATTTATAAATATATCTACATACACACACTCAGCAGAAACACAGCTAGTTTCTATTCATTTTTCCAGAGATTAAAATAAATGCCAAACTTCATGCCAACTGGAATCATGTATTTGATCACAAGCCTGTGCCTTAGTGCACATCTCCTTAGCGGGAACATAGATTTGACCTATTTTGCAGACTACCATGAAGCTTTACTACTGCTAGTAAAACCTGACACTCTTATACAGAAACCATCACTATCAGAAAAAAAAAAGTCTGGAATAAGAGGTGTTTCTCCCTACTTCCCACTATCTGTTTGCATGCTTCATACAAAAGGCTGGCAGTTTCCCAGTCAGAGCTGCAATCGCAATAGGATCACATTAAAAAGATGCAGCCTGTAGTCTTCCAAGCTCATATTGTAATCTTGGCTGCTGTCACAAAAAGTCAAGAAGGTATGGTCTAGCTGCTATGAACACAAGATACAGCAAATACCACTGCTGGATTAGTAGGTGACCTTTTCTTCCCAATCAGCAATCACTGCATCACTGTAGTGCAGATGACACTCTCAGAATGAAAAAGAATATGTAGATTAGGAGAGTTGATGCCATTTTTCACGTGATTAAATGCATTAAAACATTGGTATTCTGCCATTATTTTTAAATAAGCAGTTGTATTTACATCTACCAGCAGCATATGAGATTCAGAACCAGGATTTCAACACAAAACCCTTCCCCTCAGGACAGCAGGCTGACTGTCCTCTTTCCACATCAGACCTTCAAAAGACAACTCTTCTCATTGCCCAGTCTAACACTAAAAGTAGGATCTTTGCCAACACCCATTGGTATGGACACATCCCAGGAAGGTGGCACTTCTAAATTAACTCACACAACATCATGAAGTAAGCACGAGAACATGCAATAAATCTGATCAAGCTGTGACTATACCCAAGGGAAGAGTTAAGACAGAAGACTTTGCAGGGCAGCAATGCATGGAAGTCTGGAATACCTAAATAAAATCTAAGGATCTTTCAAGCAGTATCAATAAATTCAGTCAGCAATTTAAAAGCAAGAGCAAAAAAAAAAATCTATTGTTAATCAAAATCTATTCCCCACTTTCAAGGAATAAAGTGTTTACTGCCTGCCTAAATAAGACGCAAGGTCCTCTTTATCAACCTGAAGGACACGAGGCTGCTTGTCTCCAAGAACCTTAAACAGGACAAGATAAATCCAGACTAATAAAAAAAAGTCAGCCATGAAAGAAAATGTGTAACTGGTCTTTGGGCTTCCAGTGAAAATCATCTGGTAGATATTAGGTCGACTTTGGAGCAGATATGACGAACTTAAAATCTGTTTCATGGTATCAGTGCTGCTTGAAAATGAAATGTTGCTGGTAATCCCGATTACAGCAGCACATCTAAGACCACAATTATGAATACTTTTATCTATCAAATCCAAAGGTGTTACTAAATTTATAATTTCTTCTTCTTAAAACACCTAAGGTTAAAGACTAAAAACTCCCTAGGAATTTTGGACCCATAAAAAAGAAGCACAAATGAATATTTTAAGAACAAATCCCATTAAAGCAATTAATTGCAAAATTGTGTTTGGCCCCAACCAAAGAGTTAACCCTTCTGGTCACAAAGATACATCTTATCAATGAATCACATGAAGCCTTACAAACAAATGTGTCCTGGTGAGTGGATCTCTGAGAACATCACAATGAAAGGCATAAGTAGGGATGGTTATTTTAGTATCAGCAGTTCAAATCTTTTGGTCTGTTCTTTCTTCCTAGTCATATGAAATTACTGATCTTCACGAGAATGCAAAACACTTGAAGTGAGACATCTTCCTTTAACTATTCCTACAACACCAAGGATTGATCCATATCAGCATCTTGCTTCCAGCAGAGGCAACCATGAAAAGATACACAGCAAAGAATAAGAACAAGACAAGCACACACAACACCCCCTCCTGCTATCATCCATGCTCCAACTACCTTCAATTCAGGTTACTTCCTGAGACAGATGTGATTTTGTGTATTTAATATTCCTCAGTAGACTCATCTTCAAGGTACCTCATTAGCATCCCCTTGAGCCTATCTAAACTTTCAACAAGAAAAGAAGATTTTAGCTTATGAGATCTATCAAGTTTCATAAGCCTGTGAACATGGCTGTATCTAAGGTTTAACTCTTTGCATCAACAATTTTGATGACAAATGCATATAGAATGCTCTGATGAATCTCTCTTTAAAAAAGCCTCAGAATTTGTTGTAGAGCAAACTAAAGTTGCAGACTATCAGTAAAATAAGTGTTAAAATTTCCTCAGTGTTTGTAAAATGCTGCACTCCAGTTCTCTAAAGCACCTTTCTGTAGTGCAGGCGAGTTTGTGATTATTCTAGCATTTGTCTGAACAGACATCGTTATTCATAACAAACACAGAAAGAACCAGAGCAGCAGTGAACTTTCCAGTCTGCTTTATTGATTTTTATGAGTAAGCGTGTGCACAGCAAAGCAGCAGAATACATTAGCTAGCAGACAAAACAAGAGGTTAGAAAGTTCTGATGAAAAGTTAGCCAAATGTCACACAAAACCAAGATTTCTAGTTTTAATAATTAACACTTTCACGCTGTTAAGTCCTGACCTCATATCCTCAAGAATGACAGAAGGTAAACTGTTTCTCAAAATATAAGAAAAGCCATGGAATTTAAGATCAAAGGTTTATTTACTGTCCTAAGTGACAGATGCATAGAAAAAAAAAAATAAGATGCAATAATAGAATCTCTCAAGCTAAAAAGAACCCAAAAGGATCATCAAGACCAACACCCATCTCCTCACAGGACTACCTCAAAACTAAACCATATTACTAAAGGCATCATCCAAATGCTTCTTGAACTCTGAGAGGCATGGTGCCATGACCACTTCCATGGGGAGCCTATTCCTGTGACTGACTGCTCAGTGAAGAACCTTTTCCTAATGTCCAGTCTGAACTTGCCCTGGTGCAGCTTCACACCATTTCCATGTGTCCTGTCACTGGTCACCAAAGAGAGGAGATCAGCATCTCCCTCTACACTGACCACCTCCTGGAAGCTGCAGACTGTGATGAGGTCACCTCTCAGTCTTCTCTTTTAAGGTTAACAAACCAAGTGACTTCAGCTGCTCCTCCAAAGTCTTGCCCTTGAGGCATTTCACATCTTGGAAATTCACCTAGACTATTAGATTATCCAGATCTCAATTCTTAAATGAAACCTACTGGAAGCAAGTCTTAAATTATTCAAGAACACCTTTCAAGGAATGAAAAAAAATACCTGAGAAAAAAAGCATGTATAATCTGCACAGCCTGGTCATTTTATTGCATACTAATTACAATTTAATTTGATCTTTCATCATCCCCATAGAATAGGAGTTGGATCATTTTACCACACATTTCATATAATGACAAGCAATATAAAATTACAGCCTTCAGAAAGGCAAAATGAATGTTTATTTGCCTTGAAATAGTGAAAGTACATACGAATATCATTACCTATATTCAAGGCATTAAAATTTACATAGGAAAAATCAGCCACTAATGTGGCATTTGGACCTATTTTGGGATATTTATGCAGTGAAGAAAAAGCCCTAAGGAATAAAAGTGCAGCAGTGGCTTCCAGTGGTTGCAGTAGTGTATGTATATAAACAAAGCCAGAGGAAAAAGGTAGTATCATCTTTTAGAGTTCAACAAATGCAGCTGAAAAATAATTATTTTCAGGAATACAGTGTCTTCTTTCAAATCTGAAGCAGTGAGTTCAAGTTAAATACAGGGAGTGTGAGACCAAGATGCAAAGCAAAAAACAGGAATGAGAATACTGTCAGAGCACAGCCAGCTAATGTTACATAAGCAAAATGTAGCCTGTGTCCTACATGAGCTAATGACTTCATCTCTCCCTTACTGAAATTCCCCCTCTACCACACAGGCAAGAAATCTCTTTCCGTCTCCAGTAATTTCTATGATTAACCCAATCACAGAAACAGGACAGGGTTTCACGATGCAAAAGCCTTTGGCAGCAATAGCAGGAATACAAATGTACTCATGTAGCACTCTGCTCTTGTTTCTCCCTACCCTAGTGCCCTGCCTGTCAGATCCTCAATGTGAGGGCACATATCCATATGGATTGTGCTGTGAACCACAACGCTGCAGCAGAGAGCAAGTTGAGCTTTTAAGAAGGCCAGCCAGAGCAAACAACATCATGGGACAATTCCAGACAGGACATTCAGATGCAAGTTATGCTAGTGTAATATAGCCACCTACTAGTTTTTTGCAGATGAAGCCTGGTTTGTGGAGTCTGAAAGAAAGCAGCATATACTACCTTGCAATATGGGAAACCTTTTGTTGTCCTTGGGGGAGCCTGTAAACTGTTGAAATGGTCTAGACAGTTTGTCTTCCAGAAGGTGTTGTGTACAGTCTAAAGTAACCTTCTATTGTATGTGTTCTTTATTTGCAGGACATCATACAGGTATGAAGTCACCTGCTACAATGCTTCTGAAATAAGATTATGATGGTAACTTCCCACCTCACAAATATCCTAGATGGTACCAGAGAGATCAGACAACTCTGGCTCTTAATAGTGATGCTCCCTCACTAGAAGCATCAGGTAGTTATTGTGGCCCAGGTGTACCTCAGCAAGAGTCTCAGAGTAGCATTTCAGTCATTCAAGTCTAGGGCATCAAAAAGAGCACAATCCTGGATTTTATCTTTGTGCTGAGATACTAAATTTGTCTCAGGTACACTGAAGTTTTCAAATCCTGTCAAGGATCTTTTCTTAGATCTAGGAAAGATTTTTATCACTGGCTTAATACCTTATAAAAAATTTGATAGTCACTGATATGGAAAAAGGAGCAAAAAATCCTATGCTGGTGCCCAGTATCAGCAGTCCATACTTCTGTGTACCAAAACTTAGTTGTCAAAGGAGCAGGGACTGTAAAACAGCATAAATATCTCAAATTCTCACTGACAGGTCCAGCTACCTTTTCAGATACAAGAGTTGGCAGTATACCAAAAGGTGTGGTCATCCTGATCAGTTTTGAGTGAGATGTCAAAAACAAAGATTCCCATCTGTGTAGGCCTTTAATATTATTTGGTGTAGATAATGTATCTTGACACAACAGCTTAGATTAGCTTTGATTTTTTAAAGTGTATCTACATTACACACATACATATGTATGCACATACTAAGATCTACCAGATTTCCTACAACTCAAGATGCAATCAGATCTTTCAAGGACTAGGAATACACTCTCCAGGGCAGTTCCAGGAAGGGGCAGCTCACATGTTTTCAACAACTAGCAGAAAGCATGAACATCTCTGTGGCTGGGATGATGCTAATACATTCAAGTTGAGAGCAAAACAGCCAAAATATGCTTTTGTTTTCTATCAGTAGAGCTGCTGATCAAAGAGAACTGTAATTCAGGCCTGGAGCAAGAAGCGGTGAAAATACAGGCTTATTTATTTTGTAGGGAAGTTTTACATATTGCACTGCAATGTTAATACCTACAGAACAGGTTCAGCAAGGTTTGACCCAGTATGTGCACCCAGTCCTTAATTTGCTGAGGGCTTGTTCATACCAGTGCACAGGATGGTACCTTGCTGGGTGCTTGTGTCACACTGACCCAATCAGGACAGAAACTCTTCCAAAGAAATAATAAATAAAAAAAGTTTCTCCACAGAAGGAGCACAGAGAAAACACTATTAAAGACCAACATCTTTTAATTTAGCAGCCACCATTTACATAAAGAGATAACAGAGTGACAGTAAAAGATAATCAAGATATGCAAGTGTTTCCAGCTTAAGTGAACTGTATCTACATAAAACAACAGAGTAAGATTTAAATAAGCAATATGCAAGGAAGTATAACATGTGGCCTAAGACTCCAAGAACAAATGGCTGGTCAGTTATTACCTAGTCTAATGTAATCAGCAGCACACAGAAATGGCAAAATGCTTTTGCATACCTGTAGTGTCTTCCAGTTCGTCCTGAAATGATTTGTCCTTCTGATATTTTTTGTCAAATCAAGGGCTTATAGTATTTCCAGTATGCACTGATTACTGTTTGTACAAAAGACTGTGCTAAGTGCAGTGTCTGATTAATGAAGTGGACTGACAATAATTTCTGATATATTTAGAACAAGTCTAAGATGCATTTTCTTCATTATAAATGAGATCTCCCCACAGGAAAAAAACCCCAACATCTTGTTTAGATACCAGGAAAGTATTCTAATTTCTCTCATATTCAGTAGTGTGTATATATATATATATATATATATATATATATATATATATGTCTGTTGTTCCACTATGATAATTTAAAGTACTTCAAAACCATGTTTCCCATGTTAATTATAAACCCTATAAAATAAAAATACTAGACAACAATTTTAATCTGGAGTTCATAGTTTCTTAAACCTAGAGTCTACAGCTTATTCTGAAAGCAAGTTCTCATACAAGGCAGGTTTATGAGATTTGAATCATTTGTTTTCAACTCATGTGAGCTAGGAACTAGTTACATAGTGAGGAGGAATAAAAAGATTCTGAAATATAGAGGTAAAATGAATCATGCCTATTTATTAGTCATCCTAATGAACACCTGCAAATTTTTCTGCCATAAAGTTATTTTAACAAATTGGAGATTATAGACATATGTCAGTAACCACGACAATTCTACAGTTTACCATCAAGTAATTCTAGTAATTATTTAAATTGGTGATTAGTTATCACATCAACTGAGACATTTCAGTTTCTTGAACTTCCAGTATGGAAATTTACTGTGTATAATTATATTACCGAGAAATATCCATACAGTAAATGAATATGCAGATCTCTTTATTTAGCAACCATAATGCATCTATATTTACTAGCTCATCTGTTTACACTGTTGATGCTATTTGCAGAAGGCCATTAGCCTTCTAATTTGTTTTCTAGTAAAAAATGAAATTACAAGAAACGAGTGATTTTGAACTGCTAAAAAAATAGCAGTATTAGAAGAGTTTTGTAGGGTGCTTAGCACAAAGAGATTATGGTCCATGACTATGGCTCCCAGCAATGCTGCTTAAATACTGTAAATTTTATTTCTTGAATAAAGCTAGCAAGAAAAACACTAAAATCCCTTGAAAAGGCTATTTTTCAAATAATTTTCTTGTAAGACTGTTTTTGTAGTGTTGTGCTTCTTTTTTGCTGTTGCTACAAGCTATAGACAAGGCACAGATAGTAATTTTAAGCTTAGTAGCAAAATTACATAACATCTCCCTATGACCATTTCTTGCCATACTTAAACTGCACATATGTTTGAGCAGAGGCCATACCTTTTTTTAGAAACTTTTGCCATCATTTTTAATATAAGCATAGTTGGTCACAGTTCTAACATATTTTTAAATAAGCCCTTATTATTGTACACATTAATGACAGCAATAGCCTAATGCATTTTAGGCTAGGATACTCCACAGACAAAGCTATTTGACATCATACAGCCCTTCCTTTTTGCTTAAGGAGAAACAGAAGTCTGCCCAAGGAGTCTGCCCATCCTTCAAACAGCAAAAGAAAATGCTTAATAAACCTACACTTTTCATCTTGAAGAAGGAAACTGAAATACACAGAATAACTCAGATAAAGCACAGTATAATTCAGGATGAAGTATTTAATGCACCATATTAATCATTTAGAGAGTTCCCTGTAGCAATTACAAAGCAAACCATAAGATACTGAACTTAAGAAAATAAAAACCATGGTCCAAGAACAAAGGAAAGATAATAAATTGGATGGAATAAAGAAAGGAATTCAAATCTGACAAATGGTTACAACGGAACAAAAATTTAAACTTTGATTCTTCAAATTTTCCCAGACATTCACATTGGCAGTGCCCAAAACAGGTACCTGAGTAAGCACACAGAACTGCCCTCAAAGAGGTGGAAAAAAGAGATAAGACTCAGAGGGTAACTGTATCCCACTCCAGAGCCAACCACACAATTCTCCGTGGGCACAAGAGCAACAGCTCCCATGTTAAAATGTTCAGTTCATTCATGATCACTTCCATAGAATCACTCCCAAGGTGAGAGAATTCCACATCACCTCAAAGGAAGAAAGGTTTTCAGCTATGGAAAATCTGGGTATAGCAATATGGCTTGTCTAAGGAAACAAAAGATTGTGCAGTTGGGGACGCTTCACTCCTATTCCAAATTTTGGAGAAGATGGAGAATCCAATGATAATAGAGTGTCACAGATCAGACCTCCTTAAACAAAACAAATGAAACATCAGTTTTAAACCTTGCAAAGAAGCCACACTAACAGGCAATAAAATTTCTCCAAATAATACAGTGAAGAAAAACACAGTATTCTACAGATTTCTGTTCCCCTGATATTCTCAAGCAAGAGTTGTTTTTAAAGCACCTTTTTTTTCAGAAAAACAGTATCTATTCAGACAGATAGTTTTTGACTAGCTGTCAAGAAAAAGAAAATAGAGCAATTTGCATTAGAAAACACTAAGAAACAGTTCTCACATAAAAGCAAAATGTTGACAAACTTTTCAGGGTAAGTTTTAAAATACATTGATAATAGAAGTATTAAAATGCCTGTTTTTTCACTGATTCATCCCCAAATGGATACTGGCTCACTGAATTAAAACCATTTTCAGCTATAATTGGGGACTTGAATTTTCATCTGTGGGACTTATAAAAGACTGTTTCAGCAGAGCATTACACTGTTAGATGGATGAAGGTCAAACATAAATATAAATTTCCCACTGTCCAAGTCAGACTTCTGAGAAAAACAGAGAACAAAATAGGTACATGCAATTCCCAGGATCCAACAGAATTATTTCTGAAAGTACTCTATCATTTTCCTAAATTTGATTTCCACTAAATCAGAGCCAAACTGAACAAACAGTCCAACTGAGCACAGAATTAATCCATTAAAAAGGTCTGGGCTTCCAACATCCACATTGTCCAGAAAATGAATTCAATAACAATCTGTGCCTCACATCTCAAACTGTAGCACTCATTTGACAAAGGACTAAGAAGCAGCATCAGGAAAATGGGAGGAATTCTCCCCTACAAAAGAGCTCCTTAGTCATAATTCTCATGTTGAAGGAATAAGGTAATTGGCACATCTTTGTCACATGTAAGGGACACAAGTATAAACATAAGAAGATTTGCAAAATAACCATTCCACTGAATCCATGTCCACTATTGCCCTGATAAACAGAAAAAGCTGGGCTCTTCAGGATTGTATCTCAGAAACCCAAGACTGACACTTTCCTTCTCCTGGAAGAAGAGACTAATCTATCTACATCTCGAAGAAAAAGCAGATTCTCATCAGTTCCTGAAAGGAGTGTTGCATGTGATTAAAGGCAGGTTAGAAACAGTACAAAAAATTTAAGTACAAAAAATTTAGGTGATTACCTCTCCTATAAAGACAACCATAACACAATCCAGTTTTTCTTCAGGGGACAGCTTATCAATAAGGGAGTGAAGAGTTTCTGTAAGGTAAGACTTGACTTTTCTTTTCACTGTAGGTATTCCCATTACAATGGAAACTGAAATCAAACAAACCAGAAAGGTACTTTCAGTGATTTCATACACAAGATAGAAAACAAAAATCTTGCAATAAGGCATTGCTTAAGAAAGGCAAAGAATTAAAAGGGGGAGACAACAGTAATTAACAATAGTTTAAAAATATGCCACCCAGCATCAGGAGCATGACTAACAATCAACACCAATGCCAGAACAAACACAGCAGACAAATGAAGTAATCCTAGGCATGCCAGACTATTTTGTAAGTGTGGTGGGCTGATCCTGACTGGATACCAGGTACCCCCCAAAGCTGCTCTATTGCTCACCTCCTCAGCTAGACAGGGAGGAGAAAATTTAACAAAAAGCTCATGGGTAAAAACAAGAGCAGGGAGAGATCACTCACTAGTTTCTGTCACAGGCAGAGCAGACTCGAGGAAGATAATTTAATTTATTACCCATCAAATGAACATAGGGTAATGAGAAATAAACCCAAATTTTAAAACACCTTCACCTCACACTTCCATTCTTCCTGGGCTCAACTTCACACCTGGTTTCTCTACCTCTTCCCTACCAGCAGCACAGGGACACAGAGAATGGAGGCTGGGATTCTGTTCATCACACATGATCTCCACCACTTCTTTCTCCTCAGCGGGAGGATTCTTCAGACTCTTCCCCTGATCTAGCATGGAGTCCTCCTACGGCAGATGGTCTGCCTTGAACATCTCCAATGTAAGTCCTTCCCAAAGGCTGCAGTTCTCCATAAACTGCTCCAGCATGGTCCCTTCCATGAGCTGCAGTTCTTCAGGAACAGGTTACTCCAGTGTGGCTCCCCTGTGGGATCACTAGTCCTGCCAGCAAACCTGCTTCAGTGTGGGTTCCTCTCTCCATGGGTCCACGGCTCCTACCAGGAGCCTGCTTCCCATGGGGTCACAGCCTCTTCTGGGCATCCATCTGCTCCAGTGTGGGGTCTCCAGGGGCTGCAGGTAGATCTCTGCCCCATGTGCTGCAGGGGCTCAGCTGCCTCACCACACTCATCACCACGAGCTGCAGGGGACTCTGCCCTGACACCTGGAGCACCTCCTCCCCTTCCTTCTGCACTGGCCTTGGTGTTTGCAGTGCTCTTGCATATTCTCATTCCTCTCTCCAGCTGCAGTTGCCCTCGTGCAGTTTTTCCCCCCTCTTCAATCTGTTATTCCAGTGCCACTGGTCTGGCTATTGGTTCTACTGGACACAGGGAAAGCTGCTGGCACCCTCTTAGAGAAGCCACCCCTGTAGCCTCCCTGTTACCAAAATGTCACACAAACCCCAATACAATAGGAAATAATCAACAACCATGGTATTAATCAGATAAGGTGCACCAAGAGTGATTAAACTCCCTAAATTATATTCCCAAACTGATACAACCATTCTCCATAACTCAAGTATTTAACCTCTCAGAAATCATCTTTTGTAACAATACTGCTGAAAAACTCTATTACTTTCCTTGCGCCTGGTTTTGCTTTTTCTGAAAAAACAAGTCCAGGACATCAGAATTGCACAGAAGTTCTTCAAAGAAATCTCTTATCTCTGACAAAAGCACCACAAATGTAAAGCAACACATCCCCAGCTATAATGTTATTAACACCATCTTTCAGCTGGCCATTTGACTCCTGTGTTCCTTAACTTTTCCATAGTTTTTCTTCTGCATTCTACCCAGGGTTGACTACCTACTGGCAACACTGCAGATAGGAGCAGGAATACAGTAAAAGGATAAAGCAGACTTCATGAAGTCCTGAAACCCTAAATTTCCTCCCTCCGTTTAATTAGATAAATCTGATTCCAATTTCTATTTTGTAATTCAAAATTTCTGCCATATATTTCCAGGAGGACATAATACAGACTTCACTTAAAACAATAACAGACTTTTCCTCCATGAATAACAACACTGAAATAAAAGGTATTTATAGTCAAAAAAATAAACCTATGGCCTGAGCCCACACATTTGTCACACAGGCAATGCCTTGTATTAAAAGAAGGAGCAATCAAACTTACTGAAGTAATGAAAAGATACAGGCCAGGAGTAACTACAACGCTGAATTTCTTTTCCCCTCCAATGACTGTCCAGATTTTATTGATGCAATTGTATCTAATTATCTTAGTTCTCTCAACTTTTAATTCATACATTGAAATATACTGTTCAGAACAACAGAAACATCAACACTAAAATAATTATATCCATGCGTGGTTGCCCCACGAATCCGAAAAGCCAAAGGGATATATCCATTAGCAGTTCAGAATTTGTAATGCTTGAGCTTCGTTTCCTTTTAGTTACAAAAATATCATCCAAACTAAATGCCTCTTAATGTGCACCTTAACACAGCATGGGCTGTGACTGAGATTATGCAGAAAAGAGCAAAGCTGAAACCAAGTTCCTTTCATCTCAGATTCAGTGTGAATTCAAACAATATCAATATCACACAAGTTAAATGAGATGTCCTTGATCTACCAAGAAATGCAGCAAATTCTATTTCTAAAACTAAAAGGTCCTCCAGACATAAAACATGAAATAACCATCATATCAGCATACCTCCTGTCCTTCCAAGGCCAACCTGCACAGAAGGTTGAAGGCTTCCTTCATTTTTCAACAAATGAGGCAAATGGTAATAGATATTTGGCACTTGAAGAGATTTCCTACTTGTTAGCTCCTTTAACAATTTCAGCGTCTCATCTGCAAACATACCGGAACTCAGTAATGCAGAAAACAAATAATATAAAGTTTTAAGCAACAGTAAATAGTATAAAATTCCAAGCTTGGTCCTAACTGAAAGCCAGAACAAATTATGCAGTTCTCTGAGGCATTATATCTTGTTTACAAAGGAAGCCTTTTCTTACTTTGATATTTTAATAAATGATGGTGAAGACTATTTTGCATCTCTGACCTTGCTACAGATACAGTTAATACTTACCTGATCACATAAGATTTAGTGTGAATTTACAGAAGTAAAGCATGCTCCATTTATTTGGGGATTTGGTGGTTTTGTTGTTTTTTTCCAGTTAATCAAAGGGGAGGCTTACTTACATAGATAATTTTTTACTTTTGCTTACAGAGGTCATCATCATGTAGCAACACTACTGCTAACAACATTTCAGAGCTACAAATACATATTGGAATATAATGCACATGCAGATAAAAAATAAAACAGCATTAAATACACAATGAGATTTTGAGTATTCCTGCAAAAAAAAACCTTCTAATGCAAATTCTGTTTAGTCCACTAGAACAGAGTTATGCTATTAGATCCCACTAGAACAATTCTTGCTCCTTCTGGCACAACTGCCTCTCAGTATGTCCAGGTGGCTCTCAAAGTTGCAAATAACAGTTTTTAAAATAACCCTGCTGTGCGTGTTGATTTTCTTGCATCAAGTGTGAAAACAACTCATTTCAAATGACAAATATGATAGCATATGGATCTTTGAAAACTTATGGGCTTTATAATATCAAGTTAAGTAAAAACTGTACTCAAGGTTTCTTGAGACAAAATTGAGAAGTAAGAAAAATAATGCCGTAAGTTTAATCCCTCTCAGATTCTGAGGGGAGCTTCTACAAAGATAGAGAGGTTTTGTTGCAGATTTTGGTTCTATATATTTGGGAATTTTAAAAATATTTATTTTTAGCTGAAACTAAATCCCTAACCACCTCAAACCTTGCAAAAAGCTTTGTAAATAGATGCTATAAGTAGATACACCTATTTTGATAGACTTCAATACAGGCACATTTTGCTTTGCCTACTAACATTTCTTTTAACTTCATCTGCAAAAGCTGGACTAAATTCTGTCCAAGTATGACAGCTCTTTGTCTGAATGAATAAGGATCTACACAAAACAATCTGGAATTCTTTCAGCTTCAAAGAGAGCAAATAGTATTATGTATACTTAAGAGTATTGAGCTTAATAAAATCTATCTAATCCTATGTTCTAAGCACTAGAGCTCAGTAATTCAGCTGGCTTCCCATTATGGCACTACATGGAAAAATGTGGATGTCCATCCCAGCTGGGATCCAGACATGGTGGAGTATTGAATGAACTAGTACTTTCAGCTGCATCAGAAGAGAACAGCTCCCTATAACTACATTGCCTATAAGCAATCTAAGTCAATTTTAGAAACAAATGTGGTAATAACTTAATCCTAAACCCAGAATCAAAATTATATTACTTCCTCCATGGTTTACTTTAAAAGCAAAAAACATATGCACAAAATAGGAAGACAAGATTTATAGACCACACTAAATGTAACCTTTATCTGTGCAATTCCTGGAGATCCAGGGGACTACTGAGATCAGGCCATTAGTGTCAGACAGCAATTCATGATTAGCATCAGCACTGGGGTCTATAATTATAACCATTTCCTCACCAAAAAAAATTCTATTGAAAAAGGTAAATCATAGCCCAAATGCAAACATACAACAAATTCAAAAATCTTGTTCCAAGTTTTTGATTTGCAAAACCATTTGAGTTTCATCTGCTTATTAGACCAACACAGTGAAATTTCTGCAACCTACTAAATCAGACCTCTTGACAGAAAATTTGTACTTATTTGTTATTCATTTTCCATCCACAAAAATCAGACTGACTAAAGCAGTAATAGTATGATTTTAAAAGTTAACTTCAATAATCAGATGAATATTGCAAAGTCTTTCTCTAATATTGCCATAGAGCTTTTTGTAAACCTGAGCATCTGTCTCCAAAACAGGTAAAAACTTACAGAAGACTATACCAGTTTAACCACTAGTTATTGAAAAGGCCATTACCTGTACTTTTTACAAATCATAACCGATCCTTTAGTCTATATTATTTTATACCCCCCAGTTGACTTTTAAACATATTTTAACTCCTTCGAGTTAATCCATTTCTTCTGTTTGCTCACTTTCCCCCTCTAACTCTATTTAAAAAGCAATGTAAATTAATTGTCAAAATATATTCAACGCATTAAGTAAGTAACCAGAAGTTCCAAACTTTGGGAGCTAGGTGGGGAGTAAGTAATCCTTATGACTTTAGGGACTGAAAAAGGGTGGGTGAATCAAGAACAACAACTGGAAAAAACAAACCAAAAACACCCACACCAGACATAACATATTACATATTCTTTATTCACACTGCTGAACAGTATCATTTGGCTTTTCTGGTAGCAAGTTCTTATTCTATAGTAATAAGAAGAGATACCGGCATTGCAGAGTTATAAAAAATATTTCAGCCAGAGTATGTACCTGAAAAATTATTCATTGCATTCTTACTGCCATTTGTTTCTGCCACTGCCCGCCTGAACTGCTCCAGGATGGAGTTGAGCTCGGATGAGCGCTGCAGAGTGCGGTGCTCGGCTATCCGGAGACGCTCCTTCAAAGCATGAAATTCCCGCTGATATGCAATCAACTTTTCTAGGGAGAAAAAACACAATTCGGGTTATTTTCGGAAACAAACACCTACTGACAGATTCGACAAGCGTCTCACGCTGCTCAGCTTTGCAGCACCTGAAATCCACGCAGCACTAGCACCACGAGGCAGCTCTGAACCATTTCTTGGAACAGACGCTCACAAACCTGTGGTATCTTTTCAGAAGGCTCACAGGAGTGGTCCCTTACAAAAGCACAGGTTCTGTCTTCTGAAAGACCCCTCTGAATACTTTGTAAAGATAAGTGGAACTTGGCAGTATTTCAGACATATCAATTTCAAACCCAAGTTTTAAGTTAATGATATGGTCATTGCCTGAGAACTGAAGAACAAAATTTTTAATCAAAATTCTGCTCATGTGGATACATACAAATAATCTTTGAAAGAGGACCAAAAAGGAGATGGAAACACCAAAACAGATTTGCTGATATATTCCCTTTGCCCTTAACACCCAGCAAAGTAAGTATCTGGATTTTGTATCCTTCCTTCTTCCTATTGGTAATTTCCTCAAATCTTCTGCTCACCATCATCACTATCACCCTCCTCCAATCAATCCACAGATATGGACTGGAGTATTTTAAGTGATTTTGTGGCTCATAGTCAATATTCCAACCACCCAGCTGATGTCCACAGACATATCTCTTATTATTTGCCTGTCCATTCCTAGTCTTTTCGTATTGCAATGATAAGGAAGCAGAAGTTTAGCAAGCAATTTGAAACCCTTCCTGTTGTTATATTAAGTAACACATGGGGCAAAAAATGAATTAGAGTCAAATCCCCTTGTTAATAGGTCTGCTTTTCCTCCAACTTCTTTCAATTTACATTTCTTTTTTTTTTTTTTTTTGCAGTTGGGATGTACTGCTTTGATTATGTTTAGAAAACATAATTAACTAAAATGCCCTCTGTTTTGAAGATGGAAAAATAAAAACATAGTTCACTACCTCTTAAAAACATTTCCCTTGCTAGCTTTATTTTCTTTCTTTCATTAAAACCAAATGGTTATTGCTTTTGTGCCAACAAACCCAGAACACAGACAGATGCTTGCTCACAACACAGTGCTAGGCACACTACACACTGCTGACTGAATCCAGACTGCTATTTGAAATAGGAATTGCTGCCTAGTCAGCAGCACTTAGAAGACCAGGAAAATCTTCTGGAGTTTCTGGCATGAAGGACATTCATACTTGCCAATGATAACTAACAAAGTAGTTCAGTCCTGATGCTTCCAGTGAACTGTACTGGTATTACATTTATGGTACTTGAGATCTCAAAAGCATTAATTCCTTTAAGAAATACTAGACAAGTAGTCAGCTTCTCACAGTTGCCCCAACCAGACATATCTGGGTTAAGAAGGCTGCTCTAAAAGAGACATAAACTCCTCACACCTATCCTTCAAAAATATATGGTGGATTTTTTTTTAGGCAAAATATTATTTAGTCAAGTAAAACTAAAAAATGCTAACATTACAAATACAGTAAGATTTTAAGTCTACTACCCTATGAATAATTTTCTAGTTATTTATGCAAAATGAAATAAAAAAAAATTCTTTGCTTAAGTGAACTTAAGTGACCTAAACCATTTACATCTCTAATACTACTAGATCTAGCATTTTTCACGTTTTTGGAGATTAATGTGTAATTTAGCCTTTTGGTACTTGTTTTATAATAGAGCTGCCTATACTTCTAAACTAAACAAATTAAATTTAAATGTCTAACAGCTATATCTCTAGCATACTTTAAGTACTTCAAACATCAGCTGCTTAGATAGTTATTACTTACAAACAAAAAAACACAACGAATTTTATCTCATACTGAAAGGAACTTGCAAAGGACAAAACACGTCTTAGGCTGTTATAGCACCACCATTAGCAGTCACCACATGTCCCAGACTTCAGAAAAGCATCCCTTGAGGCATCAGAAATTTATAAATATTCTAATTTGATTTTTCAGAGTTCCTGACCAAATACTTGGGAATGAACCTACAAGATTGAATTTAAGGATCTATTTTTATTTAAACTTTGACAGAGCTCAAGTTTGGCAGAAAAAGTTCTCTTTAACTAATTTGGTATCGTTCTAGGATAAAAATCGCCCTCCTCATGGATCAAGGCAAGATCAAGGAAAGGCAGTGGATGCTTTTTTCCTTTTTAAATTGTAATAAGGCTTTTGATACTGTTCCTCACAGCGTCCCTCTGGACAAGATGTCCAGCTGTGGGATGAGCAGGTTCACAGTGCACTGGGTGAAGAACTGGCTGAAGGGCAGAGCCCAGAGGGCTGCAGTGTGTGGGATTACAGCTGACTGGTGACCAGGCACCAGCAATGTTCCTCAGGGTTCTAGGCCCAGTTTTGTTCAAAATATTTATCAGTCATCTGGATGAAATAGCTGAATGCACCATTAGTATGTTTGCAAAGTCATATTGACAGATTGGAGCATTGGGCAATCATCAATGACAAGAAATTTAACAAGAACAAATGACAGATTCAGCACCTGGGATGGAGAAACACTGGGAAAAGGTATAAACAGGGAGAGGAGTGGCCAGAGAGCAGCCCTGCACAAAGGGATCTGGAGGTGCTGGTGAGCAACAACTCAACAGGAGGGAGCAGGGAGGGAGCCTGGGCAGGCAGGAGGGCAAACCCCATCCTGGGGTGCATCAAACACAGCACAGCCAGCTGGTCAAAGGAGGTGATTGTCCTGCTGCATTCAGCGTTGGTGCAGCCTCACCTGGCGTGCTCTGTGCAGTTCTGGGACACACAGTGTAAAAAGGATGTGGAGTTCTCTGAGTGCATCCAGAGGAGGGCAAGAAAGCAGGTGACAGGGCTGGAAGGCATGTCCTGTGAGGAGCAGCTGGGAACTTTGGGTTGGTCCAGTTTGGAGAGAAGGGGGCTGAGGGGTGACCTCATTATTCTGGGAAGCTTTCTGAGGAGGGCAAAGTGGAGGTGGACATGCTGAGCTCTTCTACCTGGTGTTAAGTGATAGGACACATGAGAATGATCCTAAGGTGTGCCAGGGGAGGTTCAGATTGGACATTAGGAAACATTTCTTTACTGAGAGGGTGGTAAACCACTGAAACAGGCTTCCTAGAGAGCATAAAGTATTTAGGAGGCATCTGGACAATGCCTTTAATAGTATGCTTTAGCTTTTGGTCAGCCCTGAAGTGGTCAGGCAGTTACACTAAATGATTGTTGGTAGGTCCTTTTCAACTGAGATATTCTATTCTATGACAAGCTGACTTGTAAGCCTTGTATATACAAAAAAGTCAATAGCGTACCTGATATTTTCAAAATACATTTGACCATTTAGTGTTTTATTGTTCAGAGATTTCTCCAAAACTGAAAGAAATTGAATTGATTTCTTGTCCAAAAGTATGAAAACACTTTTTTTCATTGCTATTACAGTAAAAACAAGAGTATTGAGTCTAAAGTCATAGAGGAAACAGAGGTCAGTGATCACCACCACGAAAAAAAGTTTCTTTTTCTACAGTATTATGAATAACTGTTCTTATTCTCATGCTGAAATCTAAAGTAATTTAAGAAGACAGAGGAAGAAATTCAGACAGTAAGCTATTGGCCTTACAACACTGATGAAAGAACCCCAAACATATCTGTTCTCTGACAAACAAAACATCCCTCCAACAGCAGCTGCAGCCAATATAGAAGACATTTGGTCTCCAATAATTTCAGCATACAAGCATGTTTTTATTCAGGAACAATATACTATTTTACACTGAAACGAGAAGGTGATGCTTTTCCATACTTTCCCCTGGAAGCCAGAAAGATCAAATAAAAATAAGTATCTTGTTAAGAAATTACTTGAGAACTGAAAGCATTAATTCTTCATCATTTTTCTCTTAAACTCTAGTTGGTTCAGCAAAACTCCAGAAGCTAAAACCTAAATATTTTAGCTGGCTGGATGCTGCACAGTTCTCCCAGCTCTGTGTCAACTGAAACAGTACTTTGTTTTATCAACTTTTTTCCTTTGTTGCAACATGTTATCTTAAATATGCAGAACCTAGAATTTTGACAAGCTCACTCTTGAAAGTTGATGCAGTATTTTGAAAATTCAAATAAAACTCTGGATGTTTGCAAGTTTTTGACCAGAGATGAAATCTCAGCTCTCAGCCTTCTCTGGATTATTTAAAGTTCTCCTACTAAACAACTGTTTTAAAAAAAAAAAAAAAAAAAAAAAAAAAAAAAAAGAGTTATTCCAAAAAGACACCATTAGCCCAAAATTAAAATGTCAGTCTATTCTCCTCTTAGCCACAGACAATCTTGACTACATGATTTGCTCAAGAGTTGTCTAATTTTGAAGAAAAATTCAAAGTTTTAAACCACAGAGCTTCTGAACATCCTAGCATGCATCTAATTTCTTAGTTTGGGTCTTTGTAGTTCTCAAAAAAACTGTTTATGCACTTCAACCCCTGCTTTTCTTAACAGCAAAGAGCTTTCCCTTGGGATAAAAAGGGACATCAAAGTAAAGGAATATGAAAATATGCTGTAGAAAAGCATTTTGCAGAGTATTTCAGCTCAACTGAAAGGAAGTCTGAATTGCAGGTAAATTGCCAGCACTGGCAGAATACTTGCTGTATTCTAACTCCAAATGAAATATCTACTGAACAACAAAACAGAAAAAATACTGTGTAAACTCAATCAAAGTAATTTTAAGGCGATACAGTTTCAACATCAATAAAAATCAACAGCTTCGTTTTTTGTTCATGTTAGTTTTTTAGCAAAGTTAAATTTTTTGATGCCCCAAAACTGTCAGCATTTAAGACTCATTTGGACAATGACCTTAACAACATTCTTTACCATTTTGTCAGCCTTGAAGTGGTCAGGCAGCTGCACTAGATGACCACTGCAGTTCTCTTCCAATTGTAACAGTCTATTCTAATATGAAAACTTTATCAAGAAACTATTTGAGCACACTTCTAAACTGAGTGGAGTGCACACATCTATACAATCACCAAACTTCTTTGTTACACTGCACCAGGGAAAGGTGGTACAGGTACTGCATAACCAGAATTGTATTCACACCCTGTAGAAATTAGCTGAATGGTGGACATAGAAAAAGGGCTAGAAACCATGTAAAAAGGGAAGTTGGCATTCCTGGCAATCTCTGCAACATTTGGCTCCATGTAGCCTGCAATAGCCATACTATGTTACCTTGTGAATCCAGTAAAAACCCTGCCAATCACTACATTACAAAAAAATAAAAAATAATCTGTGGTTGCTGTGTAATACACACACCCACCCTTTTTTTTTTTTATGGGGAGTGGGGAGTGTTGCAAAAGGAAAGAGAATTGCATGAGGACCCTTTCACACCCCAAAGAATGTTCTGGCAACTCTCAGATAGTATTGCCATTATTCCTCACGAAATACAATCTGCAACATATAAAGCAGTATGAAAGCTTTGCAAGCTGTCTTTTATCTTATCAATCAAACAGGTTCACAAACACATTAAATCACAGGCCATTTCCACAACTGGAAATTGAACATGTTGAACTAAGATTGCTGAAGTAAGGTGGCTGTATTCACATGAATAAATAATTAAATGGATAAAGACAAGCTATAATTTACTCAAGAGCTCTGTGTTAGTATGGCTGGTTGTCTCCAAAGGCAGATGCATAAGGCAAGAAGCTCAGAAAAAGCTTTATGACTTCCCATATCACAAGCAGGCAGGTGAGTCCTCCTTCAAACCCCAAACCAGCTAAACACCCAAAGTGATGGATCTGCCACACAGACAAAAAGCCAGCCATAGACTCGGCATTCCAAAAAGACAGCAAGACAAGCATAGAGAGCTTAGCTTTGCTGATTAATTGTAGGCCTGATTTATATTTTCTGCCCTTACCCAACTGAACCATTGAAACCTTTGTTCATTAAACAACAAGAGGAAGGACTGACTGTGTCTGACACCCAGGCAAAAGGCTTTGATTGGCAACAAAGAATTGTACACAAATACTCGATGAGCAAAACACATAGAGAAGGAACAGATACCTGATGAAACAGGACTGTTTATCTATCCAAGTGGGGAAGATTTAAATTATTTTTCAAATCAACAATGTATCACTGGCAATTCAAAATATCACCACTAAATTCACTGGCATAACAGTTTATGGCCCACCCTAATGACAAGCCTTCCAGTTTTGACAAGTTAAAGGTACTACAGCAAATGTCTCATTTTTCTGTACACCCTGTTGAAGAGTTATTAAAATGCCATTAAACAAATGTTTGAATCTGTGAAAACACACTGTAGTAAGTGCTAATTCAGGTATTTCTGTGATCAGTTATTCTACAACTCATTTACTCCCATTATAAAAACCCTACAGTAGTTACCATCATGCCATGGGTCAGAGACACTAACAAGATTCATGTATTACTTCATTACACTCCCATCAACGATGTTGATCAGTTTACAGGTTGACACAAAATAGAGGTCTTAATTGGCAGAGAGCTTCCACACTGGGTTTCATAGAGTCAGTGGTGAAGCAAGAGAGGTTACTCTTCAGTGAATTAGGGATTTGTCAATGTGCCAGCCAATTCAATCTGGCAAGGCTCTTACAGAGACATTTCTTTGTTTGAGCTACATGAGGTATAAAAATTAAGTTCTGCACTTCCCGTAAAATCAGCTCAGATGCTTTCTGTGATCCATGAAGCTATAGTATCAAGTACACCAGTATGCAGTAAGTCCTGACAATACCTGCACAGACCTGTGCTTCAATCCCACAGATGTAAGCAATGTGTATTTTTTAGACCATGCTTGGTTCATAATACCCAAGTATTACAAAACATCACATTTGGTAGTATTACTGATGAAATACTCATCCCTATCTCTCACAAGCAGATATCCTTTTAAATTAAAATCCTGCTATGCTAATATGTGGCACACTAAATTATTTCCACTGCTGGTCAAAAAAAAAGTGAATTCCTCTAGTAAATAAAATTAAATTCTTACTGCACCAGCACTTAAGTAATTCTAAACTTCATCTTAAAATTTATACCTTTTTGACAAAGGCTACACTTCTTCTTTTGCATGGGTTTTGCAAAGTCTAACTGCTAATACAATTACCCAATACTATGATATAAAATTCTGTTCCTACTGCACTGTACACTCATCCAGTATCCACATAAAGATGCACTGACAAAAAACACATACTGGCATTTACTGAGAAAATACAAACATTGCTTCCATTGCCCTTTGGAAGTGGCTCCAGAGCTCAGAAGATATGTGTTGGGCACAAATCAAGCACTGCATTCTCAAATGTCTGACCGAGAAGAGGCAAGCAGAGGAATTGTCAAACCAATCACACAGGCACAGACAAAAAGCTATGTCCATACTAGAGAGATAGTAAAGATGTTCCAGAATCCTCCTGTGACATTTAGACTTACAAAACCAGCAAAACATTGTAGCAAACTGAGCTAATTATCAAGTGTCAAAAGCTGCACATAGGCACAAATCATATTTATAATCAGCAAAGTCAAACAGTGAGGAGTAAAGAAGGTGTTAACAAAATTTGCCCCTAAAAATTAAAACCTCAAGCGTGCTTACAAATCAGATTCTGACTTGTCTCAAAACTGGCTAAAAGCTGATATATGGTGTCCTTGAAATGTTACAATATATTACCATGGATGACTACTCAACATAAGCTAATTAGCTTCCCTGCTCTTAAAGTGAAATTAAAACCTTTTATAAACAAGTTGTGATGAGTTATAAAATCCAAAGCAGAAAAGCAATCAACCATGCAAATACAAATAAAGCAGTATACTGTAAAGGCTAACAACAGACATGCTATAAATAAAAGCTCTTAAGAAAACTGCTCAAGGTCAAATTTTATCAGTCCTCTTTGAACACTTGATTCTATGGGCCTTTTTAGTTACAGAGTTTGTAGCTATGCCTATTCATAAAGCTATTTTATTATTCTGAAGGGATTAGAGAATATACAATTTTTCATAAGTGTAATACTCTGTGAAATTAAAGACAGGATAATATGGTAGATGATTTACAAAAAAATGCATCCTACTAATCACGACAAAACATTTTCTGCATCAGGAAGCATACAAACAAAATCAAGATGCAGGAAAACAAGTGAGCAAGTCATTTTTTTATCCCTAATCTTGTTATTCAAACTGATCGGTCATTTCAGCAATTCACTATTTCAATCTACCAAAACAATGTGGTGGATCTACTGTTTATTGACCTTGTTTTCCACATAGAAATGTACTTATTAGGACCGGAATTATTTTAAAAAGTGCTTATTCAAGTAGTGTCATGGTTTTTTCGACAGGACATTGCCAGGAGGACGCACGAAAAGAGGGCAACCAGGCTCCAAGCTTAAAGTTGCAAAAAGTGTTTAATTACCTAACAGAGTTGGAGGATAAATGCAGGCAAAAATAAACTTTTCATACAGTTTTGGTTCACTCCCCCCTCCCTCTTACGAACCTATAGTATTCACCCCCTTTCTTCCTTTACAGTCAACAAGCCAGGTGGTGGGGGCAGGGTGTGGGGTCTCTTTTCAGTCCACAGAGCAGATTCTCAAATTTACTCATCACCACAATTCTTCTACTACAAATACTCTTTATCTCTACTTATTTCTCTCTCTCTCCAGACAGTTTTCCTTTCTGCTCTCACCCCCACCCTCTTAAGAAGCAGTCTCTGCACTCACCCCCCCCCTTTTTCCTCTTTCTAAACCAGCAACACACACAGGGGGCAGGTTGAGGGGTCCTCTGGTCAGTCCAATCAGGAAAAGAGGTTTTCTACTTAGCCAGGGGGTCCTTCCCACGAGAGACAGTCCTTTGAGAACTTCTTTGGCGTGGGTCCAATCTCACGAGCAACATCCCGCCCGAAATTCTGCTGCAACATGAGTCTTTTTGTCCATAGGGTGCTGTGCAGACTCTCTCAAGCCGAGGCCAGGCTGCTTCCATCCCAGGAGCAAGGCCTTTCTCTCCTTTGCAAGGCCTTTGCAGTTTTAACTCTTAGATGAGACTCCCACTGGTTCACAGTCTTTTCCAGGCATCCACCTGCTCTTCTGGCGTGGGCTGTGGGTGATTTTCTGCACTCCTGTGGACTCCATGGGCTGCAGGGGGACCTCCTGCCCCCCCATGGCCTTCACTGTGGCTAGCAGAGGGTTTTCAGCTCCAGCACTGGGTGCCCCTCCTCCCCCACCTTCTTCACTGACCTTGGTGTCTCCATGCTGTTCTCCCTCACATATTTTCACCTCCACCTCCTCCTCCTCCAACTACAAAGAAGTGAAAGAAGTGCGTGCCTGCTTTGTTTTGAATTTTTCTTAAATATGTTTTCACAGAGGCGTAACTAGCACCTCCAATTGGCCCAAACTTGGCCGGCAGCATGTCCATCACCTTCAGAGCCATCAGAGATTG
The DNA here is from genome assembly GCA_024500445.1 of Entomyzon cyanotis. Lineage (NCBI taxonomy): Eukaryota > Metazoa > Chordata > Aves > Passeriformes > Meliphagidae > Entomyzon > Entomyzon cyanotis. The sequence continues at coordinate 30,500,680 of JAKEPQ010001016.1, read as the reverse complement.
GCTCTGCTGGACTTGATGTAAAAACTTCCAGAACTTGCACTCAGGACACACAGGAGCCATCTTTGTGCCACACCCCACCCCTCAGACACCTCCCCAGACCCACTACAACAGCTTCTGAGGGGTCCAAATTTCTCCTAGATGTTAAAAACACTTCACTGATGTTTTGGGCCAATCAAAACCACCACAAGTAGCTTTCATTGTGAAGAACAGCTTGTTTTTGAGGGAAGGTTCTGCAGGTTTTACTAACTGTGTTTAAAAAACCTTCAATAATTCTAATGACTTAATTTGTCATTGCAATTTTTTCACATTTTGCACTTCAAGGATCTCTATAAACACAATGTTTTTTGTTCTCTCCAATTTTAGAGCACCAGCACAAATCTGAAGTGCTTGCTTTGAAACTTGCAGGGTCCAATCCAATCTCAGTCTAGATACTTTTGTTTAAACATTCCTTTGCAGCAGGAGCTGAACTTGTTTTCTCCAAAATTTTTTAAGCAATCTGAATATGATCCTTTGTCATATCAACTGGTAAAACCTTTCTATTTTGAAATGTAAATTTCAAAATCAATTTTCTTGTCAATAGTTCTTTGAAAAAAATAAAGCCCCGAGCCTTCTCATAGATTCCACATATACAAAGCAGAAAAATGGGAGTACAAAAGAGATAAAACTCTGAGAATCTGCTTGTCCCCCCTTTTTTTCTATCTTTAATATAAATACACTAAAAGTAATGCAGCTTACCAAACAAAATCACGTTTGATTTTTTTTCCCTAAAAAGCCACAGAATACATCATTTTTCTAAAGGAAAAACAATCCTTAGAAATTAAAAAGCCAAACAAGCCAAACTAGAATTGTGACGACCGATGAATGATTTACTTAATGAGTATTTTCATAGAGGGACAGAACAGCCAGGAACAGTTTTAAATGTCTCCAGATGCACTTGCACACCTTTGCCTTTAGATATAAATTTTTCAATAGAGAAAGGTCACCATTTAGAAGACTTCCAAAACAATTAAAAAACCCACTATGACACCACATTCAAATCTTCCCTGATGAGGGCTGACAGAGTCTGAATGTTCCTTTGGACACAGGGAATAAAAAGAATAATATATCAGAAAATCCAGACACTCACAAATAAGGAGGTCAAGTCAACAGAAGCATATGGTGTTCTGTCTGTGTACTGGCTTCAGACAATAAGGATAATTAAACACATGATTTGTTTGAGAAGAGTTATTGGCAGAACTTGAACTGAAGTCTTCTTTTAAAGCAGAGAACAGCAAGCTACAGTGTGGGGGGGGGGGGGGAAGCAAATAAAAAAAAAAATCACACTTTTGCAAATTATTTGTCCTGATCTGACTGTCAACTTTACTTTCAACTTTACTAGTAAACAACACAGCCCAAGAGTATATGGATGAATATAAACCTCAGGGCTTTTCAGGTTCCAGATATTTGGTTCTTATTTTATTCCCAGTGCTAGGAAGTACTGTCACCTCTGCTGGCATTTCTTCTTTAAGGGGAAAGTGATATAAAAAGGTCACTGAAATCATAAGCTAAATGTGTCCCACAGTAAGCAATCACTATTTAACACATTTCTATCCCTGAATAGAAACACTAAGGAATAAATAAATTCGTAGATTCTATCCCCAAAAAGTAAAGTAATACAACGAAACTTATTGCAACTTCTGTTGCAGACATTCATTGCACAAAGAGTTCAGTTTAAGAAATTGATAAAAAGCTCAACTGAGTATACAAAGTATTGAATCCATGTAACCTGGACATTAACTCTTTACAGTGAAAAAAAACTACCTTCAAGTAACTGTGACTAAAACCTCCTGCTCTGACATTTCTGACATGTCTTGCACAAGACTTGGTGTACAACAGTGTAAAAGGAAACTTTCAACAACAGCCCAGTATTTCCTCAAAAACAGAATTTAAAGTGACAGATTTTACACAGATCATTATGTCACAATTATTTTTTCAAACTAACTGCCAAATAAAAAACAAGACTGCAACTGTACTGCTCAAGCAAGCACAAAGCTCCAGTTTAAGCAAACATGACAACTGTAACACTGAAAAACACGTAAGATACATGACAGGTCAATAGCTAGCCTGCATTCTTGGCAACACTGAAGAACTAAAGCATGCTAGGTGAAAGAAAGCATCTCGATTGCATTTTTTTAACATAATTAAGTAAAATAATCCATTCTATATATCTGCAGAAAACACACGTATTAAGGGTACATGTTGCATTCATTATGTTTGCTTCCATCATTTAGTTCAGAAGTGTGTACATATACTTATTTGATTGCCACCAATGAATAAGAGTATCTTCTACAAACCACATAGCAGCTAGTTACACTCATGACTAACAGGACATATCAAACATTGATCTGATAACTACTGATCTGATCTGAGCAGTGTATGGTGGTGTCATAATTTCAACATTAAAAATAACAATAAAATCTAACCTTGATCTAACACATTTCTTTCACATCTGGTAAAAGTGCACAAGAAAACAACCTGAAATACTTACAGATTTGCTGACCATGTAAACAAGTGTAATTACCCTGTAGGTAATTCAGCCTCTTACAGTCAATTTGACTACAAGTCATCTGTGACATCTCATGTTTCTCCTCAGATCTCAATCAGACAATAATACTTTCAGCTACTTTCTACAAACAAGCCCATATACCCATATTAAGATATCAAAACACTCATGCTATCTAGTGGTCTCCAATTCCTGAGGAGTTCTTTTGTGGTGGTTTTTTTTTAAGGAAAAATATTTCTGTCCATACCACTTTTTATAACCTACTGAACTTTTAATTTCGTTTTCTAACATAGGATTATCTGCTGTAACAGAATTCATGAAAGTAAGGATTTTGATTCTCCTTGTTACTGACTTGACAAGTTAAAACTGGAAAAGGGATTTGAAAGAGAAAACAAGTTTCCATAAAATTACCAATTTGGTAGTCATTCAAGCTTCCTCTAATCCTCTAACTCTCATCTCTTGCAAACAGCCAGCCTTGTGCAAGACATTTGACACTGTCCTGTACAATATCCCTGTCTCCTAACTGCAGAGGCATGGATTTTACAGATGAATCACTCAGTGGATAAGGAATTAGATGGATGGTTGCAGTCGAAGAGTTGCAGTCAGTGTCTCAATGTCCAAGTAGAGACCAGTGATGTGTGGTACCCTCAGGTGGGTATGGGGACCATCACTTTGTAACATCTTTGCTGGTGACACGGGCAGTGGGACCAACTGCATCCTCAGCAAGTTTGCCAACAACACCAAGCTGTGTGGTGTCTGATGCGCTGGAGGGAAGGGATGCCATCCAGAGGGACCTGGACAGGCTTGAGACATGGAACCAAGTGAACCTCATGAAGTACAAGGCCAAATGCAAGGTCGTGCTCCCGGGCAAGAGCAATCCCAAATTCAAGCACAGGCTGGGTGGAGAATGGATTGAGATCAGCTCTAAGGAGAAGGACTTGGGGGTGTTGGTTGACAAGAAGCTCAACAGGGCTCATCAATGGGCACTTGCTGTCCCCAAAGCCAACCATGTCTGGGCTGCACCAAAAGCAGCGTGGCCAGCCGGTGAGTCTGCCTCTCTTCTCTGCTCTTTGAGATCCCACCAGGAGTGCTGCAAACATCTCTGGGAGCCACAGCACAGAAAAGACATGAACCTGTTGGAGCAAGTCCAGAGGAGGATCATGAAGATGATCAGGGGGCTGGAGCAGCTCTCCTAAGTAAACAAGGCTGAGAGAGCTGGGGGTTGTTCAGCCTGGAAGGGAGACCTTACAGCACCTCCCAGTACCTAAAGGGAGCCAACAAGAGAGCTGGGGAGGGACTTTTTACAATGAAGTGATAGGACAAGGATAAATGGCCTCAAACTGAGAAAAGGTAAGTCTAGATTATATGCAAGGTATATATTAGATGCCTTACTGCGAGGGTGATGAAGCACTGGAACAGGTTGCCCAGAGAGGTTGTGGATGCCCCATTTTAGGAAATGTTAGGCCAGGTTGGATGGGCATGTGCTAATAACACTTAGCACCATGCTCTGACCAGCTCAGCTAATCTCAGTTGCCTCATAAACAGGAAAACAATGCTCTAGAAACAGCAACAAAGATGTTTTCACAAGGTTAGAGAAGGCACAACTGAGCTTCTAAGTTAGACGTGACCTAAGGCCATTACAATATGTGCGCCATAAGGTATAAGAAGGTGAAATTTTAAATTCACTTGTCACTTTTTGGTGACAAGTACAGAGTTTCCAAAATATTCAGTGCAGAAAATTAGTATTTGGTGGTTTAAATTTTCCAAATCACTGTGCTAATTACATATTTTATATTATTTTTCCATTATAGTACTTTTCATCAGTACTATTGAACATTAAGTTGTGATGTTACGCTGAGAAATATGACACCATCTGTACTGCAAATGGGTTAAGATTTATGAATAGAATTATAATTTTCATATTGATCCTTTCTGCAACAAGGAAACAAAGAGTCTGTAGAACAACTAGCACAGTGTAGGAATCACTCCCATGGAAGAAGAGATCCAAAAAGCATCATCTTAATAAAGATTAACTGAAAAAAATGGTATTCTGATTTTCCTTACAGGAAGGACTTCGGGTTTTGTTAAAGATTTGTACCCAAAAATTTTTCATTGCCAAAACTGGATTGAAATTTCAGTTTTTAATTTTGAAAGATGAAAATCAATAAAGCCATAGAAGTTTTTATTAAGTGTCCTATTACTTTCGTACTTATTGGGGCATATAAATCAATATGCTATAAAGCTTTTTTTTTGTGACTGAAGGATAGAGTCAACTGCATCAGCCACACACTCTAGAGTTCCACCTAAACAACACAAATGGCTTCAGCCCCCTTTAGTATAAAAACCTAACCTAAAAACAAACTCCTATATTTAACTTCCATTTGAAAAATGCATCTATAGTGTCTCAATAAACAACACAGCCAAGTAGCCTCTAATGCCTTTTTCTTTTATGACACATTTAACAATAGCAACAACATGGACAAAAAGTTAAGATGTATCACAACACCAGGTATAGATAAAGCAAAAAGCTGAAGCACAGATTCTTGCCAGGCCCAGAGAGCTATTCCCCACTAATTAAAAAAATTACCAAGTACATAAATATGACTATGAACACAATCACAAGCAGTTTGTGTTACACTTTGAAGAAGGCTTAAACCATCAGTTATCATGAACAATCAAAAACTAAGTCATACAATTTATATGTAAATGTCTGCTTGAGTTTTAAATAAACCATCTCTCTCACCTGGCACTCTGGTAAGTTTCTGTGCCTAGAGAGAGGCAAGACCGTGAGGTGGGGAGGGTAAACCCAAATCCAACATAGATACTGTATCCACACAAGCTTCCAAGATTTGATTTCCGACAGCTGTTTCCACCCCTCCTCACATACAAGAGGGTCTGTCCGAGCAGCCCCTGCTCTTTCCCAAGACTCTAGTCCACACCCCAGGACCCTCTGTTCCTCTGCCCCAACCTCCAAAACCAGCATTCAGCCCAAGCACACACAACCCCTAATGCTGTTCCCCATGTATGTCTTCCCACAAAGAATAGATCTTCTAGCCATGAACAGCAGCTGCCTTTGGCCCCCAGCAGCAGTGGTGCTGCAGCAGTTCTGCACCCACTCAGCAGAACATGAGCTGTGGCTGCACAGACAGGGAACCCCAGCACTGCTGCTGAGCTCCAGGCCCTCTCCCTTTGCCAGACCAAGCAGAGGCTCTGTCCTGCTCATAACAACTTGCTTCCTCCAAACTCAGAGGAATACATCGTTAATTTGTATGCCGTAAATCTGAACCAAGCCAGACTAAAACATTATTATGGAGTGACGGGGGGAAAAGAGGATACAGCAGCAGATTTTAATGCAAAAGAAACTGCAGTGACACTTCAGCTTTTGAAAAAAGCCATCCTACATTCATTATCCAAGACATTAGTTTATCGTTATGACTGCACTGGAAAACAACTCAATGTCATTCCTACAGAATGTACAAACATACTGTGAATGTCCTAGCATCAGGTTTTTTTCCTGCATAAGAACAAATTCTCAGCTTCACCCAATTCAAACCTTTGATCACTTTAATCTGCATGTAGCTAAATTAGCACAAAACCCAATTAAACTAATTTCTGGATCCCCAAAATACAACAAAAAGATAAGTCTTCCATTCAGTTACAGCTTGTTCCAAGTTATAATACTTTCTTCAAACTAAGTTACATACACTTAGGTCTAAAGCAACATACTACAAATACAGAGCAAAGCATCAGTCCCTTTTTCAGTGTCTGTGTAATATAAAATTGCATTCTATACAACTGCCTTCTCAGTAAAGCAGTGTGGAGGAGGAGAACAAGGGAAATGAGCCCTGACCTGAGGAAGTCATCTCTACCAGTGAGATAGCAGTTATTCCACCAGCACGTGTCTACACATGTGAATTCCAGAAAGATTTCCCCTATTTCCATCCAGAGCCTCTCTCATCAACAGAGAGTGCAAATAACCTCTGTGCAAAGCAAAATTGTTTAACCCTGATGCTTCCACACAAACAAACTACAACACACACACACCTCTACACATCCTCCAGAATGTGACTCACAGCACATCCACCAACCAATTGTGCAGTAACTAAGTGGCTGACCCCACTCAGACATCCCTAAAGCACATGAACTTGAGCACTCTTGCATAATTGCTCAGCAACTACTTATCACAAATATGCACTTACATAAAACTTCCCAAAGGTGCCACTTACTGTGCACATTTAATCTGTGTGTACACAACTGGAATTTCTGGTCATGCAGTAACCTCGTCAGCAACAGGATGCCTGTGCAGCAGCATACACCCATCCAGGCTGCAGACTCTGCATCTGAAGGATTTCTGCCCAGGCAAATTTTTCGTGAAGAAAATGATGTTATGTCCAGGAAAACCCAGGTATATGTATCCTAAACCTTGCCCAAGAATCATCACATTAATATGCTCATATACTCTTGAACATTCACGGCTCAAGATTTTGGAGAGTTAAGATGGTCATCAATTAATATTATAATTCTCAGTATAATTTAACTTAGGGTCCAATGTGCCAAGGAGACAAAGCACACAGCAAAGTAGAACACAGCAGCACATAGAAAAAGCAACTACTTCTGACAACCTGAAACATCCCAAACACTTTAGCATGATTTGTTTCTACTGCAGACTTGTCAGCAACTCAGTGAGTTTCTGTTCATGCAAATCAAGATGCACTTACTTCAAACCATTAATTTCCCTCCTCTCAGAAACAAATGTACACATATAAGGCAGGAACTACAGCGAGAAAACCCAGCTTCCTAAACCAAAAAGAGATTGGTAATGATTGATCTACAGTCAAATATTTAACATATAAATACACTGGAGGAAAGTCAATCTAGCAAAAATAACTGGTCAGATGAGTGTTACAACCTCACAATTAACTGCACTATTTTAAGACCTGAAACTTTTAGAAATTCTTAATAGTCTGGGCACAAAACTCAAGCCATTGCAGAAGTCTGGTTATTGTTTTCACGCACACTAGCAGGTTGAGGTTGCTGACGCTCCTTGTTTCTTTGTGCCTTGACAACTGCATTGAACAAACTGTTTCTGAGAACATATTCTTTCTAACTTGTCCTCCTTGCAAACAGCTCAGGATCAAAGCTTCATCATGCTCACACATTGCTGTAAATTAACAACAACCTTGTAAGTCAAATGTAATCTCATCACATTTGTTTTATTCAAATCTTTCTCTAAGAGTACCTCTACAGTTTGTCTCCAGGGGCTGTGGAACCAAGTATGAGGGCTGTTCATTGGCACAAGTACTTCACTAGTAATTTGTAATGGGAAAAAGATTTAGTTCAGCCCATCTCTGGACAGTCTGAGGAAAGGAACACATTCATGGCATTGATATGTGAGACCACAGTAACAAAATTTATGCTTGATAAGCACAGAAAACTTTTAAATTCTTTTGGAGCATTACACAGTAAAATTATATACTGTCACAAGCAAAAAAAAAAAAAAAAAGGTTTCTGTTTTTTACAGTTAGATAGATGGGTGGCACATCTGTGGGAAGCATCCACGGGAATAGGCAGAAAGCTGCATGAAAGCTGAGGAGAGAACCAGAAAAACAGCTGGAAGCACAGCACTAAAATACTGTAGAGAAATTGCTTTTTAGGCACAGACGAGCTGGAATAAAGCCTTGCATTGTGAGCAAGGAAACTGCTTTCTATTCATTTTCTGCCATGCTCAGGAAAACAAAATATAGTGCATTATAAACAAAACTAAATTACAGACTTTCCAATGTCTCATCTTAAAAAGAAACAACTTTTAGGATTCTAATCCTAAAGATTGTATCAATAATGAAAAACCTTTTTGTTATCCAGGCAGCAAATAAAGTCACAATTACACAGCAGGAATAAGGTTACTGAGTAAGATACTACTCCAAACCATGAGAGTGAGGGGGGAAAAAGAAATCACACTAGAAAAAAAAGTAAGTAATTTTTTGATGTTTTTCTAACACAATATGTTCACAGCTCCTAGCAATAGAAGTAGCTGTTTATTGTTAATGACAATAAGAGATTAAAAATAAAAAGATACGGGAATCTGCTAAAATACAAGCAAATATTTTACGTATTTTAAGGGATCAAATTTTATTATAATAAGGGGTAACTCTCACATATCTCATGCAAGCATCAATATTATTTAGTAATGAAACACACTGTCATGTTGCTCTTGGAATAAAGAGAGATAAACCTGGCAAATGTCAAGAATAACTAATATAATTTAGGGATTTCTAGCGGTCATCTAGCCCTGCTCAAAATTAATTTCAGCACAATTGCTACTTCAAAGTTGGAGCATTCCTGCCAGCTGAAGGTCCTCCCTAGCTAAGATTTATTTTGGAAGTGTCATATTGACTTTAAAAATCAGTGTAACTCAAGTATTTTTGTGCTAGCCCAAATCTCTGTTGGTACCAATTATGGTATCATTTACTTGTCTGGTTTAACTTATTCTTGAAACTGCCTACATGGAAATCTTCACCCCAGCAACCCCTCCCCAACAAACTACTCCAGTATGTAACTATACTTGCCATTACAAAAACCATCCACTATCTACCTTTCCTCTCCCATTCAATTTCAGTCCATTATATCCTGTTATTCACTATGGCCACAAGCAATAGATTACGTCCTTTTTTTTTTTTTTTTTTGGCAAGAACTTCTTGGAAAGAACCTTTAAAATATTTGAAAATTATCTTCATGTCTCTCTTGTCCCACCTCTCCTTTAAAGTAAGGAATGTCAAGAAACTAACCCTTCCCTTACAGGGTAGACTTTTGGGATCTTTGAACACTTGTTGCTTCTTTGAACCCCTTCTAATGAATCTATTTTCTTTCCAGAAGCAGGCACAGTACAAAGCAGAGCAAAAAGATTTCCTGTGCCTTGCTGGAGCAGTAGACTTCATACTTATTTCCTTACACCCCTTTTTTGTTCAACTTCTATTGTTTTCTGCAATACCATGGTGAGTCACACTTAGCATGACTGTCATTCCTAACTATAATGCCAACATCAAATTTCCTCCCCATTCTTCATGTATACATTTGATTTTCTTCTTCTTTACTGCACCCCATGTTTTGACTGGGGCATTTTCACCTGCCGTCAACCCACCATTCACCCCGTTTCCTGATTCAATCTCCAATTTGCCTGATCTATTTTATACTTCAGTCTCTTTGTCTACCTTTGTTGCTTCTCCCATCACAGTGCTCTTTGAAATCCAGTAAGAATTCCCTGCCTCTAATCATCTAGATTCACTACGGAAAATATCAATTACCGCCAAGAAAGGACAGATCATTGCAAAGTCCCTCTTACTCACTTAAAAATGTTACAGTAGGGTATGAGCAGCTGTGTCAGATGCAACTGTCTTTCCTGGCTTGGCTAAATTACTCACATGATAGTCTCTGGATGTGAGCAGCAACCAGCATTTTGGAGGAGTTGTTACAAAAAATTGGTAAAAATAAAACTCCTGAACACAAATGTAGCATTAAGAAGCAGGCATTCTTTATTTGGCTGGATGCACGAGGGGATACCTCATGGAAGCGTGGAAGACCTAGGCTGAAGAAGAATTAGGAGAAGCCACATGGGGCAAAACTATAGGCTTTCCCCAACTCTAACACTAGGCTGTAATCAAGAGCAGTATCTCAAGATGTTGGCAGAGACAGATCCCATCAAATACTCTGGTAGCAACCAAGTTTTATAATCCCATGAACTCATGAGCTAACCCAGCTAGCTCTAGGCAAGTTAGGCAGTGCTGCAAGGCAGTGCTGCAAAACCCCTTTGGTAGCAGTCCTTTTCACTGCAGTTCTCCAAACGTCACTGGTGCCAAAGGAGTTATGCTGCAACAGTCATGAGACAGACACAAAGATGCTGCAGACCTAAACACTGTCCCACCTGAACAGCTCTACAGCTCTTCTGCTTTATTCACCTGGGATAGGGTGTCCACTGTCTGCACAGGACTCTCAGTAACCATTCCAAATCTACATTCCTGATATGCTTTAATGAAATTCAACTATTTTTAGTATCAGTAAGCCATAGGCCAAGTTCTTGTTGAAAACTAGCTTAAAGTGTATTTTAGATAAAGAACAGAATAACATTCATGAGCTGGTGTCAAAGAAAGGAAACTCTTATTTCCTTTAATTTCAGCTCCTGGAAGATCTGCAACAGAATTTCCAAAGGAAACCAACATTTCCCTTCTATTTACCAGAAATTAAAGAGCCCTTTCTTCTCCAAACTGGCGTAAATTGTTATAGGCTCTTTCCACTTTAGCATCCCACCCTGTCCCTTCCCTTCCCTGCTTTCACTCCTCCCAGTTTGTAGTCCATTTAATTATTTTGGTTGGCTGGTCTTAACTCACGTCAGTGGGAAATGAGCATCTAACTCTGAAAATCAGAACACGCAGTCACAAGGCTTTAGCAGCATTTACATGCATAACAGCTTCTCTTAGGATCCATGTAGAAACTAAGGTGGGTTATGGTTGCAAAATACTAACAAGTACCTCTCAGACTGCTCACTTTTTTTTTAAAGAGAGTATTGTATAACCACTGCCAAAAAGGAAGCTAGATAGATACATACAGAGATAGATACATAGATAGATACAGAATAGATACACAGATTCAGTCCTCCTTGCTTTGTTTCTTCTGTGGTTCTTCCTGTAGGACTCTTCTTCCTTCAGGGATAAATACTTCTGCTTCTTACTCCAAAATTAGCCACCACTGGCTGAAGCTTTTTGTTTTAGTCTCAGCAAGGTTTTGTTATCCTTGCTAAGTTTAGATGTTTTTGAACACTTACAATTATTGTGGCTGAGAAACAGCATGGTAATTCTAATTTTGTAAAAACAGACAGAGGAAAGAGAAGATAACATTTTTATTATAAAGCCCAGGCCATTTTCTCTTCAAATAAGAGAAAATACCATGCTTAAAAGAAAACAGGCTCAACCTTTATTACTTAAGCATGAACTAGGAAGCTGAGTGTCTCAAAAGTTCTCTTGGAGGTCTTCACATGGGACTTTGTATTAGTGCACCAAAATAAGCTATCCTCACTCAGTGAGGAAATCCTGCAGTTATGACAACACCCTTGGATGAACTGAAAAACAGAAGTTTTTCAACTAATTCTTCGTCATTAAAGAAGAATGATGAAATACACTAAAGGTTCCAGGGTGCTATGAAAACGACATAGTTTAGCCAATCCTGAAGGGCTAAATTGCATGAGATTTTCACAATACATATTGCATACCTGTTCTCACCACTTCAAGTAGCCAAACACCTTCTAAAAGTGATGCAAGACACTGCCAACAACTGTCTTTGACTGAGAATAAAATACACATACTTTAAATGAAAACATACTTGAATTTCATCCTACCATGCCCGCACTAATTCAGCAAAGTTACTTGCCTTCCTTCACAATTTTCACAGCCATCAGGAAGTTTGTCGATCCAGGAAGAGCAGGTTCTTTAGCATTACGGAGCATAGGGCTTTTCCTGGAAGTACTCAGACCAATAGTCACATTAAAGAACAAAGCATCACGACTATACACTTTACATAGCATACAACAGCTTTGTTATCATTTTTGTGACTGGTCTAATAGGTATGCAGTACTGTTCTGTACTGGTTAGATCTTCTCAAGAGCAGTGCCTATAGGGTAAAAAACCTCCACATTTTCAGAGCTCACAAATGAGGTGGTGAAGATCAGTGACCCTGAGCAGGTCAGTAGTACCAGAAAGTACAATTCAGTCAAAAGAGATAGTATTAAGCATACAGTTATTCCTTGCATAAGAGCTCAGTTTTAGGAGTAACTCAAGGACATCCTACACTGAACTGACTAACTGTGAATGTGAAGTGACTGCAGATCCTTTAAAAGTGTTTCTTATGTGCACCACAGTAATCAGGATTTTTTAAGATTCCATTTCCAACATCTACTTCATTCATGCTAACCATAGCACATTTTTAACTCTAGTAAGTGGTCTTACAACAGATGTGCAAGAATCCCCCAGGAGAGGTCTTTCCCAGGTGCATTCAGGGCTTGTATTTCTTCCTTACAGCACCAGTGCTTCTACACATTTCATGAAGTCCAGAAAGCAACAAAGATCTTGGACTAATTTTAAAGGCTCTCTCCAATGACCAAAGATATTTCAGTAAACCTTCTTCAAACACAGTTATTTTAAAGGCAAACCCATGTAATTGGCCATTACATGCAAATAGTAGTATCTGCCTTGTGAAATGTTATTCACATAACCAAACCTCTGGGTAAGATACAGCCATGCTCTTTCCAGCAATGGCACCTCAGAGTATTTCCTTCAGCTCCTGACAACTTCTCAGCATATCTTTAAAGTTTGCAAAGCATTGTTTTGCTGAGACAAACCTTCGTGCTTTAAGGTAGTACCAAAGTCTGTATCACTTAGAAGAGTCTAAATCTTATCCTGCATATACTAAGAATACATATATTTACTAGAGGAAGATATGGTCTACAAAAATATCACATCATCCCAGTCTAATTGGTATTCTACAAATGATACTGCATTTTAAGTGACAATTATCCAAGATCTTAGTTTCTAAATTAAAATTAATCACTTGAAAACTGATTAGGGATGTTAAAAAAAGCATTATGCTTCTGCGTTAAAAAGCAGAATTTGTTTTAGTTATCATTGAGCAATTTGAGGGGGGGTGCTTTTCCTTTACAAAGTGTAAAATAGCATTTTCTTTCTAACTGTAGATTTAATTTGCTGTCCAAAGACAGAAAAATACCTATAAGAATCCAAATGTAATATAAATATAATGAATAACAAAATATGATGATCAAAGAATGTGACACCCCACAGATTTTCAGTGAATGGGAACAGCAAGCTATGTTTGCTTCTAACTTAGCCATTCAAAAATTTGTAATGAAAACATTATCAATGAATTAAAACACCATCCCACAAGGCTATAAAATTACATCGAACTGGAAAAAAAAAACTTAGCAAATATTTATCATCAGTTTCTGAAATTTTTCCATTATGCATTGGATTGAAAACGTGATACTGAATTAACTCAAATCTGTTTTGATTTTTAATAACATCTGAAAAATTTAAAAAACAATGTTCCGTGTAGAAACTTTTCTTGAACAATATTATTTAGACTTTAGTTTCATAACTGTGATTTATGGTTAATTAACACATTACTGATGTCTCTGTTTTATTTTTTATTTTATTCACTGGTTTTTATTTAACAAATTATCATCTTAATGCTCAACAGCAAGATCTCAAAGAAGATAAATGCAGAACTTTTATACCAACATTAAGAAAGTATTGATTCTAAGTATTCAGATGGAAAAACAAAAATATAAAAAAAATAGAACAGTCTAACAAAAGCCTAAATTGTCACAAAGTGCCATATATTGTATTATACTCCAAATAGCAGGTGCTTGTTAATTTTACAGATACTTTTCTTTGTGTCATGCTTTGACAAAAGAGAACAAGATTTGTAAGCCATGTATCAGGTAAGAAAGAAAAGAAAAAAAACTGTGAAAGAATTTCATAGATGCATATCTTCGCTGATGTGAAAGCAAAATTCTTATGACTAATTTCCTTATTAAAATCCTTATTTTACTAATTTCTTAAGCAAGAAATTAGTGAAAATACAACTACTGAATTTGTTGTTAGCCAAAATGAAGAAAAGCACTACTTACAGCACTATTCAGACACCCTTTTCTTGTCTGTCTATGCTTTTGTTGTCCAATTAAAAAATCTATATATTACCATAACCTTGAGAACCTGACATTTTTGCTGCTGCATGCATTCAGAAGAGTAGCCTACCAACTGCTACAGCAGAGATCACACAACAAAGCATCTGCTTCTTCCACAAGTGCCCAATGGGGAAAAAATTCAGCATGCCACAGAACTCATCTGCTGCTTTTATACTTAAATAAGGGTTACAAGTTGGCTGTGCTACATCAGACAGTATTCCTGGAAAACCTCAGCTTCCTCTCATTGGACCTGAGGCACAACTGAAAATAATATTTTCTGCAGAGCAAACAATCACTGAAGACAAAATTAGTTTTAAAATTACTTGATCTTTGAAGGACACAGTCTCCTATTTTTCAAGAGATAAGATGATTATAAAATTTTTTTTAAAAATCCTTTCTTCTTCTAGAAAACATTGCTGAACAAGTTTATTTGCTTTACTGAAGGACAAAACCAAATCATCTTACTTTCATAAACAATCCCAACCCTTAGAAAACTGAATTTTTCAGGGTTCACAGGGAGTGCAGTGAGATCAAAGATAAATGAACAGGTAAAAATCTACTAAACAAAACAGTTACTTAAGTATTTTATAAAATTGTTCATGTTATTTTAATAGATGCATTTCCTATTACCTAGTCAATTTGATCATATTACTTCACTTCTTATATGGTACTTTGACAAAAAGTATTTTAAATTTTTTCAAAGACAGCAAGAAAAGACTTTCAACAGTGTTGATTGGCAGTTTGCCATCGCCATCAGTAAATCACCAGGGAAGACAGAAAGCAGCACCAAAAATAACATTCTCTAGTTGGGTCCATTGGCCATATGTTACATGTGAAAAAAAATAAATAAACCACCAACCAAAAACAAACATATGTTTCTCCAACAACCATAAACCAGAGGAAAAAAATAATAAAATCAAACCACAACTGTTCAGCCTTGACCAACCCATTCCTCGAAGAGCAGCATTTGTTTTTCTTCAGGTACTTTTTTTCCTCCCCCATTTTAAATCAGGACCACTCGAAGTTAATTTTCCTGAACTTACTAGCAAGTGTTAATTCCTCACCAAGGCAGTATCTTGTGTAGCAGTGCTAGTCAACAAGCAATTTACAGATTGCTAACATCCAGCAGCAGCACACAGACAAACAGCCACGTGAAGGTCACTTTGGTTTTCGAGCTTTTACTTACCTTTCCCATTTTGCCATGCAGTATACCAGGACAAACTGAGGAAAGTAGTGATGAAAACTAACACGGTGGCCACAGTTCCATTTCGGAGCCTCATCTCATTTCAGCATCACACTTGTTTATGTTCTGCTAGTGATGAGGACCTATCTGTTGGGCTTGCTGCAATGAAGTCAGCTGAAGTACTCCAGCAGCAGCTGGACAATAGTGACACAAAATGCAGCTCTCATGTATCAGACGTATCATAAATCAATCCATTCCAAACTGTTGTACGCTTTCTTATAGTTCTCATCAATCCAACTTCTCTTTATTCTTCCAGTCCTGTTTAAAGCAAACAAAATTTTAACAGATTATGTCAAAAATACTTAGAAGAGTCCCCCAAGAACCAAAATACACCCTCCCCTCTCACTGCTTCAGTCTTGGCTCAGAGAATAGAACACGTTAGATTATTGCGTGCCTTTTCAAAGATTTTGTATCTGGTGGAGCTGTATGTCATGTGAATTTGGTCACTGAAGGACAAACATACACACCATCAACATTACTATTTTATTCTCAACTCAAGGCAAAGTCACCTGGCAGGTGTCAAATTGATACAAGAGCTGCTTTCAGGATGCAGCAACTCAAGGCCCCATCCCTAAGGCCTCACTTCAACAAAACCCCTCTGAAATCAGTGAGGCCTCATGAAACTGCAGAAGCAGAGCTGCCTCCAGTGAGTTGAGAGACCAGAGCCTTAAACACCATGTACAAACCTACATCACTCATCTTTTCTCTGCTCAGTGCAAGAGTATTTGATCCATCCACAACCATTTTTGTCCTATCTCAGCTGCAGCTAAAGCACAGGCTACAGTCACACATGCAGACTGCTCAATCTATACCAACTGGCATCAACCCAGAAACCCCAAAAAGCCATTATGAGACTCTTGCTCCTCTATCGCTACCACACAGGCACAAAGATAAAACATAAATTACCTACACTTCAGTTTTATCCCTGAGGAAGGTTCTATATCCTGGTATTAGAAAATCATCAGCTGGCCAAATACAGCCAGCATCTAATCACACTGTCCTAAGCAAGACAAAGAGTATAGGGCAATAAATAAACCAGCTTTAAAAGAGAGGGGAAGAGGTTTTCAAAGCATTAAATCATCCTTTACAGTAGTCAAACATTAGCAGTCAACACTCTTTCAAGGCACCACCAAGTTTTTTTTTCCCACTATAAACTATATCTGATACAAGTATGTTACTCAGCAATAAATAACTTACTCTGCATTTTCCTTGGAAGCGATCTCTGTCACCTGCTTGCCTTGCTGCATTTAGAACAACAGGGGAAAAAATACTTTTTATCGTTATGGTACCAAGAGATTCCTATCAAATCTGAACTACTCTTCCCAAGCTTATATCGCAGCACACATTACCTTTACCAAAGGGTTCGCAAAACAAGGCGTTACCAACAGGCATGGTTAACAGGAGAGTGGAAGAGAGCAATAAAGTTGCAGAACTACACACTCTTGTTTTCAAATCTCGGTCACAACATCCAGGTTACAGGAAGTGTTTACCTTTGGACCATGGCTACCTCATCTATAATGCAAGTAACATGCTTTGCTTTGAGGAACTTCATGCACAGATAGGTTTGTGGCTTTAAACATTAACTCAGAAAGCCCACAGTACCTATGAGGAAGTACAAATGCAAGTACATGGGAAGCAGACACAGTGGATGGTAAAATTCACTAAGAAACAAAATAATGAACTGGGATAAAAAGAACTGCAAAAGGCCTTATGATACCAGGAACCCAAGTTCCTGAGAGATAAAGACAACTGACGTAGCTATAGACAGCTAACACAGAGAGCACAGCATGCCAGGAAATATCATCAGTACCAGCACTTTGAATAGGAGATGGACATAACAAAAGCCAGAAGTGTTGGCAATAGTAATTAGGTGAGAAGATAAAAGTCCTGATGAACTTTAATAGCAAGGAGAGGCAAAGATCCCAAGCGCCGAAGTTTTACAAGGACCGTCTACGTGAATTTAGGAAGTTCAGGTGATTCTCAAACTACCAGAATAAGCAACTAGGATACCAACAATATCAATGAAACTAACAGTTTAACTCAGCTGAAGTGTCTCTGAAGTAAGGATGCATAAACACTAATCTGCTTTTCCATTATTTTAGCATCAGTCAGATCTCTCTGGAGCAGCTCAGGTGTGTACAAAGGACCAGGCCGCAAGCTAGAGGGATTATCCCAGTGGGGGCAACTGACAGCTGGTCCAACATGCAAACAAGAGAGGGCAACCAGGCGAGTAGAAATATCACCTGATAATGCAAGGAAAGCGTCTGCCTTGCCAGCAAATGTGGGCATAATTTTTACATTTGCTGCAACAAAATCAAGACATTGCGATCAAGGCCTCTCATTGCGCTATCTGAATCCTGAAAATCACAGAAAAAATTCAGAAAACAAAAAAGTAAAAGGAACAGTAGCAAAATGATTCAACTAGCAGTCACTATGCACAAAAGTGTGTCGAATCAATAACTATCATGGGTTTGAGTTGGCCGGTTCTGCTTTCATTCTTCTCTTTGAGTGTTGTAGCCACTCCTCTTAGCACAGGCACCAGCAGCTCAGCTACAGCTCAGCAGTACTTAGATGATTATTCAAGCATTTCACCATATCAAACTGCATACATCAAGGCCATGCATGTACCAGACACACTCCAGCTTTTAAAAATGCATACAGCTAAACCAGCAGAAACACATGTGTAGATGCACATAAATTTTTTAACTCCCAGGTGGTCACTTTAGGTTTGTTCAATAATTTACAACACAATCTAAACAAATTTAACTGAGGGGTAATCCAGTTTGAGATGACAGCCTGATAGGGTATAACTAGACTGATGAAGCCGATGAAATTTGCCAGCACTATTATGTCCTGAACCTTTCCCACTGCAGACCGAAGGGAATGACCCGGCTGGATGTTGAAGGCCGTGGGTGCTGAAGGTGCCAGCACCTCTTCGATGCTGAGCAGAGCCCTACTGAATCACGTCTTAAATAAACCAAGAAGTTTCTGCCTGCATCCAGACACTCCCAAAACACACACAAAGCATATTCCTCACCGCAAACCGTAAAAACTGATACACTCCAGTGCGCCTGCAAAGGCTCTTCACATAGTTGCTGAAGGTTTGGATGGTGCAGGATCAGAGCGCGAAGCGTGCCAGACTTCCGAGAGGATGAGCCAGACCCCATCCTGCCGGGAGGGTGCGAAATCACCTACCGCGGGAGCAGTGCTGCACCGATAAGGCTGCTCTCGAAGGCACGGCAGAACGGCCCATGAGGAAAAGGAAGCTAAAAGGCAGAGGCGGCGGGGACTTGCCAAACAGGGGCTTTTCCACCCTGACACACTCCAGCACACCCGCGGCGCGCACCCGGCCGCCGCCACCCACCGCCCTGGCATCCCGCAGCCCTCAAACCCGGGCAAGAGGGATCAGCTGCCTCCGTGGAAACCGTCCCGAGTTAGTCAGGACCCTCCCCGGTGTCCCTCCGCCCCGGGCACAGCTATCTCATCGGGGAAGCGAAAAATCGGGGGGGTGACGGGCACCGGGCGCCGTCAGCTCTGCCGGGCGGCAGAGGGCGAGAGCTGACGGGGACGGAGGGAGGAACGGAGGCGGGGAGGGAGAGCGCCGGTCCGGGGCATCGCGGCGAGGCTGCGGGGGAAGGAACAGACACAGGAAACTGCAAACTCTGCCGAACGCCCCTGCGATCCCAGCGCGCGGAAAGGAGGAGAAGGAAGGGTGGGAAGAGGGGTATCCCCCAGGAACCCCAGCAAGAGAGGGAGAGGGCGCAGCGCCGCTCTGCCCCGGACCCCAGCGGGCAGCCCCGGGCAGCGGGCGAAGGGAGAGGGCGGCAGCAAGTCCTGCGGAGGAGCGGCCGGCGCTCTCCGCACCGCCACGCAGGTGCACGGGAGCGCAGAGGGGAGCGGGCGGGCAGATGGCGGAGCAGGACGGCCCCCAGCCTCCCTCCGGCGACACCGCAGAGACCCGCGGGGAGGGGAATCGCCTCCGCCGCACTCCCGCTCCGGAGGGTGCGGAGAGACAAGCGTCCCCGGACCCCCCCGGAGCCGAGCCGACGGTCCGCAGGGGCGCGGGGCGCGCAGGGGCAGCGGGACGCGCTGACCGCCGCTGCGGTCCTCACCTGTGCGCGGCGCTCCGGCACGGCAGACCCGCGGGGCGCGGGGGCTGTGCGGGCTCCGCCGGGGCTCTCGCTCCCCTTCCCCGCCCGCCCCCCGCGTCAGCGGCGCGCCCGGCCCCGGCGACCGCCCCCCGCCCCGAGCGCCATGGAGCGCGCGGAGCCCCGCCCGCCCACCCGCCGGCACTGCAGGCAGCCAATGGGCGCCGCCGCAGGTGGCGCAGCTCATTGGCTAGGCGGCCTGTCACTCTCTCCGGCCGCGGCTATAAATGGCGCTGTCTCGCTAAGCCCCCCCCCTCAGCGGCTGCGGCGGGAGAGGAAGAGGAGGTGGTGTTGCGGTAGTGGCGCCTTTGGCAGCGCGTTCCCTTTTTTGGCTTTGCTTTTGGGGGTTTATGGTTTCGGAAGAGCCCCAAGAAAGGCTGAGCGGCGCCAGCGCTTGGGCGCTCATTGCCCCCTGGTTAGCTGCGGGAGGTGCAGCCTGAACTTGGGTGAGGGCTGAGCCCCTGGCCTGCTGCGTGGGTGTTTGCCCATCTGCCTGTTCGTGCCAACACAAGCCACAGGTATCGGTGCCCCGTATGACCTGCTTGTTCACCGCTTACAAGAGCTCATAGTCATGAATTTCACCGTTGAGTTCATACCGCGCTAATAAACACCTCCCGGAGCTTGTATTGAGAGCTGTTGAAATGTAAGAGCAGCTTGTTGCTTCACGCCAGTGAAAGGAACCCTGTGTGCTTTGTCCCGCTCTGGGCAGGCTGTTCTCAGGCAGGGCCGCCCACGAGGAGCTTACACAGGTACAGCCGTGCGAGTGCGAAAATGAACTCGGTTTCCTCCAGAGGTTCGTGAACTGCGCAATCACTGAGAGAAAAGTCAGTGAGAGCTTTACTCTGTGGGTTGGTTCACTATTTAGGGTCATGATGTTGCTGTTCTGTTAGTAATCTCCTATCTGAAGTGGTTCATTTAATGTGTTCCAGGAATTCCATGCATCTTTTAGGGTCTGAAAGCTCCTGTTCAGATCAGATGGCACCTATAGTTTAGAGACGTATCCTGTCTACCTCACAAGAGCTCTTCTCTTGATCTGTAGTGCTGACTGGTTGGCCATGCTCAATCCTTTTCATAGACTTGATTTCTTCCTCTTCTCTGCTTATCTTCCACCTACCTCAAAGTCCATAGTACATGTTTTTAATCTTCTACAGAATTATAGAATCATAGAATGGTTTGGATTGGAAGGGACCTTAAATATAATCTAGGTCCAATGTCCCTTGCCATGGACAGGGATACCTTTCACTAAACCATGTTGTTCAAAGTCCCATCCCACCTGGCCTTGAATGCTGCCAGGGTTGTGGCATCCACACCACCTCTGGGCAACCTGTGGATTCTTATTCTCCATTAAGGCTCTTATGCTAGATATAGTGGTATAGTTCTCCACTAGAACTTTAGAAACTGTGGGAAAATCTTGCTAGTTATTCTGTCTGAAGAGTGACATTTAACAAGTTTCCATATGCTTTCATTTTTTTCTTACCAGTGCTTCAACACATTACAGTATTTTTACACATTTGGGTACCTGCACAGTAGCCCTCAGTGATTTTTCTGTCTTACTGAAAAATTTCAAAGAGGGTCTGGTGGCAATTCAGGCAGATCGCAATAAAGAAGCTCAGGAGAAGTTTGCAAGGTCTTGACACCCAGGCTGTTCTGTGATTTTACTCATTGAGTGGTGAGAATTTATTATGTAAATGTGTGCTTCAATCCTCCCTTTTACAAAGAAGTGGAATGAAGTGGATTTTTTTATTAAAAAACAAATTTAGCACAATAACTTTCAAACAAAAATTAGAGCCTGCACATCCTCATACACACAGACACATCTATGGCAGAATTTTCTGTAGAGATCCCAACGAGCTAAAAACATTAAAGGCACCATTGTTTGTATCTAATAGATTAGTGCTGCTTAGGGATATGAATTTTTGCATTTCTGTGCCGGAAAAAAACTGTCAGAGACATTTTCACATAAAAGTCCTTTTGTCAGGAGAGCTTAGTCTGTTGAAGAAAAGACTCTGTTACAAGACGAGTATAATGACAGTTATTTCACAAGGACTGTCTGAGCCTTCCTACTTTTTGTCCTTTCACTGATGAAACGTTTGCAATAGGAAGGTTTACCGACTGGAGCTGTACAGTATCCACTTAACTATTAACTTCCCCAAACAATAGAGTATGTGTAATGTAGTTGTTCCTCAGACATCTTCCCCTTGAGTTAGTTTCCTGAGAAAGAATGCAAAGTTCAAAATGGGGGGAAAAAAATCAACATTGCCCTCATCTGACCTACCACAGCAATAATCAAATGCCTCTTGGCATATTCCACTGCTTGATGCATGGACAAAGTGCACAGTGAAGGAAATGCTGCAGCTGCCAGTGGAAAGGAGTTGAGACTGGCACACTAAAACATCCCTTATTTCTGGTGAGTGTGGCAGCCCCTTTTAGGCCTGAACAATATTTAATGCCAGCAAATTTCTGATTTCGTTTTTCCTGCTGAGTTATTCTTTCATCCTGCAGCCAGTGCTGTTCAACTGGAGTATCAATCTGAAATGGGATAAGATTAAGCAATCCCAAAACTGTGTTTAAATGCAAGTGTTAAGGTACAAACACTATAACAACCTTAATAGGGGAGACCTGAGGGGAGAATATGTTTTAAAAATACAGGAATTTTAAATCCCTTGTGTTCCAGCTTTGGTTGCTGGGAAAAAAAATTACCAAGGAGCTTGCTATTCTATACCAGCAGGAAATAAAACAAGGCAAGAGAGAAATGAATAATCATATTTCAAAAAAGGGAAGGTTTCATGCTGGGAGATTTTTGCTAAGATATTAGCTAACTATCAGAGTAAAGGCAAAGTGGTAAAAGATGTTCCAGACCTGCCATAATTTTATATATGCTGCAGTGGCTGCACAGCCGATCAGCCAATTTCTACAGAGCTGTGTGGCTGTTGCCATTCATCAGATCTGGATCTTGTTTTATCCAAGTATTTTCCTGACTCCTTCAGAATCACAACACTGTTGTTGTTCTTGCATTTCACTGTGTTCATGTTCTGGCAATGGGAAAGATACAAAAAAGGTAGAGATGCTTGGCAGTAGCAGGCAGCAAAAATCCTCGTGGTTGTTTGGCTGAAAAATGGCCATCTGAAAATTGTCTGCATCTCCCAATCAAAAATCGAGTCCTCTCTTAGAGACAGGATTTATTCTCAGACTGCCACTTAACCTTGTTTTTCAGCAGAGCAAATTCCTCTCGGTGCTTCTACCTCCATTTCACCTCAGTTTTTCTTTTATCAACTGTAAACCTTTCATGACCTAATCCTTTTTCCTTTATGTTAGCTGAGAACCTCGCTCAGAAGTGTGGGTATATTTCTGCTGGGCCTTTTCTACACTCCCATATCAACAATAAACTAAGAGAGGCACAAATACACCCAGTGTGTATCATGGAAGGACTGGCCATGGTTGCCCACTGCCCCTGCAACTGGTCTGACCCCCAGGCTGCCTCCTGCATAAGGTCACATGCCATCCCTACAGGACATGGATGGGGGAAGGAAAAGCCAACTGCCCTTCAATCACCTTCTTAAACATGGTGTGCTGAGGCACTGGGCTTCAAGTCATGACACAGCACAGGGAAGACTTGAGGCCCTCACCTGGCACCATGGCAGGGCAGCACGAGGCCAGGCTCATGGGAAGGCAAGGGAAGAAGAAGGGGAGCTTTCCCATCCCCTTCCTATGACTAGGTTAAATGGTGTATGAATGACAGTACAAAAGGTTTTCCCATCTCACAGACAGATTTCATGCTCATGCAAATTCAGGTCTCATTCTAGCTTTGTAGATATAAGCTGAAACAAATGCCTCAGTTGCTGGGCTAGTTTGCAAAATACAGTTTTTGGTCTGTAGTATTGTAAACTTATTTTATACACAAAGCTGCTAGATGTAGAGTTCATGGCTTGTGCAGCACCTGTTGTAGTGCTAATACTCATCAAGTAAAGGGATGTAGAAAATTATGTTGAGATAAAATTGTATCTACAAATGCTTAATAGCTGTAAAATGCCATACTTAGGTAATCTTCATTCTTTCTTTTCTGTGACAACATTATGAAATAATCTTTGTTATATGTTGTGATGCTGCTTCTCTGCACAGAGCTGTTTCACTCAGAAATCAGGTGTGATCCTTTCTAGTAGGTAAATTGTTGTTCCACTTTAACAAGATAAAAACTGAGGTGAGACAGAGAGTGAATCTTCTGTCCAAGAAGTCTTTTGGGGAGGTAGGAACAGCGCTTGATCTCCAAACTCACAGAATCATTTAGGTTGAAAAAGACCTTTAAGATCATTGAGTCTGTGTTTCTTTACCCTCACCCCCACATCACTGTCATTTCACTCTCTGTGGAGATTCTGTCTGAGCCACAAATGCCTCTGCCATATGCTCAAAGGTGATGAACATTTACATTTATTCGTCTCCTTCTGAAGGCAGAGGCTTTTAAACGCATTTGTTCTGTTACATAAACATGAACCTGGAAACTGTGAAGTTCATATTGTGCCAATATTGCTGATGGTAGCTGAGGTCCAGTGTCTGGATAAAAGAGCAGTCAGATACACTTATATTGAGGAGATAGTCCTAGTGAAAGGAGATCACATTAAGAATTAAGGATTTTGATTGCCAACTCATTTTCCAGTTGCCCGCTTCACAGTACTGCTCTCCTAAAATTAAAAGAAAAGTTTTCAGGGAAATTTTGATAAATAGACTTTACACACTGGACACCTTCATTGTAAGCAAAAGACACTGTGAAAGTGTCTCCTTTAACTTGCCTCAGGGTAACTTGGTGGATGATCCACTGATGGCCAGGAAGCTGCAGTTAGAGGGAAGTCTGAATTAGGTCCTCAGCAAGTGTGGTTTTCCAAAGGTCTTCTTCTTCTAAAGGTCTGTTTCACTCTCTCCTAGCAAAACTGAATGTAGGTCCAGACAGCGCAGCAAAAGAATCCAAGGCAACTTGCACAGGCAAAAAGAAGATATTTTAGAAGGGTCTGTCAAAATCCAGGACACTGTTTTGCTGATAGATGAGCTTTGAAAGAGAGAGTCTGTGGCTCCTATATAACTCTTAATTATTTTGTGCAGAAATGCTACGAAGTATAAAGATTTTCTAGCTCCACTCACTGCAAATACCTACTTGAATAATGCACAGTTAAGGCTTTCGCATATTTTCCAAAGATGTGAAAATTTGTAAAGCCTGATCTAAAATTTGCAAAAACAATGCCAATCTAAACAACTGACTGCCAAGGGACACAAACTAAAACTTTGTATTCCAGATTTCTGGCTCAGGCTGCCCTGCCGAAGAGTGGGCTGGTTGCACATTAGTCTTTGCATCACTTTCCTTGTCTCACCTCTCTTCTTGTCTAACCCAGCCTGCCTCTTCCTCACCAATCCTTCTTCCCACAGGAAGATGGGGTTATTCAGGACATGGTTCAATCCACTTTGTTAGAACTAGATATTAAAGAGTCAAAAGCAGGCACCAGTCTATTGGTTAAAATCTAACTCTGGGGCAAGTAGCTCCCTCCTACTCTTGTCTTGTCACCCAGGAGATGTCTGGAGAATGGATGTCTCTTCCTTCCAACTGCTGACTGAATGGCAGGTCTGGACATCTCTTGCAAACCAAACAGGAATAAAGCATTTGCTGTCACATCCCTTTCACTGTTTCTGATGGGGATCAATAGCCTGCAAAAAGTCTCATTATGACAAGAGCTCTGCAGATGGAGGAGCAAGGGAAAGCTTCCTGTACTTCCTGATGTTGACCTGACCTCTTTCTTTATAGAGACGGAGCACTATGATGAACGTTCTCTGCCACTAGAGACAGCACAGGGCAGGGAATGAAGATTCCTTCTCACAGCAAAAAATCAACTGGGATGTGGGTAGCAACAAGTTAATAGATGGAATGTTCTTAAGGAGGGAGCAGGCTGCATGTCCATAAATTACTCTAGCTGTATGATCTATGCATTCATGCCTAGTGACCTAATTCCCACCCCAAACTGTGTATGTGGAACTTGATGCTGCAGATGGTGGTTGGGTGAAGATTTGCACTAACTGCAGTGATCACCTGTGGCCCACCAGCATTTGAGTCAGTATCACCTCAGTGGGCAAAGCAGTACAGAACCCTTCCTCTTGTGCCTTCCTTACCACACCTGCTGCTCTGATCCTATGCCAATCTCCTGTTTTCCCCAACTGCTTTGCTTTCATAATGCTGTGCCAATATTGTGAAGAACAGGCAGAAGAGGTTGGTCCTATTAAAACTGGTATGAATGGAAGAAGAAAAGAAAGATACATGAGCACCTTGACAAAGCATGACTCTGAAGCTTTCACCCTTCTAATCATGTCTACCCTCATCCCATCAGCTGTGGGTAAAAGGTTCAAATCCACTGTTCATCCCTAATCATTGGTAAGGGGTTTTTGGTCTCCCCATCAATCTGCCCGCTCTGAATTTCACCCTGAATAGCGTATTTACTGTGCATGTCATTCCACACTGCAGCAGAGCAATGGACCAGCAGGCTCAAATCCAGCCTGGAGAGGATGAGGTCTGTTGCTTGAACCTGATCTTTATGCCAAAGTGATTCTGTCAGCAGGCAATTTAGGGCAGGGGAAGAAGGAGTAAGAGAATTATATCTTTAGACCCCCTTGCTCAACCTATAGTACATATCATTAACATTAACTTCTGTTCCTCCAAGACACATAAAATGTCAAGATAATCACTGTGAGCCTGTGAACTGCAGCACTGAAAATAATTATCAAAGCCACTCTCCATTTAAACTAGAAGAGCTGTTGCTCTGCTCTAATGAAAAGATCTCATGCTTTACCCTATCACAGCAGGGATCCACGCTGTATTAAGTCATTCTTACTGGCCTTAAAGGCTTTAGTGATGTTTCTTTCATTTGAGCGTTATCTTTCTGCCAATTTAGAATCCCATCTCCTCCTCACAAAGCAAACCTGTAGTTATTCAAGCAGTAGCAGAGGATGATAGGTGGCAAGGAAAACACAGATAGCACAGGAGCATTCTTTGTGGCATTTAGAAATAATGAGTGAAATTTCTCAGGTCTTAGGACTTTTTAGACCATAATTTTAGGAAAAGGAGAAGTGAACCTCAGGCGGGCAGGAGCCCTAACCACATAGATGTAATAACATGTAAGTAGCAACAAGCTAGGCACTGCTGCAGCTCCAACAGGCTACAAAAATTATAGTAATAACGTAAGAGATTTGGGACTATCAGGTAGCTCCCTCCCCCAGAAAGGACACTGAGGACATACATTTTTTTTAATGAAGCAGTGTATTCCCTTTCTTCACTGATTTAAAAGAAGCTTTAGATTCCTATCTCCACTGGCAAAGTAGGTGTTCAGCCTCCTCTCAATTACATGCAGATTACTCTCCTGGCACACAATGGGAAACCAGCAGTTTAAGAGCAATGTGTTGATATTGTATTTTATTCCCAAAAAGTACTTTTCATAATGACAGCTCCTAGTGTGATCCCACGCACTGTGCAGCCACGTGGGCAAATGCTAATTCCACCCACCAAATGTGCAGGTAATGAGTGAATGGGACAGGGGTCAGGAGCAGACTCCAGTCAAAGCTGTTGAGTACCACTGGCAGATGGAGCACACTGAGCAATTAATAAACCCCTTCTGAGGTTGATACCATGTCGGTGATGACGAGCTTGATAACTGCAACAGCTGTATCACTGGCATATTGCATGTCATGCATGATACTGCTGTTATGCCTATCCTGAGAGAAACAGAGCTGTAACAAATGACAAGGCTGACACATGCAGAGTCCTTTGGTTTTTAAGATGATTAAAGGCAACAGAGTTAAGGCACATATGTAGCAACATGTTCTGAGGATGACTACTGTTAATGAATAATTAAATTTAAAACCATCAAGGACTGGGTGTTGTCCCTGACTGCCAGGCCTGGAGGAGGGAAATGCAAGGACAAAACAGAGAGCTTCATACTGGGCACAGGTGAAGTGGACTTGTCTGGAAGGCAGTGGCTTTCCACCCTGTCTCTCCCATGCTGCAGGCTCTGTCTCCTCTTCCCTCTGCATTTAGGTGAGGTTGCCAAGTGCAAGAGTGTGAGCCCAGGGCTGGGCTTGCTTCCCAGCGAACACAACTGTGGGATGGTATGTGGTCTTTGGGGGAAAGACATCTCACTCTTTTCTCTCAAAGCATGGCTGCAGCCTGGCTCTCAGTCTTACCATTGTGCCCATCCTGTTTCATTAGAACCTGTTTATGTTTTTAATACTGTATCTGCTGCTAATTACCGCCCAACAATACTAACTCAGTGTACAAACAAGGCCATCATCCCAGTATTGTTTTGCATAACCAGAATGCTGGGGTTGCAAACATTTGCATAATGTTTAATTATTTAGTCAGAACATAAAATTTGTCTTCCTCTCAAAAGCATTTTTTGTGAAATGTCTCAACAATTAAACACCCCTATGTTTATTAACAGCAGGGAAGATTCATGAAATGTATTAGTCAGAAAAAAGCAAGTAGCTGCATCTATAGTAATCAAAATATGCCATTCCAAAGCAGGTCCCCAAGCATGGCAAACACCAGCATGAACTCCTATGTGCAACCAAGCAGAAGACAATTAAAAGTGTAACAGCTCAGCAGCTGTAACTTGGAGGGGTCAGGGAGCCAGAATTCAATGGCTTAATTCACTTCTTAATCAATATATAACATTTTGAGAAGACTGGTTCAATTATATTGAGCCAGCTGAAGTGAGCCTTTTGTCTATGAAAGGTAAAATTTGGGGTCAGCTGGAGGCCCACACATGGTGCAGCAGCCTGGGAAAGGCATCTGCAGGCTCCTGCTCTGACACGCTGCCCAGTGGAAGGTGCCAGGGCTCATGCACCAGATGACAGGCCCACATTTGTACCCCTGATGTGGGACCTGGGACAGGGGGTGCTTCTTCTTAGGGTTCCTCTAGGCAGTTGCCTAACGGGCTGGAAAAAAGCAAAGCAGGGTCTAGAAAAGTAGCAAGAGGCACATAATGAAAACATCTGTCTTGACAGCATAGGAAAAGAGGTTTCCTCCTGCAGCGTTTCTGCACTATTGCATGCTGGTAGGGAAGAGGAACTAGCTTTGACCTCTGTCATTTTGGTGTGTAAATGCAACAATTCCCCTAAAATGAATGGTTGGAGTAGGGGCTGAAGTTGACTAATGTGTTGGGATATCCCAGCACCAGGCAAGACCCAGAGGTTCTTTCATCAAGTAAAACTCACAGGCTGCAGAGGAAGAGACAGACACTGGCTGTCACCTACTGGACTTCAATTTAATCAAAACAGTTTCTTTTGCCCAAGTATAAAAGCTCTAAATTGTACTAGGCTGTTTGAGAGGAAGGCAGAATTCAGGACCAGAAATTGTTTCTCAATTAAAAGAAAAATTGCCCACTAAATTAGGAGGAAGTATGTCTTATGTCCTGGGAATGAGCATTCACCTCTAAAATGAAGTATTTTAATAATTTGAAATTATGAGCTTGCATATAAGAGAAGCATAAAATTAAAATGTTATTTTATTTTATTTTATTTTGGCAAGATTGAGGTTTTTATTCTCTCTTTTAAATTTGGTTTTATACTTCAGTTGTATTTCAATAACGTTATGCAAGAAATTAAGCTTGTGTCCTTCTGCCCTCTCTGAAACTCATCCGTTAGTTGCTAACAAGAACTCCAAATTACTAAAGCCAATTTCTGACATGCATATAGTTAAGAGGCTCCCTTTTTGTCCATCAATTACATAAAAGCAGCCAAGGAAACCACCTCTTCTCGTCCAATACCCTTTGCATAACTTCCAGAACTCAGTCTGAGCATTACTGTTTTGTGGCACTGTGCCAGGGGTTGTGTCCCCCTGGACATGGTGAGGGGATGGCTTACTTTGGTAGGTGAATTTGGGGAGATGTTTTTGCAAAAGGATGAAGCATCAGGAAAAGCAGCACAAGTCTACCTGCTGGAATAACCACCCTCTGCTTTCCCCTCATGAAAACCAGGGCCCCTGTAAACAAACTCTGACATCAAATGCTGCGTTTTTCTTAAGCCAAAGCAAAACCCTCCTTTCCATCCTGCTTTAGGGAAGCAGGTCACGGTGAAATCTGCCTCCCTGATCTCTTGTCCATGACCACAAGGTAAGATAAAATATATCCTCACTTTAATCGGGGAAGTTGGGGAGTGAGAAGGCAGTTCAAAGGCTCTCTGGTGAGCAGCTGACAGCACCATCCACCACCAAAAGTGCCTCGCAACTTGCTGCTCCATGCCCTGCACTCCACTGCTGGACCAAGCTCAGTAGTTGGATCTGGTGCTGCAGAAACACAGGCACCCTTGGGTGACAGGCAGCTCACTGCAGGCTGCTTCAGCACACACAGAAAACAAAGAGAAAATCACAGAGGAGGAAGCAGTAAAGAAACCGGGCAGTCAGAATTCCCACCTGAGGTGGAAAGGTTCCCTCTGTTATCTCTAGCTCAAACTTCTTTACTTTGTATTGCTTTTCTTCCTTCCAAGATTGTAGCACCACTGTGACCAGGCTGTGCCCACCCCTTTTTCACAAAAGCACCGGCAGTACATCGGCTGTTGGAGCCATCGTGTGAGTGCTGGAGCTGGATTTACTGAAGGAGCTTTGCAGTGCCACAAGGCTGGGGCCCACGGAGTGTCTGGTGCCATGACTTGTCTTACTTGGGAGTCTCTCTCATTGTTGTGGTTCAACAAAAAGGCATGAACCAACCTAAAGGCTTCATTAAGCAAAAAGCAATCCCTTCTGTGTACTTGAGGTGAGTGCTGCAGGAAGAGGCAAAGGAGTTAAAAGAAGGCAAGTCTTGTTTAAAGGAGTGGCTAGATGGGGCAGATGATGTCTGTTTTGCCTGGACAGGCTCAGGACCTTATTCTGCTGCCTTGTTTGCAGGCAGCCTGCCCATCAAAATTATCTCCGGTGCTGAGTGCACAGAGGATGAGCCAACAGCTTATTAAATAGGAGTCTGTTATTTCTGCTGAGAAAGGTGGCTTTTATTTTCCTAAAGGGTTATTAACTGAATTCTTCTCTTGTCATAACTCTGGTTGTTTTCCTTTGCTTTTTCCAGACAGTTCTCCTTGGTTCTTCAATGTAGGAAATGACCTGGAGTCTTGTTAAATTTGGGGCAGGGTGTTGAAATCTTCACAGCACCTCGGACTGCCACCTGCACAAACAGTCCCATGGCTGGAGTTGAAGCCCAGAGATGTGTAAACACTGTTGGCCTCACCTCAGCGTGGTCTAGTACCAGCTGCTGGTTGGGGAGGGCAGCTCAGATCGTGGTGGGCAATAGGAGGGTCTTGCAAATTCCTCTGCCTCCTCACCATCTCTGATGGGGCCATGGTTTTCCACTGCTTGGCTCAAGAGCAGCATGGATGGCCTGTTTGTCTTGTTGTCCCAGAGCTGCCGGCATGGGTGACAAGTGACAGTATAAAAACCATGTACTGGTAATTGTTGCAGGACCCGCGGGTGCAAAGTGTCATTTTTCAGTAGACAGTGAACAGAGAATTCTTTCTTTTTCCTTTTTCTAATTAGAGGTTTCTCGGGAAGAGCTGACTCTCAAAGGCAGGGTAACAATTTACATGTCAGTTCTAAACTTGAGAAATCAAACCGTATTTGGGAAAAAGAGGGGACTACTTGTTACAATGAGTTAAAATACCACAGTACCTGGCTCGGCAACCCTGAAGAGGCTTCAGTGGAATTACGAACCTGTGAAATACACTATTTCATAAATATTTGCATAGGTAAATGAGCAAAGCGAAAAGAAATCAACAATGGAAGTACTCAATGTGATGGTGTGTCAGATGGATGGAAGGAAAATTGTCCTCAATCACTTTGCTTCAGTAATATCTTATATGCTCTTAGCTGCAATCCTAACAATTCTTAAGAGAGAGATTTGGGATCCTGGAGAGGGAGATAGTTCAGCATTTCCCAGTATGATCTCCATTTAAGCTGCATTAAGTGAGCTAGAGTGGTTTTCTTCTGGGAATACAGCCAGTGTACACAGAGAGTTAGAATCTGCAGCAAAGGTGCAGCAAGATACTGCAAAGGAAGAAGATCTGGATGGTCTGTGAATATGTGTCACATCAGTTCCCAACTTCAAAGTGAAGCGATGCAGAGAATTATCTGGGAGTAATAATCCATAAAAAATCTCTACATGGTTTTTATTTCATGAAGTCAGACAATGAAAGATCTCATGCTATAAAAACTCCACGGTTCTGTCACTTGTTGAGCATCTTGGCAAACACTGGGAGTATGTGAGCCTAAAACCTGTGCCCCACTGGAGCTGAAATGTCTTCTTCAAGAGTTAATCCCATGCAGCCCCACTGTGGAGGATCACACAGGGTTACATTCACCCCTGGGGTTTTTACAGACACACAGCACTGCCCAGTGTTCACATTGGCTTTTTTTTTTTTTTTTTGACTCTATAACAGTACAAAAGTTATCTTCTAGCCACAAACACAAAATCCTGTAATTAAACCTTTGTTACCCACAGCAGAGGGCTCATCATGTATACAAAGCAAACATTTTGGCAAGTTTATTGTGCTCCTTGAGACTAAGAGAGAATTAATAGCATTGCAAAATTACAGCAAGCTTCTTGCTACGCTGCTGCTGGATATTTTCACTGGCAACAAGATTTTATGGTCCTCTTCATCTTGAAAAAAATGCAACAGTTTTTACTGTCAAAGGCAGCACAATGCAAAACACCGTATCAAAGTAAAGACTAAGGGGATATTTTGTCCTTAAAAAAAATCACACTTCGCTGTCCATTTAAAATCATTTAATTGCAAATTTTTTACATAAAATTCTAAACATTGGGAGGTAGCTGATTAGGGAAATCCAACTAGTAAACTGCATAAATCATCAAATTTAGGGGTTTTGCACTGAAAGACGCCTGATAGATGATTTAATTTGCATTATGTGAGGCCCTTCACTGCTGAGAAGGAACCCTGCCCATTAAACAGAAAGACAAAGATGTCTCATGCAGCACTTCTGGGAGAGGGAACTTCTATTTTTCAAGTCCATATTGTTGTTGTTCTTTGACTGTAATTCCAACAACTAGTTTATGTGCATGAGTCATGAACAAAAGGTGAATTTTTACATTTTATTTCCCTGTTAGATGTTCTGTTCCAACAGTATTTATTGCAGCTGCCTGAGCAAAATGGATCAGCCTGAGTTAGTCATATCGCCTCTCTTCTGAAAAAGTATAATGATGTCCTCAGGAAAGGTGATCAGATCTGAAAGGCTTTTCTGGTGGCATTGAGTGTGAAACATAACTCACTGTTCATACAGAGGAGAGAACTATATTTGTATTTGCATCTTTCTATTGCCACAAACGAGCCATTTCACCAAAGAAAAATACATGAGTTCCAAACCTATTTTCTGCCTACCTGTTGCAGGACACCAATGGCAAGTCCTACTTGCATGACCCTTTTTCTTGGAAATCTGGATACAGAACAACACTGAGAAAATAAAAATCCCCTTGGCTATCATATTAGAGGTTTGAGTAACCAAGTGGCTCCTCTTGCAGAAAGGCCAGGGCCATTGCAGTGGTGGGAGAGTATGAAGAAGGCCACTGACACTGCCTCCCAGAGACTTTCACAATCTCCCAAACCAAGGCCCTGGCTTTTGTGTTGAGCAGCACTTTATGGATTTTTCTTCCACGGATTTGTTTTTTGGAGCCAGCTAAATCTTTGGTGTCTACAATGGCCTGTGGCAATCAGTTCCAGTGTAATTATGCATTGTGTGAAAAGAAGCACATAATATTAGTGCTTCTCTGAAGCATATTTGAGACACTTGAATTGGTCCATAATTATGGCAGAATTGGTCAAGATCCTGAATTTGCTTCAGGTAGGCCTGAGCAGCCTGTGGAGCTGCAGTCTGCGCCCTTAAATGTCAGATGAAGGTTGCTCATGGGCTTGTAGGAATCCACAGTGCTGGCTGTCACCACACACAGCAGTCACTGTCACCCAATTGGCACCAGAAACCTGAAGGCAGGTGGAACCACTGGAAACCCTAAGGCAGCAATACCTGGATCGTATCACAGTCAGTGGCAAAACACAGGCTGATGTGCAGCCAATGCTTCCCACACTGGCATGCTCCCAAATCTAGACCCCAAATGCCACAGAAGGAGTAGGCCTGTGCCCCATGAAGAACTGGTGCCCCCTCATCTCCTCTCCTTGACATGTCTGCAAGGGGGTTGGACACAGGCTTGTTCCCCTTTAGGTGGTAACTTGCCACGACACCTCTGCCTTTCATCTCCATTATTCCTGACCATCTGTCTATGAAAACAGGAGACAGTCCAAGAGGTTTTGTACTCTTCCCCATACAGTTGCACAGATCATGCTCCAGGAATTCAGTTATGATTCAACACAGTTTTAATTGTTTTAAACAGGGAAGGAATTGTAAGGAGACAGAATGTACCTTTAACTACATTTCCTGAAAATCTTTTCATGGGCTGGCAATAATTAGAGGGTACAAATTTGGTCTTTTTTCCTACGTTGTATTCCTTTAATAGAGAAACTGGGTTTTTTTCAAGATTGCTACAAAAAGTAATAGCATGTCTTAAAATTACACTTTATGCTAATTAGTTATTTATTTCAGAAAGAGTGTTTAGGAAAGAGAGGGAGTTAAGATGGTTTTTATTGTATCTAAAAAAATGGGCCTATTTCTACTGTAGGTCCTAGAATATGAATACTAAAAAAGAAAAAAAATATCACTTGAGATTAAGGATTGTGCATGTTGTTCATGGGGGGGAAGTGTGAAAGTTTTTTTTGCACAACTAACCTTTGGGCAATTGAGCCCAAGGTTGTATGTCCTGTAATTAAGTTTCTATTTCTGGGGTGGATCTGTTTGACAGAGAACTTGTCTTGCCACTTGTGATTTCAGCAGGTATCTCACAGTGCCTTTTGCCATCTGCAGGAAGGAGAAAACCCTGGGACAGCTGGCAGAACCCTGTTTGGGTTGGGACTACTGACAGCTGTGATGGGCTGCAGCAGGTCTGTGCAGCAGCAGCACCAGGCCCCAGCAACCATGCTGATCAGCCACTGCTGATCCCAACAGCAGTGCAGGCTTTGACAAACATAAAACTAGTTTTCTCTCCTCCTATTTTTAGCAATGAAAGACAACCTGACTGAAAACCTTTAGCAGTATCTTGGATATTCACGTGCTTA
This sequence comes from Entomyzon cyanotis, assembly GCA_024500445.1. NCBI lineage: Eukaryota > Metazoa > Chordata > Aves > Passeriformes > Meliphagidae > Entomyzon > Entomyzon cyanotis. The sequence continues at coordinate 30,465,818 of JAKEPQ010001016.1, read as the reverse complement.
ACTCTGTTTCTTTATTCATTACTGAATGCAGTTACCGTTACCAAGAGCGCTCGGGTTTTCCTTCCCACCTTTGTAGAGAAGACAAGGTTTCAAAACTGCAAACAGAGGTGCTAGAAAACCCTATGTTTCCTAAAGTCTCTCGTCATTTTTCCAAAGAGAATGTAATGTGACAAGAAAAACAAAATCACTAATTTAAACAAATAAACCTTGGGATTGCAATGCTAAGGTAGTGCTTCACCCATGCATACACAAAACAAAATGCTTGTCTTAGCAGTGGGGCATCACAGGGTTTGTCCTTTGCTTTTGTAACTCATTGGGAGGTCTTAAAATATGTTCAGAGTAGTTTCAGTCAATCAGCAGCAAATGATTAATCTTGTCAATCTTGTTAAACAAGCGAAGGTGAAGAGTCTAGGAGACTTCATGAGTGGGAGTCACAAACTGGTGGGGGAGACTCAGGCCAATGAGCATGAGGATGTTATATAAAGGCAGTCAAGTACAGACATGCTGTCTGTATGTTACTGTTTTTTAATTAGAAGAATTAAGATTATGTGGGGGGTGATATGTGAAGCTGACGCTGTGATAAAATTCACAGTTTCCCCCAGCATTTCAGTTTGGACTTTAGCTCCAGGATTTTCAGTTCTTAATTTTTAATTAAATTTATACTGACCATTGTTACTAATGCCATCCTTATAACTGGGCATGAGGTTCCACAGAAATGAAAGCCAGTTGCAACCAGGTGAATTCAGGCAGGAAAGCAACTGTGAATGCATTGATGAGCTTGCAAATGCAGTTCAGCAGTTCAGCTTCCTTGCTGCTCCTTCTTTCCTTCGCCTGCTTGCAAACATTGTGCAACCAAGGCCGCTCCCAGAAAGAACTTGGGAATTTTTTTCATGGTCACACATAAATGTGCAGATTTGTGCCTCCTGAAATGCAACCTAACCCCAAAGCTGTGCCACTGGCTCAGCTAGGCAAACATGCAGCTCAAGCAACACATTTTAATGGAGTACTCACTAGCCACTATTCACAAATACCTCTGTGGGCCTAACAGCTTTGGTAGAAAGTGTGTCACGTGATTCCAGTGAAACATCAACAGAATGAGGATGTTAGTGTGCAATGTACAAATGTAAACAGAGAAAACCATAACAAATAGAATTTTCCAGCGACAACAGAAGTTCAGCAAAGTTTAGCAAAGATCCTGTTTGGATGCAAACATCATTAAAAGCAGAAAATGCAGGAAATATGTAAGGTAAAAGTTTTATTTTCCAAAGTGTAAGTATATCCTTAGCATAATTTAAGTAATCCATTGCCATTGCAATTCTGATTGCTACAAAATTGAAGGTAAACTTTTTGACTGCACCTATTGCACACTTTCTCCACAGCTGTACAATAAAACCCTTCTGTATCAAGAGATTCTTCACTGTGATTAGCTGGTCTGTAGGAGTTCAGTTAAGCAGGTGACTTAATTATGAGAGATGCTACTTGTTTGCATCATTCTATTTTATAATCCGTGGCATATCACTCCAAGCTTGAGATTTCTTTTTGGCCAGCTCCATCCATGATGGCTGCTCTGGAGCAGCATTGCTGGCTTTCTTCAAGTGGCTTATTTCCTCCTTATCCATCAGTGCAGGTGATGGAGCTACTGTGAATAAAACACATGGACATTTTACACTTACTTGCTGAGCAACTAAACACCCTCTTTTGTTAAATACTTCCCATGCCTTGCCCTGTGGTAGAAAATCTTTACATTTCACATGGAAGCTTCTTCTGCAATAAGTTATTAAGGAAATTACCACTCTGTGCTCTAAATAATACAATGTTTCTCTCATCGCTAATATCTTTTGATCCCTAAATTTACCAAAACTCAACATGATGACCTGGATTCCTTACTGTACCCTATGTTAACACCCAGGCCAAAGAAGAGAGAATCTTTTCGATAGCTAAAGTATTCACTTGTGAAGTCCTCCTTTACTCAGCCCCCAACTCACAGGAATTTTATTACTTCAAAACTTCTGCCCTTCTTTTAGATTCTAATTTACCAAAGAGATTTACAACAAACTCATTGTGGGAGGACTGATGGTCAGACAGTTTGTGAACACATCATTCCAGCTTGCTGAGGAAGCCACATTTAAATTGAATATTATTGAAAATATTTTTGCTTACATTTTTCACTGGAATTTGGGCCTCCATCCTCTGAAAGGGCCTAGAATTCTTGATTCACATTTCTTTCAACACTAGTTTCTGGCTACCCCTTGTTACTCTTTTGTTTGTAATCAAACTGATCAAAAGAATATGCCACCAAATAAAACCCCAGATGTTAGTGCTGAGAAAACTGTTTGCCCTGGCAGTGTGGGGCTGAGGAAGAGATTAGGATCTAGCCCCTACTTGTTTTGCAGCACACTCAAGCAGGATTTCTTATGATAAGGTTGTGAGATAACAGACCACATTTTAAGCATTTTGTTTCTTACCAGGGGCATAATGTGACAGTGAATTAGTTCTCAGCAGGGGCTTTGCTTCACACTTTGTGTCTTTCCTCTGCTCTTCAGAAGTGGTTTTAGGTGCCAAGTGTGAAGGTTTGCTCCACCGTTGCTTCACCGACCCCTAAGCACAGAGAAGGATAAAATTCAAGTAACGCAGAATGATTGAGTTCAGTTTGGAAGAACAGAGCAAAAGTAGTGGATGGGGTGCCTGCCACAGTTCAGCAGATATTGATCCCAATCCTCTCCCTTGAGCTGATGGCTGTTTGGAAAGTTTGGGTGTTTTCATGTTAACATCCATGATACTCAATTTTACAAATCAAAACTATCCCTCTGTATCTCTTATTCATAATGGTATGAGTAGATAATTATATTCTTCACTGCAAAATGTATTCCAAGTCCTTTGCTTATCTCTACTAACATATATAGGATTTGGAAACAGCCTCATTCTCTCATGTTTTCCTTCCATCTCCCAAATTTTGTGGGGTAGGGCACTGTATTTTTGGACAGTTGATGGTAAATGGATTTTTCATAAAAAAGAAATCAAACACATCCTCCAATAGATTTCCTTGCCAGTATCAAAAACTACCCTGAAGTGATAGTGCCTGGCGCCATGTGGGGGAAAGAGAAAGTGGGAGTAGTACAGTGGCACCAAGCCTCACACACTGCAGTCAGAAGCATCTTGACATGTTTCTCTGTTAGCTGCTATAGGGAAATAAAATGCATGGCATGAATTTCAGGGATCATTGCCAGCTAAAATCTGGAGTTTCCTGTTCTGACATAGAAACTGTATTTCGTGATTATGTTGGGCATTACTGAAATTTGCCTAGAAATTTCATTAGGTATTATTTCTTGTTTATCTAACCACTGCTATTTTTCATTATCTAGAATCTTCTGTTATTCCAGGGTATAATACACCTGTCAGGGGTTCTAACAGTACCACCTGAAGCAAGAAAGTAGGCCATTTGCACAGGGAATGCTGTACTGGTGTAGGACACACATGCTCCTGCATCAGAGCAGGGTTCTTATCTGTGCAGGACGCAAACCAGGCAGTAGGGTAGTGTTCTGGATTCATGCCAAGCACTTCTGCTGGCACAGCTTTGTCATCTGGAAAGATCATTTGCTACAGGTATCACCCTGTTTTGCATGGAATCTCTGAAGAGGCAGTGTCAGCCCATATTCCAAGGCACCACATGGTCTTCTGAATTATCCATATACGGGGAACCAGAATCTGTATCTTGGCACTCTCTGCAAGTGCAAAAGTTATTTTTATCCTATTTCACTTCTCAAGGCTCTAAAAATTGTTACCTAGAAGCTTCTGGGACCAAGCTGTTCATTCAGTGTTAAATCAGTCAGGAGATATAAGAGGTTCAATGAAAGGCTGTGCTTAGGAGGAGAGTTAAAGAGAACATATTTCCTCTGCATTGAGAAAGATCAGAGACTACAATTTAGCACCTCATTTTGGCTATTTTAGCATGCGATACACATGTTAGATCTGATAGGCATGCCAAGAAGTTTTACACATCCATAGTTCCAGGATTTCTTGGAGATACAAAATCACATATTTGAACCATCAGAGAAATCTGAACCTGAATTTATGAGAGCAGTGTCTTTGTTACTTATCGTTACACTTATTAAGTATCTATAATCATTATGGTATGACTGGTAACATAGCAGTAGATGCAAAGAATATTACAGGAGGTGATACAAAAGCACCACAAATTAGTACTGCAAGTACCTCTGTTTGTTCCTTTCCTTTATTCTGTTTCTCTGTATTTGACTTATTCTCTGGAGCCACAAGCTTTTCTCTGTTGAGTTCTTTCTCCTGCTGCATGCCCCTCTGCTTTTGCCTTGCAATGGAAATCCAGGCTGGTTCTGTAGGAGTGTCGGGATCTCTTCCAGAGTCTCCAGCAGCCACGGGGGAAGGCACACTTTTCTCTGTTGACAGATTATTTATGTACATGGTTATAGGAAAAAGAGTTGTAATCAGCTTCAGCTCATACTTCCTCAATATGCTGATTGGCCCCAAGATATGAAACCAGCCTGGATAAATTGGAATTCTGTTAAGTTTGGTCTCCAGAGAGCAATTTTCCTGTGCTCACAGGTTTAAGTCATCATTCTACTGGTGAGAAACACTTTGCATCTTTGTTCAGCTGGAGTCACAGTGTCACTGCCCTCACATGAGGGAGATGCAGAAATATGAATCAAACTTCCCTAATCTACCCATTTTCCAAGGACTGCCCCTTCTGCTCCCTCTTCCATGGCATCTTAGAGACAAGCAGCAGACAATTCAAAGGTGGACACAGAGGAACTGTGATGTTGCAAAGGCAACCTCTTCCCCACTGTGGCTGCCCTTGTCTCCTGCTCTTCTGATGCCCATGCAGCAGCTGCCTATGCCTTAGTCTGGTTCCTGCCTTCTATCCACCCCTTTAGGAGCAGCACCCACACCCTCCCCTACCCCCTCTCCCAGCTCCATGGAGTCTGCAGGTGCCATGGGTGCCTGTGCACAGCAGTCTGTGGTGTCTGAGCACACAGAATACTGCTAAAACCACAGAGTGGCTTCCTGGTCTTTTGATGTGAGGTTTACGTTGACTTAGCGCTGCTGATGCTGAGCATGCTCTTCATTGGGGCCAGGCAGGAACTTCCACTGTGCTCTACCAGAACTGAGACTTCAATGACACCAAAAAAAAAAAAAAAAAAAAAAAAAGGACAATTTCTGGAGAAGAAAGTTTAAAGTGCAACCCTGCTGACCTCACAACTGCTACCCAAGGACGTGTAGTATCCAGGGTTATGGGGAAGAGAAATACCCTGTATTCAAATATTCTGTGAAAGGAAATTCTGTTCACTGAACAGAACTGGGTAAAGGGAAGAACCTTATAAGCTCCATTGGCTCCACCCTATTGGTTCTCCATTTTTTGACTCACACTGGGCACAAAATTGAGTTTTCCAACTAACCCAGAACTTCAGTGTAGTTTAAAAGGAACAAGAACAGGGCTAACAATCTTAGATGCAGGAAGATGGATTTTACCTTTCCCAACCATTTCTGGCCACTGATGTACCAAAATTTACAGAAGGCTCTTTCAGAGCAGAAGTTAAGCTTCTCATTCTTAAGTCATGTGTGGTCCTGCTCATAGGAGAAGTCTGTTACCTAGTCAGCATCCTGTTCAGGAACCTGTGAGGAGGAAGACCCAGCCAGAAGGGATTGCTGCCCTAGAGTCCTTTGGGGGCTCAGCTGCTCTGCTGGCATAGAACCAGGCACAGGACCCTGTGGAGCCGTCAGACACACTTCTAGAGAATGTCAGACACACTTCTAGCAGAATGTGGCCCTGATCAGAAAAGCAGGCAAATGTCTCTGAAGGCACATTTGAGATACCTCATGAAGGCATGGGACATGAAAGGGATGATGCTCTCCCAAGAGCTGGAGTCTGCCAACACAGGCATATTATGAAAGCCCACAAACTTACTTTGCTCAGGGATTTTCTCAAGTCATTTTTATACCTCACCAGAGAGAGAGTAGTTATTTGAACAAGAAAACATTGTAAAGCCTGTGTCAGCTAAAATATGAAAAAGAGAAAAAAAACATGCTTTAAAGCCAAAGCAAGATGTTTTGTCAGCTGATGCCTGCATTTCCCTTCACGTTCACCTCATGCAATCTTGCAGGAAAACCTCTGGAAAAAACAAGCCAGAAGTCCAGCTGTGCAAATGCACAGATAAACCAAGGCCCCTGAACACTTAAGGAGCTTCCCTCCCTTTTGCACAGCATGTTACTCCAATTCTCTGCATCCCACCTAACCCCCATCTTTGCATGACAACAGCTGTTCCTCCTATAATCTTTTTCCCGTCTCTGTCTTTTTTTGCTTTCCACTGGCTCTCCTTGCTTCATTTTTATCTCATTTTACAGGATGATAAAGAATAAGGCTGAGAGAGATCTCAGTATGTCATGCAGTCTATCCTTCAACTGCAAGGCAAGATCAGCTGAAAGATCAATTTCATAGAAACTGCTTCCTCACAAATATGTATCTATCTAACTCTCCAAAGACAGGACAGGTCTGAGAGTCTCCCTAGGCAACCTATCCTATGGCACAGCTTTTTTTTCTATGGTTTTTTTAGCCTATTGGGTAAGTTAAATCTTCCTTGCTCTAATTTAAATCCTTAACTACTTCTCCTACACACTGTGGACACGAGCAGATTACTCATAGTCTTGCAAAGCCTGTTATGCATTTGGAGACTCAGACCATGTTTTCCCTTTTTTAAAAACTTTTCTGATTAATCATATTCTCTAGAACACTCTTTATTTTGTAGGGATTGTTCTAGTTTGGTCCAAATCTTCTTCAAAGATGATGCTCAGAACTGGCACTTGAGATGAAATGGTGTTAGCATCAGCTGACATGAAAGAACTAAACAACTTCACCTGGAATGGTTTTCTGTACATATCAGTCAGTGCTCCTGAACTTCCACAGCTCTCCAAGATAACAACTAGCAAGTCAAGGTCTGCTAGCCCATCTTCTTTCAGTATCTTTGGACAAACTTCATTAGGATCTTCATAAGTAAACCCACACAGCTGAAATTATGTGAAGTCTGCTAATTCCTCTGCCATCACATTCCCTCCTTTGCTTGTAAGCCATGCTCTTAAACCCATCTGCATCTTTTTAGGTGGTGGGCAATTTGGGCAGGACCTATTAGTGCACTTCCCAGTAAAACCAGGTGCTACACTTCATCCATTCCCAAAGCACTCCTGCAGAACAGGTCAGCTGCCACCACTGCAGGTGATGTCCAGTGTTCCTCAGAGCTGAGGCCACCACTGCAGGTGATGTCCAGTGTTCCTCAGAGCTGAGGAACAGCTCTCTGGCTATACAGCTGCAGACACATCAGCACTGGCATCCTCTTCCACCACCTCTTTACCTTCCTTCACCACCTGTAATGTCTTGGTGCTCAAAAGCTATAATGTCTTTATCCTGAAGGTCCTTTCCAACCCACCCACACTTCTTGATGATATTGAGAACCTGGCTTCTGCCTTGATGCTGCTAGTGGTGTACCCCTTAGTTGCTGTGACTCCAAATCCCCCTTTGTGTTTTGTCCCATTTTCCCTCTCACACTACAAGAGCTTTGTGTAAATATCAAGGTTTTTCCTCCTCTGCTTCCACCACACAATCCACACTGACAAAATTACTGCTTTGCCCAGTCTCTATTTCCTGCACTATATGTAATGGTCTTAGTGCGACTTGTGCTTCCATTTCTGTGTCATCTTCGTGAATTTAGAATTCATCTTGCAGTTATTTCACTGTGCATTGCCTGGCACAAGGGGGTTCCCAGTCCTGCAGTGATATGTCTGGAGGCTGGTATTATAACAATATTTTTCATAAGGTAGGACACTTTAATGAAGGCATCAAGCACCCTTACTCTTCAGACAGTTCTCCCTGATGAGACACCAGACATCCTAGTCATGCCAATTATAAGGCACCCAAATTAGCCAAGTATCGTTCCATAAGAGATGGTATCCAAATGTCCCTTTGATAGTAGGGAACAAAAGCTCTTTATCATAATCTTAAAGATTTTACATGTATCTGTACGGGCCAACTTAGGACAGCAGAGTAGTATTACCTACAGAGGATCAAGAGCTGATCTGCTTCTGGGAGAGGCTTTCTTGTATCTTTAAGCAATTATGTTCTGCCCCTGTTCCTTTGAGAGTCTTTGCTGAAGGAAGCCAGACAGGCAGACAAGGCAGGGGAAATGCCTTATCTTCAGAAAAAAAACATCAGATGCAACCCGTGCAGGATTTGCTACCTCATCTATCAGACGGAATTATTGCAAGGGGTAGAAGAGGCATATTCACTACTTATTATCTTTCCCATTGCCCAGAGGTCTTTTATATCCTCCCACCTCAAATTAGATAAGGTTTCTTGGCAGTATATATGCACCATTGTTCCAGAAGGATGAAAGGTGGTGAAGTAATCCAGAAGATAGTATGGTGAAGCGAGCTGGCAGTTTAAGGTGACCTGAGACCATCCTATGAAGCTCTTGGTAACCTAAGGGACGCAAAGAGGCAAAAAGCTTTATCAGGAAGTGACTGTTCTCAAGGGAAGTGCTGCTCACACATCTTCCTTGGTTTGTGACTCTCTGATCACCTTGAACAAGCTCTGTTTTATCTGGTCATGGGATAGTCCATGTGCTTTTATGGTTCATCACGTGGCAAAGCTTGGCATTTAAGGAACTGGGTAGCCAGAGTGGAACCAAAAGGACTCAAAAGCACGATTTTAATTCCTGCTTCTGCTGCAAGTCACATGCACAGCAATTGGCACAGAAACTCCCAGCTGGTAAATGCCACTCTTAGGAAGATAACGTAGTACAAAATGCAAGCAGGGGCATCCTCTGTCCAAAGCTGAGCCAGTTTTGACAGACCACAGCAACCACAAATGCCCTGTGTTTCATTTCTCCTTTGTTGAAGCAGGGCTGAGCCTCTTCCTTCCACATTATGCTTGGGAGATTTTCTTAATAAAACTAAAATCTAAATAATATTCTTCATTTCATATTACAACATGTTATTTTAAACAATGTGCTATTGAACTCATTACTTAATAACTTCATAAACTAATAAAGAATATTGCTGGCAGCAATTTGTCTCTCATTCATTCACAGTGAACCTCGTGATTGCATCTTTCCCTCGTTTCCTTGGAGCCGGCTTGGCCTCAGGCTTTTTTTAAAGAGCTGAGCCCCTTCTTCCCCTTGGGATAAGCCACCAACAATGGAAAGATAACAGGTCAGAACTTGTCAAGCCAGTCTGTGCCTAATGTCACCACGTATTAAAACCAGCAATTAATGTAGGCTGCTGAGGTCTTTTGGTGCCACTTGAAACCACACCCAGAGGCTGCTGAAGCCTTCCCTTCATGTCTTCCCCACAGCCACCAAACACACATGGGACAGTCACAAGGTCAGCTGTTCCATCTGCATTCTTCACCACTTCCACAGCTTCCAGACCAACCACTGCAGATAGGCTCTGAAGCCAAGTGAACCATAGCCACCTTCTCAATTCCCTCCCGCAGATCAGAATCCCCTGAGCTCTCCTCCACTGGGTCTGACAGCAGCAGGGCTGGCTGACTCCATGGTCCTCTAGAGGGGAGAATCTCCTCTGCTGCAACCCCATTTAATGCAGGTATCTGTTTCCCTTAGTATCTTACTAAAACAGCTTTCTTTTTTTCCTCAGACTAAAGCTCTGATCTTATAGATGAAACTTCTTCTGCCTAAATACTGTAGAAATAAATGTGTACACTTATTGATATTTGGATATCATCCTGTAATGTGTGTCAGACTGGTTGTATGAACAATAAGATGAAGATAAAACATTAATTTCTATGTACAAAAGGAGCTATGATTGACTTGTTACTGTGCATGGGTTTATACACACACACATAGAAAGTGAAAGAGGAATACAAAATGATTTCTGTCTATTGACAGATATACTTCATGCATTCAAATCTGTGTGTATGTGTGCTGCTTGCATGGATAAACACAGCAAAGACATATTGAACACTTACCCTGAGATCTGGGGATTAATTTAATCTTTTTTAGCGATGGCCTCAGGTTTCTTTAAATCTGAGATATGATTTCTTTAAATCTAAAAGCCTCTATGCACAGAAGTTGTAGCAGAGGTTCTTTATGACATATAAGTCTCGTACCTGGAAAAGAACATCTCATGCCTGCAAGGACTGCAAAGAGTGGTTACTCTTGCTGTACATCTATGTAGGCAAAAGGTCAGAGCCAGAATATTGGAGTCTTTTGAAAGTAAAACCATTAACAGCAAGTAAAGCTAGCTTGTGGATTCCCTGAGTGTTTTAAAAGCAAACATTTTAGTTTTTAAAAACTAATCCAAACAACTTTACACAAGGAGATCACACCCTCTGTATGTAAGTGTCATTGTTTTATAACACTGCTTATGTATGCATATTTAATTCCACACTGTTGTATCTTTGCTCATTTATAAAACTCCAGTTATTTTAAGAATGGCTTTACAAATGCATATAGCATTTAGAATATTCTGGCCTACATAGTTCCCTTTGTTTATTAAAGCACTACATGCAATCATGTCAGTATACACACCCAATTCCGTAGTTTCAGACAAAGCTATTCTAAAAGATCTAGTTAAGTATTTCTGACATTTCTTTCTTCCCTAAGCTGCTCTGTGAGGTATTTGACTTTTGATTGGATCTATACCACTGTTGCCAGAAGACTCTTTTTTACACAAGAAACTGCTGTTTGCATCAAAGTCTATTTCACTGCTGAAAAACAGCCATGTTGCAAAATAGCCTGACACAACAGAGAAAGCAACTTCTTTTGGGGAAAAAAAAAAAGGTTGTTTTTCAGCTGTAGCCAGGACAGCATAAAAGCAATGTCTTTTTGATGTAGAGAGAAACATTTTTCTTGTCATTTCAGAGCCTGTATTTGCCAGACAATACACACCAATTTCATTCACCATCATACCCATCATTCTTCCCTGAACTCTTTTTTTAGAGGATGTCTCCCCACTACAGTTCCTCAGTTGCTGATTTTTGTATATCCTAATATGCAGATTCACAGATGTGTTGCTTATGGTTTTGCTCTTGTAATAACCTGTTAGCATATGGTAATTGTTTCTGCCCTTTACAGGATTTATAGCAAAGTGTATCAACTCCAAACAACACAGCTTAACCTTTTAAATCTTGCAAGGACTTGTGCTTTTAGCTCCAGAAACTTAAAAATTACGCCTCCTGGGGTGACTAATTTCACACAGACATTGAAGAGCCTTCTTGCAGCCCAACAGAGCTAAAGCAATCCCTCACTAGCTCCCCAGGAAGCTCTGGGGAGCAGGAGTGCTGCTTTCACCTGGGGTGGTAAGCCAGCATCCCATCAGCCCTCCTGTTCCTTTGGTACCAAGAGTGCTGAAAAGCTAAAATTTGAACCAAATGAACCACATTGCTCCTGCTGACTTCATGACATCACAAACTGACTTTTTTTGAAATGAGTGTACATGAGAAGGGAACTGCATCTCCTTACATCGCCATTTCACAGCTTTTCTTCTTGCTCAGCACAGGGATTTCCTAACACGCAGTGGGAAGAAACTCCCTGGCAGCATAAAGTGTCTCCTGATGGTGACCACAGCTCATTGAAAAGGCTGATGAACTCAAGGGCTAAGAGAGGGCTGTGTGGGTGTAAGGAAAAAAAAAGAAGTGGGTGTCCAGGCAGATCAGGAGGCCAGAGATGCCTGATAAGACACATGATCCATGAAGGGCTGTGTTGATCATGCTTGTCAGATTTCTTCTGTTTGCAGATGCAAACTCACCTGACTCACAGGGCTGAAGGAAACTTTTCAAAGAGCTTAAAATGATGTTTGGGCAGGGCTATTGCCCTGCTAAGTCCTCATTGCATCCCCATGACTTTCCTATGCCTCCCAGAGGGACATCACTTTTGGGGTCATTGTGAAATTTCTCCCACTAAAACTGGTGTGGTGCCAGGCCACTCAGAGGAGGTGGACCTCATTCACACCTCATTCACACATGACTTCAGGTGGCCATGTTAGGCTGATGTGGCAATGTAGCACGAGGAGGTGCTTGGTCAGGTATCTGAAGGTCTGCAGTGGGTTAGGAAAGACCTCAGGTCAATTTGGAGAAGACTACTTTGTATTTAGAAAGCTCTGAGTCCTGATATGCCCTTATATCAGAACCCATTACCAAGCAAACCAAAGCTGGAAATACATAGAAAGCTGTCACATCAAAACTTTTAGTAAAGCATTTTGCTTAAGTTGATATAAGTGAGTCAGTCAATAAGAAAGAAAACTAATTGCTATCACAGACCAATCTGAACCATGATTTTAAACAACCTCAGGCCATACAGATTCAGTGTAATACTCTCAGATGGAGGGGAACAAAGCAGGGTTTCTTAACCCTGTTTCAGATTCCAGGTGCATTCATCCCTACGAGGGAGACTGAGGCAGAACTCTCACCCACAGATCCTGTTTTGCAGAGGGCAGACCTGCACCTCAGGGCAGGAGTCTCTTTCACCCCTAGGGCTGAGGAGCCACAGGAGAAGCCTATAGGAGAAATGTGCTCCCTGGCTTAATTTCTTCCCCTTCTTCCTTCTCCAGCACTCATTGTCTTTCACTTGACTCCATCTGCAGGCACTCTGTGACTCAGCAACAGGGGTGTGATAAAGGGCTGTGTTTAGGAGCACTGGCACTCCCACTGCTTTCCTCAGTACCCTACCAAAACAACTGTACCATGCTAGGTCTCCTCCTCTCTTGTCCCAGTATGACCCTCTCCAAAATCTCAATCCATCAGAGGTTTGGCCATCACTCAGGGCAGTGCAGAGGGGAAAATGTCTTTAAAGGGACTGTTTGGATTATATATATACACACACACACACATATATAAATATGTGTGTGTATATATATATATGCGCAACCCCTGCCTTGCCTGCAGGATGTGACGAGGCTCTGGCTGGATGACTGTGGGGACCTCATCCAGCTGTGGATGTTAATGAATCCCCTCCTTGATAATGACAGGAAAAGCAGGAAACTGTAAGCATGGCCAAAGTCCCGCAAAAAACGTCTGCGATGCTGCAGCAGAGGACAACTGGAATCAGATGTCACTCAGGGCATCAGCAAGTTGCCTCTGGGGCCAGGAAGAGACTTCTGTCACCCTGAGGACAAGTGGCCTCCTGTGCCCTGAGATCTTTTTCCGGCTTGGTGTTTCCCCACTCCAAAGCTCAGAGATTGACCCCAGAGAAGAGCAACCGGATGGGGGGGAAGTTCTGCAATGGCAGAGAGAAACCTTATAATTTGCTTGGCAAGCATCTTCTCACATTCTTGACATCAAACCCATGCCCAGACAGGTCCAGGACAGGGAAGGCTTTTCTTCCACGTATCAGAAAACCTAAAGGTTTATTTTTATCCCCTCTTGGCTATTCTCTGAAGAGCAGAGGTCTCCTGCAAGAATTGCTTGAGCATGCTTCACCTAACTTGTTTACTGTCATTGCAAAGACCTCAGATAGTGGTGCCACTTCCAGTCTTTTCTGTTTTTTGCCTGTAGCCCACAATATATTAGTCCCCAGAGGTCTACTTTCTTTTAACTCTAACCCAATTATATAATACAGACGACAGGGTGAAATTTAACAATCTCCAGTAGACATGATCTTATGGTCTCTCCTGGCTTTAAACTCCAGGAAGCTGCAGGGTTGTTAATTTTTGTTTTAAACAAGGAATGAGTAATGATAAAGATGGATAAATGAATAAGAAAAGCTCACAGAAGGCAATAAATAAATGGTGTGTTTACCATGGCGGGCAGTGATGGGCCTCACTGCATTTCTGCCTCAATGCTATGATGAAAAAGCAGGTCTAGAGGTCTGAGTGACTCGTCCCACACAGGGCACTACATTTAATATGAGCTCTTGTCTTTTGACTTGTCATGCAGCAGCTCTAAATGGGGACACAATGGCTTGATATTTCTGTTCTCCAATATTTGCTAATGTACTTTATTTTTTGGGTGTCACTTTGAATATCCTTTAAACAATTCCCTGAAATTCAAAAATCAGAGGCAAAAATATCTTATTCTGTCTGCTGTTTCTTCCCTGCTGTCTTTCTGATAATCTTTTCAGCAAGGGAAAATAAGGGAGCAACATCACTGAAGGTAGAGCCATCAGCTCATGTTCACCAGATGGACACAACAGTGCTGCCTCATGCTCTCTCATGGGTAAGGTCACTCTTTGCAAGTGAAGATAACTTTAAAAAGTTTTGGGAGTCTTACCAGGCACTTTACTAGCAGTTGACTGTTTCTCCAAGTCTCTGTCTTCATTTCTGGATTCAGGAGAGTGAATAGCTTTGTCCTGCTTCTCCTTGCTTGCAGTAATGTTTGGAAGGGTTATGTTTTGCAATGCTGGCTTTTTAGGCAATGGAGGTTTGCTACTAAGCTGTTCAGAGGACTTTGCTTTGGGTTTGATCTTTTCATTTAAAGAATCACCAATATTTGTATTGCCTGTTTTTCTGATCTCTGCCTTATCACCTTTTAGAAAGGAAGTCAATCCCTCATTTTCTAAATTAAATTCTGCACTGTATCTTTTAATCCCTTTTGATTCTGGTGGTGAGTTGTCTTCATATTTCAAGGACAGTGAGGTGGATCTAAGTTTCACTTGAAAAGGACTTTTATCTTTACAACCTGGCTGATTCTGAGATACCACCGAAGAATTGCTTGGCATCTGTACTGCATCAGCAGCTGGAGAAACACAACCAGCCAAGATTTCTGTAGGGTGGCCTGTGTTCTCTGAGTAGGACTCTGGCAGCAAAGTCTGCTTTTTCTTGCTACTTTTTCCCTCATCCAAATCTGATCCCTTCTGGAAGTCTTCTTGCCACTTCTCATTTCTCGAGGGGACCTTTGCTTTGGACAGGAAGAATCCAGTATTTAATGGGCTTTCCAGCTCTGATCTTTCTGGGAAATGTAGGCTCCTGGTGCTTGGTCTCTCCCGTGCAGAGGAAACAGAAAACTTTCTGAAGGCACTGAGTTCATTGACTGCTTTTTCAGCTTTCTTCCCCAGTTGTTGCTCCTTGTGGACCAGTGACTGACTGTTCTCCTTATCAGAAGCAGCTGCCTCCTGTGCAGTCTTTATTTTCTCTAGAGAGCAGAAAGTAGATGATCCCATCTGCACTGAGGAAGCAGGATGTAAAACATGGAATGAGTCTGTGGGCTGGAAAGAACCCATGAAAAACTCCTTGCTGGACTCCGACAACAGAGTAAACTCTTTCTTTTCCCCTTTATTACAGGGCATTTCCACAGGCACCTGACCATTCTTCTGCTTATTTTCTTCTGACGTTCCCAAGCAAAAAATACTATTCTCACTAATTGAAATATTTTCTTCAGATGGTAATTTACTTACTGGAAACACAGGAGGAAGCTCCTTATTTTCTTGATTTAAAACATTGATTGACACATCCCCAGACAATGGAACCAGTGTTTCTGAGGAATCTTCTTGCTTTTGTACTTCTCTGTCTGAACTGGAGTAGGAAGAAGTTGCAGAGCCTTTGCCTTCTGTCAGCAATAAGGACTCAGACTCCTCACATGTCATTTCCAGTGTTGGTTGGCAGTCCTCTGGCTTATTCTCTGGTAGCAGGGCTTCCTGTACAGCAGCAGATTCAGAAGCAGGCTGAGTCATCTCTGGTTTCAAAGCAGGGGGGAGGTCCTCAGGCATTCTGGGCTTTGGCCAGGAAGCCACATTCTGCGTTACAGCTGTGCTGCACAGCAGTTCTTGATTGCTGGGTTTGAATACAGCATCATCCTCTTCTTCTTCTTCCTCTGGGGTACAACTCAAATCAGTCAGAGATTCAGACTGAGTCCTCTGTAAGAAAGAGATTCAGAAAGCCCCATCACCATGTACAGCTTCACTTTTTTTCTTATCCTTCATTACAGTTACAACTGAGATCGTAGAGAAGAAGGCAATACTTGCCTCCAATGCTGAGCTAGCAGTTTTCTTAACCTGCAGATTGGATGCTTTTTTAAATTAAGCAGATCCTGGAATAATGCATTTAACCAATATAAAAGCAATGAATGACATTCCCTTCTGCACAACTAGTGCTTTCATGCCTTTGTAGATGGGAAGTTCATCAGAACAATGGCCACTGCACTGTCCTTGGCAATTGACTCCCCAGAGCATACTGCCTATGTTGTGCTGCTCTTAGGCAAAAAGCAGCACTTGAAAGAGAAAAATCTGTCCCTTTGTATTTTGCTACTCCATACTAGCATTAAAAATAAAACAACCCATTCTTCCTAAAGCCTGACTCTGAAGAGGGAAGTGTACATAGCAGTAAGAGCAAAAGCCTAACAAATCCAGCCAGTTATGACACTCCATTCCAGCTGAGTATCTGCCCCATATGGCAGTCTTGTGTCTAATCCTGTCATACAGCATTACAGCCTTGCCTCCTTTGTGTAAGAGTCTTCTTTTTCTCTCAAGGGTTAAACTATTTGAAAAAAGTTTCTAAATTCATATGTAGTTAAAAAGTTTATAAATTCATATGTATTTATCTGTGAGGTCTTGTGATTAAACTTGGTGTTAGGCTAAATATACAGGATTATTTGAAAGCACAGTATTGAGATGTTGAATATGCCTTTTCATATGGTGCCTGTATTAGCTCACCGTTTCACTGCAGTTTGTTGAGTAAATATATATTCTGGACGTAGGCCCTAATTCTAAGGACACAAAACCTGCACTTTGAAGATACTTCAGAGTTTTTACAACTCCTTGTTTTGCAAATGCAATTGCAAAAAACCAGAGTTGCAAGGCCACTTGCATTCACAATCCATATATACAGGAACATAAAAGCAAAATATATCAGTTAGCCAGAAGCAAGGTGCACAGGCAGAGTCAGGCAAGAAAATATAAAAAATTGTATTATCAATATATGTGAATACTCTCTGTAGGAATCCAGAAGGGCTCAGTCAGCTGCCAGTTTACAGTCACTCTGGACAAAGCAATCGTATTTCAGTAACAATATTAGAATGGAAGAGGAGGATTGATTGGTGAATTATTGCTTTACATGTTTTTCTAACTAACTGGCCTTGTCACTGTGCTGCTCACAGTGGTGCTCTGCCAAGCTGAAAGGTCACTCACAGATTGGAGAAATACAGAATATCAACTGAGTACTATTTTGAGACAGAGGCAATAATATTTCTGGCAATAAGTCAGCCAAATTAATGGTTTTATTGCATTTAAAACATTGAAAAAAACCCTAAACAATAAAGTACCAATAGTGTAGCAAAAGCTGAAAACTTTAGTGCTAAAAGAGAGGAAGGGAAGAAAGAAAGAATAAAAACTAAGCTATGCCCTTCATTAAATCTGACAAAGAATCAGATAAATGGTGTTTAAAAGGATAGTTTAAAAGAAAGATTTTTTTTTTTAATAGTATACACTTTTTAATAGCCTTTTTAAAATAGTATACACCTTCATTTTTATTGTGGGTTTTTTTCTGTTAAGACTTATTTTAAATCTCCATGTAGAGCCTGGAAAGGATTTACAAGTTTTGGGGCAGGGAGAGGTCTGAATTTAGAACAGTCCTAATGTCCGGAATTTGGCTCCAATGAATAGGCCCAAACTTACTCTTGCTGTACTTTTAGAAATATAAGCTCAATTATACTTTGGAAATTAAAACAGCTCCTCCTTGAGTAGTCTCCCAAAGACTCAAGATTTTACAGGATAGTCCAAAGTAGGAAAAGTACACAAGTTGATCATAACACTTGAAAAAAATCTTTTAAGTAAGAAATGAAGCAGTCAGTCCAACTTCTGCATCACAAACAGGATATTAAATTGTATTACGCAGTGAATTTAAGAAGAAATAGTTACATAAACTGCTGCATCAAGAACTAACAGGCAAACTCATTTAATATGTTCCTAGTGTCTACTTCCGATACTCATCAGATAACAGCTATTAAAACCCAATGAAATATCCATGCTGCAAACTGACTTTATCATATCTGAGTTTGAAGTACGAAGTCCAGTAAGAACTTCCTGGGTTTGTATCAAAAGTGACACTGTTTATTTTTCACACGTACCTGAGAAAATGTTCTCATTCTACTGGATCTCTGGTTCCGTGGTCTTATTAAAAGCTTATGTTTAGCAGCAGAATTATCCAAGAAAGCAGAAAGCTCAGGTGGAGTGTCAAAATTGGCCGTAGGGGAGATGGTACTGTCAGATGTCCGGGGCAATCCAGTTTTGGTACTTCCATGCCTAGTGAACAGATGACCATCAGTAGAGCGGGATCTAGAAGAACCCAATGTAATCTGAAAAGAAAATAAAAATCCCAAAATGGAGAATCAAACAAAGAAACAAAGACATGAAAATAACAATTCTACAAATAAGTAGCCATGTTTATTAGAATTTTGAGTTTGTCTCTTTTTCTTTTTGAGATTTCTTCAAAATACATTGCATTTCCTAATGTTGCATGTCATGTATTGGTGTTAGCAATTCTGCATTTTTAGCTGCTTGAATATTATGAAATATTGTCCAGTGGAAAGGAGCAAATCACATCTAAGTGGAAGATCTAAAGCACACAAATACACGGCCAGCATGATTTAGAAGACAGATTTATGAAGAGTAGTCAGTTACAGAACCTAAAGGGCTGTTTTCCTTTCTGGGTCCGTCCTTCAGTAGGCTCCTACCCACAGCTGTTTTGTGCTGAGCATCTTTAGCCTCCTGTATGTCAACAGGTCCCTCCCAACTCTACAATATCCTCCTAAAGACAAAAGAATCAAGCATTTGTGGCACTGACACTCAAGTCAGCTTGTGTTTTTACCTCATGTATTTATATCTGCATTTACTGGAAACATAAAGTTTCATTAGTAGACTATTCTGGGGATGGAAGTGATGGATAATTCCTACTAGAGGCCAAAACCCTGTCCAGAAACAGCTCCTGAATGTTGCAAGGGGTGTAGTACTTTCACAAAGCTGGAATTCAGCTTCCCTGTGAACTTCACCAAAAACTACCCCAGTCCCAGCAATGATGCAAAAAGGAAACGGGAAGATTTATGAAAACTCTTAAAATGGTTCCTCCTTTCTCTCAGATTCAGTTTTGCAAATAAGCAAAATATTATTTCCAAACTATCTGTCACAGCATTAACATGACCTCTGACAACTCACGCCAGCATTCCCTTTATAGGCTTGAAATTCCAATTCATTTAATTGGAGGAGATTTCCTCCTTTGTAATGCTTTCTTCTGTGGGCATTCTTCTTTCTTCTTCTTTCTTTTTTTTTCTGGAAGTGGTATTTTACCAAGGTGGTTGGATGGGAGAAGGGGAGCACAGGTTGGTGTTCATTTTATTTTGGGAGGGAAAAAGCATCATCATTTTCTGCAAGTAGAATTCTGCAATATGCACTGCAACCAACAGATACTCTGCAGTGTAGTGAGGGCCTGCTACAGCTTGCTCAATGACCATGGGAAAACTCCCATTGATTTTAGCAGAGGCTGGATCCACACCTTCTAATCATACTTTCTACTCAAGAAAAAGAAGGTAGCTCAGACACGCTGAATAATGGATGCTCTCATTAATTTTAACTCTACAGTATCTGCAGTCTGGTAGTCAAACATGACTAATGTACAACAAACGATAGGTGGCTGCATTATACATTAGTACCTACCAGTGAATACACTGACATTTCAGCTCTATGATAAAGACAAAGCACATGTTCTCTTTCAAGGCACATCATTATTTGCCTGCCTTTCTTCTGGCTCCTACTTTTCCTTGAGAGCTTTGCATGTCTTCTCATTGGTAGTGCTCTGCATTGGCCATAACCCTGGAAAATCCAAAATCTGGTTTCTTACTTAAATTTCAGCAGCCTGAGTGAAGGCCAGCTCTGAGCCAGCTGCAGAAGTTGTTTGTCCCACGAAGTCTGGCTTTGACAAAGCCTACTGGAGAAGGAAACAGCTGGCAGGCCCCTTTCTCCAAATGTCATGTGAGTATGGCTCAGTCGTCCCTAAGCTGGTTGTGCTGGGTGGCACAGCATGGGGGGCCATGAGGAAACCCCATCCCCAAAGCCCAGACAGGACAGCTGTGATTTCTGTCTTCAATCCAGGAAAGCTCCCAAGACACAGCAAGGTGTCCCTGCTGCCCAAAACCTCAGGGTTGTGATGTGCAAAATTCCTCAGCCCTGTGAACTGGTGTCCTCTGACTTCTAGAAGCAAGGCCAGTCTCTCTGAAATGCCAGGTAGCAGATCCTGTGGTTTGGGAGGAAAGCCTTCAGATGTAGCTACATTCTGGCTGCACTCTCAAACTGGCATGGGATGAAGAGAACTCTGAGCTAAACGGTGGGGCATGTGGAAAAAGCTAAGCAATTGTGTAGTCACTGCCACGACTCAGGAGTCAGCAAGTGAATCAGAAAGTAATGTTAATGGAACAACAGGGAGACATAAATCCTCTTTTAGCAAACATGCATCTGGACTGGACACAATTACAGTTAGCCCATACCAGCTTTCAAGAAATACTTTCTTCATGTGTTCTGTTGGTTTTATTTTAGAATTATTAAAATTGCACTGTATCTAAGCTGTTTTTTTCAAACAGCTTCACGTGGAACCTAAGAAGTAAGGCCAGAAATCTTTGCTGAGTCCTACTGCAGCTGGTCTTGAAATGCATTTTGCATAATTACCAAGAAATGGTCAGCTCAGGACTAGTTTCTCTTATTCATTTCTGCAATTCCCCCCTCCCCATCCTATTTCTAGAAAATGCTCTTCCCTCTACCCCCCATGTTGTTTTCACCACGACTCCAGCTGTGGACAGCTAAAAGGGACTCTTCAGAGCTTTTCAAAACAGCCCTTTAATCAGCCAGAACGGCTGGCTGCTGATTGAAGAAAGCCATCCATGCGCCTATAGTTGAGCACTGAAAAACATCACTTCAGCAAAATTCACAGCCAGAATCTGACTGAAGGCTGAACTCAGACTCCTAAGCAGCAATGTCAGCCACTATCCTCACGCAAACACTTTCTGTGTCAGTGTGAGGTAACTTCATACTTAAAGCAGGGTCCAGGCAGATTTCAGAGGATCTAGAGCTTGTTCTCATCTCTTCGATAAGCTTTCTCCCTTATCCTATGCATGTAACTCAAGCAGCCTTTACTGCAATTTCCCGTCTTAAAAAAAAAGACACTGTCAGTGTCTAAATCTGGTTGGTTGTGCTTGGAGATTAAATCATGTCTATAAAGTTTGCTAAAGGATATGAGCTTTTCTAGAGACCTTAATTATTATCAATGGGAGATTACTTTGTGTCGCAAAATGTTCTCATGAGAAAGACCTGTGCTAGCCACAGCTTTGCATCAGAATTATGTTGATAAATAATCAGTTTTTATGTTAGACAGACAGGCACTAAAACAGCACACAGGCATGCAATTACATATATACAAAGTTGTTTTTTGCAGCAGACATGCAACAAAATAGTATTTCTTATATTTGTTTTAAAAAATACTATGTATAATTGCTCGTCCCTTAATACATTTGGCAGAAGTTACCTGTTCTTCTTCTTCACTGCCTGTTCCAGCTAAACTCAAAGAGCTAAGGTGCTTGTGAGGGTCAGAGAACTGTGGGATGGAATGAGGAAGAGATTCAGTAAAAGATGACAAACAAGGTGGCTATAATCGCAGAAACCATCTACACAAAGTGCACAAAGGTACTGACAATGTAAGCTGTTTTTCTCTATAGTCAAGGATTAGCAAGGACACTGCAAACATAAAGTGTAAGACTTGCAGATAAAGAATGAAATAATGTCTAACAAAACTATCATTAAAAAATCAATTTTCAGATTATTTTATGTTTCTTTTTCCAATGACAACCTAGAAGAACAGTAGAGAGTTCTCTTACCACTCAAAATACTCAAGGGGGAATACAGATTTTTCAGCCTTATTATTTTTTTAATGCCTGGCAGCTCTTTGTAGTCTCTATAAAAAACACAGCATTGCCATGCACACACACAAACACATACTCTTCTTCCTAGTTCTGCATTTTCTGGTGTGATATTTATATTGTAACAGGAACAGAGATTCTAAGTAGTTGTTTGCACAGAGAGAGAGCATTTTCCTAATTTGAGTAAGGTATTTCTGAATTGTTCAGAAGTAAAACATAAATACATAAACCAAATAATTTATTCTGCCTTCCACAAATAAGTAAAACAAGTCATTAAACTGTCATTTTTGTCAACACTGGAACTACTCACTCTTGTTCTCATGTCTGAGTTTAGGCTTTCATGAAGCAAAGACATTTCTGGAGGGCTCCTGGGTAATCCATCATCTTCAGAACTGGTCCCAGCATCCTCTGTTCGCTTTGCATGAAGTCCAAATGGAGGTGGAGGTCGCAATTTCATGGTAGGTTGGAGTTTCAGCTTCAGCGTGGTATAAAATACGTTAGCTTATGATAGTGATGGAGGTTTCCCCAGAACATTTTTTAGCTCAGGTCAATGAGTTACCATTATTTTAACTTCACAGCTGAATGACCCAGGGCACAGGACATCTGACTTTACACATTCTCTTAGGGAGCCAAATAAACTACCCATTTTTCAGCTATCATTTAAGTAGAACCAAGACAGGATACTGCTGTCTAATTAACAAATACAACATTTAATGTAAGATGCAGACAGATATTACTAATTACCAACTACTAATCAAATGTTCAACCACAAATACTATCCAAAAGAAATCAAGCCTGGAAAGACATTCCACCTCTCACATTTGGAAAAATAAATGTTGTGTAAATTACCTGTAAAGCTCTAATCCGATCAGAAATGTTTTCTTGAGAAAACACTCTTACTGGCCTTGCAGGTTCTTGCCCAGTCTCAAGGATGAAAATGCTATCATGTGACAAAGCTCTGCTTCCCATAATGCCTTTATGTGTCCTAGAATAATATAACAAATGAGCGAAAACATGCAAACTTCTTTGCCATTTCTCTTAACTCAAGTGGTCTCTTGAATGTCGAGTGGGATACAGGTGTACACAGCATACATCATACACAAGATTCCAGATTTCTCCATGAATACAATACAGTCATTCAGGCTAATCTAAGTAACACCTTTAAAAACCAAAACCAAATTTTTAAATGCTATTATCCATCACATTAACAAACTGAATCAAGGTTAAAGACAGTTTAACCCCAGAAAATGAGTTATATCTTATGGAAAAAGCTACTGCCCCTTGGGTGGAAGCCAGCATCTGGGTGTTGTCACAGTGCCACAGGCAAGCCCAGGTGCAAAATGAAGGGAGTTCACATAAACAAGCCTGTTCTGAGACTTCCTCCTAATGTAAGAACATGCCTTGCAAATGACTGACCATTACTAAAGGGAGAATAAGTACATTTTACTATCTAAAATTGGTACAGCATTTAATGTATCTCTGCCATACAGAGCATTAGCAAAAACATTTCAGGCAATGTAGTCCTCACATGGAATCATTTGCAAAAATCCTTAAAAGGTGCTGTGCTTTGTATCAAGATGCCTCAGATTTTCTCTTATGAGCCTGTGGGACACATTTTTTCATGGACAATCTTTGTGACCTAGTTAGAGGAAGTGGGAGATGCTTTGTGGGCAGTTTCTCTCATATTCTGTTTCCTACTTTTGGTGCATGTGTTATGTAACTTCTTTTGCAAATGGTGCGTGTGGGATATGAGCACCTTGTTTCCTTATGGGAATGGTTGAGGAGGCCCACAGACAGACAGCTAGCTGCTAGGACATTTCTTATGCTCATTTTCCTCAGCTTAGCTCATACCCTAACTGAGCAGGGACCAGAAATGTGTGCACACAGCATTTTCTGTAAGAGTACCTTTTAAAAATTTTTTTAAATCAGGGACATAGGAAATGGCAAACAAGAGTGCAGAATACAGAATTGTTTGGGTTCAGGTAACTATCAAGTTAATTGAGCAGAAAAGAAAAAAGAACTGTATTTCTGGATCCTAAATACTGTAATAGGGACATTGAGGACAAACATAAACAAACATGGCAGAAAGCAACATTTTCCTCATAATGGTTGCTATAAATATGTTTGATAAAACAATGGCAGGAAAGAGGTGATCTGCATTCTTCTGCAGAAGGAAGGAAAGCCTGCTACTTCTGCTTAATGCATTAGAGACATTAGAAGAACAATTTATCTAAGTGAAAATGTGATCTCTGCAATGCATCCAAGGTCAGACAGATCTATAGCAATTTGCAGAGTAGGTGCCAGTCAGGGCTGAGGTGGTGCCCAACACAGCAACATTTAACAAGGGCGGCAACACCCAGGCAGTGTTGTTGCATGGGCACATTTATCCAGCATTCCATCCTCATTTCCTCTTTCAGGCAGATGCATCCCTTCCAGATACATAATGGAGGTACCCTACATGTCTTCTCAGATTAAGAGTGTTCAAATTAATTTTCCTTCCTTTCAAAGAATTTCCTGGTCTTTGCCAGTCTAATAAATGTTAAGAAACAATAATGTAACAACCCTTCAAATTACAGCACAGGAATATGGCCAGAATAGCCAGAGATGGCACCCACTCAGACACGACCTTGTTGAGCTATACATGGGCGAAAGAAAATCTTGCTGTCCACACCTGTAAAACAAGTTATCAAACAACAACACTACACAGCACCTGGTGCTGCCAGCCCAGAACTCCTAGGGCTTCAAGCTGGACTAACTATCATTACTACTATCAATGCCATGAAAGCAAAAAAAAACCCTCAAAAAACAACAACAAAAAAAACCCCCCAAAACAACAAACAAACAAAAAAACCCCAAAAAACCCCACAAACAAACAGAACCAAACCACCAAAGCAAAAAATTGTTAATAATTTCTTTTGGTTGTTTGGCGCTGCCTGGTGGCCACATTGAATAATATCGTTTTAAATGGCCGGGATGGTTTCCTTTCCCATTCCTGGGCATAGCATTACTTCTCCTGAGGACCAGGAGAACGAGTTTTGAGAGACACAGCATCCACCAATGCAAGGACTTGCTTTTTAGTTAGCCAAGGGGCTCTTCAGTCCATCTGTCCATCCAGAGACATATCTGAATGTTTAGACCTGGTCTCTCATGGTTACTTTGCATGATGTGTAATGTTTTTGCAATGTCTCGATGAAGACAGGGTTTTCAGAGACAAATAGATACACAGGGTTTATCTGGTCTAACTTCAGACATCAAATCACAGCTATTTACATTGGAGTTGGTTATCTCAGGCTGCTGTTTACATTCAGTGGGGAGATACAGGCACTTCCAGAGCCTATTACATACATAAGGATGATACAAACTTTGTTAGTAATGCTGACTTCTCTCTGATTATTAAAGGCAGCTGGTAACTCACTATCCCTGTCCATGGCAGAGAGGTTGGAACTAGATGATCTCTAAAGACCCTTCTAACACAAGCCATTCTATGAATCTATGGTTCTAAAACTCAGATGCAGACATTTGTCCTTTGGTTGATGAATCCCATGTATACAGAGAAAAAAATGCTTCAGAGCCTCTGGATCCTGCTGATTTCAGTTGCAGTCATCCCCTTACTCCCTCCTTGCTTTCATAACCTGGCATAAATGGTTAGCATCTAAATTTCTTTAACAATCCTTAGGAGTTAAATTTTAGGGGCATAAGACAATCCTGGTAGGATATAAGCTGAGTACCTAATTCATTTTTGAAGATGGGAATTACGTTCTTTTGAAATGATAACCCAAGGCTTATTTATGATTAAGTGAAAGCTTTTTCATTAATATTTCTTACTGCACCCCATCCCATTCCCTTCTGATTTGTCTTGCATCAGCCATTTTAATTTCTACTTTCCTGGATAAAGCAACTGTTTGAAAATACAGCATTATGAACAAGGGGAGGAGGCAATTTTGGGGGTGTCCTTAATCTACAAACACTGTAGCAGTTTTGTATTTGTTTACCAGACAGAGTCCAAAACTTACTCAAGTTCATCTTCAGAATCATAACTAACGTGCATGTCATGAGAGGCTGCGACATCACTTGTTGACTGGCACAACTTCAGACTGCTGCTCACAGAAGATGAGGTCTCTTTCCTTTTCTTCTTACCAAAAAACTTTTTGAAGGATTTGAACTTTGATTTTTTCTTTCCTAGGGGAAGAAACATAAAGAAGATGCAACCAGCAGCATGTGCAAATTTTTGAACAATAACAATTTCTTTATAATTTTTTGCATGAGTGGATTTTTTTTTCCTGGAAAATGCAACACAGTCCACTCTTGCATTAATGTCTATCTTGGAGAATGAATTGCAATGTTTATGAGACATAAGAAAAAGACAGTGGTGTAAAATCATTCCTAACGGAGTTTCTACTTGTCTCTTGAGGTAATTAATTGTGAAGGAAAAGTTTGATCTTAACTGTCTGGGATACAAAAAAAGGCATTATTACTTGGAAACCCACTGCTTTTGTTGAGCAAGCTAAATAGTGATGACAAGAGCAATGCTACCAAAACCAATTTAAATGTAGAAAAGGCATATACAGGTGAATGTGCAGTGTCAGGAAGATAATGCTTTTAAAATGTGTGGTTTATAATACATCAAGAATATTTTGAATGCTAATTACAAGATTCAATGGATCACAAAGTATTCATCAGGGAATCAAGCAATAACCTCAAAAAGCAATTCTAGTCTGCTCAGTGAGGAAAGACCTAAATCAGGATCAGTTGCAAGCTCCGTGAAGGAAATGGTTTAAAATTAAATCAGTGTTTTGCACAAGAATTCCAAGAACTTGTGCCTGTCCCATTTAAGTTGACATGACAGCACTAGAAGGCATCCCTGTCAGTATTTCAATTACTCTTGGATCTTGTTGGGTGAAAAGTTAGCTGGGTCACAAGATGCTACAAAAATCTCATTTCAAGCCTCTGAAAATGCTGAAAACATAGAACAGCTCTTGGAAACAGGCAAAGAGAAAGGCAGAATGCATTCTGTAAACAAACAAATTCACTTCTATGATAGAGCTAAGGCATAGAAGCTCAAGAAGTCACAGTGCTTTCATTCACTGGGGAAGGGAGCAATTCTACCTGAATTGTCCTCTCCATCTCCTTCAGCCTCTCTCGTCTTAGAGTCCATTATCCTTGAGGAGCTCATGTGGCAATCACTAAAGGAGGTAGAAAAAGTGTTAGTCATATCAACATAATAACACTTCACTATATATGTGTACACATACATACAGGCAGGTTACTAAAATATAAAAAAATAGAGTATCATGTATAGGCTTACATAATTTATGTCTACATTCATGTCTAAATATATGTGTGTGTATATATAAAGATACATAAAATATAAAAATATTCCATATGGTACTTATTAGGCTGAGGCATAATAGATTCCACAGACTATTTCCACTTTCAGAAGACAATTGTACATGACAGTTTAGTCGACCAGCCTCTCCTGACTGAAAACTGAGTTTGGTGAATTCTTGAATGCTTCTAAAAACATGTATCAGAGGAGGTGAGCTTCTTTGTTTCTCCCTTTCTGAGCCTATTTAGAACCAGAGACAAAATTATAATTGCAGCATTTGAGTAAATGTACAAGTAACAATAGTAAAGAACACCATGTATTTTCCCCTTATTTATATCCAATTTGAAGTGTTCTACAGCTTGTAGTTTTTCTTCTTTCTAAAGAAACTTAAAAATGTTAATGACTCTATTTTTTTCTTTTTTTAATAGACAACAGAGTTAGGGAGAATTAGTAACAGAGAAATACAAGTAAAAACAAAACAACAGATTTTCTAATTTTCTTCTCTCTCCTTTACTTTTTGGAAGCAAAGTATTACTTTGCTTATTAAGGCTCCTAAATTAAAAAAAAATTTGCAAAACTGTATGTGTCCTGAGCCTGAAGACACTGTATCTGTAATTTAAATGGTATTTCTGGTGTAGTAGTTTGTGCTCTCTTTCCTTCATCAGGAGAGACATGGTCAAGGGAGAATAAAGTCATGGATGCCATTGATTGGATAGTGAGGTAAATGCTGCAGAGTCGCTCTTTGGGCTGTAATGGTGACAGATACTCATGCCACAACCTGGATGGGAGGGTGAGTAGGCTGTGGCTGTTTTGATCCACTGAAGTACCAGGGGCTTTAAGAAATAAGGTTCATAAATTCAAAGAGCTAGTTAATTGGAAATGAAACATTTATTACTCAAATCTAAAACACAACACATTGCCTGAACCCCCAGCAGCCCCTTGGGCTGGACCACAGCAAATGGCTGCAGAACAGCCATAGAAAAGGCACTTCTACTGCTTGGCAGCTCCGGGGGTTCTGCACCAGATGGACC
Organism: Entomyzon cyanotis; assembly: GCA_024500445.1. NCBI lineage: Eukaryota > Metazoa > Chordata > Aves > Passeriformes > Meliphagidae > Entomyzon > Entomyzon cyanotis. Next base: position 30,437,596 of record JAKEPQ010001016.1, on the reverse strand, counting down.
CACACCTTGGGTGTAAAACACCCCCTGCCACCACCCGCTGGGAAAGCAAATCAGAATTAACACAAACTTGAGAGTCAGCAACTTTTGGTCAAGAGCATCTGCCTTAAGTATGGAGAATTAATAAGGGACCTACCCCAGAAAAATACAGGCATGGACAAGGGTGGTGAGGCACTGGAACAGGTTGCCCAGAGAAGCTGTGGATGCCCCACCCCTGGAAGTGTTCAAAGTCAGGCTGGATGGTGCTCTGAGCAATCTGGTCTAGTGGAAGGTGTCCCTGCCTCTAGCAGGAAGGTTGGAACTAGGTGATCTTTAGGGTCCATTCCAACACAAACCATTCTGTGAGTCTAAGATACCTTTATTGTCAAAGTAAATGTCCACTGGGAGGTGACAGATAAATATGTATTGTGGGCTGTGGCATATCTAGTCAATTGTTAAACAGGGTGTCTCAGATTCCTGCTGTCACGTTGCATAGCAATGGCAGGAATGTAAATCAATACCTTTAAAGCTTCAGCTGTTATATGCATGCCCTGTAGCATGTATAAGCTACACACATCCAGAAGCAGGATCCTACAGTCTCTGTATATATTATGGATGATATAACTTACAACCCCATCTGTGGCCCACTGGCATCATGCTGCTGCATCCAGCAAGTGAGTGTATATTTTTTAATCCAAATATTTGTATGCCATACTTCACTAGTTCTCAACAGCAAAGCCACTAGGGGTTAAATACCCACACAGTGACAATGTCAGTTTGAAACATGCAGGCAAGTATGAACATGTTCCCTCTGGCAAAATTCAATCAGATAGTATATTATATTCCTGACAATCCAAAATTGTGTTGCTGTCCCATCCCATCCCAAACCTTGGCAGCCAGATTTCTAGAGAACAAACCCAATTTAAAAAAAAAAAAAAAAAAAAAAAAAAAGCTAGCTCCACCATAATGTATGCAAAGAATTGTGTGACTTATTTTGTGATCTGAGGTCACAAAAAGTGTTTCCACTGGATGCCCCAAACATTAAGGGACACTAATATGTGACCAGGGCTGCAGCATAAATCTCCTCACTTCCCTGATGGGTTCTCTCCTTGTCAGCTGTGCCTCTTGAAACAAGCTCCTCACTCCCCTTCTGTCTTCATGCAGCAATTCTTCAGCCCACCACATTTTTGCTGTTTCCTAACATTATTTAAGAATTAGTGTGTCTTTCTAAAAATCTCCCAAGACCTAAGGAAGGCAGCCCTCCACTGCTGTGCTTTTGGGCATGTCTCTTGCAAGGGTACAGGGCCGGAGCCCTGGCTTGCAAGAAGGAAGGAGGTGCATGGCCACTCTGTGTGTGGTACTGATATTCCACCACCCCTGGAATCCTGGGGATTTGGCTATGAGAGGAAATCAAATTCCTAGGTTAAAGAAAGAGGCAGGTCAATGTGCATCATTATTTTGTATTTTTTCTTCTGAATACAACCTGTCCTGGGTCAATGTCAGCCTGTTGCTGAAGGAGTTGTTCCATCCACATGAGCAAGATAAAACAATTGGAAAAAAACATGTGGAGTTGACCCTACTGGCAAGGGGAAGCTGGACTTCAGATTGATCCTGGTTGGGATTGTAATAATCACACAGAGATAATTGCTGAAGTGTGATTAGAGCTTGTCAGGAGACAAGTAAATTGAACTAAAGTATAGAAATGTAGACAGAGACCACAGTAACACACAGTGACTACTAGGAAAGATTGTAACAGGTTCTGTTGATGTATAGTGGAATGACTCTCCAGAATATTAATAGTATTTTATTATTATTTATTATAATAAAATATAGTAACAACAGTATTTGTGGACCCAGCTGCCTCTGACATCTGCAACTATTTCAGGGATCACATGCCAGAGTGACAAAGAGAAAATTAGAAAGATATTATATTACCTGGAGGTTCTAGACTTGTCCAATATGTAAACGATTTGTTACTTGCCAGCAAAACACACAAAGATTGTTTGAAAGATTCTATTTATCCATGTACTGCTTTAGCTGGTCATCCAGGGATTTCTTTGTTCAAGGACGCTCTTGGGAGATGCCCAACTCAGGCTGTAATGCTATTAATAAAAAGTACTTTTATACAGGAATCTGTCTTTCAGCTAATTGATTCAGCAGAAAGTTAGCTGAACCCAGCTGTTGTGGCTGGCATGCATCGTTTCCCTAACACCAGGTCCCACCACCACTGCCAGAGTCATCCCAAACAGCTCAGTGTCACCTGGGGGAAAAGCTGTCTGCTTTGCTGTGGGCTGCCCAAGAGACCCAGGCTGTGTGCAGGCAGGAAGGTTGTCCAGGTACGGTAACTCTGGAGCGAGGCAGAAAGCAACCCGACGTGCAGTCAGTGGCACCTGGGTGCAGGAGACACCAGGCACAAGTACCAGTGGCTTCTACCTCATGTGGAGGAGCCCAGAGACTTTTCCTCAGCAAGGAAATGGTTATTTTAAACTATGGCAAATAAATCCTATAAGTCTGCATCAGGTAAGCAATATTGGGTTTGCAGTGGGGTGACTGGAAGGCTTTTATAAAAACTGCCTCTCAACTCATCATGTAATTATAAGGATTTGGTTTTCATCTCAAAAGGCAAGTTTCCAGCCCAAACCCAGGGGCTCTCCCAGGCCGATGGTGGCTGACATGAAGGAGAATGTGACAGCAGCCCTTGCAGCACTCACTATGTTGTGCAAATATACACTATGACAAAGGCAGTGAGGTGCAGCCACCCACCCCATACCAAGGGTGCAGGGAGATTTTTGTGCCTGCTATTACCAAGGGGACATTTGTTTGCATCAAGGGATGAATGGATGCATGATTCCTTAACCTGAGAATGGGGAGGGAAACAGCAGGCAGCAGAGGTGACTGGAAGAACTTGCAAAATGCTTCTGGGCAGTGTGCTGGTGTCCAAGTTTTCAGAAACATGCTCAAAAGTCAACAGATTCATTTTTAGGAAACCTTGGTTTTGAGCAAATGCTGAAGCTGAGACTTAGCTGTTTACTTGAGCATTTTGCCGAGTGATGGTTTCCATTGAGCAATATCCCAAGACAATGTGAAGAGATACTGGTCCATGCTGAGCATCCAGCAGCTGCCAGAGATCCTTCTGTGATACTCTGCAAGCCAGGCATTGCCTGGCTTAGTGTCTCACCAAACCCAGCTGTAGACAATCACATTCATTTCTATCTTAAAATTTACTGTGAGGTTTCTATTAACATGGGGGAAGCTGGTTTTCATTTTAAATGAAAATGCAAACTTCCTTTGCACTATCAGAGAAACATTGGTTTTCACCACCAGAAGATAATCCTATTTTTTTCCCAAATATATAAATTTGGAGAACCATTCTATCTATATCTTCCTTTTTTTTCTTCAGTATGATGTATTTTAATGGTATCTTTAGGCAGGTTTTCAACCTTTGAAGCCTTTTGCTCAACATCTGCAACAAACCCTCTAGTATTAATACATTCATCATAGGAAAGTTTTGATGAAAACATGATACTTAAGAGGAGAAACAAAAAAAAAAAATCCATGGTTACCCTTGGTATGACTATAACTGCTTCTCATTTCCCTGATGTATACAGAGATTTGAGTTTTTGCTCTGGAGCTGAGTGTTTTCTTCCTCAAAGCTTTCTTTAAAATCTACAGTGGCCTACAAATTTAAGAGCTGTGCAACGAAATACTGACGAAATCCAGCAGCTTTGAATTGGCACCCACTGGGATGGGTGGTATTCATTGTGCACTTATGCTTGGATCTAGAGGCTCAGCTGCTGAGCTTTCTCATTTCCAGTTTCCCCAAGGATTTACTGAAGTCCGTCACTTAATTAAATCATCCTGTGATCTGAAAACTCAGCAGGATTTGCATCTCAGAGAAGCAACCTGCATCAGTTCTCCCTTGTTAGCAAGGGCAAGATTTACCACACCACTCGCAGTCACGCCCTTTTCCTCTTTCTTTTTTTCCCCATGCTGTATGTGTGGTTCTTTTCACAATGGAATACTGGAGGTACCTGGTTTAACAATTTATTATGAGATTTTATTGGCCAAGAATGCCTGATGACAAATTGCTCAATATTACCTGTTTATAACAGTATTTTTGCTATATTGGACTTTTCCCAGCAGAGATATTTTTCACTTTCCTTCTTCCTTCCTAGGTCCTTTCTAGATAAGCTACGATATGAGAAATACATCTGAGACTGTCACTGCAGAGAATAGAGATGGACTATAGCAGCACAATGGGTTTTTATTCCCCTTCCTATCCCTTCCAAATGCCAGTACACTCAAAAGTGTGTATCCAAAAACTAAATAACAGCAATTTACACCTTTCATTTCTCTTTTGTATAAGAATACTCCTTTTCTAGTAGACAAAGAAATATGAGGAGTTAAAAAAAATCTGAATTTAGAGAAATTATTTCACATAAGAGGGAGAGCTGCCCTTTTCTCCCAATATCATGTTATACAGTAAAACTCCTACTGATATTACACAGCCTTGAAGATTTGGGGGAAAAAAACAAACCAAACAAAACAAGGATTCTGAAGATATAAAGAAAACCCAAACACTCAGAGAGACACCTCTAGCTGAGACACTAACCAACCCAAAACCTTCCTAACTACCTGGGGCAACAACTGAGGCAGCTTTTCCTCATCCTCCCTCTCTGTGAGGACTCAGACCTGAAATGAAGACACCATCCAGAGGCCACTCAGCCTCTTCTCCTGACACTTGGACTGCAGAAAAAGGACAGCTCAAAGATTTCCAGAGGGAGCAAGCCCACGGTGCCTGCCATGATCCCCTGCCATCCCAGGCACATCAGCAGTGCTTTCACAACCCTGGAGACGCCCCAGCTCACCGGCATGTGCATTAGCACCACCTGGACACAGCCCCAGGGTGCCGTGCCTTGGCATAGCACAGGTTCAAAAGTGTGGTGTGATCAGCTGCCTCCCAAGCAAAGGTTTATCCCTGCAGCCAGGTGAGACCTTGTGCTGCAAACATTGCGCAATGGGGTGTGGCAGAACGAAGTGTAGGGCAGCGGGCAGGGCAGGTATTCACACAGCTCAAGAAACAGTGCTGTTCAACACACCTCTCCGCTCACACCTCCTCCTGATAACAGAGATCATTGTCCCCTCCTCTCAAATTCTCAAACAACTTTAAGTGCTACCAAGTCATAATGCTTGAGCCTAGCCAAAACTAAATCTCTCACAGTATGTCCAGTTATAAAATAATTTCCAAAAGGCATCAATCATCTTGAGCTTATGTTTCTAAGATAAACCACCTGCAACGGGAGGTCTAAGAAGCATAGGGAAGTGCTTCCCCTGAGATAGCACAGCACATACGAGCCCAGCTATTGGGAGTGTCCGCATGAGTGAGGTGCAGGTCTCTGGGAATCTGATTAGTCTGTATAAACACATCCAAAAAGCTCACAAAAATGACAGGAGAATTTCATAACAATTGCAACCCTATTTCCAAAGCCATACATCTTGCTGCTCCAAACCTCTCTTTAGGTCAAAAGAATTTCACTTTTCCTTTTTATTCAGCCTCCAATTTTTAAATCAGGGGAACAAATGCACCTGAGTGCATGCTTGAATACACACAGCCATGCTAGAAGCTTTATCCAGATTACCAGCACAAGGGACCGAAGGGTCACTCTGCCTTTCCACCATATGTAGGCATCTGTACATATTCTAACTGCATCCTCATCCTTTTTGAATTATTAAAAATAATTTACCCAGAAAAGACATTTTCTGAGAAAACTACACTGATTCCTACCTCCAAATCTATACAAAACATCTATAATACATTTCATGCCAAACAAGGAAGAAAAACACCCTTTCACTTTTTGTATACAACTTTGCTTTTTGTTTTCAAAGTTAAGCAGACAATCATCTCCTTCCATTTTATTCAAATGCTGTGAATCAGTAAACAAAAAGTATTACTTCACAAAGTCTGTTACTTTGTGTGTTTTTTGCTTGTTTTAATAATTTATTGCAGATGCTGTTAGCACCTACTTGTTTATGCTGACTGATGTCCATGGGAACATTATCAAAATGTGGTATTTTCACAAATGGTTGGCTGTCTAAATGATAGTTTGCTATGCATTTTCATCTGTCTCACACTGAAGCTGGTACACCTTCCCCGTCTGTTCTTATCTGCACTGTTGGCCAATTAAAGTTTTTTTTCTTTGCTTGTGGCTAACATTTTTCTCTAGCTGGTGCTTCATTTTTAGCATTGTCTTATGTTAAAAGAAAATTTGCATATTGCACAACCACATTGGTGTGGTGAGAGCCTGTGAGCCACTCCTTGTGCTCAGAGCAAGGCTGGCTCATGTGTCTTTGCTGCCAGCATCCTCTCCATGGCTGCATGGATCCTAGGCCAGCATACAGGTCAGAATACCCAGCCTTTGAACACAAAGTCAATGTCCTTCTCTTTTAGAATGCTGCCAGTTAGGGATCCTCTGATCCACTTCCCACCAACTGTCAAAATGAATAGAGCTAGCTATAAATGATTTGCCCTTTCTCTCAGAAATAACTAATAAAAGTCAGTTGCACCAAGACATAGCTCTTCCAATGCTGTTCCTTGTGCCAGTTTGCCAGTATGAGTGGAGGTGGAAAAATACCAAGCCATGGCACACAGACCAGCTATGTATAACTACTGGCACACCACTGCCTCTTTGCATCAGCCCTTGCCTTTGCAGCACTTGCACCTATCACTCAAAGTCCTGTTGCATATGATGTAAACATAAGGTGGTGCTGGATGTCGCTCTGATCACTGAGAAGAGACACCAAGGGATGTCAAGTAATAAAATACCTGCTAAAAGGAGAATTGGAGAGGGGAGATAGGATAGAGTTTGCTGCTGGGATTTGAGCCTGAGCCTTTGTGCAAACAGGGCAAGGCCTTCCATGAACAGCATGTGAGGCTTTATGGGCTACAACAGGAAAATCTTCCCAAGCCTTTCAGGGTTTTCTGGGCATTCAGTTGTTTTCAGTCTTTCACAGCTGTTGGGCAGTGTGTGTTTTCCCTTGCCTAACCAGCCCAAATTGCTCTCTGGTGCATCTGCCCCTGATATATTGTGCAGATTCTCATCAGATCCTTACCAGCCCTTCTGCCATGCCCCTGCCGACAGCACATTCCTTTCTCTATTACAAGCACAATGCATTTCCAAAGGATGGGGGGAAGAGGGAAAAGCATTCCTTTTTTTACCTTTTCTCTTTCCCCCAAGAATTAACAGCCCTTCCTTCCCTCAGCATTTCTGAGAGAAGAGAGAAACACTCCATAAAATAAACTTTCCTCCCAAGCAGCTTTTGAGGAGTGAGCTTTTTGGTTTTTAAAACACTGCATTGCTATAAAACACACAAACGTGAGAGGTCAGAAGGCGTAACTAGGACTGCCCAGTCTGATGTCCTGGATAGTGCAGGGAATAGGCTGCTCTAGAAGAGTGAAGGGAGCTTTTTACCCTGATAGAGCCCAGTAAGTTGAGGGTATACACCTTGACAAAGGTCATATTTTGTTCACGGGAAAAGCCTTAGCTTGACTTGCATACTTTCTTTAAACAAGCAAAAAACTCCAACAAACGAAAACCAAAGCAAAGCAAACAACCATATTAAAGAATTACACAAAGCGGGGTAGGAGGAGTCTGCATTGGCAAAGGAATAAAGCAAACTCATGTGAAATGTCTTATTCCTATGCAGTAACTCTTTACTTCTTGCTTTCAGTCCTTTATTTTTTGTGATTTAATAGAGGAGCCAGGAGATCTATTCTACCAACATGGAAAGCATTATTATTAAGAGTACTGGTAAAGTAAAAAGCCACATTGGCTCTCCTTTTTCCTCAGCATGCAGGGATAATAAAGGCATAGCCGTTTTACACAAAGACACAAGACTTCCCCCAGCTAGCTCCCTACCAGAGATCCTCTGCTATATTTATGAGCACAAACAGCTCAACACACTACCAGACTTTTAGGTTTGTACCAGCCATCTTTACTAATAGAAGCACAATCTGTATTTTTAACTTAAACAATATCGAGTGTTCACATAGAGTACTTTGCTAATAATATTCTGAAGAATTTAATATTTTTTTTACAACAGCAGGCTAACATCACTCAGAGTCAAGGGTCAGTGAAGTATCAAAAATTCACTGTGCCTCTCCTTGAAAAGCAATAGAAAATAAAGTAAAATGTCTTTCTTTAGTTAGAACAAAATTACATTTGACTCTACATGTCACAATTGCAATTACTGTTGAATTCAGCACTGGGAACATTCCTGAAGCTATTTCACAAAAATAATTATACCAGGTCTTTTGGTATTCAGATTGAGTAGAAATACCAATATCGTTGTAAGGTCTCAGTGCCTTTAAATTCAAGGAAATATACCAGGGCTTTCATTGATCCTTCCTTGCTTTTTTGGAACCATGAATACAGTAAATTGTCTATTCACCTACGTACACACACACACACACACACACACACACTCTCTTATATTGTGGTAAAGAAAGAGTAAGACTCCCCTGGAAGCACAACAAGCCCTAAGCAATGGCTCACTGACACCTGTTGCCCCATTAATTAGCCTAATGTAAGGGTGTTTTTGTGCAGTGCAGAGGTTAATGGGAGTTTAAGATGCGGAAAGTGTTTAGCAGTCCTTGTTCAGCTTTATCTGCTATTCTGAAGAAGACTCAGTGGGCCAATTTGACCAGACAAGGAAGTCAATTGGCAACATCTAGAGCTGAATTTGGCCCAATTTTCACAGGTCCACAATGTGTGGCGTAGTCAGCAGTCTCGTTTCAACAGACTTATAAAGTTTCTTTAAAAGTTAATGACAAATCTTTTAAAATGTTTGGTTCAACTGAAAACAGAATATAGTCATATTCTAGGCCTACTTCCAAATATTTTGCCATTAGTGCAATGAAAATTAGGCAAACTTAAGTAAGATAAATAAGGAAAATTAATGAAATAAAGAGACTAAGCTGGGCTTTACCATGTTCCTTTGGAATTCCTGCACTGGAAGGATGAAATAATTATTGAGATCATCCATGAACCATGCGCAGAAGAGTTTTAATATTGGACATTTAAAATAGAGGGGGAAAAAAAGAAAGTAGGAAATGCAAAGAGAATGAAACAGATACTTCTAAGAGAAGCCTGAGCCCTTCCAGGCAGAGACACACCAGCCTACCAGCTGAGACTAGCCAGAACATAAGCAGGCTGACTTCCAGGACCAGCCCATGAAAGGTGCCATCAGGGCCCCTCAGTCCTCAGTTCCACCTCGTTTCAGCCCACACCGCTCTGCTGAACCGAGTGCAGCTGTGTGCTAACCTGGAGTCCCCTCGGATGCAGGGATAACAAGAAGCCATGTCTCCAGCACAAGGACCAGCTCGCTCTCCTGGGTCATCCTAGCACAAAGGAGCGACAAGGATGGAGTAAGATCCAGCTGAAGCCACAGGACGGCAGCGGGACATGGCGGGGAAGGGGAGCATCATCCCCTACATTCCCTCTGTAGACTGCAGACTCTGAAGCCAGTTTCCTCCCCAACACCCACACGGTCCATCCAAGAGGTACAGCCACTGTCAGCACAGTCACAATCCTCTGAAATTTCCCCAGGCAACAGCGCTCACATATTTCAGCAATAACTGCTACCTTGTAAACACATTCCACATTCCTGTTGCATTAAACCCCACAGGTCAAATGCAAAGCTGAACAGCCTCTTGTCTGTTTTCCAAGGCTTGCTCTGAGGTAGTACATGTGGCAGGCTTTTATTTGGAAAGGACCTTATTTAGCCTCTTTTGACCCTTCCTAATTCAGGCCCTCTCAGCCTTCAAATGATAATTATTTTCTTGAGCCCTGATGGGAAACAGATGAGCCATGGGCTCTTTTATCTTTCCTCCATATCAGTGTCATTTGTATCACTTCCAGAATAAAGAGCACGAGATTTTTAACTCAAGGTCACTGTAATACATTACTTCCTCAGAGGTTTCAGGTAGGAGTCCAGTTCAGTTGGACTTCATAACCTAAGTACATTCCTACATGAAAAGACTGGAAGGTTGCTTTCTGTCCATGCCACAATAAACACCGTGGCTGAGTCTTTTCATCTTTGCTTGGATCCTTTCTCCACAGCCTATAAGAAAAAAGGCAGGATGTCACAAATGTAAGTGCCCCAATTTTTTTGTCATTTACTCCCTTCATGACATGAACTTGCAAACTTTTCCTTCTTACTATCCATTCAGGACATAATTGTTATTTTGTGTTTGAAAGAGAGTAAATGTTTTTCTCTAGCTCTTACCTCATTTACTTGCAGGACTGTGCTCCAAACCACACTGTGCTCCAAAGCAAGGATATGAGCAAATGGAAATAACTGCCACTTGCTCAGATTCTTGTTTTCTCCTTCACTCCTTCCCTGCAGCAATAATCTCAGCAAATATAACCTCTGGCAAGTCATTCTGCATGTATCACCTCCAGCTGCCACTTCAGACTTGCAGACTTTTGAAAGTCAAAACCCTGAATGCAGCTTTGTAGTTTTGACTGCCACCTTCTCAGAAATCCAGAGCCAAGTCTCTAGTGTGCCCCATACCACCTGTACAAACCCACTCATTCCCTTGGACTTGGAAGAAGAAAGCAAATCACAGAATTGTTAGGTTTGGAAGGGACCTCTGGACATCATCTGGCCCAACACCCGCGCCAAGGTAGGGTCACCTGGGGCAGGTGACATAGGAACATGTCCAGGTGGGTTTTTGAATGTCTCCAGAGAGAGAAAATCCATGACCGCCCTGGGCAACCAGTTCCACTGCACTGTCACCATCAAACATAAAGAAGTTCTTCATGTTGAGGTGAAACTTCCTGTGTTTTTAATTTATAACCATTGCTCCTCATCCTGTCACTGGGCACCACTGGAAAGAGTCAGTCACTATCTTCCTGACACCCACCTTTGAGATATTTATGTGCATTAATGAGATCCCCTCTCAGACTTCTCTAGACTAAATAGGCCCAGCTCCTGCAGCCTCTCCTCAAAAGAGAGATTAAATGCTTCTCCTGATGCTCTTCAAGCAGCAACTCTCAGAGCAGGGACCAGAGTGAGTCTGTCATGCAGAAGCAGTGCTCAGCTCCAAGCCTGTGCCTTGCTCCAGCTTTGCTGGAGCCAATGGCACAGACTGAGGTGCCCTCTCTGGCCTAGGGCCCAGCTCCCCATGGCACCCTCTGACATAGTGGAACTCAGGAGCTAAAGGGAACTCGATCATGCTCTCTGGGTCTCTGCTGGAAGGGGTTCCATGGACCACTGGTGGGCAATATACTGTGAGAAATGTCTCCTTCTTCCCATATCACCGCTTGCCCTCAGTTTCTTCTCCTTTCTGACACCAGGACAGTTCTCCCTCTTCCCCTCTGACCTGATAAGCACCTTCCTTGTGAAACCCCTTGATGATTTAAAATCTCTGCCAGAAATCTCTGTGCGTGCACATTTGCCGCTGGCAGCATCTCCCTCTCAGGAATGGAGAGAGGAAGACGTTTCAGGAATTAATAAGTCTGAATCACTTTACATGAAGGAGACACCCCTCTGCAGAGGAGATCTCTTGATTTCTGCCCCTTCTAAAGCTAATTATCAGGTTCCTGTGTAGTCTTTGGGGCTTGGCACGGGGGATAGGATGGTGGGAATGGGAATTTAAAGCCATTTGGAGACATCCCATTCGTCCCCAGGCTCCCTTCTTTGAATATACCACAAATGTTTTACTTCAATTCTCAAAAGCCCAATGAGATGCAGGTTATTAATTCATGACTATGACAAGATTATTATGGTTGATTTAACACGTGCAGGCACTTAAGTAACTACTGTTGGGAAATATTTGTCATTAATTCAAAAATTTCCTGCCTGTAATTTGGCAAATATAAATACAAGTGTGCAGCAGAAATCCAGCATGACATAAAGAGCACTCATCTGCCATCACCTTTACATGTGACTGTACAACGCTTGAGCTCTGCCTGATTTAAATAAGCACAACAAAATGTACTGCAGCATTCATAAATTAAATGCCATTGGCATTCAAACACTAGAAAGAGCCCAGATGTAGGACAAGAAACAGAGAAATAGACAATATCCCCATGGGCAGCAAAAGGGACACCATTGAGAGAGAGGGTGGCAGAGCAGTACTCCTAATCAAAGCCCAAAAAGCAAAGCTGTGCAAACAAAACCTACTTGTGTGGGCTTTTCTCCCACCTCCTGGGGGTCTGCAATAATTCCTACCAAGGCAGGTAGTGCAGAGTAAAACCACCAAAGTGGTTTCAGTCAGGAACAACTTGTCTCTTGGGCATGGCACAGACCTCCAGGGTCATCCCATCACTCCTGGGGAGGGAACACTCTGCCTCAAACTGCTGTGTTTTGCTTGCTTTCACGGGGAGGTAGGTGAAAATTCTGTGTGTATGGAGCTAGTTACAGTAACAAATCAAAACTGATGTCCAAAGTAACCAGTCTCATGGCACCTTAGAAGAGTCCCAGCACTTCTTGGCCTTTGCTGATCCCTTGGGCAGGTCCAAAGTCAGTGATGAGCCATTTTGCTCACAAAGGCCCTTTAGCTCTCTGGTTTTGCAAGATCTATAATTATCAGATGCATCCCATCTATCAGGCCCTTCTCAGTGCAGGAGCTCCATGCATTGCCTGGACTTTTTCAGTTCTCTTGTATGGTGAAAACTCCTTAGGGAAATCCTGAGGAATGTTTTGGTACACTTGTATCTTTGTGCTTCATATAGATGTTTCAGAATAAAACTTGGGAACATACTACCAGAAGGAATTTACTGAGCATTCAGTCCCTTGTTGTTGCTAGCAAACTCTATATAATCCCTTCACATGATTTAAGTCTTATTTTGAAAGCTATTCAAATTCAAATGCTGTTCCAGAACTTGGTTACTCTGATGGTTAGAAAATTCCAGACTAAATGACAAGTCTATACTGTTTATTTTTGTGCTAATGTAGTACCTTCCTTGAAGCAGTTTGTCACAGGTATTGAGAGATGTCCATCTCCCCTTTCAGTCTACATCTGCAAAGCCAAAGAAGCCATGGCACCCTAATTACCTCACAGAAACCAGCTCTCTATTATCCTGGCATCTTGCTAACTCTTCTCTGCACCTGCCCTACTCCAAGCTCACCCCTTCTGGCAGCCAGATGCCCAGAACCAGACACTGGATCCCAGGCAGCCTGTATAAATGACACAAAGATCACTCTTGGATTTAAGATTCCCAGCTCCTAGTTAAGCTTGGACACGTTGGCAGACAAGTAAAGAGAAAGTATTCACCTGCTTCCTCTAGCCTGCTCTCTACTGCAGAGTCCAAGGATATGTTTGAGTTACTTACCATCAAGAAACACTGTTTGTGCAAGGCCAATGTTTCAATAACCTTTCCAGACTTGGCTCTTCCCTACATCCAACCACCCAGATGCTGATGCTGGCTGCCAATACCAGACTACAGGACCCATTCCAGCTTCTTTTCAAACCCCAAAGTGTCAGCATACGCTCCCTTGGCTGGATTTGCAAGGGCCCAGCCATCTGTGTTTCTGCAGAGTGTCTCTGCTGTAGATATAATGGGAAAATATTTAGCCTTTTGCATGCAGTTGGCAAATATACTAGCTCAGGCCTGAGGAAATTCTGATTCTCTTTGCTTAGGGGCCTCCTTTTTTTAAACATTTTAAAAATATTTGTGAGTCACAGCAATGGGTAGGGAATGAGATGTCTAGCAGAACTCCCAGCTCTGCCAGAGGAGCATTATTAGGAGGACACTATCTGGCTTTGTGAACAGAGGAAAGATCAGGAGGTGCTGGGTGACTTAATCTCTCATGACCTGCGCTATGCTCTGAGGGTGCTGTTTTACTGAAATAGCTAGATCAAAGCTACTGAAGAGGTTTCTGCTGTTAAATGTCTGCTGAAAGTTGTTGACCTAGAGACCAGAACAATTAAATGAAATGTGAAGCACCTCCTCACACAGATATTTTTCCTTCTCTGTCCTACATCACCTAATCACACAATAGTATGAAGTTACACACTTGGGAGAGCTTTTTGTAATAAAGGACATCCTGAACTGCATGAACATACTGCCCTGGTATATATTTCTTCTCTCTTATGTCGACACACACCCTGTGAGTCCTAGGAATGAATGTAAGAGTTCTCCCATAAGTATGATAAAGACAAAAAGTCTGGAATACCAAACTGGACATTCACACTTGAAAAGCAGCTGCTGTATCAGGTATGCAATGTGAGACTCAGGGAATTGTTTTTCTGAATACTAAATGTGGAAAATATCAATTGAAGCTGCACTTAGTCCCTCTGAAGAAATCAGCTTCCGAATGCCTTAGAGTCATCACTCAAATTAAACAGTTGCATATTAGAGATAATTAAAATATATTGCTTAAAAATAATCTGTTTTTTTATGTCCCTATTAAGAATCCACCACTACAACCTTCTGTGCGAAAACCATATAAACATGCTTGCAGTGTAACTGTCTTAGAGATGTGCAGCCAGATCTTTGGCTGATGTCACTTGGCAGGCCTTGGCTCAAGTTAATCGGAGTGGTACCAACTCTTATTTCTGAAGAGATGGAATGTACTGCTTATAGACTTCTGAAAAAAGCAAGCTAAACAGCTTTCAACCCTTGTATGCACCTGAAGACATTAATTTTCAAGTTTTTCAAAATACGAAACCTATATTTTCTGTGAGGAGTGGCCTTCAGAAAACTATCATGCCAGCCCTGTACCAGCACTAGATACAAATATACTCTGGTTTGATTCCCACCATCTCTACTATCTGTGAGTAGAGGAAAGAAGCTACAGCACAAGAAAGACAGGGGGATTTTTGTAAGTATTTTTCTTAGAATGGCACATCGCTTTAATTTTTACATTTGACAAAGTGCTTCTAATTGTAATATATCAAAGGAAAACAAAAAGCAGTAACAAATCCCATTGTGTTACCAGCCCAGAGGCAATGATTGCTGGCCGCTGCAAACAATACATAGCCATAGGGACTTGCTGCTTTCCATTTTGTAAATATGCTACAAGGAGTGAGCTGCAGCAAGAGCATGGCAACCAATAACTCTCAATCACTTAATGATTTTTCATTAGCCAATTCTACAATAAATTAACTACAGATGTTTAAAGGTTGTTTTCAACAATTTATAAACACACACCACAAAGAACAAGGGAAGACAGTTCATCTTTCTACTTAACTTTTTTACTTACCATCCAATAAAACTTTAATAAGTACAAAGGCAGGTCAATAGTCCCAGACTTGAATGTTGTGCACCTGTGTAACCAAGAAACACATTTCACCTGTAGGAAAACAACCTTTAAAGCACATCAGACATAAACTTTCTTCAGCTGCTTACCTGCGTTGGTTCCTGTTTGTCAGATTCAACGCACCACAAAAGGCTACTGGTGTTTCAAAAGGGATCTGTCACCTTGCCAGACATTTAAGTGGTAGCAAAACCAGCTGAGGCACCTTCAACTCTGCGCGGAGAATTTGGAAAGTCTTGATTCAGATCAAGTTGGACAGAGCACCCTATGTCTCATCAATTACCAAGCACGGGGCTACTCTGCCTTCCCGAAGCATGAGTTATTAGCACTGCCCTCCTCCTTTAACCAATGATCCCTGTATCTAACGCGGAAGGAGTCGGTCAGAGGAGAAAGCACCAGTATCCCCCAGTTGCTAGGTAACAAGAAGGGAGATCCTGACCTGAATTCTTAGCAGAGGCTGATGTTACTCAGGAAGCTTTGCTAGGTCCTTCCTGGTAAGGGAGGGCCATGCCAAAAAGTTACTCCTGGCTTTGTAAAGGCCACTGCATAGAACCCAGGACAAAAGGACAGCTGCTGAGCTATTTTTATGATAAAAAGGCACCTGTTGTGAAAATGGGAAGCACACATATGAAAATGGAGAGTAAATTGTCTGCTCTTCATACCAATGAAACCAGAAAGTTTTTAACCTTAAAATAAGATCTAGTTCAAATCTGGTCATTCAATAAAGCAGATGAAACCACACACCATGTGCACAGCCTCAACATTAACAAATGCAATGAGAGAGTATTAAGCATATGAAAATTTTAAAAAATAATGTTATCCCATACACATATGCTATGAAGCACAACCTAAAGCCAAACTCAACATAGAAAACTGAAAGGAAGCAAATCAGGGAAGTTTTTGATTACACAAGAACTCAGCATTTTCTGGCCATGTAAATATTTTAAGTTACTGCCATGCCATTGTATGAATTGCTCTATTTAGCTTCCAGATTCCTCAGGATGTATTTTCCTCAAGATGAAAAGTAAGAGCTGAGACAGACCTGAAGAGCTAAAGTGCCTCTGGGTCCCTTGGATGGGGTATACTTGACCTTATCCTGTACAGAAAAAGGAAATAATGCCTCATCATATGCAGCATAACAAGAATGTTGAAGACCCAATTATCTGGAAAGGACGCCTGTTTACTTTCTACGGGCTCCAAGGAACATCTTGGCAAAAATGGCATGAAAGCAATGCTGTGCACACCACATGTGGCGTGGCTCCCACAGGCTGAAGGGGCCCGTGAGGCCAGGAGGGCTGAGAGGTATTGATGCAGAAGCAAGTCCTTTCATTCCAGCCAGCTGCTTCCCCATCTCATCTGAGCACATTCTCACACGTGAGCAGCTCCCTCCTTGCTCACGGAGGTTCTGCCAGTCCCACACAGGAATATCTGAGAGGACTCCAGCTCAGCCATATCAGTAGCTCCCATATCTCTGCATGAGAGGTTTGCAGTGGGCGTACCTACCACCCAACCACCACGGGGGCTACAGCTCTTTTAAAGAAGGGTCTCAGAGACAGGAGGACTGGCCTGTCATGTCTAGAGAAGTCCAGCTATGGCCTTAAAAGGGAATTACTCCACGATAGCTTTTTAGCTGGTAGAAACAAAGCACTGCTTTACTGGAAGGGAAAGTCACAGAAGTGTCTTTGCAGAACACCAGCCCAGCTCAGCTGTGCAATGGCACCCCTGATGCTTACTCCTAATGCATGTAGTGTATCCCCAAGAAAGCTCTCCTTTCAATGTAGCCAGGTTCAGTGGCCCATTAAATCTGTGTTCAGCACAGGTGCAAGGTCAGGAAGCAGTCGTTTAGATATGCGTGAGATCTCTCTCTCCCCATAAATGTCCCCATTTATCCAAGGAATCAGTCTATCCTTGCAGCAATTGTAACTGCCCAAAACCAGATGAGTATTATGGCATTTCAAGTACCCTTCTGAACACAAGCCAAAGCTCATCACATTGATAGGAAAATTATAGTTCTTTTGTTCATTTCCCTTTCTCATTTTATTGCAGAAACAGGAAGAGCTCAGAGTTAGGTCCTATCCCATAAGCACTTAGATTTCCAGACCAAACAGTTATGGATGTCATCATCTGAATTCAGCAGGGTTAAATTAATCCAGGTTTTAAACAGAGTAAAAATAGAAAAACCCTATAAATAGCCAGTAGGCATTTGGAGGAAACATACTGAAAATTTAACATATTAAATACATACTCACCTGCTGCTGAAGAAAAACTGATCACGTAACAACACAGCACAATTCAGAAATCACAGCTCTGTGCAGTGCAACTGATTTTTAAGCAGTGCAAATACTCTTGAAATCTGCAACAATTTTCTGGTGAAAGGCCATCTTATAGATACCATCACCAGGAGGCAAAACAGTGCAGAGAATCTACTCACAGAAATATTTGTGGTTTAGATATCGCTAGACTAATTTTTTACTATAGATTCCTCTTTTGCAAACCAAGTGAAATGGATGGCACTTCCGTGCATCTTTTCCTACAAATTCTTCCTAATGGTCTTAATGTTCAGCCATGAAACAAGCTGCATTAAATAGCAGATATTAGAGAAAACAGAGAAAGCTTGGCAAGATGAAAGGTGTGGCAAATATAAGCTTTTACTAGCGAGGCACTTAATAGAGACAAAGAGAAATTAAAAGACACAAGTATGGTAGATTTGAGAAGAAATGGAGAATTGCTGAGCCCAAGAGAGAGAGAAAGAAAGAAATCCTTTCAGGATTCATATAAAAGTTAGAAAAAATATGTAGATGGGAACAATTCTGTTGGAAATGCTGCTCCTGTGGAGAGCACAAACTGGACACCTCTCATCTCTTTTAACATTTCCTCCAGTCATATCTTGAACACCAAGAACAGATAAGTAGTAAAATAGATCCAGGTGGGGTACAGAAAACCCACTCCATAGTGTTAAAAATAACCTGTCACATCTTCCTATTATCTAAACTGGCGTAACTCCACCAGCTTCATTTTATGTCAGTTTAAGATTTGGTCAAATGCAGTAAGAGGAAGGTAGCATTTCCTCTTACATGTTTCACTTTGCCTGCAGGCAGGTTTCAGCAAAGTGCATGTCTATTCCAGGGGAAGATACTTAATGAAGGATTTAATCTTCCTGATGAATAGGGAAGGATGCCAAAGTACCAAACTTGTCAAACACACCTTGCAACAAAACACACTGTTAAAAATTTGCTTTACTTGGCTATAAATTTGTAAAGCCATGTAAAACAGACAGCTCCAAATTGCCTGACTTCAACCACTGAAAGTCAAACACTGCTGTCCAAATCTCTTTGCAAAGGTGTAGTGTTACAGTAATTGAGATGGTCCGTAATCTGCTCACATCTCTGCACACATCAGGAACACAGTGCCGAGAAGTCTCTGGTTGTTCAGCCGCAGAAGGAGCTGAGTGAAACACTGATTCACACTGATGAATTGTAACCAAGCAACACTGCCAGCATCTCTCCAGCCCATTGTTCAACTGAGCTGGGGAGAATAGCAGCAGACCAGCACTGAAAACCTGCCAAACTCCAACTTCAATTAAAGGATACTATCCCTCTAACACTAGGTATAATAAATTCTTTAACTAAAATTTAACAGAAATAAACTGTTTCTTTTCTCTCAGTAAAAAGATATTGACAGGCCTGAAGGCAGCAAATTAATTTCTGTGTGTCCAGGACCTCTTGTAAATCATCTTTACAAAAGAAAGAGTTGAAATTTACTTTACATTAAAAAATGCAGGGCAATGAATTATTCATCTGAGCAGGACAGAAATACTGCCTTTTTGTTAGTCTGACTATTAGATGCTGAGGGAAACTAAAGGCAACTTTCTCAAATACAGTAACTAATCAGTAACAACACAGATAAGATGGAAACAAAGTAGATATTTGAAAATTTTGTTTAGTGAGAGTTGGCAACATTTTCCCATGTAAGTGCCTAAAATCAACAGTTAATGCACAAAATACTGCTACTACATCATCATTGATGTGAACCTTATTATCAACAGACACATTAAAAATTAGATTACAACGCTGAAATCTTTTCCTTTTATTGCAGTTAAGCCTGTGTGGTGGGATTATTTGTTCTATTTAATGCCACAGGTCTGGATATCAAGAACAAAATTCACTGCAAAATTATCCACTCTTGCCCTTTATGGAAATAAGAAGACTACACAGTCTGCCAGCAAAACTGTTGGTTACTAGATGTTCTTGCAATGTTCAACGCTATCCCCATTTTACCAGAAAAGAAAAAAAAAAACAAAAAAACACCCACCAAAACAACCCTGTATAAATTAAGAATAAGATACAGAATTGACTTGTTTTTATAACATAAAAGACGGGCTTGCAGCTGTAGGCATTTCTCAGAGCATAAAAATCCAAAGCACTGACCTGTAAAACAGAAATAGTAATAACATCTGCTAGACTTCTGGGCTCTGAAATCACATTCCCTGAAAGCAAGTTTCCAAAAGAAAAGGCTGGGCACTTATGTAAGATACCAATTCCCTTTTCAAAGGATTATGTTTCTCTTTTGAAATTTTATTTAAAAGTCTGAATGCAAAACCACATCTTTATTCTCCAGTAATTAATGTAGTAGGACAAACTAACAAAATGCCATGGCATTGGCATAAAAATAGATTTATCAATGTCTTTCAGAATTTGTGATATCACAGAATAATGGAATGGCTTGGGTTGGAAGAGACCCTAAAAATTTTTCAGTTTTAACCCCCTGCCATGGGCAAGGGCACCTTCCACTCAAAACCCCATCTAACCTGGCCTTGAACACTTGCAGGGATTGGGCATCTATCCACAATTTATATTAGATCACCCTCTTTGCTTACTTCCATGCTTTTATTCTCTGGTCCTGCTCTACAAACCAGGTTCCTAGGTGTGGTCTTCTCAACCCCATCAGGGGGGAGCAAGCAGTCCCATATTCAATGTTCTATGTCGAGTATCACCAGGATCTCACACAGGCAGGAATGCTGCTGCTTATGATCTGTCTGATTGATAGTTTAGGGTCCTTCTTGTAAGTCCCCAACACCATCACAGGCTTTGGCACTACACAGTACTCCTTACAGGCTGCAAGTCTGCTTTCCCATGGTATGAGTTCCCACTGGCTTCCTATCAGTGTGAGCAGATATTTAAAGCAGAACTTGGTCTCATCTTCTTCTTTCCCCTCATATGTTTGCCAGATGGCTTTATTTAATGTCTGTTCTCTGGATTGGCTCTTAAATTGTTTTTTTTTCCCTTTACATTTGCCATCTGCTGGTCCAAACAGCTGAATGATACACTTCCTTTTCAATCTCATGGCATTAATTCACTCTTGCCATCAACTTGGCATCCAAAATAGTACAGCAGGCAGACTGGCAGGTCTGGGTAAGGCCTTGCTCCACCAGCAGGAATTTTCTCCTTGTCCCTTTGAGAGCCATTACTGTAGGAGCAAAGTTTTTAAGAGGGAACAAAGTACAAAACCTGAGTGAAAGACAGGTACCAATAAGAACTGGACCATGTTGTCTCAATGATGAGAAGTGGTCTGGTTGTGGGTATTTCTTGGAAGCAGGATACACAGCCCCAGCAGCTGACATTGTGTGTTCTTGTACAAAGACATCAAATTGTGCAGCAGCTAGGGGCAGAGAACTGCACGTGGACTTCCAAAAGAAACAAATGCTGTGTGGAAAAAAACTTGACTTGGAACCTTCAAATAATTTTCCAGAGTCTTCAGCAACTGCCTTGCTCTTTCCAGTAAAAATGAATGAGGACTCTTGTGAAGTAACTGATATGGATATGGGACCATGGCTGTGCCCTGCAGGGTGATGAGCCTGGGCAGCACTACAGGGGCAGTGCCAGAACAAGGGTTTGCAAAACTGCAACAGCAGCTGGCTGGGAAGGGTGTCAGGAAGAGGACAGAAACAGCACAAGAGGAGGAGGAAGAGAAAGGTGCCAATAAGTATTGTTATGACCCCACCTAAATGCCTAACATCAAGGTATTACTGAATTGCCTGAATGTGTATGTTTTACCTGTCTTGTTATGTTAAACCCAGAATTTTTTAGAGGTGATTCTGTCTCTTGAGTGTTTGCACACTTCCAAGCACAATAGCTTCTTGTGCTGGCTGAGTCCTTTGAATGCTGTAAGAATACAGTTAAATAGTAAGAGCAGGATAAAGCTTGATGCTATTCATACTTGAGAAGATCTCACATGGCTCTGGACAAATCATAGCCACAGCAACACTCTCAACAAACACATTTTCTAATCTTCTCATCACTATTGTGGCTTTCTTTTAAAGGTATTTTAAAGACTGCAAAAATGTCAGGAAAAAAATATTAACTTCAATTCATATCTGAATGCCACAAAAGACCAACAGTTTATCCAAACAGTCCAAATGAACAAAACTTCGAGAGCTCCTACTTCAGTGCTTCTCCATATACTGAAATTTGCACATCCATTTGCCTTTTTCTATTTCTCGTGTGGTTTCTGTGGCTCAACTGACATCCAACAGCTTGCCTGCTCTCCACTTTCTCCATGCATTACACAGTCAAGTAAGTGGGAATGGTGTGCAATTTGCAGTCTCTTGATCTCTTAATGTTTACATAAATGCTGATACTGCAGAACTAGTCCTAATTTTCCAGAGCTTCCTACCTCCGTTAGGAAGCTAATAAACCTAACCTAGCAGTTCAATGTCCTTGGTCTCTGCAGTTCTGATTCAATGCCCACTGAAGCCAAAAGAGAGATTCCTTAACTAGCCAGTTAGTGTCAAATCAAGCACAATTAGGCTCGAGTACCACCGAAGAATAAGATGTATAAATTCTTTTGCAATGCAAATTCCTTTGCTGCTGAACTGTGTGGAACTGACCCACCTGCTCCAGGTCTTCATGCAACCTGATACTTCGTACACCACCCAGTGTTCAAGGGAGTGGTGCTGAGAAAGAGATTTCTAGAAATTCCCAAGCTGTTTTATATGCTTCATGTTGGTGGTTCACAATCAGATTTCTGGTTGTCACCATGATGAATGGAAGGATAAAAATTCAGTGACAAGTTATGAAATGTTACATCTGCTCAAGAAGGTAGAACGACCAGCCAAAACCAATGTGTCAAAGAAATGTGTAAAACAGCCCCAGATTTAGCCAGATCCAGCACAAGCCAGGTCTATATTTGAAAGCTGTACTGGTACAGATGTTAGTAGGTGTATGAATAAAGGACAGGAAGACTGTACCACCAGTTTGCATATCCATGGTAACTAAGAGAGGATGTCCTGAGAAAAGGAGCTGTGAGATGGGGAACAAAGGAGCTTTATTCTTTTCCCATTTGAGGGCTAAATAGCTCACACTATCTAGTGAGATTATTTAGGCTGGGGACGTGTGCACCTCTGGATTATAAGAGCACTGAGGAAAAGAGAACAATATGGCATCTTCAGTCCTCAGAGGGCTTGTCTAGCTTGCCCTGCAGTCCATGTCTCTGCATGTTCACAGCTCTTGTTTCACCTAGGCTGAAGTTGATGTAAACACACCCAGTGGCATTACAAACAACCTATTATAGTATACATAATACAGCACAGTACCCAAGACACACACTGGCTGATTGGGACGTGCAGGCTAAAGAAAGAAACAATGGCCTTCTATGCAGCTCTCAGTATGCAGTACTTAGGCACAAATCACAGAACCATTTAGGTTGCAAAACATCTTTCAGGCCACCAAGCCCAACCTTTAACCTAGGACTGCAAAGTACCAGTGTAGCTCATTTTTCTCTGTATGTATCACTATATTCTGAGTACATTTATGATGTTGCAATTGCATCCGCTCTAGGCTGGGTATAACAATCTTTACTGTTTCATGACTAGTCATAAAAGTTCTACTATTGAAGGACAATGTCCAGAGAGAGCAAGAGTGATTTCAGAAGCAATTAAAAAGTTAAAAAACTCTGTGCAACACAGAGTGATACCAGCGTCCTCACACATGTGCCTACTGCAATACTCTAATGATTCCAAGGGCAACTCCATGAACTCCCTTCCCAACTGCTCTGTGTTCTCCAAACAACACTCACAGAACTGCCATCTCTCTCCGTTTCCTTACAGCCATCATTGGGGCAGGAAGGCAGTGCTACCACTGGCACTGAGCAGAGCCCATCCAGACTGGATTCTGGGTGCCTGCATGGTGAGCTGCCAGGCAGGAAGTCAGACACAACAGAAGAAATAGGCACCATCTTCTGTGTTGCTGTATATAACTTCTGAAGCAAAATGACAAAAAATTGCTACAAATACAGTTTCTTTTAATAATTTCCTTTTCTTATTCTCCTGCTCCTGCCATGATTTTTAGTTTTAAATATGTGAGTCTGGCAGCTCTCTGCACGTGCCCAATTCTCTGGCTTATTTCTGGTTCAGGTTTTCCCTGGGTTTTACTAGAGGCAAGAAAGAGTGACATCAAAAAGAATGGGGGATAGAAAGAACAGAAAGAAAACTGAGGACAACAAAGCCTTAACATATCCAAAAAGTCATCTGAACATCTAAATAGGAGCAGAAAGGCTCCTTCTTCTTTTAAAATATATATTCTGTTTCCATGCTATACTAACTACATGACGTGTTTTTCAATAGTCTTTTTTAAAATAAGTTTGGCATGATCTAGTTACTAAGTATTATACAATTTGATCATTACACAGCAGAGCAAACTACTTTCCTAATCTGGAATAAGATCTAAAATTCTACAGTACCTTTAAGAAAATGTGGCTTAAGTACCTTTTCTTTTCTCCAATGACATGTGAAAAAGTTACTTCCTCTCTATTTTAGTTAGTTTTGAAGGTCTTAGAATTGACAGTTGCATGTAAATAATTTACACCTTCACTTTTACAGCTACATGAAATCAGCATTGATTTATGCAGTACACAATGTCTTCATTTCTTGATTAACTTCCCTTCAGGCTTTCACTGTAAGCCAGTGATATTTTATGACAGATGAGATAACAGTGAGACTTGTATTAATTTCCTTCATTATATTCTGTTGCTCATAACTTTGGCAGGTGTTGTAAGTTTTAGGTCCTTTGAGTGGGGGGGTGGGGCAAAAGGATGAATAACTTGTGATGGTGTAATTGGAGTCCACCCCATATACAAGAGGCAGGTTACAGCTGCACAATGAACTTTGGTTCTGACACACTCAACCCTGTGCTTTGACTCAGCAAAGTAAATAATGCTCTTTACAAGCAGCATGCACAAAATTGTCAGGGTGTTCTGATTTAACACACAGCATGTTATCAGGCATTACACATCCAATATAATTAATTAAGACATTTAAAAACTGAAGTGGTTTCACCTGGTACTTAGCAATCTGCTGTTCCTAAGCAAAGTGGCTGAGAGTTTAATAAGAAGCATCACAAAGACTAGCTAAAAGTTGAAGACCATTTTGATTACAAACCTTCACATGTAAGTAGACCACTTGCATGTTCCTATCACAGTAGCACTCTTACCTTCAGTAGCAAATGGCTTTTGCTTCCTTACGCCAACCTTTTAAAGCAGATATTGTCTCCAGATCACTACAAACTGTACAGGCTGGAGTAAAAAGTTTTAATAACATCACAGCTGACTCTTGAGCTGAGCTAATACAAGCACTCAGCCTTAGTCTAATTCTAATGGCCAAATAAACAGAGTTATGATGATGATCAGTGATACTGTAAATTCCAGCCACATTCCATACTGAAGGGTGGATGGAGAAAACAAAATGGTGTAATCACTTAAAAACATTACGAAGCAAACTAGATTGGTCACTTTTATTTTGCCCTATGCTTCAGAAATAGAGACTATTAAAATAACAACTAGTCAGCTACAAAAAGCTAGGAGGAAATGAGACTTTAAATTATGGAAATACAGATGACAAATGCAGTGCTGTAGGAGCAGATGTGGTTGAAAAAACAATGAAATACTTTTCAGCAGAATTTGCCAGTTTGTTTTGTGGAGATGGAACCAGGAAGCCCTTGCTGGAAATCCTCACACTGTCATCCACAGATCCAAAGTACCTATGAGTCCAACAGAAGTTGAGATGTACCTATCTGCACACATGGTCCTCTTATCTTCTTGTGATTGAGCTACAGCTTGTGACTTTCATTCAGAATAAGACTGCAGAACAGCTGAGCTGGTTATTAAACCAGACTGTTGAAGCAAAGTAACTAAAACCTTCAGAATCTGATTTAAATATTACACTCTAAATGTCATTATTTTGCTTTGACTAAGAAACTTGCTACATCAGGCTCATGGCAAGACTTGCAGAGAAAGTTTCAAGAAAACTGACCAAAAATCTTTTGTGTACCCATGACAATTTACAGCGCTCTCTGCTCACAGAATCGTTTCATATCAGATTCACAGGACTAGCTTTTGCTAAAAAATCCTCTCACCATGAGAAAGGTCATGGAAACAACCTCTTTGCTCTAGGGCAGATGGCACTTCCTTGAAGCACTCCATCAGAGTCCAAATAGAAACGCTCATACGCTTGTGCTAACAGTGTTGAGTTACACAAGAGCTGGTAACCACTTTAAAGAGTGTAATTTTGTCAAAACAGCAGGCCAGCTACCATTATCCTTCTGTGTAGTGCAGACTCAAGGCAAATGTCAGGGGAGCCAGACCATTTACTTGGTTCAGATATCTCTGAAATGGACTAACCTTCAGTCCCATAAAACTTTGAACTTCGCCTGTCCAAGGCTTGAAGCCCACTTGGGGATCCTGGAATATCAGATATGCAGTAATATCTTATTACAAACCTATTATTTCAACTTGCTTCTAGGAAAAAGAAATATTTTTCTCCTATCATCTTCCACTGTTAAATTTCAAGTTAATAACCCATTGTTATGACTGAGTAGTGCTTAAGCATTACTGAAGCAATTCAAAGCAAGTGTAAAATGCATCAGAGCTTCCTTATCCAAGAACATAATGAGAGCAACAGAACCATCATCTATAGATGCATGGCAAGTCCAAAAAAGCAACTGATGTTCTGAGACAGAAGAGATGTCCCTTAAGATTTCTAACACAAATGCAGGTATTTGTATGGAAGAGATGTTTCTGTGGGAAAGAAGAAAGCAAGGAAGGAGAAATTCTGCAGAAAAAACAGTAGTAAGGGCAGCAGAATGTCCAAGGGAAAGCAAGAACAGTTATTGAAAAAAATTTCTACAAAGACCTAAGGACAGAGCATTACTTCACTGGTGGCAGAACAAAGCAGGGAGTGATGCTCAGAGAAGCCTCCCTTCACTGAATTCTACGTCATCCATGGAACCGAGGTTTGTTTGGGGTTTTTTTAATTACCATTATTAAATCTGGCTTCATTACCAGATTAACATTAGCTAAAAGCCTGGTTTTGACCTAAGTTTCGACAGCCTCAGATCTCAAGTGAATCCAGAGACACAACCCCAATTCTGACCTTGCAGTAGATCTTTGTTCTGTCTTGCCCACGTATGGGTTTACTCATACACACTACACTGTGATCTCAAATGCTCATGCAAAGATCAGCATGCTGATTGACTTTCAGGTGCCTTTTGTTGATTCCTTTCACAGCTGCGGCAACAATGAACATTGGCACACTTGTCAAAAGAAGCAAGCAAGCTTGTTCTACAGCCAAGAGGCCACGGACAGGACAACAGCTATGCACCACACCAACCCATGGGACCACACGCTCACAGGAGCTGTGCTGGAAGGCTCCCTTCTCCTGTGCTGAACTCCATCCACCTTTCACAGAAGCCACAATGCTGTATTCTGCATCCCAGCTTACCAGACACGTTACCTTCACCCCATCACAGCACCCAGCATGACGCTCCTTCATAAACATTTTCAGGGGAAGCAGGTACCTCAGAAATTCTGTCCAGCACACAAGAAAGAGCCGATTTCCTGAAGTCCTTTTGGCTTCTCAGCTGACTCCACTATGTGCTACAGCTCAAAACTAATCTGCTGTTTCAGAGAAACATGAAACTTAAGAGGAGAACATGTCAATTCATTCAACGATATGCACTCCTCTACAAATATGTAACACAGATTGGAACTGACATTCAAGATGACCCACACCCTATATAAGCCTCACAAAAACTGCCTAGTTATTCACTTTTCCAGCTTGGCAAACTAAGCCTCCATACTCAGTGTCAAGATAAAACATTGGTTAAAATAATTCTTGGCTTCCTTCCACTCCAAACAAATTCATCAGACAGATATTTCAACTAATTTTTGACTCAAGCAAGCAGAAGTAGGGAGGTACAAAAGTAGAGATATAGGAGCCCTCCTTAATTAGAATATGACCTTTTTTTTTGCACACCCTTTTCTTTCACATAAGGACAATGGAAGGTTTTGGCTATTTTTGAGGTCACTGTCTCCAATTAAGAGAAACGCATGAGCTTTAAACAAATCAGACAACCGTGGAACAATTTTAATCCCTGAGTGAATAAATCCCTTGGGGGACGTGGCTGCAGAGAAATCAATGGGCAATTCTATTAAGCCTTAACAGCAAATAAGGCACAATCTGGCTTCTACAATGAACCTCAAAGCCACAGATCCTGTCATAAGAATTTATCAGATTTGTGTGATCAGTCATCAGTGTACAGAGCCCGATTATACCCAGAATATCTTCTGCTTACAGCAGCTGTTGAGACAGCATTGTGCTAGACCATCTTTGAGTTAGAAGCTATAATCTTACGGCAAAAAATGACCGAAATAAGTGTTAGCTGTGTAAATACTCATTTGTTCCAGAGAACTCCTACCCTTATCAGCATCCTGCTGACCACTGACCTTACCTCTAGCTCAAAGGTGTTAAGAGAAGTGTGAGCTGTGACTGTGAGAAACTCAGTGTTTGCTCCCATAGCCTTTCACAGCAACACATAAATGACCTCCTCTGCCCTACAGACTGGAAGTGCTCTCTCTAGCTGTGGGATCAAACACAAATCATTCATGCCATGCTACAAAAAATCCAAAGACTAGAACAGAAAATAGAACTGTGCTTTAAAAAAATCATCAAAACAGAAGCAGCAATTTCCCCTCCCCTTCAACATACCTAAATGCACACCTACTGACAGGTGTCAGGGTAAGGATGAAACCACTTTGCTTGGTGTATTGATGCAGCCTAGCCCATATCTAGGAGCCTCTGCCTCGGGCTGCATCTTGTAAATGAAACACTCTCAGGACTGTTCTGTGGTACCAGAGACAAGACTTGAAACCAGACTGCTAAACTCTCATGCTCTTCAAAAGAGGCTGACTACATCTATTCTGTTTGTTGAAAACCATCACCAGCTTATGCAACCAGAATTGTGTCCAGGGCTGTTCCAACAACCCAAAATCAATGACAACCTGACCCAGGAACATTTCCTGCACTGTTCAGTAGTGTAGATGCATCTTCCCAGTCCAGCTACCCAAACTGTTCAGATCTGATGCACGTCCAAGGTACATGACAGCTGCCTCTTTGCTCACAGAACCAAATTTCCTTTCCTTGAAATCAAGGTATGTGAAGAAGGAAAGAGGGTGAAAATGACACACATACAGCTACTACCCAGTCAGTGCTATACTACAGACATGGCACACCCAGTGCACATAAGTTCAGAGCTGCTCCCTACGAGCATCCACTCTTCCCATAAATGGTTATAGAGGGACAAGTTTTTATAGCCTTTAAATGCTTAAAGATAGAGATGGGAGCCATGACTTCTTGAAGTGAATAGGAATCATTACCCAGTAAGATGCACAGTGGGATTTTCAGGTGAGGTACCTCATTCCTATTGAAGTTGACTGGAATTATATTCCTGATGATGTTAAAAGCCTCTGTGTTGAGAATGATGCTTTTGTTATCCCTTAATATGAAAGTACAATATCTCTAATCCATTTAACTGGCTTATAAAAGAAAGAAATACAGGAGTAATACTACAGGCAAGTGTTTTCCTTCTTCTCCTGGGAAAAAAAAAAAAGAAATCACCCGCATATTTCAGCTTTGCAATCTTGCTTCATGTCTATCTCTGAGCAAATAAATTTAAGTCCTGTGGAAGCTGTGCAGGTAAATTTCAACACTGCGTGGTAGCGTGAGACACAAGACAGGCAGAAATAGTTAAGTAGCTTAATTCACACTGGTTTGACATTTGGTCATAGAGGTTTTGTGGAAGTAATTTTAAAAGGGAACCTTATGTCATTAGAAAGAACAAATAATTTTCACAGACACTTGACTTTGTCCCCCACCAGCATCCTTTCACTGATGCAAGTTAGCCAGAACTCCGTAATCTGCACAATCAATCTAAAACAGTATGTTCAGTTAGCACCTCGCTTCAAAAAAAGAAAGAAACACAGCACTCTTAATCAGTCAGTTCAGTAGCAATTAGACAAACTGAGTTGACAGTCTGCACCATACTTTCATCTCACAGTAAGATTTGAAAAAGAGCTAAGCTACAAAATTAAATTTAAAAAAAATCTATACCTGTGCTCCCATGATTTTGTATGGAATAGCTTTTGAGAGAAGTACATATTTAAGTGAATATTTGAGAGCACTAACCTTTACAGTATCTTATAAAGCAGGCTGCTAAGGAACAAGAAACCCATGGACCAGATATAGTCTATGACTTCACTTTGATAATTTTGGACTGAATGATTAAGGGGGAATGCATTGGGACAAGAAAGAAAGTGAATCTGTGCCCTGCCAAATGGGTCTGACAGTTCTCCCTGAGCTGCAGGGAAAAAAAAATTCTCACTTCTCCCATAACCAATACTCGGAGAAAATTATAGCACACACTGACACAAGAAAATGCTGATCCTATAAAACTCAACAGCAAATAAGGGGGACAAAAGTAAAAAATGTTATCCTCCTAATTTTGGCAAGAGATGTCTTTTTCAGAGTTAACTTGGAAGTATTCATGTTTGAAAGCTAAATCTAAAATACCTGAAATGGGTTCCATTTTCATAAACTGTTGAGCACTCCTCTCCTTATGAGAGAGGACCTTTAGTTTATCCACCTTCAGTGTCCCAAAGACATTAGCCACCTATGAAAATTCAGGACACTTCACTAAAATACACTAACTCATCTTTCTTCAAATATTCCTATTTAAAATCCTGGGAGAACAGTGCTGATGAGAACAGCATTTTCTTTTTCATGCTTGGATTATGTGCCAATGTGGCAAAATTCAGCTACCACCAATAGCTTGAAAGCCACAAGCACGATATGAAAAAGGATCTCTGCAAGTCTGCATGTTCATTCATATTTACAAAACTGACAACGCACATATTCAAGAGACTGATGCATTTTAACTGTTTGCTTAAATGATGATCAACTCCTGGCTTCTCATCTGCTCTTTTTGTTTCACACTGTCTCATATATTTGCTCATGACATGCTGTTGAAGAAACTAAGGGCTGATTTCCGTCTGGCTTAAGACATCAAGCAAACTCTATTTTATTATGATGCTGCCACCTATAGTCCTTCTGAACACCACACTACCTCTGCACAGTTTTGATTTGCATTTAAATTTCTAAAAATTGCATTGTTTATCCCTTGCTAAAACTTTCAACATCACCCCACCCTGCAAGAAAAACATAAAATAAAATGTTTGGGGGGATACGCTTTTATCATCTTTCCTCTGTGATTTCCAGCCCCGCCAAGAAATCTCCCCAGTTTTGGCTGCTCTGATGCTCTCTGATGAAAACTCTGCTGTCAGAAGGTCTGAGAAGAACAGGTGACTCTCTCAGGTGAGTACATACCAAACCAGGATGAGTGGTTACATCCAAACACCAGAGAGCAAGACTGAACACACTACACAACCAGCCTACAGTGCAGAAAACAGGGATGGAAATGAGATCTGAAGTTTTTATGAGGCCTAATGGAGATCTCTCACCAGATACTCCTATATATACTTCATTCATGTTCTACTTCTGTCCTCTGATTAGAACCACTAAGCAGTGACATTAATTCTCTTCCTCTCCCAATGTTTTACTGTACTATACTTTTCTTAAGCTAACCTATCATTAAGTAAAAATCAGACCTCGAATAGACCAGACATACATGCCTTTCACTGCAGAGCAACACACTAAGTGACGTGAATCTGGAATCCCTCTGTTTTCTACTCTTACCAGCTGAGACCTAAGCCATAGGGATGTTTTGCACAGCGTTCCTAGCTATGAAACTGTCAGCTCAATGGTGATGCATTAAACACCACACCAACTCAAAAGGCCTGTAGCTGCAGAAATTAGCAATTTGTTCTTCTTCTAGGAATGGAATTAGTTGGAAGGACAGATAAACAGGCCACGTATCTGTCCCTCCTTATCTCCAAGTTAACCTCCACAGCCCAAGTACCTATGGAAACTCTTGCATGTTTCCACGGTCAGTTGATGCAGTGCAGCCCCTGCATCTGCCCAACCCCCCAATACCTTGAAAAAACCTTAGTGATACTGATTCCAGTATTAAGGAAAGAATGCCACAACTGTAAGATTAAAGGAGCTACTAATTTTGGCGGCATACAGTGCCCTGAGTCCTTTAAGTTCCACATTATGTTGTATTTATAGCTTCTTTGTTCAGTTCTAGAATATTTTCCATTTTAGGAAGGAAAGAAATCTACTCAAGTGTAGAATCAAACAAACCCCATAATTCTAAAATACAGGCAGCTGATTGTATTGTATAAGACAATGAGTTAGAAGATAAAGCAGTTCCTTTGTTATTCTACTTTTCTTTAAATAGCAGAGTTGCCAAAGCTGATGTGATAAAAGAAGAATGACATGAAGAACAAGAGCTGTGTAATCTTCCCATCTCACTCACCACTTTCAGATACAAAGGAGTAAAAGTGCAACCTGTCTCCCTTGCCCAGAATTTTTATATACTGCAGATAAAAAACAAACAAAACAAAACACACCAATTTTTTAGCTTTTCAGGGATGCAATATTAAACAATGCCACTAAAAGAAATTTACCTTTTTAAAAAGTGAACTCCTTTGCTGTTTAAAAAAACAGAGCTATTGTGTATTTTTATCTATAGAACAAATGAACTGTTTATGGGGACTGTAGCTTAGCAGTGCAAGCTGAAGCACTTTTTATAAGTGTGTTCTCTCAGGAGCGTCTTGCCTGTAAACTCAGACATTATCCCTAAAACCATTAGTGTTTATATAAAATAAAAAAGTTGTGCTGCAGTACTGTCAAGAAATTTTCCTCGAGGGACTCTTTTCAAAGCTACTTCTGTCTTAACTTAGCAACGAACTGCACCAGAAAATCAGCTGGTAGAGGACACCACTGAATGTATGTACCAGCTTATACATGTGTGGGTATTCCATACTTGTGGAGCTGGCTGATGAAATCTGCTCAGAAGCAGCTGGGAGCATGGAGAACCACAGGCCTGAGAATTCTGAGAAACAAAATGCACTGGAAGAAATACCAAAGAAATCAGTGTCCTGTTTTATCTCATTCCCTTTGAACATCAAGAGACAGGCTAAAAAACCATTTGCCCTAAGTAAATACTCTTGCAATTACACTTCACTAGACTCATTTAAGGTCAGGAAGAGTCAATGGTGATAAACTGCTAGAAAGCCCCACTTCAGCTCTTACACCTGTTTTGATGCATATTTCTCCCAAGCCATTGATTTAATCTTCCTCTTGAATTATTTCAAAATTTGTCAGAATTTAAGGCATCACCAGTGTGTAGAGTGGAATTTCCTCCCAAGTTGAATTTCAAAAGTGCTTTACAAAAGCAGATACACCATCTGCTGTTTAAAGGGTTCCAAGACACTTTCCTGTTAAATTCCCGCAACTACTGGATAAGCTACTACTGCCAAGAGGAATTCTGTTGGCTCTCTCTGAGGCTACATAAAGTACAGGCACCAGGAGTAACAGCACTTGCAAGAGGTAGGAACACAGTAAAGTGGTACCCTTGAAATTAAGACAATGATTATTTAAGTCTGAGCTTCACTAGAAACATGACTGCCAATAATTTTCACATAAACATCTACTAATACATTAACAATTTTCTCCCAGACCACTGTATTTTCCCAGGTGCCAACAGACTCAGTTCCTTGGTTTTGAGCTGCCAAGACTTTTTAGTTTCATCCTGTTATAACTCATCAAACAGATGTAGGCATTTCACACTCAGAATCCTACAACCCACTATGTGCGCTCTTTATAGACACCAAAAAATGGAGTACTCCAGAATTACTGCACTGATTCCATTGTTTACTTTTATGCTTAATTTCAAAACTTTCCATTTTAAATGTATTTCAGAGCAGCCAGACACCCCCTTGCCTCTTATATTGCACTGTTTTAGCTACATCTACCTCCAAAAAATTAATCAAATCTGATACTGTATCAGCAAGATAATTCCATTAATGACTAAATGAGATGACACTGATTTAATAAGCCTGTCTTAATTTAATCTTCTTCATGTGTAGTGACAGAGCAAGAGAGGCTGCAGTACCACACTGAGAAGGCACTGGGGAGGGATTTGTGCAAGTATTGGCCAGTTCCAAAACATAAACTGAGAGGACCCAACCTTATCAAACCCAAAGCTGAATGATGGAGAAATATAATCCTGAGGGAGTTCTGCTGACTTGAGGATGAGTACCAATGCACAGAAATGCTTGGGTACAGATAAAGCCATCTTCCTTAAGTGACAATATTGTCCATAAATGGATGTTTCACTGTACTAAAATGGGTAAGTAAAGGGTCTCCTTTCCTGACCTTTTTGCATAGACTCTCTCCTCCCTTTAATAATACAGAACCATAATTCTCACAGTAAGAGAAGACTGTATCTTTAATACTTTGGATACATTACATTTTATGACTGAATTTCCATCTCTCTGGTGATTGTTAACTCTCTTCCAGTATATGCACAACTGGGAAATGAAGCAGCTTTTTCTAAGAGCGTGTTATAATCCTGGCATGTACAGCCTTCATTCTACTGCCTTCCAACAAAGATTTCCAAGTTCACGTGGATACCCTTTATTATTTTGGACTTAAACAAACTAGACATATTCAGTTCATCAGCATCTACAATTTCAGAAAGGCACTTCCAGGCTTCTGTAACAAAAATATAAATGAACTGTGTGTTGCTGGATATTTATTACATTTAATGGGCCAAAGCCAGAACGTGCTGTTATGAAGCAAGACGTCAGAGGACAAGAGAACTGATGCGTTCCAGCTGTGCAGGGCACTGGACAAGAGATCTGTGACACTAGTGACAATAGACTTGAGAGTTACCTTCACTTTCTGCACAGTGAGTGCTCTGCAGGTCCTTATCTACAATGTGTGTTGGTAATACTCTCCAGTCAAAGACTGGTTGGGCTGGAAACGCACATCTGAAATCAAGAGTAAAACAGGTGGGCTGTGAGGCAATGACCGTTTATTAAATCTTCACACAAAACAGGGAGAACTTGTCTACATGTTGTTAGACATCAGTGATTGCACTTTTGTCCTAGTGAATTAAAAATTCAGCTTTGCTACTGCCGTAAATATTTGCCTGAGACATTTCCATAATTCAATCCTATTTCAGCTCCTCGGTAAGAGTTCAGTGCCAGTCCTTGTTATTAAGAAGTTTTTTTCCCTCCTTTTTGCTACTCTTTCACCATGACTATAAATACTGAGAATGCCAGCCAAGCACTGTACAGCTGTTAATGTCTTGCATGACAGAGAGGACAGCAGAGGCTGTCAGTACCACCACAGGTGGAGTGTGAGCAGAACCCTGTCCTCTGTGGAGCTCAATGGCAGGCAGCAAGCATTCATGTTCCCATCCACGGCCTTAGAGGCAACACTGCCAGGTTAGCTGGCTTCTTTCCAAGAGAAGAATTAGACCCTATAAACTCAGAACCACATGCTAAAGAGCACATTTTTAATTAAAAACATAGCAGAATTTAAATTCACAAGGTCTTTGTGAAAGCAAAGAAACATGACCTTCTACTGTCTGTAAACTCTGACGTCTGTACATAGACAAACTAATTACCCACCACTATAAACAACCACAGACAGCTCCTACCTCATCACTGGATAAACCTAAATGCACCTGCTCCCTTTCCTTTAATGATAAGCCAAATCCTACCCTGAAACCGCCTTCTTTCAATGATTAAAGAGCTACAAGGCAAGTGCCAGTAATAAAGTTACATTTTTTTTCCTTCTGTAATCTAATCTTTGCCCTGTAGAAACTGCTGATGAGAGCTCAGTTCCACTTAAAATTTACATAAAAACAATCCGTATCATGTTGCATGGAAAAGGACTGTTGCCTCAGTGTTTATTGGCATGGTGATACAAAGACTGAGAAATTACTCTGATGCAAAAATGATGTACAGCCTTGTATCAGTATCAAACAGGCTTTGATGCATGGTTGCTATTTTTGGAAGCTAATGATCTGTGAGTGATAAAGCAAATGAACTTCTTAATGATGACAAATACAGGAGAATGTACAGTACTGAGTAGAGAACATGATGTCCAACTGAAGAAAGATTTATGGGAGATGGTTATGGTACATAAGACTTGTAAGGGTAAAATAAGAAGAAAAAGCTTCTGGAAGATCTTGTATGTCTACCTGGAATAACAATTTACTTTCAGACAAGGGATGGAATGTACAGTCCACTGCATGCTTCCAGCTGACAGTTACTTGCTTTGGTATTCATATGCATATAAAGCCTAAGACATGCATGACTTTATCCAATTTAAATATTATCAAAATAGCTATAGAAAAAAATTTAGGTTTTTAACTAGTGTGAAAATGCAAATAATTAGTGTTTATATTGTTGGGATGTGCCTATAAACTTCTCTTTTTATATGGGGTGGTTTTCAGTTAATTGTACAGCAAAACTGGCAGGGTGATGCTTTAACAACTAAAATTTCATTGCCCTCTTCAAAGGTTTTGAATTGAAGAGATGCCTGTACAATGACCTAAGATCCATCAGCGGCAATTAAAATTCAATACACTAAATATACTATTGACAGTCAAGTTTATCAACAGAAGCTAGCATAATAATGAAAAAAAGCACTCGTGGTGTTTCAGGTTAATATATTAAAGAGGGGGAAAAGTCACACCATTTACGGCCAATTTCAGGGTAGAGGATCAGTCAGCATTTTGAGAGATATTTGAGGAACGGGAGAGGAAAGGCCACAGCCTTTCAGGGCAAGACAACACGCCTGGCAGCTGGGCTCGGCCTTCCCGCAGGGAGCCGGGCTGGTGGGAGCACAGCCTCTGCACCTCAATCCAATTCACACCTTCCATAAACCTGGAAACGCCGCTCGCGAAGGAGCCACTCGTGTACATGGAAACCGGCGTCCCCCTGGGTACCTTTGGCCTCTAAATTAAACGCCTGTAGCGCTTCCGATGAAGGGTCGCCCCTCGCTGTGCTCCCAGACAAACAGCCCCGTGAGAAGCTACGGGGAAGGAAGCAAAGCCCTCCCCTCCGCCCAGCCTCCCCCCGACGGCAGCGCCCGCGGCTCGGCCCGAGGCAGCCGCTGCCCGGCAGGTCCCGGGCTGCCCTCACTCACCTGGAGCCCGTGTGGGGCGGCTCAGCCCTCGGCGGCCCGGGGCGGTGCGGGGAGCGGCGGAGTGCAGCGGCGGGCCCATGCGAGCGGCGGAGCTGCCGCCACCTGCCCGCGGCCTGCCCGCTCCACCTGCGGCCTAGGGCCCGCCCGCGGCCCCGGGGCCAAAGGCGAGGCGAGCCCGCGGCGCTGCCCGGGGCGGGCGGGGCGCGGCGCGGCGCTCAGGTGTGCTCCACCTCGGCGAGACGTGACCGCGGCCGGGGCACAGAGCCACGGTGGGGTGAGGAGAAGGAGCGGAGCGGGCACTGTGAAGGGGCGATTGCACCGCTACAGCTTGCTGCCTCGAATCGTCTTTCCCCCTTCGCCTACCCGAGATAGCGACGAGCCATGTCCAGGTGTTTTCTCGAGCGAGTTAAAGAGGTTGGAGGTGAAGGGGCGATTGCAGCACGTAGTCGGGATCCGTGCTATCAGAGTGAAAGGCTCTAGCTGAAGGTGTTTGCAGAGTGAGCAGTAGTGTCCTTGGATCTTCAAATGGGCTATTTCAAGCTAAGCTTCCATTCTAGAGGTGGGAAAGGAAGTCTGGACGAGCTGGCTGGAAGAATTGACCAAAAGAACATTGAGTAGTTAGTTTCCCACTTCAGCAGCTTACCTATCTCAATACATTTCTCTCAAAGTTGTGAGTTCTGGTTTCAACATGAGCACTCTTTTTCCCAAAGAGTCTCTTCCGTGTAAAGTCAGTGAGTCTGAGGACAGCAGTTCTGTATAGAAAATACAGGTGTTGCCTGAGAAATGAATGAACACCACACTACATTGACTCACAGTCCAAGGTAAAGGCATTAGAGTGAAAAATGCTGTAGAGGTTGCTTGTTTCTTAGGGCAGTGATAAGGGAACCAGAAATGAAAATGGAAAGCTGGTGCACACGGACTCAGTCTTAAAATGAAAAATAATTTTAACGTTACTTCTAGAGCAGCCACTGTGGGTCAAAAAAGAAATTCAATTACAGGTTTTATTTCAGCCAAGTAGCATTGTTTTAAAAATATTCATGCTATACTGGCAAAACTGATTTTATGAAATATTACTGTGTGCAGGAAAGACATACCCTTGTGTAAAGCAAATCTGAGAAGTACATTGTTCACTTGCTCGGTTGCACTGCAGCTCTGACAACAAAGACGTTTTCTGCTTTGTGTACTCTATATAATTGCTTGGGTGTAGGCTGCATTCAAGATAAAAAATGTTTGTTCTTCTCCCACCTCAGGAAATAAAAACACAAACTAAAAATACAATGTAGATGAGAAACACAAGATAGGAAACCTAAAACTAAGCTTAGACTTTTGCATCTGCTGAAATAAATTATTAAAATGCTTCATGGGTTTTAATAAAAATCAAATGTGGGACAGCCTAGAGAAAAATCGAATTACAATATATTAGGGAGTCAGGTCAAAAAAAAATCCATTGGATGGGAACATCATTTCAGGCCATGCCTTTATACATAATGTTTTAATTACAAGCAGATTTTGTTTTTCAAAGTTTATTAATAAAAAAATTCTGATCCTTGTAATTAAATAAGGTTATGTTTTGATATAGTCAATCCAAGTGGAGCCACATGAAAATTTTATCTGTCCTATCAAGCTCTTTTTCTTCTCTTTGGAAAGTGTCTAAAATGTAAAACTAACTGCAATATCTTTCCATAGGTTCAGATAACTGTGCATGTTAATACCAAAGCTGGGTATGATTTACCTTTATTTCACATACTCCCTCTGCTGGGAATTAGCGTAAGAGTTCAGTGGATCAGAGGAGAGATCATTAAGAGTGCAAGATACATTAAAAAGCCTCTTTTGCTGCTTTTATTAAAAGATCACACTTCTTTACAGACCCTCTGGTATGTACCAGTAAATCAATTTGCATTTCTTTTTGCAAGGCTATTCATTCCAAAATCACTTAGATGTGGAAGGAGAAGCTAATGCAAATTAACTAGTTAAATATGGAATATATACCAAGTTCTTATGCATTCTATAGTATCATTGTAACTGCTAATATCAAAGATTGAAAGAATATAGAAAAGCAATTGAGTAACAGAACTGCTAAACTATATCTGATGCTGATAACTGTGTTGCTAATACTCCACTGCCTACACTGACACCAACAGGATTAGCTGGTCTGAGAAGAAATGAAGAGGATAAAATAAAAAACTCATCTGTAGTACTAGCAAAGAGTACCTCACACCATGAACATTTTTTCTGCTCAAAGACTAAAACCACTTGCTTTAACACTGGCAGCAGAATCTTAACTCTGATTACAGGTTGCTAAAGTTCAAGCTTTATTAACGACTAAAAAGAAGAAAAAGAAATGATGGAATGATGACAACAGTCAACAAGGGGAGACTGACAGATGTCATCAATCTAGACTTCAGTGTCTTCATCAAAAGCACCATCAGCGGGATCAAGTGACCCTCAGAAAGTTTGCAGATGGCACAAAGCAGAGCAGTGCAGGTGACACAACGGAAGGACAGGATGCCATGCAGAGGGACCTGGACAAGCTTGGGCCCACGAGATCCTCGTGGTGTTCAACAAGTCCAAGTGCAAGGTGCTGCACCTGGGTCAGATACAAGTGGACTGGGAGAAATCATTGAGAGCAGCCCTGCAGAGAAGGGCTTGGGGTTTCTTGTGGATGAAAAGCTGGACATCACTCAGCAAGGTGCACTTGCAGTCCAGAAAGCCAATTGTGTCCTGGGCTGTATCCAAAGCAGCATGGTTAGCAGGTCAAGAGAGGGGATTCTGTCCCTCTGCTCTGGTGAGACCCCACCTGCAGTGCATTCAGCTCTGGGGTCCACAGAACAAGAACAACATGGACCTGTTGAAGCGATTCCAGAGGAGGCCACCAAGTTGATTAGAGAGATGGAGCACCTCTCCTATGAGGAAAGACTGAGAGAATTGGGACTGTTCAGCCTGGAAAAGAGAAGGCTTAGGGATGATCTAATTGTATCCTTCCAGTATCTGAAGGGGGCTTATAAAAAGAGAGAGGGACTTATTATACAGGCAGATAGTGACAGAACTAGGGGCAATGGTTTTAAACTGAAGGAGGGCAGGTTTAGATTAGGTATTAGGAAGGAATCCTTTACTCAGAGGGTGTTGGACTGGAACAGGTTGCCCAG
The DNA here is from genome assembly GCA_024500445.1 of Entomyzon cyanotis. Lineage (NCBI taxonomy): Eukaryota > Metazoa > Chordata > Aves > Passeriformes > Meliphagidae > Entomyzon > Entomyzon cyanotis. Next base: position 30,397,759 of record JAKEPQ010001016.1, on the reverse strand, counting down.
AGCAGTTGTGGCTGTCACATCCCTGAAGTATTCAAGGCCAGGTTGGATGGAGCTCTGAGCAACCTGGTGTAGTGGAAGGTGTCCTCCATGCCAGGGGCGTTGGAACTGGATTGTTTTTATTGTCCTTTCCAGCCCAAAACATTCTATGATTTTATGAATCTATGATGCATTCTAAATCTGTTTTTCTTTGAGTGGAAAAAACAGGATAAATCACATAGATACAAGGCTCCAAATACTGCTGAAAGTTGCTTGCATAGATTTTACAAGAAGCAAGGAAATATTTCTACCCAGCAACACACGATGAAGTCTTCCTCTTTGGAAGGTGGGACTATACTGTAATGGAGATACTGCAGTGTATCCATACATCCTGCTTCTTCTAGTATGCAGAAAAGATACTAAGGAGGAGGACACCAGGGGTATTGAATTCTTTCTTCTACAAACCCTGTAAACTAGTTATACTCAAGTGAAATACCTTCTGCTGAGTAATGGTGACAGTTTCCATTGCCACAAGCAAGCAAACTTAGTGGGAAACAATTCTATAACCAGTGCCTAAAAATTAAGGAAACATTATTGCAGAAGAGCATGAATACTTTTACAAATGTCATATATTTCTTTGTTATGCAAACCAGATAATTTTGGGTCATAACAGTATAGCTGTGTTTAAAATATTCCTATTTTTTATAAAACTACAAATGGTATTTTCAGGTTTGCCTATGTAGAAATATTGTGGTAAAAGGCAATTTAGAAATATATACATATAAATCAAGTATAGTATTGTTCATGGTTGCAAATAAGTGTCACAAATGCAAACAAATGATAAATAGATTTTTTTTTGTGTAGGTTTCTTTCCAATCGAAATATTGTAATTAAGCAACAACAAGAAAATCACAAGTAACCCACATTATGAGGAAATAGATACTGTCACAATGTGTGTAACACATTTCAGGCTGGGCATATACAACAGTAATTCCTGGGTATTGAAAAAATGAAGATGTATTTCAGATTAGAGAGTTTACAACCAAAAGTAAAGATCTGTAAGGACTCTGAGCTCATTATCAGCCTTTACCTAAGGATAAAGTTTAATATTCCATCATAGTCTGTAGGTTTTTAGAATATACTATTGGAGCAGTACATACAATTCCCAACCTACAAACACTGTTCCACTCCTCTTGGGCTATTACTACAGACATTGCCAACAAGCAAGTTTATTGTCAAACTAAAACATATTATCTACAAAATTCAGCAAATACAATTAATTCTTTAATTTTTTCTTTCTTTCAGTTTCTGACTTAGGTCAGACATACGGGTTTGCCACTGCAGTGATCCTGCTCCCTGAATATACTCACTTGAATGTTTGGGGCTTTTTCTTAACCATCAAAAACTATGAAGCAATTGCTGTCAGAAGTCACTTGCAGTCTCTATCTCATCACCATTGACAAAAGTTGCTTTGGCTCCATCCACGACCTTGTAATCCCCTTGTAATTTTCCTGCAAAAAATTAAGGCTTTCATTTCCAAAACATATTTAAGGAAAGGCTAACCCTAATAAGAAGGCTATTACTTTACCAGAGTACTCAAGAAAAAGCAGGTTTATTACATCTTGATATTTCTAATCTCATATTCCCTTATTCCTCTCTGCATAAGAGAAGAATATTAAAGTTCAAATTGCTTAAGAATCTTCGGATTTTACTTTGTAGGTGAGCAGCTTTTTACTGACTTCTTTATTATGTTACATGGAAAAGCATCATTATTGCAACTAAGGAATTGCATCTTAGGACATGGGGCCGTGCATAGCATACCCACTCCCAAAAAGAACTCATTTTTATCTATTCTAAGTTTATCTAATATTTGCTTCTCATCTTCTAGATTACAGGGTATTAGTTTTATAGACTAGGATCACATTTCTCAAACTGTTTTGTGATCATCTTCTAGAAAAAAAAATCAGTATGACAATATGATTGCAAAATAAAAAATGTCTTTCTCATCTTCCAGGATAATGAAATTATCATCTTCTCTCATCTGGGAAAAGTGCACAAAATGCCTTTTAATAACTGCACAGTGTGGCAATGGTTAATATCATTATATCTGCTCCTACAGTCTTTACTACTTGCAAACAGTCCCATTAACACTGGTGATTGCCAAAATTACTTCTGTGGCTGTTTGCCAAAGAAGGATTGAAGAACCAGGACCTCCAAATTAAAATCAGTTCACCTGTACTGAAAAATATTGTTACTTTTGTGGAAGATAATCCACATATTACACTATATATTTATATTTATATAAATATTTTTTTTTATATATTTATATATACACTTATATATATTTATACTTAAATTATTTTTAAAGATTATTCATTAAACTATTTTTACAGGCTTTTTAAGCCACCCATTTCCCAAAAAAGCAACATAGTTGCTTTTTTACCGTATTAGGAGCATTCATATGGGTCATGCTTTCTTTAATTATTACTCAAACATTAATGTTAATGTTGAGCAGTCAGCTTATCACATAAAAATCATATAAAGGAATATATGTGCAAGTTTACACTGAACCAATTATTGTGATCAACATGCCTTTGCTTCCAAAAATAAATCAGAGACCTAAGCAATTCTTTTATGAAGACAGCAAAAAGGATGAATCTAGGTGTGGATTCTGAAAGCACTTTGAGGAAGCTTCCTAGTCTCTTTAACAGTTAATACAGATAATTTGATGGATTAGATTTTATTGTATAAAAATGCTATAACACACTTGATATGAAAGGCAATCACATCACTGTCACTGAGTCACATCACTGGACTCCTGTCACTTAAGAAACTCGGACAGAAAAGGTCTTTCCCACCAGGTCTGCAACACAAACTGCAGGACACATCCTTTTCACTGTACTGGAGCAAGGAGTCTGGAACAACAAAGACACAGAGAAAGATGTAATAATACGAAAAAGTTCCTGTCCAATTTATTTCTGATATCACATCCTCCACAGAATGAAAAGGTGCCTGTCTGCCTCATCTCCCATCACAGACTGCTGAAATAGCACCAGAACCCTGCAGAGAAGAAAGGGCATTAATAGTGATTCCAGCACTACTATCTCATTATACTTCATGCATACTGCAGAGTCACACATTAGCTGTGGAATAAGCCTCTCCAGTTTCTAGTAATTGATTCTACAGTATGTTTTTCAATCCCTGGTAACTTGTCTTAAAGCAGTTGAAAAATGAGATTTCCCCTACTGGAGTTCTCTGTCTAGTAGTTTACTACTTAACAGGAACTTACACTTAGATCATATTTCATCAATTCCCCAAATACCTATTTTAAAAGTCTTTATTCTGAGATTCTGCTGATTATTACACCCAAATATTTGCAATAATATTCTTGCTTTTACTCTCAGACAATATTTTACATCATTTTTTTATTTCCATCTGGTCTCAATGACTTTTCTGAATCTTTCTAGAGTTAACTGAGAGGGGAATCATCATTCATAGATATTTCAGACATTTCTACTATTCCATCTTTTTCTTGATAGACACTCTAAGTTCTTGACACAATATTTATCAAGAACTTTAGTATTGTGGACATTAAAGCAAATAGGCAAATCAAATGTAAATCACTTATACAAAGCAGACAATTCAGATTCAGATCTCTGCTCCATTTTAGGAAAGCCTTTTCTAACAGGCTGTTTTATTCATTACTGTATCACTACACTACACAAACCTGATAAATTCTTTCCATTTAAGCTTTTAAAATGTACCACAAACTGCCAATGTTTCAGTTATTATTGCACCTTTTTTAATGAAAACAAACCATTTAGCATAAACAAGTGACTAAGTAGTGTTCAAGGGCATTAAGCAACTGGTCTACTGGAAGGTTTGAACTAGATAGGCTTCAACATCCCTTCCAGACCAAACCATTCTAGGATTCTTGGATTCCGTTAAGTCTGAAACAATCCTAGTTCTTCCCACCTAGCAAAAATAAAAGTATAAGAAAGACTTGGATGAGGAAAAAAGTCATTAATTATAATAGTTATTATATATTAATTATATATTTTGAATTCTCAAAAATTGAAAACAATGAAGCAGAAGAAAAATTGAGTTCATTTCCATGCAAAAGCTACATTGATTTGATTAAGAAAAACTTAGCTTAAAACAGTCTGAAAATTTTAAGCAAACCTGGCTCACTTCATTTTTAGTCCTTAAACTCATTGTACCCTAGAAATGTGCAAAAGTCACATAAGGCCAACCAGGAGAAAAAACCCAAATCAAACCAAAACAATCAAGCAAAGATCCCCCACAAAACCAGAACAAAAAAGAAACATCACACAAGATAGGAATTTAATTGCTAATCTAGTTTGTAGAAGATCAGTCTTCATTTGTTATTTAGCCAGAAGTTTACTGCTTAGAATGGAATTTTATCACCCTGAAAAGGGAGTAATGCAAATAGAAAAAGCACCATAATTGTTAGTATCAGTGTGGTGACTACATGGATTGTTTCCTCTTTTCTTTGTAAGTATCAAAAACAGAAGAAAGTGTTATGGTAATTAAAAGTAAATGAAACTGTTCCAAATGACACAATGCTTCTTTCAACAAACTTGAGACCTACACTGTACTCAGATTATGGAGGAGTAGATGCTGTTCTGTCAGAGGAATGAGTATTCCCTGTACTTGCTATCAAGGATTGGCAGTAGCTACAAAATCATGTCTTGCACAGCTGTGCTTTCTTCCTAAGGGCACCAGAACCAGCTCATTGACCCGAGGAAACTTGTCTCTTATTATTAGGACCTATTTTTAATACTTAGAAGAGCCTTTGATAGCATAGATTAATCAAGTGCCAAAGGTAATAATCTCAGTTAACAACTTAAACTTGGAAGTACATTATCATCTCAAAAGCAAGTAATGAACAGAGACTTTTCCCCCCTCAACTGGCAAAATTTTTTTAATGCATGCTGCCATCAATCTATCAAAAAAGCCCCATGCAACAAGCATGCAGCTACCAAATAGGAAACTAAGCTGAGACTGAAACGGTGCGGAGCAGTTCCATATTGTGGAAGCTCCATTCCACTAATTGTTAACAAGAAAGCTGGTCTTGCTCCTCCTCAGGCTTACGAGTACTTAAAGACATAGGAAAGTTTATGTTTCTTGTAAAAAGGTGGACATATATAGCATAAAAACTATTCTGACAACTAGAAGAAAGTCTGTATAGTTAAGAGCTTTTATATAAGAAAGATGAAAATATTTACATCTACATTGTACTTTGTACAAAACAGTGACAAGCTGACATTTGCTATAGCATTATTTCTGTTTTAAGGATACAGCATTACTGTTTTAAGAATTTTTGACTACAGCATCGCAGTACAAGTAGCTGCTGTTGACTATATAGTTTGATACAATTCAATAAAACAAAATAAAAGAAATATCATCAAACAATTGGGATCCTGAAGCTTCTTGTAACTTTTCTTGCATGAATGTAATTCCATGGAATTCAGTTGATATTTTGACAAGAAATATCAGAGCTCGTGCTTTTATTTTTATTTCCCACACAGTGTTTGAAACTAAAATGTTGTGGAACCACCTAGCCTCCAAGGGGCTAGTCCAGAGACCCATCAGGAGATAGATGATGGGAATGTTGAGGTGATGATGTTTTTAATGTAGAGCTTAACTGATATAAATTTGTACAACTCTAGCATTGAAGCTCCTGAAGTTCCGTAAATAAACATTATTTTACTGTGACACTAAGCACTTTTCAAAAATCATCAGAATTGTCTCAAGTCACTATAAACCCTTTTTTTTTTTCTTTTTAAGATAGCCTTTAAATTTTATTTTAAAAGGAAATGTAATTTTCATCATATACTTCTCTGAAAGACACATTAGTGAGTCTCTTTGTATTACTCCCTACTCAGATTTTGTTCTGCATATCCGTTGTCTCAGTTTTCCCTGAAAGACAGAAGACAGCCATGGTTACTGCAGGTTTAAAACTAAAAACTGTAAACATCTCCAGGGAATAAGAGCCGAATTTTAAGGTTATTCAAAAGAAGGAACAGTGCTGTTTGGCTATTCCTGTGCTGTTTGAGTTGTCAAGGCCAGTGGACTAGAGTCTACTGAAATGCCCTGAACTAGATGGATTTTTAAGAGATGCTGGAATCCCCAATGGGAAAGTTGCAAAATGGTAGTCCAGTCATTTTGACTGCAAGGGATGGGGCCTGGATATTGGATCAATCCCTAACTCCTGCACATGGGTGTATGGGAAGGAATATGCAGGATTGGATAATACACTGGAAAATTTTGGAGGTACATATTCCTCTGGAATCCTGGTTTCAGTCTATCAGTTGTTTACATAAGGAGAATATATCGTGTGTTGTATTGGGAAACTACTAGGTAGGGTGGCTACAACAACCCCTGGGTTTCAGTGTGGCTCAGCCATTACCACAGACCTGCCCATGGAGTGGACCACTGAGCACATCACCAAAACCTGCTGGGGAATGATCAGATCCAGCACCGGCTCAGGGAGCTGGATCTACAGGCAATGAAAGGGCTTCTCCTAGCAACACCAGCCCAGCGAGTCCCTGTGCTTGGTCACCACAGCCAGGAGAGGACAATAACTAAAACCTATTGTTTCCACAGGAGTCCTTACTGCTTCTGCAGTCAGAGGAATGAGAGGGGTGGGGAGGTGCTTCCCCTGGCTGGTAAAGATGAAGCCAGACAGATGGATCAAGCCTCCTAGTATCACTGTTTTGGTACCTATTCAAGGTCTGACAATGCTGGCACATTCACTTCCTAATTTCAGGCATCATTTCATTCTGCACCAAGGCAGTCAATCAGCATGACTAGTCCAGTCAATGTTATAACAAGGATATCATATACTCACTTCTTTAAACTAACAACAAAACCAAACCAGTCACTACTCACATCTGTTGCTTCCATTATGTGCTACGATTATACTGACTTAATTGATAAAATTTTTCTTATATGGCCAATTTTCTGGTTCTCCCTTGCCAGTGCCAGAAAAGTAGATTGGCTCTAAGAAGCTGGCTTGGAGCTTTAATTTCTTTCCATGAAAGCAGAGATGCCCACTCCAGACCCCTCATCCTTACTTATGAGAGAACAGATTATCAACAATTTACTAGTTAAATGAGACACCTCATTCTCAGACCTGTGCTATAATCACATCACTCTGCTTCGTTTAGCTCTGTCTTTTACACATCCAAAATAATACCCAAAACTGTAATATTTTATCCTCAATACATCCATGAAATAGAGAATTATTGTTGTTTCAAAGATAAGAAAACTCTAAAAGACACCAAGACTATGTAAATAAACTAATTAATGAAGCATGACAAGGACCATTTTCTGGGGCTGTGGCCAAATCACATGAAACAGTTCCTACGTCTCCTACATGTTGTTAAACTACATTCTTTAAAAAAAAAAAAAAAAAAAAAAAATTAGTCATACTGCCATTTGGGAACCATCCATAGCACTTCAAGTAGTACCTGGGAGAATGGGGGTAGATACAATCTAAAATCATTCCAGAGAACTAGTAGGCCATAAAGCACTTGTATAAACTACTAGTCACCGGATCAAGACAGGCATCAGTATAAATGAGTGAAGAGAGATGAATATCTTCAGGAAAGTGACCCAGCTCATCCTAAACCAGGCTGCTCCAGACGTTAGTAGTTTATCTGACTGTCTCATTCAGTTTGCTATACAGGGAACTTACACAACTAATTTAGACAGCGTGTATAACAGCTGAACAGACTAAATTTACGGACATGAATAGTCTCTGAACACACGGGAGATGTACAGCAGTGTAAACCCAAAATTTGTTGCTTATCTGACTAATTAGTCTTAGTACTATACTGCATTTCACCCCAATTAGCTGCAGGAAGCACAATACAAAAATATGTACTTGCCTTTCAAAGCGCTCAGTCCCCAGCTGTCTTTTGGTGATATCCAGTTCTGACTCTAGCTGAGCTGCTCTCTTTCTGAGGTGACTAAAAACTTGATTCTACACAGCTCTGTGAAGTCCATACACATTAATTAGATAGCAACTGCAATCCTCCAAGTATGTAGCCAAATACAATTATCCAAAATTAAAAGGGCAGCTATACCATGCAATTGAGATTAACAACACTTTTTTTGAACAAAATATAACACTGTGCAGAAAAGTCTATTAGGGTATAACTGAGGAATCAGAAGCAGGTTTTTAGTATCTTCTGCTATTAAGGTAGTCAAGCTCCATCGGCCATTTGAAAATGCAGATTGATATAAATACACTTGGAATTTAAATAGTCTATTTAAATACACTTGGAATTTAAATACTCTATTTAAATACACTTGGAAAGAATGAGAAAAACTGAAATACTCTCCTGGTCATTTACTGGCAGATTATTTTCTACTAAAGCAAGCTGTTCCTTGAGAAACTGAATTTCAGAGTCTTTTTCTTGTTTTGCTCTCTGTGACCAAAATTCATTCTCACAACTGGACACAAGCAAAGATTTGGGGTTTTTCATAGATGTTCTTTCATTTCCCAGTTGTTTTCTCAGCTCTGATTCAGAATAGTATGACTCATACTTGCTCTGCAGATAAACAAAGATTTTAAAGTTTCAGATGTAAGTCCATTGAGCTTACTGGAATTCTATTGGGGTAACCTTAAAAAAAAAAAAAAAAAGATAAAAATAAAAAAGGAAGTCTGGGATCAATGACAAAATTTGCTTTCACTCCAAGATGGATGATTAGTGTTCTATTTTCCCAGTCAAAATCCTTTGTCAGATTTATAAACTCATCCAATTTATATATATTAATATAAATGTACTTGATACAAATGATGAAATACTATGAAATATATGGATCAATGGATTCTGTAGATAGAATTATCAAAGAAGAGGAAAAATGTTTCACATTTTGTTGAGGCAAGAAACTATTGGTTAACTGTTTGCATGCAGGAAATAACACCTGGTACAACAAACCAGTATCAGCTTCACCAGCAGAGTGAGATTACACCTATTTTACTTACAGGAACATCAAGAATAAACTGGGGGAAAAGGAAAAATGAATAAAATCTAAAGATATTAGGTATCTATATATCTTGGAGGAACCTAAAAAAGTACACCCATAAAACCTAGAATAGTCCACTGCAAAGGGGACAATGGACATACCTGAGGCATAGCTACAAAACACATTAAATTAAAAAAAAAAAAAATCCAGAGACTGAGAAACAGGAAAATCAGTATTGGGTCAGCTACAGAGACAAAGAAAACTGCCTGTCTTAATCTCAGCATAAGTAAGCTAGATGCTATTTTCCCTTCGTCTTTTCATGTATGCATTTTAGTCTGTCTAACTGAGTCTGGTTGGGGTGCTGCAACACTTTTATCTGTATTTTACTCAAGCCTAGTTTACATTAAGCACAATAATGCTCAGGCAAAGGTCATGGGAAATCTGTGAACTGAGACATCTTAACAAACACTCCACCTCTCCAGCACATTCTTCAGAAATTTCAGAAGATAACCATTTGTGTGTTCAAAGGAGGAAGATTGTGGAAGAACGCAGATCATAGGCCAACAGAGAGGGGAAAAAGGAGAGAAGAACGAGAAAAGCATTTTAAGTTTATCAAAGCAAAAGTTGATTTTTTTTTCTTTTACCAAACTAAACTGAAATGTTTCTCCATTCTGAAAGATCCCATTTTCTATGGACTGTCACTCAAAAATCTAGTTCCCTTGCAGAGAAACAACTTTGATATTCTACACTTGTATTTCAGAACAAAAGAATACTGAAAACTGTAGACGGCATTAGAAATAGGAAAATAAACAGTATTAGAAATATTGAAGGAACAATATGATTCAGAATCGGGTTCAGTTTCCACTTCTGAATATAAATTTGCTGCAATCTAGTAATGCAGATTCTGCACTGGAATACTGTGTAAAGTAAGAGCCTTATCTGAAGGTTTTACACGGCTGATGAAAGACTACTGGTTGAAAGATATTAAAAAAAAAAAGTAGTGAAAATTTCCCAGCTTCTGACTTTCCTCCAACTCTCCAACTGCATTTCTGCATTTTTCTTTGCCAAAACTGTTGCTGTTCTCCACAGTCCCAGCAATCCCCTTCACAGAAGGATCCAGGGAGGCTTATTTGATCTCATAAAAGTTTCAGATAAATGTCATATGCTGGAACTCTTCCCTATCAAGAGAATCATAGAGGATTTCACAAGTATGCAAAAGACATCATACACATTTGGCTGGAATGCATAACCAACTGTCAAACAGCAACTTTACCCACAGTGCATGCAAAAGGCATAAGGGTTTAAAGAGACTGCTGGAAGCCTGTAAAGAACAAGAAATTATCTCAGCAGCAGAGGATGGACAGGTCAGTGATAGAATCATACTGAAAGTACCTGAATAATTTGAGTGTGTATGAACAACTTTTCAAAGTTTATCCAAACTGAATTCTAAAAACTTTATGTATCACACATTAATTTCATAGTTTTTGTAAAAATCGAGGTAATCAAAAACTGATTTTTAAGGGAAATTAAGAAAAGAGTATTGATATTGATACTTCCTAATACTGTCAATCATTTTGAAGTCTCTGTCAAGTTTCATTGCTAATAAACAACTACAGTGATTCTGCTTACCTAGTGACTAGATGTAAATCCAAGATATCTTTCTTGAAAACAACACTAATTTTCAGCCCTGGCTTTTGAGTATTCATAATAAAGCCCTGAAAAGCAGTGAAGCAGTGTCCTTTTCAAAGACCTTTGAAGGTCTTTGAGGAGTAAGCCCTTGAGAAATGCCAAATCAAACATTTTAAAAATTGAAAAAATTATCATTCATGATCCTAAAGTATATTTGGATCCCTTAAGTATAACATTAACATAAACTTATTTTTCTAATATATTTCACATACCCTTACTACTTTCTCTGCTGTGGAAATTAAATGCTAATTTAATCGTTCTTGATTATATCTAGCTTAATGCAAAGTTCTTGTGCAGATGTGACATTTGCAAGTACAGAGACTCTCTCAATGTATGTTTTGAGGCTCTCCACCCATTTTCACAAGTGAATTGTTAGAGGTAGGAGACTTGTATGCTGCTTCTGTGGTTAAATGCTACAGTAAAGTAGTATCAAACTCTAATAAAAAAAAAAAGAATTAAAACTGCTTCCAAAATCCTACAAAATATCTCTATGTAATTGTGGCAAATTTTAAGAAGCTGCAGTAATTTATTCTACAATAAACTTTAAAGTTATTTCTTTAAGTAACTCCTGTATATAAAAACTAGAAGAGTTCTTGTTTCTGACAGCAAAATTAGCTACTGACATTTTAAACTGTAATCCTAAAACTCTACTCCTTCTGCAGAGTTAATAACGTTGAAAAGTCTGCCATGGACCACATTTTATTTTCAAATGAGATCCTCTTATTTTAACAATAAAATTTGGTTTTGTATGTAGATGATCTGTGAATGCTGAGATTCTGTCAGTCATATTTATACTGCTGTCACCTGTAAATTCAGGCATGACTAAGAGATGAAAGAGTCACGTTAAAGAGGAGTCCACAAGCCAGCAGCAGCAGGTCTGACTAAAAGCATTAAGAATTTGGTACATTTAAAATTAACATAACCTAGGTTTTTCCTTTTTGAAAAATGCCTGTACTTTGCCCAGGGATACTTATATTCCTGGTCAGACACTTTCAACTCCTTAATTTTCAGTGGGTGGCACAATGAGTGTGGGAGGTTAACAGAGCAAAGTGAGAGGTAAGGCACTGTGATTTGCTCAAAGGATTCATGAGAAATGACATCCAAAGAGATTATGGTATGGGAGAACATCACATTAATTCTAGCTCTGTCTCACCTGAAAAAAAGCACAAGGAACACAAAGCACTGCTGAGCACATTAAGATTTTTGAATACAAACTTCTGTGTTTTAGATATGCACCTTGCACGTAACTGTATGAACCAGAATATGACATTTGGAATTCTAACCCCATATGTTGACATAGTGTTCATGAAGAGGCCTTTTTATTCCTGTACTCATACTCAATAGCAGGCATTTGGGAAGGAATTAGAAGGATGAAATGTCTGCCAGTTTCAGGCTTGTTGGACAAACTAGAACCATGTACCAGTTTTATTACATCTTAAAGGAATGTGAAAATCTGCCACACCATCCTCCTGTGCTGTTTTGTTATTGCTATGTTCTCATCCACTTTCTGAACAGCAGCAGTTTGTTTCCTCTGGAATATCTAATGTTCTTGAGTAGCCCTCAGCAGCTCATGTGATATTCAGGAAGCAGAAATGATCTGCAACAAAAACTGTAAAAGCCCCAAACCATGTCTATATGTTCACAACATATTTCCAAAAACAAGCTGCAAATTTCTCTTCAAGTTGTTCAGATTTTTCAAGTTGGAAGAGGCTCTTTGGGTCATCTAAAGCAGTGGAAAGAAGGCTGAGAAGCCCAAAGCAAGAAGAGCAGAGACAGGAACATGATAGGTGACCAAGTGCTCGATAGGTTTCAGGTATGCTGTGGAGCTGTGTGTGACTTAATGCCTTCAGTCATTCCAAACACGAAAGCATTTAATTTTTTTGTTTTCTTTGAAATTTGCTATCATTTTTTAAAGATTTTTTCCCAAGTGTGACTAATGCAATGCTAATCATATTATATATGGAGTCAAAATCCATACCATTTTTTGTGGAAAATCTCCCTATAATAGAAGAAGTGGCATTACACATAATTTTAAAATACTACCAGACCATTTCAAGGGTGAACTATGGAAAGAACAATTTCAACTCACTTACTCCATCTGTGTTTCAAGTGACTCTTTTTCCTTTCCAGCTATGGCTCTCAGACTCTGCACTGATCAGTGCCAGTCTAACAGAGGAAAAGCCTGCTTCTGCTTGATGGCATTTTGCTTCCCAGCTTTCTCCTTGTTCATGGGCTTTGTGGTAATTCTCCAAGAGCATGGAGTTCTCTCTCCTAATACATAAATCTTGTTTATTTAATAATTTAATAATTTAATTAATTTAATAATTTCTGCACAAAATAGGGATATCTAAAGATCTACAGATATGGTATTGGATATTCTCTTTCCACTGAAAATTTTGCCATTTAACCAAAACATTGAGAGACTTCTTAAGAACCAGAGTTTTGTTCAAGATGACTACATTTGAATGAGCAAAAGACATCTGTTTAAAATGGCTAGGTTTGTGAATTTGTGAAAAGTGCTTTTTTTTTTACTTATAAATAATGCTAAATCTTCTTAGAAAGAAGAAAAATGTCCATAAAGGAATGTAGCAGTCAAGAAGAACAATACAGATGGTTTATTTAGAAGCTAGATTGTCATAATGAAACAGCCTGTCCCATTTAACAAGCAGAGCTCAGTCAGTTCCATCTTTTTTTACATTAGAGTTTTTTAAAAGCCTATATTTTAAAAAGCAGAAGACAGATAAAATTAAGTAATTTAATTATTAATTAATTGCTTATTTCCTAATTAATTAAGTGGTTATCTCCCAATCAGGAGAAATAAAGCCACAAGTATTAGAACAGACACAGGATTTCTGAGAACTACTGCTTGAGAAAGAGAACAGAAGAAGGAAAAAATGAGCAGAAATACTGTCTTGAGCTGCACAGTTCAGGAACTTCTGTGCAAAATTACTAGGAGAACTCAGCTGCAAGAACTGGGGGAAGGTGTGTGGTGGGGGTGGTGGTGGTGTGAGGAAGACTCTATAGAGAAACCTATTCCTGTTGCACAAAGGCTGTGAGTAGCTGAGACAGGGGTTCTGGAAATCTGTGAACTTTTCCAGTAAGCCCAAGTGAAGAAATGATAATACTTTAAATACTCGGAGTATCACCTCAATTAATTGAAGAGCCTAGAGGAATCAATACATATTCTAGAGGCAATCCTATTAAAAAGTACTTCATGTTGTGAGATGAAGATTTTTCATTTCCAACTGCTTCTGCAAGCATCCAGGTATTGCAAAGAAATCTGTGAAGCTTTCCAAAGTAGCTTGGAGCAACAGGAAGCTGCGTTTTGTACCAGCAGATATCATCATTGTCAACTGTGATTCCAAGAGAAGGTGAAGAATAGTGATTCCCTGGTGAACCTTTGGCAGTCAAAGCCACTACCAACCTCACCTTTTCTAGGAGGGCACTTAAGAGAAACAATTAGTATGTTTGGGAGAAAAGTTAATTAGAATACAAGTGGTCTCACCTAAATTTTGGTCTCACCTAAAAATTAAGCGCCTGATCTCAGGTCATTAGCTATACTGCCTCTATAATGAAGGGAGAGAGGTAAAATTAATCACTTTAAAAACTGGGACTGGATGAATCTCCTGGAGCACTGTTCTTCACTTAAAAGGGAATCTTAATGATTCAAAACTTTTATATACTTAACATCAGGTGCAGTTCATTTGCCTCTTTAAAACTGAGTAGCACTTCTAGAGGAAGATAAAGTCAAGTGAGCAGTAGAGTAAGTGCACAGATTAAGTACCAGGAAACCTAAATGAAGGCAAGAAGCTGAAGAAAAGAAGAAAACCCAGAACACTACATTGATGAACTCCTACAGGTATTAAGGTAAATTTCTAGCTGCTTGGAAAACATACCAGTGCAGGAATATTGTGTGTACATGAGATGACACTTGAAATATTTTAACTACTTTCACTAGGAACTGCACAGACATAAATAACACAGTAGATAATGTAAGGTTGTATTATGACCCAGTATTTCAAGTATCTTTTATCCAAAAGCTGCTCTTGAAGAAACGTAAATACAATCCTTTTAATAATAAAGTTTAGAACCTCATTAAATTGTGTACTGCATTGAATTATTATAAAATCAAAGTAATAAACTTTTAAGTTCTCTAGGCCAGTCAGAGCACACTATAAGAAATACTTGCTGCTTCCTTTATAGTACTTTTCCATATAAGTGATATAGCTGCCTCCTTTTTATTTTAAGATCAGGGAAAAACCCACTTATTAGCTGTTTCTCAAGACAAATATCCAAACCATTGCAAAAGAATAGCTAGTCCTCTTTACACAAGTGAGCTGAACAGTAAGGGGAAAATCTGAGTTTGAAACCTAAACTTAAAAACTAGTCTTGGGTTTACTTCAGATGAGGACCCACCAATTCTCTGTGCTATTTGAAAAACACACCACTTTTTCTTTCTAGTCAAGGGGTCTCTCTACAAATATACCTGAATTTCTTGCTTAATAGTAGAAAGATGGTCTTGTTGTTCTCCTGAGCTAATGATTCTCTGTTCTTGTTGGTCTGTGTGAGTTCTTTGCTGGTTTCTTGCAGCTGT